>JAJHSJ010000015.1:4325601-4541867 GCA_021015155.1 Magnolia officinalis | reverse complement strand
ATGATTAGATCCATGAGAAGTTCAGATCTGACATATCCTTCCTACAAATTGGATAGGATAGGACTCTGTTCCAGTTGTGTCATTGAATCAATGCAAGGTAGCTTCCTAATTGCTACAAGTGGTTCCTTGGCACCTTAGTTCCCACCATTATTTTTATTAGTTTTTAATTAATCTATTCATAATTATTCCTTTCCTTTTACCTGATTTAGATTTCATCTTATTGTTGAGGGTCAAATATTGTATATCAGACCCCAATTACTGCTTATAATTACGAAGATGATACCATTTAATGCCCTATTTTAATCGTGTTTGTGATGCAAGGTACATTTGCAAGCGTGGACTGAAAAAGATGCTAACAGCCGAGATTTAATGATCAGATTTTACAAAAGTATGGAACGGACCCCAGGGGACCAAGATCGACAAATTTACACGCCAGAGACCCGAGAAAATCGAGAAACTAAAGCTCAAGTGGCCCGAAATTGGTACATAATGCAAGATCACAGGGTTCCCGCCATCTGTTCAGCCCGAAACTTCATACATGACCTGAGGACCATGAATTAACCGTACACGTCAATTTTTAGCCCTCGAATCGCTATGGAAATGGCCCAACGGACAGAACAGCCCATAAAACTCTGATTTGGGGCCCCCTGATTGCTGGATATACTTCAACTTTGGCCTTAACTCCTTAAACTGGGTGTCAAATCGGATGGACGGAGCGGATTCCATGACACATTACCGTGGACCCCACATGTGCACTACACGTACACAAAGTGCACGTGTGCCGGCCGTGCACCAGAACACATAGGGTCGGTCAGCGCAAGCTGACCGACGTTTTTTTTTAAAAAAACTTACATACAGCGTCTGCAGCGGGCAGACGCTGTCCGACGTTGCAATGAGAAGTGGACCCCACCCATCATCCCTTTAAAGATCGGGACCATCCATTGCGTCCGGACGGTGGGGACGACGACAACCATGGTGTTTAATTGGTTCCATGCATGCAGTCAAGCAATCTCCACCATAAATCGCAGGATGGACGGCGGCGAGCAGAGTTCAGTGGGCCACATCGAAATCATACAAAAGTGAGCATTCCCGACCGATTTTACGAGAGGAATTCGGTGGATGGCGTGGATTCCTCATACACCTAGAGGAATGGCCCCACTGAAAGCCAACGCAAAAACGGAAACTTCCGTTTTTGTCTCCAGCGTCCGCGAAACAGAGAGATCGGACGATCTCAGTGGGCCACCTTCGATCATCATGTGGTCCATCTGGACCGTCCATTCGCCCCGGGACGTCAAACCGACCGTACCCTGAGTGGAGGCCTGATTTTCTTGGACATTTCATGAATATGGGGATTCAAACATAGGACGGACGACGGATTATCAGCTTCTGTGGGCCATACCGAAACCAATCTAAAACCGACCCTTCCCAGATGTTTTTTTTAGGGGAAACTGATGGACGGAGTGGATTTCACCGACGCTGAAGGAAGTGGGCCACACCGGCGCCACAGCGAAGAGCTTTCGCAGGCTCTGTTCGCGCATCCGAGAAAACCGGCCGTAGTGAGCTGGTTTTGTGATCTCAATCGGGTTCAGATTAGTAATCTGAACCGTTCAATGTGTAGATGATCGAAGAAATCCCCCAGGGACGTTGCAGTTTTGGACGAGATGCAAGAGAAAGTGGAGTTAGGAGGTCCCGATTCTGACGGTATAAAGGAAGTTGCGCTCCGCACCGAGTCCAACTGTACACGCAATGCGGAAAACCTCCGCACCGACGCCTGTTCAACACGAAACTGACCTCCAGCAGCTATATAAAGAAGAGAATGGGGAGAACAAAGGAAAAAAGCTTGGCTTGAGGAGCTTGGGCCTGATGTGAGCAGAGAGACAGGGAGATAGTAGAGTTTTGTTTTTTTATTTTATTAGGGAAGATCCAGCCCATCCATGTCGGGCTAAACCTCTTAGCTAGGGCTAAGAGGTGAAGCTTGTAGTGTGATGGAAAGTTCTACGCTCTGATTCATGTCCCTGAACTGATTTGATGTTAGTTTGATTTTATGGAATATTTGTAGTTTTTAATGGTTTATTGTGACTTAAATTACAATGAATCTGCGATAGCTTCAGGTATGTTCATTGCATTACAGGGATTGTGAATTTAGGAGGCCTTGTTGTTCGCCATTGTCTCGTGGGCATGGTTGGATGATACAACCCTTCCTAACATCCATACGCCTCTTAGATTAGTTGTAGATTGGTTTACTTCTGTTGTTTACTTTGTCTTATGGGCATGGTCTTGTGATGGAATCTATTCTAATTTACACCTTTCTGATCTCTTGAAAACTAGATTAAACGAAGTTCAGATCGTGCTTTAGTGATATATCTTCCAACTGGATGAAGATGGGACTCGAAGTCCAATTGATTTCATGAATCAAGCGTAGATCTCCCTGATCTCTACAAGTGGATCCTTGGCACCCTAGTTCCCTACCTTTGAATTTTACATACTTTAGATTACTAGTCCACCATTATTCCTAAAATTCACCCGATTTATATTTCATCTTCTTATTCTAGTTCTATTTCTAGTTATTTTCAGATAACGTACAGGTTTCAGTCCCTGTGGATTCGACCTCGGTCTTACCGAGTTTATACTACATCACAACCCTATACTTGGGGAGTGAACAAGTTTTTGGCGCCGTTGCCGGGGATTGAAGGCTACGTTTCCTGAAGTTAACTAGTTTTAGAATTAGTTTAAGATTAGGACTTTTCTGATTTTTAGGGTTTATTTTAGAATTTTCTAATTTCAGGTTTTCCTCTAATTTTTAGAAATTTTCTTTCACGTAACTTTCTATTTTTATATAGTTTTTCCCTTTTTTTTTTTTAGAAACTAACTTTCCTGTTTTGTAGGCTTTATAGAAATTTTTAATTCGGTAAGCACTTTCTAATTTCTACTTTCTATTTTAGGGTTAGGATTTCTAATTTAGAATTTTCTAACTTTAGGCTTAGAACTTTCTTAATTATTTTTTTTTTTAGAATTTATTTTATTTATTTTTAAGAACTTTCCTCTTTTGTTTTTAGAAACTAGGTTAGTTGTTTCCCTTTTTAGAAACTCTTTCTAACTTTAGAAACTAACTCATCTTTCTTTTATTTTATTTTTAGAAACTTTCTTATTCTAGGTATTCTTTTTAGAAACTAACTTAGCTTCTAAGTTTAGGGAACTTTCCTTTTTAGAAACTAACTTTCTATTTCAATTGTAGGAACTTTCTACTTTAGACTTTCTATTTTTGAAACTAATCTCTTTTGTTCTCTTTTGCAGGATCTTAACATAGGAACTTCTATTTGGTACCTTCCTTCTAACTCCTCCTCCTTTTACTTTCCATACTGCTGTAGGATCTTTTCATCTATTTTTCTTAAGATTAGATTCAGATTGAGGTTTTCACCATGTACATGCACGAGTGGAAACGTCAATATGCTGAGATAGCTTTGGAGCATGCGAAACAATGCGAAGGGATGTATGATGATTATGATAAACATCAACCTATGTCTCAGATTTTTCCTGACCAATCATCGAGAACCGACCTGAGCATAACACTCCATCGGTTAAAAAGTCTTTACGCGATCATATACGGGAAAACAATTACACCCCACGGATTAACAAAACAGTACGTGAATGTTGGGGTTATCATAACTATGGGAGTGAGAATTATTATCACTCATCTGAGAAAAAGAAAACAATGCGTGATTATATTATGAGTGATAATAAGTATTACCAACCATCAGATTTTCCCACCTATGATCCGTATGACTATAACCAGTGGAAACATCAATGTCAGGAAGCTGAACCAGTTATATATCATAGTGATAATTCTCTTGGGTCATCTACTTTTGAAACCCAATCAGAAACAATCCAAGAGGACTCACTTCAGAAGCTCATGAAAGCACAAGAGCAGTTCAATCAACTTTTCATACAATCATGCGAATTGCTCAAATCCTCAATTCCAATAATTCAATCACATCTTATGGAGAAGGAAGAGGCTAGGTTACCCCAGCTTCATCCTAATCTAGAAGCACAATGCGAAGAAAATGATCATAACTCGCTTGTGGCAGAAACTGAAATTACGAATGAGGAATTAGATTCCATTAATGAGCAGATGGTTCAATTTCCCGATGAGTCGATCTCGATGACTGTCCAAAGGAATGATCAAAAGACGTGGGTATCTTTCAAATATAATGATAGTGGCACACTTCACTCACATGACACACATGATTACACTGATGAGGTAGAGGTTAGTTTATTTGAACCTCAACCCAACTTAGGAATAGAATGTGAGGAATGTGATCCCATCCTAAGTGCACCCTGCACGGAACTGGACAATGATGAGTATTGGGATTCAATCTCAAGTGTGGCCCCTGCCAATGATCACGATGTTCAGGAAGTTGTCAACCATAATGATCTACTCCACCTGCCTGACATGACTGATTTGAATGTGGAGAATGAACCACTTTCAACTAACCCTTCCAACCCTTGTGATGCATATTTGGACCACTGCCCTGAATTGAATGATGACATGATTCGGGCGATGGACGACTTGCTTGATATGACTCTGGAATTTGAAACTACCCAGTTGAGGCCACAATCTGAGCTACACACTTTAAACGATTCAATGCCTCCACTGAGTAGCTTCAATGACCAGAGTCTCCATATCAATTCTTCGCCTATTGATTGTCTATCTGTCTTGAAGGGCAAGAGCAAGCGAGCATGCGTCCATCCACTTCAAAAGATTATGGAATCCTTAGACAAATCATCACAGACTTCGATGCAGGAGACGAGTCACTCTCAGCTGAATTTTCCAATTCTTTGGACGATTGCGCGGCATACTTTTCAGATTCGAATGATCCTATGATTAAAGAAATAGTGGATGCCTTGCAAGAGACTATCTCGGTAGTTGTTACTAACCGAGAGCACCCTCATTCTGAAGCCCCTCTTTCCCCAGAGCCTGAATGTTTACCATTACAGGAAGAGGAGCTGAAAATTGAACCGAAGTCTGGAACTCCGGAATGTGTTGAGACTACATTACTTTCTGAGAATTCTTTTGAATTTTATCTACCTGCAGTCTCTGATTCACCATGGGATACTAATTCTGAGATTTTTTCTGACATAGGTGAATCATATATACTTTGGATACCTCAGGCGAATCAACGACAAATCTTTGCTAAGGTACACAAGTTTCTCTGGACATTCATGCTCCAGGGCACTCAAGCTTATTGCAAGATGGGCTTTTGGATGATCCTGTTGAGGAATTTATTGAGAAACTTATCAAGATATTGGCCGGAGGAGGAACCTTGCAGCATGATTGAGTAGTTTTTCCCTACTTTCATAAGACTAGGGTAGTTTGCTTATATCGTTCTAGGTTAGATGGTTTTATGCCACTAGGTTAGTTTACTTTCTTAGTTGTTTTAGGATAGTTTGTTTTCGTGTTTTCTCTCTTACGCTGACTTGCTTTCTCGCTGATATCGTTGGAAAAGTCTCTTGAGTCCTTCGTCTAGGTACTATCTTTCCATCACTTCTCTTTCAATTTCATTGTCTCATGTGCATTGCATGCTTACATCTTTTACATTGAGGACAATGTAGATTTTAGGTTGGGGGTGGGAGATTAGGTTTCCTAATCAATGTTTTCTTGGTCTTGAGCAAAATTTGTGAAAATTTTTAAATTTTTAAATTTTTTTTCTGGACTTTCTTGTACATTCGAAGTGATCTTGACGGCCATCTTGGATTTAGAGTTACAAGATAAGTGATGTTGGTAACTTATGACTCTTGGATTCAGCATCTATCAGATTTCACAGTTAAGTTTGAAATATTAATCCATGATTAGAAGTTTTAAACATTGATTAAGTCATGATTTCACATGTCACATCTCGCTTATACATTGAGGTCTCAGTTTGATATTAAAGGATTAACTTGGAGATCACTAAGCATGAAAGGAACCAATCTGAGAAATTGAAAGGATTGGGCGAATGGTCTTCACCATAGGTCTGCTCCCTATAGGTGTAGATTTAACTCCCCATAGATGATATAAAAAAAAAAAAAAAAAAAGTTAGGCGACAAGTTTTCACCATAGGTTTGCTCCCTATGGGTGATGATTTGATTCCCCTTCTTGGCGTTACTTTTAATGAAAAAAAAAATCAAAACTAAAAGAATGAAAAATGATGTGTGAGGCAAGTTTTAGTTATCATGAATTCTCTTATTGGTTACCAATGATGTCCTGAAATAGAGAAGTGAATTTTAATGTTGATAAGTCGAGATTAGATTATACATCTATGGAATTCAATGTTTAGAATTGTTCTAATTGATGGATTAATACTTTGAACTTAATTATGAAGTTTACCGTGTGCTTGAGTTTAGGAGAGAACTATGCCCAACATTCATGAATCTTAGATTTTTCGTATCTGAATTGTTTTTCAAAATATCCTGAGTTCATAGAATTGTTCTGTAATTCTCAACTTAATTTTCGCATACTTTGCTCGGGACTAGCAAAATGCTGGTTGGGGGTTGTGTTGAGGGTCAAATTTGTATATCAGACCCCAATTACTGCTTATAATTACGAAGATGATACCATTTAATGCCCTATTTTAATCGTGTTTGTGATGCAAGGTACATTTGCAAGCGTGGACTGAAAAGATGCTAACAGCCGAGATTTAATGATCAGATTTCACAAAAGTATGGAACGGACCCCAGGGACCAAGATCGACAAATTTACACGCCAGAGACCCGAGAAAATCGAGAAACTAAAGCTCAAGTGGCCCGAAATTGGTACATAATGCAAGATCACAGGGTTCCCGCCATCTGTTCAGCCCGAAACTTCATACATGACCTGAGGACCATGAATTAACCGTACACGTCAATTTTTAGCCCTCGAATCGCTATGGAAATGGCCCAACGGACAGAACAGCCCATAAAACTCTGATTTGGGGCCCACCTGATTGCTGGATATACTTCAACTTTGGCCTTAACTCCTTAAACTGGGTGTCAAATCGGATGGACGGAGCGGATTCCATGACACATTACCGTGGACCCCACATGTGCACTACACGTACACAAAGTGCACGTGTGCCGGCCGTGCACCAGAACACATAGGGTCGGTCAGCGCAAGCTGACCGACGTTTTTTTTTAAAAAAAAACTTACAGCGTCTGCAGCGGGCAGACGCTGTCCGACGTTGCAATGAGAAGTGGACCCCACCCATCATCCCTTTAAAAGATCGGGACCATCCATTGCGTCCGGACGGTGGGGACGACGACAACCATGGTGTTTAATTGGTTCCATGCATGCAGTCAAGCAATCTCCACCATAAATCGCAGGATGGACGGCGGCGAGCAGAGTTCAGTGGGCCACATCGAAATCATACAAAGTGAGCATTCCCGACCGATTTTACGAGAGGATTCGGTGGATGGCGTGGATTCCTCATACACCTAGAGGAATGGCCCCACTGAAAGCCAACGCAAAAACGGAAACTTCCGTTTTTGTCTCCAGCGTCCGCGAAACAGAGAGATCGGACGATCTCAGTGGGCCACCTTCGATCATCATGTGGTCCATCTGGACCGTCCATTCGCCCCGGGACGTCAAACCGACCGTACCCTGAGTGGAGGCCTGATTTTCTTGGACATTTCATGAATATGGGGATTCAAACATAGGACGGACGACGGATTATCAGCTTCTGTGGGCCATACCGAAACCAATCTAAAACCGACCCTTCCCAGATGTTTTTTTTAGGGGAAACTGATGGACGGAGTGGATTTCACCGACGCTGAAGGAAGTGGGCCACACCGGCGCCACAGCGAAGAAGAGCTTTCGCAGGCTCTGTTCGCGCATCCGAGAAAACCGGCCGTAGTGAGCTGGTTTTGTGATCTCAATCGGGTTCAGATTAGTAATCTGAACCGTTCAATGTGTAGATGATCGAAGAAATCCCCCAGGGACGTTGCAGTTTTGGACGAGATGCAAGAGAAAGTGGAGTTAGGAGGTCCCGATTCTGACGGTATAAAGGAAGTTGCGCTCCGCACCGAGTCCAGCTGTACACGCAATGCGGAAAACCTCGCACCGACGCCTGTTCAACACGAAACTGACCTCCAGCAGCTATATAAAGAAGAGAATGGGGAGAACAAAGGAAAAAAGCTTGGCTTGAGGAGCTTGGGCCTGATGTGAGCAGAGAGACAGGGAGATAGTAGAGTTTTTTTTTTTTTTTTTTATTAGGGAAGATCCAGCCCATCCATGTCAGGCTAAACCTCTTAGCTAGGGCTAAGAGGTGAAGCTTGTAGTGTGATGGAAAGTTCTACGCTCTGATTCATGTCCCTGAACTGATTTGATGTTAGTTTGATTTTATGGAATATTTGTAGTTTTTAATGGTTTATTGTGACTTAAATTACAATGAATCTGCGATAGCTTCAGGTATGTTCATTGCATTACAGGGATTGTGAATTTAGGAGGCCTTGTTGTTCGCCATTGTCTCGTGGGCATGGTTGGATGATACAACCCTTCCTAACATCCATACGCCTCTTAGATTAGTTTGTAGATTGGTTTACTTCTGTTGTTTACTTTGTCTTATGGGCATGGTCTTGTGATGGAATCTATTCTAATTTACACCTTTCTGATCTCTTGAAAACTAGATTAAACGAAGTTCAGATCGTGCTTTAGTGATATATCTTCCAACTGGATGAAGATGGGACTCGAAGTCCAGTTTGATTTCATGAATCAAGCGTAGATCTCCCTGATCTCTACAAGTGGATCCTTGGCACCCTAGTTCCCTACCTTTGAATTTTACATACTTTAGATTACTAGTCCACCATTATTCCTAAAATTCACCCGATTTATATTTCATCTTATTCTAGTTCTATTTCTAGTTATTTTCAGATAACGTACAGGTTTCAGTCCCTGTGGATTCGACCTCGGTCTTACCGAGTTTATTACTACATCACAACCCTATACTTGGGGAGTGAACACTTATCCTAGTTTTAGTTTGAGTTATTTTCAGATTACGTACAGGTTTTAATCCCTGTGGATTCGACCTCGGTCTTACCGAGTTTATTACTACATCACAACTCTATACTTGGGGTGTGAACATCAAGTATAGATCTCCCTGATTTCTACAAGTGGATCCTTGGCACCCTAGTTTCCCACCGTTGAATTTTACAACTTTTAGTTAATTCACAATTATTCCCTTCCTTTTACCTAATTTAGATTACATCTTCGCTTAGTTTCAAGTTACTTTCAGATTACGTACAAGGTTCAGTCCCTATGGATTCGACCTCGGTCTTACTGAGATTTTTACTACATCACAACCCTATACTTTAGATGTGAACATTACCACTATTTCTTCTCCCGTTTCTTGTCATTCTTAGTTAGAGAGAAGCTGCAATTTCGACACCTTAATCTAGAGTTCAACTTTATTTACAATGCAGTACTCTACTGAGATTAGGCTGTATTCGTTGCAAATATATATATATATATATATATATATATATATATATATATATATATATATATATATATATATATATATATATATATATATATATATATATATATATATATTATATATATATATATATATATATATATATATATATCATGATATTTTGCACCATGAAAGTTCATGATATCAAAGCCAACTTGAACTCATTTACTACTAAATATAATGAAATTTGGTCTAACGGAATGCAGCCTTATATAAATTTTGGATTATTAATATTATTTTTGAATCCATACTAAAATCTCTTATAATAACTCACTATTAACTCAAATGAGACGTGGGTCTTAGTTTTCTTTATGATTCCAGGATTTGGGCTGAATGGATTTCTATGAATCAAAGTGATCAATCACATCCCTAATAGACCTTAGGTTCTCCCAGATCTAAAGACAAAAACAAGCATTAGAAAGTAGAAGCTAATATCAGACAGCCCGGGTGGTAGACTCCCTGGAGTTTCAACACCGGGTCAAGGGTTCGAGTACCTCGTGGTGGTGAAATCCCACGGCGTGCGTGTGTGGAGTGTGTGTGCATGTGGCGTGAGTGTGTGTGCGTGTGTAAAAAATAATAATAATAATAATAAATATCAGACAGCTAAATTTAGCTTAACTTCCCCATAGTCAATGCGCATGTGCACACGCTTATCCATGTGTGGAAAAACTATCCCATGGTAGATAATTACCATAAACATGTCAGCCACACACAATATATAATACCCAATGAGATAAGCTATCTCATTTTGGCAATGGCAATAATTTAAATATATGAATAACCTAAAAAGTTATATATACCTCAAAATATATTTCACATTAAACTTGTCCTGCCTCATTCCCTAGGAATATAAAGCTCCCAATGTATACAAATCCCTCCTAATTACATCCTTTCATGCATACACAATGATAATGAACAATAAACAAAGCATTAATTTTAAAAATATATATGATTCATTGAATTAAAACGACATACATTCCAACATGTCCAATACAGTGGATCTGTAAAACACACTTTCCGCCTATATATACTAATAAAAAATCCACATTTATTAATACAATCATGCCTAGATAACAATCATCTTGAGCAAGGCATATAGCCACACATAAAACCCATTCAGGTGGTAACGATTATTCCACTTGTGTACACACAGCCACACTTATCACAAACACCACATGTCCAATGTTCAGGACACAGAGCACCAAATAGATCTCAAATTCAGTAGACATCAACAACCTCCGTAGCCTCTCACTTGAGTCAATGGCTGAGAACACGTACTTCAGCTCCGCATCCTCCGTGATTGTAGCACCACCTCAGATATTTTGCTCCTGTAATGTTCATCATCCTTCTAATCTCCTCACAACTAGCATGATACAGTATTAGATCAATTGCCGACAAATAATAAATTATAAAAATATATAATAACAGATCCATAATAGATTCACAAATAGATCAATGACAGAACAATAACAGATCCATAATAGATTCACAAATAGATCAATGGTTTGGATTACTGAACCAGGTCCCAAATGTACAGCCATTGAATGGATGAGGTCGGACCCATCATATATGTTATTGGGTTAAAACAGGGTACATATGCACCAAAACAATGCAGCGGTAGACTGCTTATAGGGATGGGATGTTTGATACCAATACCATCAGTAACCCCCGAATCGGGTGAGTGATACAATTTCAGCCTTTTTACCATGGGCCACCTTCAGGAATATAGCCGTTGGATCTTGGTCATGTTCAATGATCCAAACAGTTGATCATGCACGAAAAGCCCCAATTCCATAGATTTAAGAAATACATATGCAAATTTGGAAATTCATGGGCAGATAGCCTTACCTCATCAACAAAAGAAGGATTACCTGAATCGATGGATTACCTCATCAACAGTAGATGAAGGGAATGTGCCCCACCTTTCTACGGTCCTCCTCGTGTCCATCTTTTAGCTGCAACCTTTCTGTCAATTCTATTGGCATGTCGCATAACCTGAGAACTCCGAGTTTGGTGAGGTATTCAATCCCTTCTGGAAGCGTCTTCAACTCTCCACATCTGTACACAGTTAACTCTTGCATGCTTGACAATGTTCCCTTCCCTATCACTACCCGATTTAGTTGTGTCAAATACACTAACTCTAGTTTCCTGAGTTTAGGGAACCATCCATCGTGAAAACACAACTGCTGCCCTTCATAGGCCTTGAAAAGTGAAAGCCGCACCAGATTGGGCAATGCTTGGATTGATGAAAGCAGATCTTCTTCTCTCAGCTTAGACCAACGCAACTCCAAAACAGTGAGATGCGCAAGGTACCTAAACCATTGAGGCACCTTCTCCAAACGTCCCCACAGGTAAAGCTTCTGAAAAGGTGGCAGATGATCAGGAGAGAGCTCTTCCAGTTGAAGTGGTTCTTCTTCGTTGATTGCCTTAATACTGAAGGTAACAAGGTATTTCAGCTTTGCGATGGATGTGCATAACTCAGCTCCGTTGATTGTTCTCACCTTGGAAATGTAAAGTTTTCTCAGTTGGGTTAAGTTCCCAATTTTTCTCACAATTTCCCCTTCTTTTGCTTCGATAACAGTTAGAGTTTGTAAACTTGTTATATTATATATTCCAATAGGAACTTGGATGCTAGTGAAGAACTCGAAAGTCCATAGATCTGCCCAATTATATCGATAACCGTGGTAGTGGCGTAGTTTCTGTAGCTTTACAACCCCACTCGGTAGCCTCTTGATCCTTGTTTGTCTAACATTCAATATTTGCAGGTTCCAAGCTCGCTAATATTAGTATTCCTCAAGTTAAGATACCGTAAATTGAATAGATTCGTCAATTCATCTGGTAAGCTTTCAATAGGAATTCCCTCTAAATATAGGACCCTCAATAGCATAAAACTTGATGCTATGGCATTTAGAGAAGATGAGAAAGATGTGCGTCCTTCAAACACTAAAAGAGAACGAAGCTGTGACATACTCATGCTATGTTGAATAGTTTCTCCAGAATTGTAGATTAACACGCGACGTACTTTGCCCCTTTGCCTTGTTTGCTGCCCATCATATGTGATGCCTAACTTTTCTTCTTCGCATAAGGCTAAGGCCAATTCACGTACAATATCATGCATTCGACAAGCACTCACCCTTCCAGCGAGATTCATCATCTTGACAACCTGAAGTGTGTTACGATGGATGAGTTCCTTTAAGTAGTCTTCAGCCACCTCTTCCATCGGAATTTTACCTGAATCTTCTACGAAACCCTCTGCCACCCATAACCTTATCAAAATCTTGCGGTGAATTAAATAATCCTCCGGAAACATATAACAATACAAGAAACAATGCTTAAGGCGGTAAGGCAGATAGTAGAAGCTAAGCAACAAGATGCGCTTTATTGGTTCAAGCCTTTCATGGTTATTCAAGTACCAACTTAGGTTATTATAGACTCGGTTCCATTCCAACACGTTCGTATCTCTCAATGACAGGAGGCTGCCCATCGCAATAACTGCAAGAGGCAGACTTAGACATTTTTCTACTATGGATAGAGCCAATGGCTCGAGCTCTGAAGGGCAGGGTTTGTTCCGAAATGCCTTCTTACAGAATAGCTGCCATGCCTCTTCCGGATGAAGAATAGAAAATTTCTATTCGTAGCAAGGATTAGTCCCACGGAATCCTGTAAAATCCCGCAAAGAATTCTCACACCACCGAAACTGAAGATGCAATTTTGCCTGTGACCCCAACACCAGCCAGCTAGCTTGTGTCATAGCTCTGTGGGCCATCATGATGTACGTTTTGTACCACGCCCTCTATCTTTTTTTCTTTTTTTTTTTTAAAAAAATTTTAAATTTTCTTTTTTCTCATCTCATTTTAGTGCATTAGCCCAAAAATGATTTAAAGCTCAAGTGTACCGTCTACAGGAAGAAACAGTGGGAGTTGAATTCTTAACTTTGAAGTTTTATAGAAGTTCTGTTTTGGACGAGGCTAATATTTGTGTTTTCATTTCTTATTGGTTGGAGTTCAATCACCCCTGTTTTAATCTGGTGTGGTCCACCTGAGATTTAGACCTGCCTCATTTTTAGGCTCAGACCCTAAAATAAGCTGTCAAAATAGATGGACACCGTGGATAAAACATATACATCTTGGTGGGGACCACGGAGCTTTGACACCAGTTAGCTGGCTGGTGGTGGGGTCACCACCCCAACCGTGTCCAAAATGGATGCCCTCAAATTGAGTTGGCAACTTCAGTAAGCCCCACCATGATGTAAGTTCTAGATCCACACCGTCCATCCATTTTCTACATCATTTTAGAGAATGATCTAAAAAACTATATATATGCAAAGATTAAGTGGACCACACCACAGGAAACTGTGGGAATTGGACGTCTATTATTGAAAAACTCTTGGGGCTATTGAAGGCTTGGATCAAGCTGATATTTGTAGTTTTTGTGTGTTTTCTCTTCGTCCAGGTCCGCAGGTTAGACGGAAACAAGGTCAAGTGCGCCATAGAAAGGTTTAGTCACTCAATCCCCACTTCTTTCCATGTTGTGCTCCACTTGAGCATTGCATTGGCCTCGTTTCGGGGTTCATGCCCTAAAACGATCGGGCAAAATGGATGGATAGTGCGGATCTAACACATTATGGTGGGGCCCACAAAAGTTCCACGTGTTAAAACATTCCCTTATGCAGTAATTCTGGGGAGAGAATCGGTGTACTAAAGTGGAAATGCTTAATATATATGTATGTATGTATATGCATATGCGCACGTCCTTGTACACGTACACATATATACAAGAAAAAGGTACTACGGTGATGAGGTCGAGCTCAATGGGCCCATCGTGGTGTGCGGGACAATCATCCCCGTTAATCAGTTGCACCCTTCCATAGTGTGCCTTGGATCTAAAAATTAGGCCAAACCATGACTTAGATGGGCCAGTACCGTACAAACAACAATTGATAGTGGATGCCCAGTCATTGAAACCATCCGTTGTAGATGTGGTTTAGACATCCAGCCCATTCATTATGTGTGCCCCACTTAGATAAGCGTCACACCAAATTTTACTCCATTTCAAAACTTAAATGGCCCCACCAAGTGCTTTTAAATGTTTTAGGCGTGATTTTCTGTGGTTTTAGATAGTCTGGCCCATCTGAGTCTTGGATACGACTGATTTTTGGCACATTCCAGAACCTAAGGGACCTACCATATGCACGGTGCAAATGTCCATCACACATCATGATGGGACCTATTATGGGAAAATCTGAACCCCTCGTAATTCCGAGGTTTGATGATATGTTGATCCGATCAGACTGATAACTAACAACTTACTCGGACCATGAGAGCGGACAATGTTCGATAAAGGCCCATGACTTCTCTGGTTGAGATATTACTTGTCGGTTTATTTCTAAAAGACCGAGCCGAGACCAGATTTCGAGGCGGGCGTCCCACGAGCTAAATTCAAAAACTACCATAAATGGACGTGGCCGGTTACTTCGCTCGCGGATACGCACGACACGCATGATATACTACATGATCCTTGAATTGAGTGCAATATCTCCACGATCCAAAAATCTCCTTGATTGAGTGAATTGTGCCGTGATTAACGAGTCCAAATCATCCAACTGTCAGGTATAAATACATGAGAACCCCGTTGCTACAGGTACGCAATATCTCGCACTCTCCCTCTACCTTTCAACTTAAACCTCGATTCTCTTGACCTGACTTAAGCATCGAAGGGTCCCCCGACTTAGCAAGGGTCTCCTTTGCTCACCCTTTGTGCAGGACCAAGGTCTAACCGAGTAACGTCCCGAGGAGTGGAGGGTGATCCATATTATGTCCTCAACATTTTTGGTGCCGTCTGTGGTAATCTGATACAAAAAGTCAGGTTCCTATTCTCGAGTATATGGCTAGAGTAAAGAAGAAAGCGGTAGCTACGGAACCGGAGCCGAACGAGCAAACTCGGTCCTCCTCGCTACTTCACGCGGAATCAGCACCAGGGCCTTCCCAACATTCTCGTAATCGGGCGAATAAGTATCGCGCCATGCAGGGCGAAATACAAGCCTTACATGACGAAGTAAACAGGATGAAACAACAACAAGAACCGCAGTTGCACCCAGCTCAGGAAAATCCCGTTCCCTAACTAGTCAATCCGGTCGTGGAAGCTCACTCCGCACCGAGGAGTGTGAGGCCCGAGGCACCCCGACATCCTCAGGTGCCGATGTCGGGTCAACATCCTCTCCCGACCCAAATCCGAGCCTCGACTCGGAACACTGTCACACGAGCTCCGACCAATGCTTCGATCACGTTAGCCCTCGCACCGACGGATCTCCGCCATCAGCTAGAACAGAGGATGGGGAAGAAGAACTCCGGAGATAGAAAACACCCAAGAAATCGTAGCAGAAAAAAAAAAAGACTCGTGGGAGAAGCGGTGCGAGGAGCTCAACGACAAATTCTTAATTCTGGAAAAGAAACAACAACCGACGTCAGTTCCTGCTGCCATTCAGGCAATGATGGAAGAGACCGAACCTCCCTTCACCTTAGAAATCATGAACGAGGTAATGCCTTAGAGGTTTCAGATACCTCCCGTCATCCAATATTCTGGGTTTGGGGACCCATCCGAGCACGTGAAAGCCTAACGTTCCTGGATGAAGATCCAGACGGTGACGGATGCTATGATGTGCCGGGGGTTCTCGATCACGCTTACAAGATCCACTCGGAGTTGGCACCAGCAGCTCAAACCAAACTCCATCAGTTCCTTCACAAAGTTGAGCCGACTATTTCTTACCCAGTTCATAAGTGGTAAGAGAAGTCGAAAGCCCAACACTGACTTGTTTGCTATCAAGCAAGGGCCGAAAGAGTCACTAAAAGACTACATCGCTCACTTCAATGAGGAAGCGTTACTGGTAGAAGACTATGATGACAAAATGACGCTCACTGTTGTGTTCAGCGGCCTAAAAGAAGGAAAATTCACCTTCTCCATTGGAAAGAACCTGCCGAAGACACTGGCCGAACTTGTTGCCAGAGCTCAGAAGTATACCAACACGGAGAAATTCTCCAATGCTCGTAAGAGTGTCCAAGTAATGGAACCGAACGGTAAAGGGAAGAGGCCTAGGAACGATGAATCTCAGCCGCCTAGCAAAGGAACCGATGACCGCGCTCCTCGCGATTGTCGACCGAGCAGAAGGCCAGAGGAAAAGTTTCGCTCCTACACCCCCCTTAACACGTCCGCCGAACAGATCCTATTGGACATTCGAGGAGAAAAATTGCTGAATTGGCCTGTTTGCATGAGAGCCGATCCAGACCATCGAGACAAGCGCAAATACTGCCGCTTCCACCGAGACCACGTCCACAATACGGCTGACTATGTAGACCTCAAAGATGAGATCGAAGCTCTTATTCGGAAGAGACACCTGCATCGATACACCAAGGAAGGAAAAGCCGATCGGAAAGGAGAAAGAGAGCGAGAGCAGCCAAACAACGCCACAGAGGAACTCGCTGAAATCCGTACCATCTTCGGAGGCTCGTCTGGTGGAGGAGATTCAAATAGGGCGTGAAAGGCCCACTCCCGGAAGTCTGAGCTAGAACATTACGTCCATTTAACCGAGTGGCCCAGAAAGGAACTTCGGGTCAACCCATGCAATCTGACCTTTACAAAAGAAGATGCACGCGGGATCAAGCACTCACACGACGATGCTCTAGTAGTTACCATGACCATAGCGAACCGCAAGGTATATCGCATCTTGGTCGACACTGGGAGCTCGGTTGATGTGATCTATTCTGAGGCTTTTGAGAGAATGGGGATTCCGAAGTTTCATCTCAGAGCTGTGAAGACCCCCCTGCATGGCTTTGTCGAGGAAAGAGTGATCTCTAAGGGAGCCATTTCCCTCCCTGTGACCGCGGGAGAAGGACAACATCAAGTAATACTTATGGTGGACTTCCTAGTCGTCAATATACCATCAGTACACAACGTCATCCTGGGCAGACCTTCCCTCAACACAATGAGAGTAGTCGTCTCCACCTATCACCTGATGATGAAATTTCCCGCCGAGTGTGAGATATACTACCTCCGAGGCGATCAGCGAGAAGCTTGGAGATGTTATGCAGTGGTGGTAAAGAAGGGGTCAGTTAAGCAGACGCTCTCCATCAACGTTCTGGACCCCCAAGGGCATGCGGAAGGCTCATTCGTGAAAGATTTGGAGAAAGTACCACTCGATGAGGCTGATCCGAGCAGGACTATTCAGCTCGGAACATCATTGAATCCTAAGCAATGGCTTGAAATTTTAACATTTCCATGACAACATAGGGATGTCTTTGCATGGTCCCACCAAGATATGCCCAGAATTTCTTCGAAAGTCATGGTCCACAAGCTGAATGTGAATGCAGATCATAAACCTATCAAGCAGAAAAGGAGGCCATTCGATGCCGAACGATATGAAGCAATAGCCGACAATGTCTCCATTCTGCTCGACGCCGGGTTTATAGAAGAGGTGCATTATCCCGATTAGATCGCGAATGTAGTCCTTGTGAAGAAAGCCAACGGGAAGTGGCGGGTTTGCGTAGATTACTCAGATCTAAACAAAGCTTGTCCGAAAGATAGCTTCCCGTTGCCTCGGATCGATCAACTGATGGACAGCATAGCAGGACACGAATTACTCTCTTTCCTTGACACGTACTCTGGATATAATCGATAGCGATGCATCCCCCAGACAGGCAGAAGACCACCTTTGTTATAAACAAAGGACTCTACTGTTACTGAGTCATGCCGTTTGGCCTGAAAAACACTGGGGCGACATATCAGAGGTTAGTGAACCAGATGTTCACCAAACAGATCGGACACACTATGGAAGTATACGTCGACGACATGTTGGTGAAAAGTACCAAAGCAGCCGATCATCTTGCTGATCTCGGAGAGACATTCAGTGTCCTCCGAGAATACCAGATGAAGCTGAACCCCGCAAAGTGTGCTTTCGGAGTCGGATCGGGAAAGTTTTTGGGTCTTCAAGTCAGTCAACGAGGCATTGAGGTCAATCCTGACAAGATGAAAGCACTCTTCGACATGAACTCACCTCGGACCGTGAAGGAGATACAGTGTCTCACAGGAAGAGTTGCTGCACTCGGGCATTTCATATCCAGGGCGACAGACAAATGCCTCCCCTTTTTTCAACTATTGAAGGGGCATAAGAAAGCAGAGTGGACGCCAGAATGCGAGTAAACCTTCCAACAGTTAAAGCAGTATCTGGGCTCACCCCTCTCCCATCTAAGCCTGAAGAGGGAGAACTCCTATTTCTCTACCTCGCGGTCTCAGCCTCAGCCGTTAGTTTGGCCTTGGTCAGAGAAGTCGGGGGCAAACAATACACTGTGTATTACGTGAGAAACACAATGGTGCCTGTAGAAACAAGATATCTGTCCCTAGAGAAGCTAGTACACTACCTTGTCGTCTCAGGTCGGAGATTACGACCATACTTCCAGGCCCATTCCATTGTTGTGCTAACCAGCTCCCCTTTGATACAAGTTCTCCAGAGACCCAAGGTTTTAGGTCGGATGACCAAATGGGCATTTGAACTCAGAGAATTCGACATCTAATTCTGCCTGAGAACAGCAATCAAGGGCCAAGCAGTGGCCGACTTCATCGTCGAATTCACTACTCCGAGCGAAGAGGAAATCAGCACCGAAGTCAAGATGACTCCGCCCATCTCCCTGAGTGACCCAAAGGCAGTGTCGGATCCAGGGTGGATTCTCTATGTCGACGGGTCATCCAATACCAAAGGAGCCGGAGCTGGAGTTGTCCTGGTAGCACCCGATTTCACAACTATCCAATATGCGATCAAGCTTGGGTTCAAGGCTTCGAACAATAAAGCAAAATATGAAGCGTTATTGGCCGAACTCAGATTGGTTACGAGTCTAGGCGTTCAGACTCTCCAGGTCTGATGCGACTCGCAGCTGGTGGTAAACCACATCTCTTCAGAGTAGGAAGCCAAAGAGACCAGAATGATCGCTTATCTCGACAAGGCGAGGAAACTGATAGAGAAAGTTGGAGTTGCATTATCCAGCAAATCCCAAGAACGGAAAACTCGTGACCCGACGCTCTAGTAAGGCTCGCCTCTACCTCGGAAGGGAAGATCCCGCAATTCGTCCCCATTGAATTCATGGAACATCTGAGCATTGGCCAGGTGGAGAAAGTTAATCCCGTGCATGCTATTTCAAGATGGATGGACCCAATCTTCAACTACCTCTCGACTGGTGAAACCCCCTCGGATAAACTGGAGGTAAGACGACTTAGAGTCAGAGCGGCTCGATATGCCATCCTGGGCAGGGTGCTTTATAAGAAGGGGCATTCCCAACGTTACCTTAGATGCCTTCAACATGACGAAGCCGACTATGCGATTCGAGAGATTCATGAAGGAATCTGCGAAAACCATTCCAGCAACCGGGCCCTAGCCTTGAAGATACTCCGTCAAGGTTACTTCTGGCTGACCCTTAAAGAAGACTTGAAGGACTACATCCGAAAGTGCGACAAATGTCAACGTTATGCGACTGTACTGAGGCAACTAGCAAAAGAAATGACTCTCATGAGCGGACCATGACCATTCGCCCAATGGGGGATCGATATCATCGGCCCGTTGGCTACAGGGAAGGGACAAGTCAAGTCGCCATCATCACAGTCGACTACTTCACCAAGTGGGCCGAGGCCGAGCCTATATCAAAGATCACCGAACAAAAAGTAGTCGATTTCGTTTGAAAGAATATCGTCTGTCAGTTCGGAATCCCGTGCAACATTGTATCTGACAATGGTCAACAGTTCGATAATGATAAATTCCGCGGTATGTGTCGAGGGCTCGGCATTACAAACACCTATTCATCGCCACGACACCCACAGTCCAATGGACAGGTGGAGGCAATTAACAAGGTTATCAAACACCACCTCAAAATAAAGTTAGAAAAGGCAAAAGGTAACTAGGCCGAGGAGCTCACATTCCTCCTTTGGACCTACAGGACCATGACCCAGTCCTCAACAGAGGAAACCCCATTCTCACTCTCCTACGGTTCGGAAGTAATGGTGCCGGTGGAGATCGGCCTTCCTACTGCGCGAGTAAGAAACTATCGAGAGGACCAGAACTCCGAGCAGATTACCGCTAACCTAGATCTACTCGAAGAAGTCCGAGACGTCTCAAGGCTCTGGGTTGCCGCTCGACATCAACAGGTGGCACGCTTCTACAACTCCAAAGTCAAGGTCAGACAGTTCTGCCCTGGGGATTTGGTCCTTCGCTGGGTTTTCCAAAATACCGACGAGCCGGGGACTGGGGCACTCGGGCCAAACTGGGAAGGGTCGTACCGTGTGGTCCAATCGACCAAACTGGGCTCCTACCACTTAGAAGACCTCGAGGGCAGCCAGCTCCCTCACCCCTGGAACGCCGAACACCTGAAGATCTACTACCCCTTATGTAATGACCTTTAAGGCCCCCAATAAAGAGTGCGACTCCCAGTGACCAGCCTTTAAGGCTTTCAATAAAGAGTTCGCATAATTTAACATCTACACGAATGAACTATCTACTAAGTGAAAGTTGCCCCTTTAATACAGAGGCAAACTAGACGAGCTGATCCCTTAAAGAAGGGGTCAGAGCGTAATCCCATGAAAACTCGAAATGGCATCACCTCTAAGCTAGGGGAACAACCAAAAGATGGCCCGACTCTAAGATAGAGTAACCGGCTCGTCAACCGACTAACGGACAAAACGGAAGGTTCTTGCCAATCGTGGGACGGGCCGACTCCCCTAGGGTTTCGGACAAACTCGACTATAATTAGAGCCAAGGAGGTTTGAAAAATCTACTAAATGGTAATGGAGGGAGCCGACTCCTCAAGAGGTCAGCTCGGTCATGCCTTGGAATAAATCAACATGCTAATGAATTAGCTCAACAATCAACGTTGGTATAAACATCCGAAAATTTACTGGAAACCCTTTCCAAAAGGGCCAAAAAGTACATATATCATCCACTAAAAAAAGAAAAAAATCTACGTAGGCAGAGGTCCTTGAGAGTCTGGGGCTCGGTCTGAGTGGACACCCTCGGCAGGAAACTCTTCAGGGTCTTTGGGCAACAAAGGATCGAGGTTAAGGTCTGGGTATAAACCCAGGACCGCCTCGATGCAAGCGTTGAAACCGTGGTCGTAAAACTTGGCGGCCTCAACGTCCCTCTCCTTTGAGGACTTGTATGACTCCACCGCAGCACCCACCATGGCTGCCAAGGAGGCCTCATCTGCAGCACGCTGGGTCTCCACCGCCTGAGCAATGGCTCGATTCTGCTCTTCCATTACCTTAGCCTTTGCATGCTCCAAGACTTCACCTAACCAAGCGGTCTCCCTGGCCAGTGTATCCGCATGAGCCCTGGCTCGTGTTAGCTCGGCTGCAGGTGCATCACACTGCCCCTCTAAATCGCTCACAACCTTCTGCATCCAGAGTACCCGGGTCTTCTCATCCTCAAGTTGCTGACGCAGCTCGCCATGCTCTAGTCGGAAGAGAGTCACCTTGTCTCGTAAGACTCCCACCTCAGTCCTGAGTGCCTCCACTTCGGCGTCTACTTTTCGACGCTCGCGTACCCTCTCCTAGGATAGGAGAAGCCTTAGAACGGACTAAGTAAAAATAAAAACAAGGAAATAAGAGAGTGCACACAAAAAATAGAGGTTGGAAAATACGAGGAGACAGGGAATACTTTGTAGAAGACCGTTGCCAGATCATTTAGAAAGGAGTCATCCGACTTGGAGAGCAAAGTGACGATCTCTTCTTCTGGAGCATGTTTGGCTGCCCAGTGAGTCAAATAAGACATATGGAAGCCTGGCTCGTACCTTGCTCCGCTCGTCCCCACATGAGCTGAGCCTCCCTCCTCTGCGGCCCCAGTCCTACTACCGGCCTACGCCTGGGCCTCGAACCTGAGGGCATTCCCTACCTCAAGAGGGGATATCATCGCATCGGCCATCTGAATGGCCTCCTCCCGCTCGAAGGACGAAGTAACAGCTATGCAGGGGGCTGCAAGGTGAGCCTCCGCACCAAAGGGAGCGGCGGTAGAAGGAAGGGCAGGAGGCATGGGTATAGGGGAAGGAGTTAGGGCTGCTGCTGGAGCCGGAGCAACAATTGTTGGAACTCCAGTAGTAACCGACGCCGCAGCGGTAGCTGTGACAGTAGGAAATGGAGCTGTATCCAGGGCCCCAGCAACCAAAGTTGGACCTAAGGGTACTTCCCCACGAGGGGGGACCTACTTCTTCCGAGCAGTCTTCATTCGGGGATCAGTCATCAACATTTTTTCTACCGTCGGGGCAACCTTCCTCCTCCGAGAACCAGATGCCTCGGTCATGCCTGTACGAAAAATGACAGATCAGCAACCAAGTAGATGAAATTGGACCCACTAAAAGAAGTAAGATTACTTACTAAAGGATGTGGGCAGGGGTTTAAACTTGCAAAGCCCGTACCAGTGAGGGTTAGTGGCAGTAATCAGATCCAACCAGGAGCAAAGCTCCCCCGAATCTCGCATTTGCCTTGGCAATGCGGTTCTTCTGGCCTGAACCAAGGAGGGGCGTGCCCCTAGAAAAATCTATAAAGACAAGAAAAGGTTTCAGCCTGACTGAAAATAGCAGAGGAGGGTATAAGAAAAAAAAAACTAGTCCGACCTAGTTTTGAAAATCTGGTCGGAACTCGAGTTGTCAAGGTCCCAAGCTCGGCCGCTGGCGCCTCCCACTAGCCCGAGGCCCAGAACCACTTATTCTTCCAATCCTTGTTGGAGGATGGAAGATTCACAACTAGACCCGACCCCTTGCTGTCTCGGGTCGCGAAGTAGTACCATGGTTCGTGGCTGTCGTGCTTGACCAGGTATAAACTCATTAAATCCTCTGGGGTCAGCTCCGAATTCTTGACATGACGCAAGATGATGAAGGCAGAAATTAATACCCTTCAAGCGTTGGGAGCGAATTGTCCAGGAGCTAGCCCGAGGTAAGATGTCATGGCTCGAACGAAGGGGTGCGAGGAAATCGAAGCCTGCATTGTAGCACACACAGAAAAATGGCCACTTCTCCCTCAACAGGCACACTGGCAGTGTTAAGGGGCTCTGGAGCTCTTATCCGAATGGAGTCTGGATCTGGAACTCTGAGCGGATCCACTCCATTTGGGGCTCCGACAGCACAGAGCCTCTTGGGACTACTTCCGAGGTCCGACCACTAGCTGGCATCTCAGTGGCCTCGGTAATCACGGTCCGGGGGACTCGGGCAACTTTCTTTTTGATAGCCCTACGAGTCCGAGCCCCCGTCTTCTTCTGCTTTCGGGGCGGAGGGTACAAGGGCACAGCTTCGTAGGGCCCTTCATAGGCCCCTCTCCCATTGTCGGAGCTCCCTGACTCAGAGTCGTCGTCATAATCCCGCACGGTCTCCAGGTCGGACGACATCCTAAGAAGGAAGAAATGCAAAGGAGGCGTGGAAACTCACCGGATGATCACCGAAAATCGTCTCTACCGAAAAAATCTTGACGGTCGGAATCGCCTGTCAGAAAACCCTGACTGGCCGGAATCGCCCGCGTTAGAAATCGCCTCCTCTGGTATCAGTATAAACAAAAAGCGCAGAAGTAAAATGAAATCTTTGAAGGAGGGTTTATATAGGCCTCACCAAATCTCTACATTAATGACCAGCAATGATGGCCACAGCCGAATCGTCGTGAGCCGACCTCGGAGCTGACGTAGCCATACATCACTGGTCAGGCTCTGTCGGACTGTACACCCTTGACATCGAACGACGTACTTCGGATAAGCGAAACGACGCCCGAATAAAGAAAAGTTCCGTCTAAAACGTTACTCCAGGTGTACGTGGCAACAGGTCATAGGCGGACGGTAATTCGAAATCTTAACCCTCGCCACATGTCCACCGCGTGTAGACCCATTGGCGGAAAACCTTGTGAGCGTAATGTTTCAAAATGTAACGGTTGCAGTCTGCTTGGAAGAACCGGCGGACGAGGCGAATGATCTTCTGCATGCTTACTCTTCGAGCCCTTAACAGACCTGGAAGAGTAAGGGGCTTCTGTTATGGGAAAATCTGAACCCCTCGTAATTCTGAGGTCTGATGATGTGTTGATCCGATCGGACTGATAACTAACAACTTAGCTCGGACCATGAGAGCGGACAATATTTGACAAAGGCCCATGACTACTCTGGTTTAGATCTTACTTGTCAGTTTGTTTCTAAAAGACCGAGCCGAGGCCAGATTCTGAGGCGGGCATCCCACGAGCTAAATTCAGAAACTACCATAAATGGACGTGGTCGGTTACTTCACTCGCGGATACGCACGACGTACATGATATACTACATGATCCTTGAATTGCGTGCAGTATCTCCACGATCCGAAAATCTCCCTGATTGAGTGAATCGTGTTGTGATTAACGAGCTTAGATTATCCAACAGTCAGGTATAAAGACATGAGAACCCCATTGCTACAGGTATGCAATATCTCACACTCTCTCTACCTTTCAACTTAGACCCCAATTCCTTTGACCTAACGTAGGCATCGAAAGGTCACCCGGCTTAGCCAAGGTCTCATTTACTCACCCTTTGTGTAGGACCAGGGTCTAACCAAGTAATGTCCCGAGGAGTGGAGGGTGATCCAGATTTTGTCCTCACATCCACGATCCGAAAATCTCTCTGATTGAGTGAACGTGCCGTGATTAATGGGCCCAGACATCCGACAGTCAGGTATAAATACATGAGTACCCCATTGCTATAGGTACGCAATATCTCGCACTCTCCCTCTACCTTTCAACTTAGACCCCGATTCCCTTGACCTGACTTAGGCATCGAAGGGTCCCCCGGCTTAGCCAGGG
The DNA here is from genome assembly GCA_021015155.1 of Magnolia officinalis. Lineage (NCBI taxonomy): Eukaryota > Viridiplantae > Streptophyta > Magnoliopsida > Magnoliales > Magnoliaceae > Magnolia > Magnolia officinalis. The sequence continues at coordinate 4,516,557 of JAJHSJ010000015.1, read as the reverse complement.
TCTCCTTTACTCACCCTTTGTGTAGGACCAGGGTCTAACCGAGTAACGTCCCGAGGAGTGGAGGGTGATCCAGATTTTGTCCTCAACAGGACCCATATAACTCGACCACTTAAAAAGCTCCCGTGTGGTACTAAGAGGTTGACCTTGTTATGGGTAAACTTGAGATGACCCAATGTATAGAGATGAGACTGTCGAAGCAAACCCTGGGCTAGAAAAAATGGACTGGGCAGGGTGACTTTATGACTGAGCAAGAGCAAATTAAGGATAAGACTTATCTACTTACATACCAACCCGACTACCGACCTCGGCCTCTGACTCGACCTCAAGGTCGGGAGTTGACCTTAGCCTTAGAGATTAGCCTCAAACTCGAAACAAGGATGTCCGGAGAACAATCCTGTGCCGAGCGAAAACGGGTTCTCTGCGGAGTTCCAAGCGAAAATCACGTAAATGGAGGAATAATCATAGTCTTAGAGAAATTTCCGAGAATAGAATCCGACCTCAATACGGGCCCTCCCAACATATCTTATTGATCTATTTAGATACGCAAGCTGCGGAGACTAGCTTCTAAATACACCACTTTATTTAAAGAGAAGGTATACACTATTATCGTGACTCTACTATGCCTACTGTAAGTCCACACACCTGACTTAGGCATCAGAGGGTCCCCAGCCCTAACTGGCACCTCCATTGTCTTCCTTTTCTCCCTTGAGTTGTAGGTACTCTGCGGCTTGTAGAAGGTGGAGCAGGGTCGACCAAATTCTAGCATCAACGGTTTGGCACCGTCTGTGGAAACGACATTGAAGTCATTCAGAAGTTTCCTTCATATCAAGGCTACCAGCCATTTTTCCACTTTATTTTGTAATGGCTAAAGGAGGAAAATAGCTTTAGCTTCCATTACCGAACCGATCCCTGTGCTAGAAGAGTAGCCTGAAGATCCTCAAGCACCTCACTCAGACCACTAGACCAACTCCCCTCCCGCAACAGTCGAGCAACGATCCCGGAACAGGGGAGTTCGGCTCATCTCCTTATAAAACCAAGTTTAGGCCTTGGCCGGTAACATAAATCGAATATTACGGATATTAGAGAGACAACCACCACTCCCCAACTAAGGCGTGGAGGTGGGGGCAACGACCAAGCAATCCCAACCTCCACAGGCACCTCGCGATCCATATGTGATGAAGGATCGACCAACACAATATGGGTAGGCCCCCACGCATATGGTGGGAACGACCACTCTCACGGAATCCGACCTGTGCACACTAGAAAAAACGGAGGAGCGAGAAGGACCCTGAAGTTATCAAAGAGAGTGAGGTCCCATGGGAGGCAGAGCTCAGAGATATTCGAGATTAGTTAGGCGATATTCAGCAAGCATGTTGAACTAAAGCCCTGGCCTACATTGAACCCATGTTGGAAGAAGCTGAGCCCCCATTCACCGATGGTATCATGAGTTCTCAACTTCTGCCCAAGTTCTGAATGCCTCAGATCATCCCTTACTCTAGGTCCAGGGACCTGGCCGAACATCTAAGTCCTTTAGATCATGAATGGAGCTTCACGATGCATCCAGCCTAGTAATGCGCCGAACATTTCCCTTGACTTTATCGGGGGCAACACATAAATGGTATAGGTAGCTCAAACCAAAATCTATCAACTCTTTCACCCAACTCAGTAAGACCTTTATCACACAGTTCATTAGTGGGAAAGATAGAAGGAAGCCCTCAACTCATCTTCTCACGGTCACTCAGAGGGAAGATGAGTTGCTGAAGGACTATATCATTCACTTGCGGAAGCGGTGCAGGTTGACGGTTGCTCCGACCAGATAGCCCTTGCCTCCATGATATCTAGCCTTAAGGAAGAAAAGTTCATCTTCTTGATTGGCAAGAATCCCTCGACTACCCTAGCCGACCTCCTTAACTGAGCCCAAAAAATACTCAAACGTAGAGGAGCTTTTCAGTTCATAAAAAGCCACTTAGAATGTAGATAGCTCGCCTAAGAAAAGGAAACGAAAGGAGGAAAGCAAACAGCCCGCCGTTAATAACAAAAAGAGAAAAGAAGACGACCTGAGCAGAAGTCAGCATGCAAGTCAACAGCTGGAGAGCCGATTTCACTCATAAACCCCTCTGAACACCACACCTGAACAGGTGCTCATGGAGATATGAGACAAAAGAATCCTAAAGTGGTTGAGATAATGAAGGTCGACGTCAACAAGAGAGATAAGCGGAAGTACTATCATTTCCACCGCGACCATGGCCATAACACTACAGAATTTTTCGACCTCAAAGAAGAGATTGAGTCCCTTATCCGAAGAGGGCACCTACAAGAGTTTTTCAACAGAAGAAGAGACGATCGACCAGACAAACAGGATGAGCAACATGATAACCAGAAAAACAACGAGGCGGTAGGAGAAATATGTATCATATTTGATGGACCGGCCGAAGGTGGAGATTCGAACAGAGCACGCAGAGTACATGTCCAAAACGTAGGCAATAGTGACACAAAGCATCATGTATACCTCACTAGTAGGACCCCAGAATAACAGAGGTTAAGCCCTGCAGCTTGAGCTTCATGGAGGAAGACGCCCAAGGAGTCCCCTACCCACATGACGACGCTCTAGTAGTCACTATGATTGTGGCCAACCACAAGGTGCATCGGATACTGGTTGACACCGGCAACTCAGATGACATCCTGTTCATTGCCACCTTCGATAAAATGGGGGTTGGGATATCTAGGTTACTAACTGTTCGCATCTCCTTAGTCGGGTTCATAGGGAAAATGATCACCTCTTAAGGAAGTATATTGCTACTGCCCGTAATTGTTGGAGAAGGTCCTAACCAGACAATCGCCATGATCGACTTTCTCATGGTCGATTGCCTGTCTGTTTACAACGTGATCTTGGGACGGCCGTCCCTTATTGCCATGAGAGCTGCAGTGTCCACATACCATCTTGTGATGAAGTTCCCGACCAAGCATGGTGTTAGCCAAGTCAGGGGCGACCAACATGAAGCCCGACAATGCTATTCGACAATGCTCAAAGCAAAACCGCAACGAAAAAAAATAACCATTAGCTCCCTAGACCCACGACAAGAGTTTATCAAGAGGGAGTCACTAGTGGAGGACTTCGTGACTATGCCCCTTGACGAAACCAACCTGACCCGCACGATTCAGGTCGCTCGTTACTAGCACCCGGCCAGCAAAACAAAATCATTGGTTTACTAAAGTAACAAGATGACATCTTTGCCTAGTCTCACCAAGACATTCCCGGCATAAACCTGGAGGTGATGGTCTACAGGCTGAACATCGACTCTGACTATAGACCCGTAAGGCAAAAATAACACGTGTTCATCAGTCCAGAGCGGTACGCGGCCATTGGTGAGGAAGTCAGCAAACTCTTAGAGGTCGGATTCATCGAGGAAGTCTATTACCCAAACTATTTGGCAAACGTTGTGCTGGTAAAAAAGCAAATGACAAGTATGTGTCAATTACACCGACCTAAATAAAGCATGCCCAAAAGATTGTTTCCCTCTTCGGAGGATCGACCAATTGGTCAACAGTATGGCCAGACACGAACTTCTCAAATTTATGAATGCATATTCAAGTTACAATCAGATTGCCACACATAAGCCCGACAAGCAGAAGACAGCCTTCGTTACTGATAAAAGACTCTACTGCTACAAGGTCATGCCCTTGGAGCTAAAAAATGCTGGAGCAACTTATAAACGCCTCGTCAACAAGATGTTTACCAAATAGATCAGCCACACACTAGAAGTTTACGTTGATGACATGCTAGTCAAGAGCACTAAAGCAACAGATCATGCTGCCGACCTTGAGGAAATGTTCGCGATCATGAGAAAGTACCAGATGAAACTAAACCCGAACAAGTGTGGCTTCGGTGTCAGTTCGGGAAAGTTCCTCGATTTCCTAGTCAATAAGAATAGAAGTGAATCCCAATAAGATCCGAGCATTCCTAAACATGAAGTCCCCCAGGACTATAAAGGAGATCCAATGCCTCATAGGTCGAATAACAGCTCTCAACAGGTTTGTCTCCAAAGCCACAAATAAGTGGCTACTATTCTTCAATGAACTAAAGGGGAAGTCAAAGCCGGCCTTGACAAGCGACTGCGAGCAAGCTTTTCAACAGCTTAAGGAGTACATGGGGTCACCCACTGCTCTCCACCGTAGTCAGCTCGACCTTGGTACCAGAGAGACATTGCCTCCACCTCGGCCAGGAGCAACATCGCCTCTTCCCCCTGACCCACCAGCTCAACCTTCTCTCACCACTCCTCCGTTAGCAACGCAGCGACAGTGGCCTTCTCCGCCTCGGAAGCTCTTAAAGCCTCCCACAGGGACTAGAACTGAATACTAGCTAAATCTTTATATGCCATCGCGGCTTATTTTTGGACTCATGCCCTAAAATGATCTTAAAAAATGGATGAACAGTGTAGATAAAACACATATATCTTGGCGAAGCCCACATATCAATGTCTAGTAGCTACCTCACTACAGGCAACGTCAGCAAGCAATCCGCATCCCTAGAACGTGTCTTGGCTATGGCTCCGAAGCTAGTGATGTGGTGCGACCCTAACCGTAGGGCCCACCTTGGTGCATACATTGTATATCCCCACTGTCCATCTACTTTTAAACCTATTTTAAGGTGTTGTCCCAAAAATGAAGCAGATACAAATTTTAAAATTTAGGTGGACCATACCACATGTAACAATGGTTATTGACCATTTAAAGCCTTTTGTGGTCCATAAAAGTTTTCGATAAAGCTAATATTAGTTTTTCCCTTTAATCCAGGTGTGTTTGACCTTATCAATAGGTTGGGTACTCAACAAACATTATAGTGGAATCTATGAAGTTTTGAATGACAGGTGTTCATTTTTACTATCAACTACAACTCTTATATTTGAGGTAGGAGTGGTTTATTATCTATCACGATGAATTCGAATTACCTAGTTATTAAGAATTTCGTCGTTCCTTTTTCTTTAGTCTTATACGTGGATTCTAACGTATTCCAAATATATTTGGTTGACATCGTGTCTATATACAACTCATACAGATGGTTGGATAGAGCGTTAAGGAAATGGCTATGACACAATTGTTCATCTTCAGCTTGCTTGTTCCTAGCTGCGACTTGTTCAGTGGTGTTGTTGTAGCTTCAGGTAGTGGCTACGGTTTTGGATATGTAGTAGATCCTCAGCGTCATCAAAAGAAATTTCAACTTATCCTTCCATCTAGCTAGTGAAGTTGGTATCATTGAACAAGTGGAGTCAGATCAAATCTTGATTCATCATCTTGATTAACGCAGTGCTTTCAGTATCTATGTTAAAACACCTCTTTAAGATTGTTGGAAAATATTCCAAAATGATAATTTGGAAACAAAAAGAAAAAAAAAAAAAAAATTGATTCAATTAGGCTGAAGCACATATTGGATACACTCTACTTAAAGAGTTAAGTGTCTCCTCTTTTCTAAGATCGTTGACAGGCTATATGACAAATCTCTTTTAGGATAAGACAAACCTAATAGGCTCTAGGTGCAGTAATCATGAAGAAACCTCTCTAGGAACTCGTTCAACAGTCTTTCTAGTAGATTTTGATTTCTAGTCCTAACTTGCTAGGAAAGAATAGGAAAAAGTTTTCACTGAATTTATAAACTCACTGAGCCAGGGTTCTAATTTGACTCAATGAGTCATATGCTGAGTTGACTCACTGAGTTGTGAGTTGAACCACCTAGTGAATGTGTCTAGAGTTGTAGAGAAGTGGAGACATGTTTGCTTATGTTGTTGATGAAATGATCCTAGCAAGCTTTGTTTATATAGGCACATGGGGCTGGGGGTTATGGCTTAGGTCATAAATAATATTACCATTTTTTTAACGTTGGAAAAGTAAACGTTTATCCCTTCTGACCATCGCACTGTCTCGCGACAGTTCCTGTAAGGACATGAGGGAGTGACTACAACCACATAGCCTCTTTGCCTCACTACGCACGCCCCCGTCCATGATGACGCCCTCGCCCGCACGTGTGCATGTGCTCCCTCATATTTACCTAATTAGTAAGGTAAACCACACCCAACTTATAACCTCCTTTCTTTTCTCTTCCCCAAGTAAGGTGAGATAGAAAAAGGTTTTGAAAATCTACAAAACTTCTATATATATATATATATATATATATATATATATATAGTTCCCTTGAGGTCCAGCTGTGTGGGCCCCACCATGATGTGTGTCAAACATCAACACCGTGCCTTTGATGGGTCCCCTTTACATTATGGAATATCCCAAAAATTAGCCATATGCAGAACTTAGGTGACCCATACCATATAAAATCATGTGAAGACATGCCTGAAACATATAAAAGCACTTGGTGGAGCCCACCTGAAACTTGAATGCGTATGAAAATTGGTCTGACCCCTCATCCAAGAGTGGGACACATATAATGGATGGGCTAGATTTGTGAACCACATCTCGGTGGGCCCAACAAATGATTATGAATGTTTCAATAGGAGGGTAACCCCTCTCTATGTGGTGTGGCCCACACAAATCATGGATTGGCTTGATTTTTAAGCCCGAGGCCCACCATGAAATGGTGCATCTGACTGATGGAGTAATTTCCATACACACACACACACATTATAACATGGGGTGAGCACTTGTGGATGCGTACATTTCATGTAAAACCCTGGTGAGACCTATCTAAGTTGTTGACCCTTTTTCCTTCCCAATTAATTTATTCCCTCATTTATTATGATACTAACATTAATTATTTACTACTTACCAAAGTAGTTGTACAATCCAACTTGCTGAGTGGGTATCATGCATCCCCCTCTCAACTATTTTCCTTAGAGCATACATAGATCAAGGGTTCACCTGATTTTCTGCCTGCGCCTTACTTTTTTTTTTTTTCTTTTTTTTTTTTTTTAAATAAAAAGAAACGCTTTCATTGATAGAGAAGGTTACATGGACACCCATTCGGGCGGGGCCGAAAACAAAAAGAAACAGTCATCGCCTATCATATATTATACATTTGATTTCCTATGAGAGAATCTGAGCGAGCCGAGGCCCACTTTGTCCATGAATATCCCTCCCTTAACCAAACGAGGGAGGTCGGAGGAGTCTCTGAATAAATGGGAGCCTTGTCTAGCTCTGCTCTCCTTCACCAAGCCATCCGCTGGCCTGTTCGTCTCTCTGGGAATAGGAGAGATTAGGTGAAAACAACCTAGGCCCTTACCTGGGTTGATGCACCCGATGGACAGTTGATTTCACATGCATATCACAGTGGGCCCCACTACTTTGCTGGCATCAACAATCTGCCATGGCCTGCAAAGAACATTCACTTACACATTGCAGTGGGCCCACATGATATTTATTCCGACCTCCTTGGATGCCAACTTTTTTTTTTCTAAATTATTTTTTCCCATTAAGGCTGGATGACAACAAAAACTAACGATCCTCCTACCATCAGTCATACCGTATAATAATTTATGAAACAAAATAAAACAACACGTACTTCAACGGCCAGATGAAGATTACCACTAATGTCAGGAAAATCCAAGGCCAATGAGTCCTCTTCTACCCAAAGCGCGGGATACGAACAGACACACCAAGAAGAATCTAATTAGCGAACAGCAGGGCTATTTTCAAGAAAATTAAGAGGATAATAATAATAATAATAATAATAATCTATTGCCAGGTGGCCCTTACTTCCAAACAGAGGTCGCCACATATTCTTACATGCCAACCCTTATTTGGAAATGTTTCCAAAGAATTATGTCAGCCCATTACTAAGGTGGCAAACACAAGCACAGATGATTTGAAGGGAGCGTTCCATTAATTTACATGCATAGGCTCCCATCCAAGTTTCAGAATGACCTAGTTATTGAGGTATGCCATCTAGTGCAAATGTTTTATAAATAGACTGAGTGGTTTATGTACATCAAAGTGGGCCCTCTACAAGAATCAAGAGTAGTGAGCATTTCCACTCAATCTTCCTACTTGTGTAGCTCACCTGAGTCATAGATTGGGTTGATGTTTGGAAAAATAGCAACTGTTTTATTTTTACTGAAACATTTATATATATGCACACATGCATAAAGTCATACGAGTCAGCTAATGCACATGCTACCATATCTTCTAGCATGGCAGATATGTGTGATATGCAACCCATGCATTAAAAAGGTGGATGGGTGTTCTACGGATAATCAGTATTAAAAAGAAAAAAAAAAAAAAAAAAATCAACTTCACTAAAATGATCACCATTGTTTACATCGGGCCACGTGGTGGAGAGTTCTCTATATTATATTTCATTCATAATAATGTATTTATATAAGTAGGATACTATATCCTATAGCTGTACCTACCATTGCAGGCACTAATAGGGACTATATCACGCTTTAAAAAATTAAAAAATAATAATAATAATAATAATAATAAATAAAAAGAAGAGAAATTCTACTTCACTAAAATGATCACCATTGTTGACACTAGGGCCACGTGGTGTGGTGGAGAGTTCTCTATATTATATTTCATTCATAATAATGTATTTATATTTGGATACTATCCTTTAGCTGTACCTACCATTGTGGGCACTAATAGGGACTATATCACGCTCAAAAATAATAATAATAATAAATAAATAAATAAAATAAAATAAAATTGCAATTTTCAGCTCATCAAATGATAATTTCACAGCCGTCAAATCCTGAGAAGGAAAATGAAAAGGAATGACAAAATAATTGGTTGAGAGGATGATTTGAAAGATGAAAACGCTTAACTTTCTCTTTTCATATACAGCTTGCTTGTAACTTGGGGCTATATCAACTCCATCCAACTGTTTTGTCGAATCATTTTAGGACATAAGCTTAAGTATGAGGCATGTCTAAATTCAAGCAGAGGTACACCACAAGAAAAAGAGAGGGGACTTGAACCCAACGACTAATGACACCTGACTATCCTCACTTCTTGAATTTAGTATAGCATGCAAATTTATTCAGTATGTCTAAGGGTACATCGATGCTCTTATAAAGTGGTTTAGGCGCTGAAAGATCAAAATCATATATCCTGATCCTCCGTCAGATTTGATAAAAGTTTTAATTGGATTAGTGGAGACCATCCGTCCATGGCTTGCTAACCGATGTATGGAATGAGAGGCCATTCCTTAGCAGAATGCCGGGTGTGTGTTAACGTGGCAAAGTTATGTGGGCCTGTATTAATGATGCATGTGTTATATCCACAACATTTATCCATTCTGCGATATCATTTTAGAGATTGAGTTGGAAAATGAGGAAGATCCTAACCTCAAGTGGATTAATGTACAGAAAACAATGGGTATAGAACCATTGAAAACTTATCAGGGGCCTTAGAAGTCTTAGTGCAGGTTGGTAATTTTGTTTTTTCTTTATCAAGGTCTGTGTGACTTCATGAACAAGTTGGATGGCAAACAAATGCTCCCAAAATATTAATGTGCACCCTGAGAAATTATTATTGGGAGTCCGCTCAATCACCACAGTTTCCTATGATATGGTCTATCAGATAATTGGATCTGTTTCATTTTTGGGATGGTTCCCTAAAATCATTTGGACAAACGGACAAATGCTGTGAATACAAAATACATACATCAAGCTGGGTCCTGTAATTAAGGGCTGCACTGTATTCGGTGCGTCTGGGGTCTTACCTAATCTGCTCCCAGCGGGAACGGATTGGCTACTCCCCCTGACACCAGCTCCGTGGCTGGTGGTCAGTGCTCTGTGGGCCCCACCATGATGTATATGTTTCATCCTTTCCGTTCATCAATTTTTAAAGATCATTTTATGGCTTGATCCCAAAAATGAGATGCATATAAATCTCAGGTGTACCACACCACATGCAAACAATATTGATTGGACATCCATCATTAAAATCCTCCTAAGGTCCACTGTATTGTTTATTTGACATCCAATTGGTTGATTAGGTCATACGGCCCCAGATGAAGGGAAAAAACAAAATTTTGCTTGATCCAAAACTTTTATGGCCCCAAAATGTTTTTTAAAGGTCGACGCTCATTCCACACTGTTTCCTGTAATGTGGTCCACCTAAGATTGGGATATAACTCATTTTTGTTCTCATATTGTAAAATGATCTTTTAAAATAGATGGACGGCATAGATGAAGCACATACATTATGGTGGGTCCCATGGAGCACCGACCACCAGCCATTGGCTGGTGTCAGGGGGAGTAGCCAATCCGTTTCCGCTCCCAGCAGTGTACCCGACCCTTTATTTATTGAAGGCCGGTACCTTTTCCTTTTACTCGCTTCCTCCAGCTGGCATGGACTTGAAAGTTCTGTCCTGCAGTTAGTGTAGTGCAGTCTCAACCACACGACGAAAATGAAGGGGCCCTTTCCTCCAATAATTAAAGAGATGTTTGTCAGCTTGTTGTGTTGTAAAAAGCAGTGCACTGGAATCACAGCCACACAACCAAAAGCACGAAAGGACACATGATAATAGAGATCAACGGAGTGGTGAGGCTATCCGAGTATGATGTTGACTCGGGCAAAGTATAACAATGGCATAAGCTGCTTTCGAGAATGAAGAGCAAATTGATACCGGAGAGAGTGAGGATCCAGATTTATAGGTCCTGCCTACCCTCTATATCCTTGTGATTAGGTTAATTGGATCATCCTGACTACTAATTAGGAGCTAGGGTTATATACTACTATTAGGAAGTACAGAAATTTAAATTTTTCTATGTATATTCCCATTCAGTATATTTTGATGTATATATAATCAGGACAGGCAATTCATGTGGTGGACTATGCATTTTTATGTCAATGGCTGTTTCAGAAAATGTTACAAGTTGTCTACAATCAATGAACAAGCCTGACCTGGCTAATGAAAGATTGGCTTAAGTTTTGGTCCCGGGCATTTAAATGTTGTGGTCCCATGATCTGTAGAAATACTATTCTCTCCGGGTTTATGACCTTCCTTTCTCTGTCTTACAAAGAATGTAATTTAATAAAAATTGGGTATTTATTATAGAACTTACATTCTCATACATTTTTAAAGTAATTATCACCAGTCTACCTCGGGTTAAAGGTTTTCAATAAGCTACCCCATTAATTTAAGTAATTATCACTGCATTACCTTTTGTTAAATTTTGTAACATTGAGTTGAGTCAGCCTTGTGAGTGAAGGGTTCACGCGCTGGGTGGGCAAGCTCCACCATAATATTTATATGAAATCCACCCCACCACTAGGAGTGTCACCCTATGTTAGACCCAAGGCTTAAAAACAGACCCATCATAAAAATTAAAATCTACAATTTTTAAAACCTAATAATTCTATTGCGTTATGAAAAATTCAATCAAAAGCCACACATGAGATGGATTGGGCGTCACTTAAATGTTGTCAACCCCGCCTCACTTAAATGTTGCCCCCCCCCCCCCCCCTCAAATAAAATAAAAAAAAACTATCGTATGGTTATGTTGATGATATCCTTTAATAATTTGGATTAAAAAAAAATAAATAAAAACTACAGTATGTTCATGTTAATGATATCCTTTAATCATTTGTATTGGATCCGGCCTCCCTGATTAAAGGAGAAGAGAACAGTGGTTGGGTTAGTCTATAGGATAGGACAAGGAGTAACTCATATCTTCACATTTCCTATCATTGGTGTTCTAGAGGTGCACCTCATCAATCTCAACCAGCCCTTCACCATCATTCAAACTTGTGCAACTATCACCATAACTAACATGGGTGAGGCCGTGTCTATGGTGCCAAGAACATAATCATGTAGTCGAGGGTCAAATTGAGGATGTTGTGTGCATCAGGCAACAAGATGAGGACTGGCATAGCATGAAGGCATGATGCATGTGTGAAGAATATGTGCATGTATCTATGAGTTATTTGAGTAGTTCAGCTTAATTTGGATTTTTTAGCAAATTTTTATGGCCAGAATGAAGAGGAGATACCTGAATTCCAAGGAGGCTTGAAATCCAAGGATTTATAGATTGGCTAACAATGGGCAACTGATTACAAAAGCATACGAGATGACGAGAAGGTCATGCTTGTCACCATCGAACATAATCAACGGTTGGATATTTATGTTCAACAGCTAGCACTTTAAAATTTTAAAAAAAAAAAAAAAAAAAGTAATGCGAGTCATGTTCCAGAGGATGATGATGCAGTGATTGTGAATATAATACTAGGATAAATGGATTTTTTGAAAATCAGAATATTCCAAAATTAATGTGGCCAAAAAAAATAATAATAATAATAAAATGTGGCCAAACCATGTGATTTTAAAGGTTTTAGGAATGATTTTACACCAATTCCTATGGTATGACCTACTGATTTTTAGGATTTATGATGAAAATTGATGTTTCAGCTGATGGACAACACAGATCTGATGTATATGTGTCCTACTTAGCTCTTAATTAGCATAAGAAACAATTTCTGTATGACTACGGAGGTGAAGATAGCTAGCACCATCCAAAATAAAAACCATAGAATAAAAAGACAATAATGATAGTGCTTACCTCTGAATCTTGTCTAGCTTTGCGCCGTTCAGAGGAAGGAGAAAACGCACCAGAAAATAGGAGAGCTGCTGCAGCAATTCAGTGCAAGTATACGAACAAAGTCCTTGTTGACTAGAGGAGGATAGACTTATACTATTTAAGAGTGAAGGCATGTGCACAGCATTGAATGAGATGTCCCGTGGCTTCATGGTACACGTGTACAAGATCAGGTACGCTTTTGATTTTTATTTTTATACTGAGGCTGAGTAATTTCCTGTTTGCTGGGAAAATGGAACTTCCTTGTTTGGCACCTAATCTAATCATATCGGGCCAATGGTTCATCTATCCAAGCCATAGATCTGATCGTTGATTTATCCATATCATCAAATCTTTTTTCCTTTCTCCATTGAATTTGGACTGCTGGTGCATTTCTTCACATATTTCTATGCCAATAATAGAAAGACTAGAATTAGCCAAATGAAGAGATTTTTATTTTTAGTTTTAATTTTTTGGCACATGGTTCATCCATGGTGGGACTATCAGATCAACGTATTGGAGATTTTTATTTTTATTTTTAATTTTTTGGCACATGGTTCATCCATGGTGGGACTATCAGATCAACGTATTGGATAAACCAACCATGGCCTCACATATACACCGTAGGTACCAAACAGGGAATTTCCTTGGACTCAGCTCAGCGTCTTTTTCAACATGCATTTTTTTCCATACTATTATACCCGAAGATGAGTAGACGCGTCTGATTCTTGGGCTTACCTGATAAATTGTCCATATTTGAATACACTGGCTACACTATAATTAATAACAGATCTTCACTAATTAATGGTAGGCAATGGATAGCCGATGGTCTGTTGCCCAATTCACGGGTAGGATGGCCTAATGCTTGGGACACAAGTTGTCTGTGCCCTGCCCAAGGGAAGTTCCTATATGGGGCCCGTAAGAAATCTTCTCCAGTCATCAGTTTCCCAGCTCAGGAACATTAGGCAGATTGAATAATCAAGTTTACTATACTACATAAGACAGTTGGGATGGAAATGCCCAGCATTGAAACCATCCCAAGGTCCACAATGATATTCATATGCCATCCTAGCCTATCACAAGGTCAACTTAGCTGAAATGACCTGAAAACAAAAATATTAGCCTGCTTCAAAACAATTTTTTTTTTTTTTTTTCCAAAGGTGGGCCATGCCCCTGAATCTTTGTTAATAATGGAGAGCTAAATGATAATAGCACGAATGTGGAGTGTAATGCTTTGTTGTGCGGTCGATGTTTCAGCAATCCAAACCATCTATCTGATCAATGGTTTGGATCACTGGGCCATGGGCCCCACATGTAGAAATCATGTGCATCACAAGATGTACTAGGAAAATTTTATATGGTGTACCTGTATTTTGAAGACATTGTCACTGCAGCCCATGTACTCAGCTTTTGGATCAGTTGTGATCCTCAAAGTTCAATCGGAACTGTTGAGGCCTTGTATGATACTCTCACGGAGTACGGATACAACTAATCCTCCACCTTTTTTTTTTTTTTTTCCAAAAGATTTGTTGTATTACTCACAGGCAAATTTACAAACAGATGCACATTTGGACAGGTCCCTCACAGCAAAAAAGGAGGGGGGCAGTCTATCGTAACATACGGGGAAGCTGAAAGAAGAAAAAACAAACACTTGTTTAGCTAATCCGAATCGTGGCTAGGCCTGTCCTATGAAGAACCAGCTCCCTGCGGGATAGAAGAGGGAGATCGGACACAGCAGAGAAGATAATGGTCTGTTGGGAGGAGCTGCCCAAACGGGATCGGTTATCGAATTGGACAGGCAATCGATAGATGGCCCAAATCGCTGGTTTGCGAGGGCCAAAATCAATCCTCACCAGGACACCCCTCTCATTAAAAAGTCCAAACTCTTGGTTGAGGAGAGAACATACCACATCACCTCATTCATTGAAATCTACTCTCAACCGGGAACAGAGAAAACGAACCTAGTGGCCCCATCTTCAACTGCTAAGGAAGGAACGAAACAATGGGTTATCAGGACGTTTGCTAGCAACCAGCAGGTTCAAACAGATGAAGGCGGGAACCAAAAATCTAACGAGGGAGGGGAGAAAACTAGGCAATAGGGGAACCATTAACCTGCTCGTCAAAATGCCGCACAGACAACTCCGAATGCAGAGGAACTCCAGATCATTGGGATCAATCTAAGCCAGGGCCTCCAAGTTAACGCTGGATCTGGGTTCCCTCTTCTACTCGATCACCATTCCCTCTTCTAATCGATCACCAGACTCTTGATATGCTGCCTCAAACAGACATCGCCACAACGAATGAGCAGAACAGGACCAGCAACACAGTCTACTCAGTTGCTCCCCAAATCAGCAATCCATCGATAAGCAGCCTAACCAAGTAGAGAGATCTCATGTTCACTAATAGTAACTTGCAGGCCACAACTCAAATCACTGACCAGGCGATCCAACAATATCCCCCCACTCCTACACCATGGATCCAACCTCCGCCTGACATTCTAGAAGCATGGGAGAACTGGCTTTCAGGAGTAAAAGACCTGTTAAACGACAGTCCAGTGAGGCCGCCGATGATTTCTTCTCCTGCTCAAATCAGATCTGATGCAGAATGTAATGTGGCAAGTCGAGACTTCCCCTCAACATGGATATCGGGCAGGGACCTGTTGATTAGTAATGGCGACATAGCTGATGATGGAAACGTTAATTTAGAAGAGGACAGTCCAGAGATCACTGCAGTGGATGGACAGGGCACTCATTCAAAAGGGAAACAAACGGAAGAAAAATCAAATGAGGCATTGAACCTCTGGGTGGACATCCAAGGCAAAACCAGCACCATGGAAGTGACAAACTGGGGATCGAGCAGTGGATTGCATAATGAAGAACACGACAAAATCAAGAAAAAGAAAAGGAAAAATCTCCCGAAACTAAATCTCATCAATAGAAAAAGTTAGAGGCTGAAGAGCAAACATAGAAGGGCTGAGCAAAGAGGCTGGGTTACTAATGATTAGTATCTTATTCTGGAATGTGAGGGGGGTAGGCAATGCTCATACTACCCAATTTTTTAAAAGATTGATCAAAAAACACAAAATTGAGATTCTTCTGCTGTAGGAACCGATGATCAGGGAGTCTAAGAAAGCTGCAGTGGCTGTGAAGTTGGGATTCACCAATTAGATTGCTGATGACACAGTTGAAAACAAAATTTGGATTATGGGAAAGAGCCACATTCAGTTTCAGACTATTCGTTCTTCCAGACAATGCATCACCATTAAAGTTACATCAGAGAATTCTCCCTTTCGACAACCATCACCACCGTCTATGCCAGCTACTCCAGGGAATAGAGAAAACATCTTTGGGACGAGCTAAGAGGGACTTTCAGATCTACAAGGGGCCCTTGGTTGGTATGTGGAGACTTCAATGCGACTACATCCCCTGACGACGTCTTGGAGGCCTAATGCAGATGACTGGATCCATGTCTAACTTCCAGGAAGTGCTCAACGACACAGGCCTGATTGATGCCGGTTACTCAGGCTCTCCTTTCACCTGGTGCAACAATCGAGTGGGAAGAAGCCATAGATGGGCCAAACTGGACAGGATGCTAATTAACGCTGAATGGATGTCAACCTTCCCTAGCTTCAAGGTCGACCATCTCACAAGATCTTACTCCGAGCACTCTCCTATATTCTTTTCAGCATTCAAGATTTGATTTATCCATACCATCAAATCTTGTTCCTTTTCTCCATTGAATTTGGACTGCTAGTGCATTTCTTCATGTATTTATATGCCAATAATGGAAAGACTGGAATTAACTAAGTGAAGATATTTTTATTTTTTTTGGCACATGGTTCATCCATGAAGGGACTATCAGATCAACGTATTGGATAAACCAACCATGGCCTCACATATACACCATAGGTACCAAAAGGGAATTTCCTTGGACTCCGCGCAGCATCTTTTTCAACATGCATTTTTTCCTATACTATATTATACCCGAAGATGAGTAGACGCGTCTGATTCTTGGGCCTACCTGATAAACTGTCCATATTTGAATACACGGCTATGCTATAATTCATAACAGATCTTCACTAATTAATGGTAGGTAATATTGGATAGCCGATGGTCTGTTGCCCAACTCACGAGTAGGATGGCCTAATGCTTGGGACACAAGTTGTCTGTGCCCTGCCCAAGGGAAGTTCCTATATGGGGCCCACTGAGATGTCCGTAAGAAATCTTCTCCATTCATCAGTTTCCCCAGCTCAGGAACATTAGGCAGATCAAAAAATCAAGTTTACTACACTACATAAGACAGTTGAGATGGAAATGCCCAGCATTGAAACCATCCCAAGGTTCTCAGTGATATTCATATGCCATCCTAGCCTATCACAAGGTCATCTTAGCTGAAATGACCTGAAAACAAAAATATTAGCCTGCTTCAAAACAATTTTTTTTTTTTTTCAAAAGGAGGGCCATGCCCCTGAATCTTTGTTAATAAAAACAGACGGTGTACAAGCTACTGCTTCGAAACTTCTGCAATCTGGATGAAGTTTTCGACATTAAGCAATCCATCTACTTTTTCCTGTAGTGTGGTTCACTTGAGCACTGGATCTGTCTCAATTTTGAAATGATGTACTAACATGAGTTGGAGAAATTGAAGAAGGGGCCGATTTCTCTCGGACGTACATCTTGGGGAGGCTTGCATAGCCTCCAGCCACAAAAAATTTCCTCTGGGGAGGGGGGATGCATGCTACTCGCGTCCAGATGTTTGGGCTATCTTTCATTCAATCCCCTGTTCGAATGCTACGGATCAAGTGTGTGTGCCATGTCTATACGTGTGAACGCTTGGGTTTGGCAGATGCAGATTGCGTGGCTGAAGAAAGCATTCCTACGATTGAAAAGAACGGAATCTCCTTATTACATTTGCAAGTGGGAAACACTTTCATTAATAAAGCAAAATGCTTTTGTTCACTTTTTCACTAGTCATGATTGGACCTTTCAATAAGCGGGCTTTATAAAAAGCATGGGGAAGGAAATTATTTGTTTGGGGAGAAATTTCTCCCCAGATCACGTAGCACTACAAGCTGTAGCACTCATAGTTGCATTATAACACTGGCACTATAAGCGGTACATTAGGTCCAACACCGATCCATCTATAAAAATTGAACCCCTCCAAGTCCAGAGCATCAACATCACACTCCAGTTCTTGTCTATAGAAAAAAGTTATGTTTCTTTTATATAACACTAGGTTTTCAAACTCATTGAGTTTTTGAGTTCAAATACTCAATGAGTCTGTTGGAGAAGACTAACTGCGTTAGTCGAGTTCCTAAGGTGGTTCCTTCGTGATTTCTGCATGCAGGACCAAACAAGGCCTGTCCTATCCTGGAAGCAATTCGTCACCAACCTGTAAGTGATTCTAATTTCAAAGAAGAGGCCCAAATGCTTTAAGGATAGCGTATCTAATACGTGCTTAAGCTCGATTCTAGCCAATCTATTAAAATTATTTTCATTTTTCAAAATTGTAGTTTTATTTTTTTTCAACAATCTTAAAGCGTGATTGACATAAATACCAAAAGTATTGCATTAATCAAGCCGATGAACCAGGATTTAATAAGGCTTGATGGATTCGATGGTAAAAACTTCACCAAATGGCAAGATAATCTTAAGTTCCTTCTTACCACTCTAAAGTTTTTTTTTTTTTACATCCTATACTCGAACCTACAACCATTTTTAGAAGCAACTGACAACAATTCTACGGAACTGATCACTGTAAGAATCAAACAACAAGAAGATGACTTGTTGTATCATGGTCACATCTTGAACATCCCGTCCAGTCATCTATATGACCTGTACACAAACAACCTCTGTTAAAGAAATTTGAAATGCATTGGAATATAAATACAAGTTTGAAAGAGAATGAATGAAGTGTCAGGTACTTCAAATTCAAATAGTAGATAATGAGCCTCTGCTGGTCAAGATCCAAGAATTGCAAGTGATTATAAATTAAATAAAGTCTTAAAAATTGATCTATCTAAATCCTTCTAAGTTGGGGCCATAATCGCTAAGGTACTTGAAAGATTATAAGAATAAACTAATGCATAAATCTGAAGAATTTACTTTAGAAAGATTCAAAAGCATCTCTAAATTGAGAAAAAAAAAATTCGTAATCGAGACAAAAAAGATGATAACAATAGTGCATCCTTATCCAAGGTGAATGCAATAGAAAGGCCATCCTAGGACAAGAATAACCTTGAGAAGTACGAATCCCTATACTCAATAAAGATAACAAGAAATTTAAAAAGTCATAAAAGGAAAAAAAATTGAAAAATCCAAAAGACATTGCTATGTCTTGAGGAAAGACCGGGCATTTTGCTTGAGATTGTAAGGACTGTAAAAAGTTTTAAAAAGAGACTAACAAACGTTGGTGCCATAAGGTATTTCAAGTGGAAGATAATGTGCTAGTTCACTTGTGAAAGGAAAGTTTTCGACTTTGGCATATAACAAGTTCATGAATAAGAATTGTTATGGGTAAAATCGGGTTGACCTAACAACCGGGATGGGATAGAAAATAGAAAGCAGATAGTTCGGAAATGGAGATCGAGTAAGATCTTGGCTTAGACTACTGAGCATGACCTCCATGACTAACTCAAGCTCCAACCACAAGCAGTGACCTCGGCTCTGGCTGATGTCCCACTGTCGCAACAACGAATGCTATAAGTACCGACCCGGCCTTGAAGATAGGCTCCGACCACAATTAACAGTTCAACTCGGTTTGTAGGACCTCAGCTAACCCAACTTAGAGGTCGACATTGACTGTCGACCACGACCTCCTTGGAAGCCGACCATCAAGAGATCTTCTTCGTGTACAAGGATGATTAATTCCTTAAGCTCTTCACCAAGAATCGCGTCGAGGATAATGCCTAATATCCCGGGGATGATCTCTTGCATGATACGCACCTGTACGGCAGATTCATTGCCATATATGTAACTAGCACTAAAGGGCTATAAAATGGAACCCCACGTATAGTAGAAGCTAGGCATAAAAACCCTAGTTCTATTAGACCTAGAGCGTCTATTCTAACTTTGACACTAGAGGGTCCCCTGCTATAGCTAGGGTCTCCATTGTTATTTGGCTTTGTAGGCACGCGATGATTTAGTAGGGACGACCAAAAATCAGCACCAATAAGAATATAGGTTATGTTCCGATCCTTAAGAAAAATAATAATAATAACACATTTCTTCTTAATCTTCGAGAGGACATGGAGATCTTAAGGACATTCGATGTAATAGACCAGAATACGTATCGTGAACCAAGTCCGTTGAAGAACTTGAGGAAGTTGAACACATATCAGGAACCAAACTTGAGGACGAGTTTTTTTTTCCAAGTGGTGGTGTCTGATGTAGGGTAAGGATCAAGCACGTTCCTAATGCACATGGACCGGAAGAAGCCTAAGGAGAAATCGAAAAAAAAAAAAAAAAACCAGTATAGTTCGAGCGGTTGATCTTTGTGGTTGATAGGTCGAAGTTCTGTTAGAAATTCCAAATTGCTTATTGGTTGATTTCTATTATTTTAGACAGGTCAAAATATTGTTCAATAGGTTGACAAAATGGGTCGATGGGTCGAAAATCACAAAATTTCTGGTTGAAATCTTTGGATACTTTTTTGTTATTTTGACCTGTCAATTCGATCGGTCGATGAGAGGTCGACTGACGGTGGAAATCTACAAGTTTTTCAGAAATTTTTTTTTTCCTTATTTGATTAGAACTCTTTGGTTATGTTTTTAGAGTTTTTTCTAGGGTTATTTAAGGATGTTAAACTCATTTTTTACTAATCAATTATCATTCAATTAGTACAATTCTTAGAAGTTATTATATTTTCTCTCATGGATTTGAGAAATCTCTTATGAATTCAAGAGTGCCTTGTGGATTCAAGGTATTTATTGATTGATGAAGATGGTGCTCGACCTCATCAAGACCTCTCTACATCATAAAACAATCACAAAGCACACGATTTTTAAGTGAAAAGCCATTGTGGGAAAAAACTACGGCACAATGCAACAACGAATTACCATGAAACCAAAAAATACAAGAGATAAAATCACTTACGATGCTTGGATAACCCTCATTTTCTCATCCCCAAACCCTATAAATGATTAGCCCTTCTTAAAATTAACCTTGATCCCATTTACACCCATATATAAAGTATCGCACCCGGAATAGGAAATAATTCCTGCAATTTCGTAAAATCGCGTATTTCTGTCGATGGGATCGATAGCCATCAAAGGTCCTTTGATAGGATTGAAGCCTTCCTCGATGGCATTGAGTAGCACTTCAAAAACTGTCCTGGGAGCGATTGGAATAAATCAGGAGTTTCTTGAAGGGATCGAGATCTCTGTTGATGGCATCAACTTATGCTCGATGGGATCGAGTAGTCTGTCGATGGCATCGATAGAACATGTTCCAACTAGATTGAAGACATTTGAAAACAGCTTTGTGCCATTGTTTTTTTCCACAATGATTTTTCACGTAAATTTATGTGTTCTCTATGTGGTTTGTTTGTGTTTGGCTTTCTCTTGTTTAATTCGAATTTAGGTTTGCTTTCATGATTCTCCAACAAATCTGGGCCGGTTACCATGATGCTTCAAAAAGCTGATTGGAATTTGAACTCCTGAGATCAAGATAATGCAATAGTTGCTATGATGGAGGTACAAGAGATGCTCCAAGCCAACACATGGATAAACCATTGGACTCGAGAAGCGGGACAACTCCCAGCTCCCATCACCAGCCCTACTTCATACCGTGTTCTTATTTTCTTAACCATTTACCCTTTTATTGGCAATTCCTGCTCTATTGAAGATTTAAGCACCCACAAATAACTTGGCAGATCCTCTTTCCTCCAAATTACCTTGTTACCACCATTTCTTCTCCCATTTCTTGCCATTCTTATTTAGAGAGGAGCTGCAATTTCGACTCCTTAACATAGAGTTCAACTTTATTTCAATGCACTCTACTGAGATTAGGCTCTATTCATTGCAAAAATTTAAAAAAAAAAAAAAAAAAAGATATTTTGCACCATGTAATTTCATGATATCAAAGCCAACTTGGACTCATTTACTACTAAATATCATGAAATTTCATGATATTTGGCCTAACGAAATGCAGCCTTATATAAATTATAGATTGTTAATATTATTTTTGAATCCATACTAAAATCTCTTATAATAACTCACTATTAACTCAAATGAGATGTGGGTCTTAGTTTTCTTTATGATTCCAGGATTTGTGCTGAATGGATTTCTACTAATCAAAGCAATCAATCACATCCCCAATTTAGTCAATGCGCATGCATGCACACGCTTATCCATGTGTGGAAAAACTATCCCATGGTAGAGAATTACCATAAACATGTCATCCACACACAATATATAATACCCAATGAGATAAGCTATCTCATCTTGGCAATGGCAATATTTTGAATATATGAATATATAACCTAATAAGTCTTATATACCTCAAAACATATTTCACATTGAACTTATCCTGCCTCATTCCTTAGGAATATAAAGCTCACAATGTATACAAATCCCTCCTAATTACATCCTTTCATGCATCCATTATTCCATTTGTGTACACACAGCCACACTTATCGCAAACACCACATTTCCAATGTTCAGGACACAAAGCACCAAATCAATCTCAAATTCAGTAGACATCAACAACCTCGTAGCGTCTCACTTGAGTCAATGGCTAAGCACACGTACTTCAGCTCCGCATCGTCCCTGATTGTAGCACCACCTCAGATATTTTGCTCCTGTAATGCTTATCATCCTTATATTCTCCTCACAACTAGCATGATACAGTATTAGATCAATTGTGGACAAATAATAAATAAAAAAATATATATAATAACAGATCCATAATAGATTCACAAATAGATCCATGACAGAACAATAACAGATCCATACATCTTGAACTATGTGATCAACGGTTTGGATTACTGAACAAGGTCCCAAATGTACAGCCATTGAATGGATCAGGTCGGCCCATCATACATTTTATTGGGTTAAAACAGGGTACATATGCACCAAAACAATGCAACGGTAGACTGCTTATAATAGGGATGGGATGTTTGACCAACAACCTGTTTGAATAAATAAGAAGCAGAAAAACTATGTTATTTGACCAGAACAAAGTAATGAGATAGTGCCAATATGCAATATCTCAGCATTTGATGGGTTAGTTATAGACCATAGAACTTCGGTTGCACCTTTTATTTATACATTTGATATTCACTTCTCGGTTTTTTAGATGGTTGCTAAGATGTAATCCTGACTGTTTGATTGATGGCCAAAAAAGAGAGTTAATAATTAGGAAATATATTAACAGTTTGGATCAGTGAATCATGGGCTGGCCATGTACAAGACTGGAAAGAAAACACAAAGATACTGTGCATATATTGTTTGTTTGTTTGTTTTATTTCCGGGCTCATATCCCAACATAGGCTGGCACAAATGATGGATGGTGTATATCAATCACACAAACCAGATGTTGGAGTGGTGTATGAGGGTGTGAGGAGGTGTGTATAAAAAAATAATAAATAAATAAATAAATAAACACATATACAAATCTAGGAGGACTACACTATAGTTATCGACTTCCCACCGTTAAAAGCTTCTTGGGGCCATTGAAAGTTTTGGATCAAGCTCCTATTTGTGTTTCCCTACATTCAGGTCTGTTTGACATTATCAACAGGATGGATGAAAAATAAGCATTACCATAGACCTTAGGTAGTTTTTAACGGTGAATGTTCAAGGACCATTGTTTCCTGTTGTGTATTACACGTGGGATTTGTATCTGCTTCATTTTTCTACCAATTTTTAAAATAAGCTTGCAAAACAAATGAAAGACACAGATATACAATGCATACACCAAGGTGGGCCCACGTTCAAGGTCGCACCCACTTGGATGGTTCCCGGCTCACAACCGATCTCGGATTGCATAGAGTGAACTCTGCGGAGCCCTACTGTAATAGGAGACGGATTGGCTACTCCCCCTGACATCAGCCCCGTGGCTGATGGTCGGTGCTCTGTGGGCCCCACCATGATGTATTTGTTTCATCCATTTTTACATATCATTTTAGGGATTCATATAAAAACGGATAGGGATATAAATCTCAGGTGGACCACACCACAGGAAAACAATAATGATTGGATATCCATCATTAAAATCCTCCTAAGGTCCACTATACTGTTTATTTGCAATCCAATCTGTTGATTAGGTCATAAAGATCCAGATGAAGGGAAACAATAAACATCAGATTGATCCAAAACTTTCATGGCCCCTCGAACATTTTTAATGGTCAACATTCATTCAACACTGTTTCCTGTAATGTGGTCTACTTGAGATTTCGATATACCTCAATTTTCTTTCCTAACATAAAATGATATATAAAAATAGATGGACAGCATGGATGAAACACATAGATGATGGTGGGGCTTACAGAGCACTGACCACCAGCCGTTGGCTGGTGGCTGGGTGAGTAGCCAATCCGTTTGCACTGTAATATATGGGTCTCACCCATTCCGTCCATCTATTTTTCAATTCATTTCCAGCATCAACCAAAATTGAAGTATATCCAAAGCTCAAGTGTACCACATCACAAGAAATAAAGATAATTGAATGGCTGTTATTGAAAAGTTACGCAGATATTTGTGTTTTCCCATCTTCCATATCTATTTGACCTTGTGAACAGGTTAAATGACAAATAAACATCACTGTGGGCCCCACAAAGGTTTCAACGGTGGATATGCATGAAGGACAGGCATGAATATGGATCATGGTGGGCCCGCATAGTTTACTCAGTGCGTACTGATTATTCATAAGGCAAACCACCACTACCAAAAAACCGCCACTAAACCATATTTCACCAAGACTCTAGGAAAACTCCATTTGGTAATGACTGGGTACAATCTGGAGCCATATTAAGACATACATTTACAAATCCGTTAGTAGATTGTACGCACATATTGCTATTCAGGAATATATCCATTGGATCTTGGTCATGTTCAATGATCCAAACCGTTGATCATGCACAAAAAGCCCCCAATGCATAGATTAATGATATAAATTTGCAGTTTTGGAAATTCATGGAGAAACGAAATTTTGTACAGCTAGCCTTACCTCATCAACAAAAGAAGGATTACCTAAATCGATGGATGATTAGTTGAGTCGATGCCAATGCCACCCCTCTTCTGTCCGGTGTCCACCGTAGATGAAGGGAATGTGCCCCATCTTTGTACGGTCCTCGTTTCCATCTTTTAGCTGCAACCTCTCTGTAAATTCTGTTGGCATGTCGCCTAATCTGAGATCTCGGAGTTTGGTGAGGTATTCAATCCCTTCTGGAAGCGTCTTCAACTCTCCACATCTGAACACGGATAGCTCTTGGATGCTTGGCAATGTTCCCTTCTCTATCACTACCCGATTTAGTTGTGACAAATACATTAACTGTAGTTTCCTGAGTTTAGGGAACCATCCGTCGTGAAAACACAACTGCTGCCCTTCGTAGGCCTTCCAAAGCTGAAGGCGCACCAGATTGGGCAATGCTTGGAGTAATGAAAGCGGATCTTCTTCTCTCAGCTTAGACCAATACAACTTCAAAACAGTCAGATGCGCAAGGTACCTAAACCATTGAGGCACCTTCTCCAAACGTCCCCCCAGGTAAAGCTTCTGAAAAAGTGGCAGATGATCAGGAGAGAGCTCTTCCAATTGAAGTTCTTCTTCTTCGTTGATTGCCATAACACACAAGGTAACAAGGTATTTCATCTTTGCGATGGAGGTGCACAACTCAGCTCCGTTGATTGCTCTGACCTTGGAAATTTTCAGTTTTCTCAGTTGAGTTAAGTTCCCAATTTGTCTCACAATTTCCTCTTCTTTTGCTTCCATAAGAGTTAGAGTTTGTAAACTTGTTATATTACATATTCCTATAGGAATTTGGATGCTACTCAAGAACTGGAAAGTCCATAGATCTGCCATATTATATCGATAGCCGATTAAGTGGCGTAGTTTCTGTAGCTTCACAATCCCACTCGGTAGCGTCTTTATCCTTGTTTGTCTAACATTCAATGTTTGCAGGTTCCGTAACCTTCCTAAGGATTTTGGAAGCTCGCTAACTTTAGTATTCTTCAAGTTAAGATACCGTAAATTGAATAGACTCATCAATTCATCTGGCAAGCTTTCAATAGGAACTCCTTCTAAATCTAGGACCCTCAATAACATAAAACTTGATGCTATGGCATTTAAAGAAGATGAGAAAGATGTGCTTCCTTCAAACACTAAAAGAGAGCGAAGCCGTGACATACTCATGCTATGTTGAATAGTTTCTCCAGAATTGTAGATTGACATGCGACGTACTTTGCCCCCTTGCCTTGTTTGCTGCCCATCGTATGTGATGCATAACTTTTCTTCGTCACATAATGATAAGGCCAATTCACGTACGATATCATGCATTCGACAAGCACGCACCCTTCCACAGAGATTCATCTCGACAACCTGAAGTGTGTTACGATGGATGAGTTCCTTTAGGTAGTCTTCAGCCATCTCCTCCATCGGAATTTTACCTGCATCTTCCACGAAACCCTCTGCTACCCATAACCTTATCAAGTTGCCGCGGGGAATTAAATAATCCTCCGGAAACATACAGCAATACAAGAAACAATGCTTTAGGCGGTAAGGCAGATAGTAGAAGCTAAGCAACAAGATGCGCTTTATTGGTTCAAGCCTTTCATTGTTATGCAAGTGCCAACTTAGGTTATTATAGACTCGGTTCCATTCCAACACGTTCGCATCTCTCAATGACAGGAGGCTGCCCATCGCAATAACTGCAAGAGGCAGACCTTGACATTTTTCTACTATGGATAGAGCCAATGGCTCCAGCTCTGAAGGGCAGGGTTTGTTCCGAAATGCCTTCTTACAGAATAGCTGCCATGCCTCTTCTGGATGTAGTGGCTGAAGCTGGCAGACACGGCTTCCCTCTCCCGCTGCCAAAGCCACATCACTGTCTCTTGTTGTAACTACTAACCTGCTTCCGCATCTGTAGTCTGGAAATATGACACTTAGTTCATTCCAATCATTCATACTCCAGATATCATCCAAGACAATCAGACACTTTTTCGATTTGAGATGTCTTTTAACCATCTGCCTTAAGTCACCGGCATCACTGGTGGCTAGGTCATTTGGAACAACGTCCTTTGCAGCCTCAAGGAATTGTTTTATGATGCTTCGCAGTACTTCGTCGATTCTAAGAGTCTGTGAGACCGAAACACATGCGGAGCAGTCGAAGTGCTTCTTTATTAGTTCGTTCTTGTAGGCTTTAGTGACAAGAACGGTCTTGCCCGCCCCACCCATACCCGTCACTGAAATCACCGTGCGCTGCTGTTCTTCCTCCACCAACCATCTGACTATCAAATCTAATTCTTTCTTCATCCCCACTATGTCATCTTCCACCAAGGAAAGAGAAGTTTCTACATCACGTTGCCACATTTTGCTAACATCATGAGAGCTTGTTCCTTCTCCTATTTGATTGAGACCGGAGCTAACTCCTCTAACGAATAGGTTATGAACCTTAACCTTGGTTTCTTGGAGTCGGATGGCGAAGCAATGCTTGTTGTAGATATTCTTCGGGAGGCAAACGATGTTAAGGAGAAAACTCCGGAGCCCACCTCCTTGTGGTCTGTCCATGCGATACATGAATTCATCGATGATGTCTTCCACATCATATGTGGAATCTCTTACTTGCCTCACCCAGGTTCTCACTCCTTCATTGCTTTCTTTTCTTTTATCAGCATCCTTCAACAAAGCTTGCATACTTTCGAGTTCCAGCTTGATTTCTTCTACTTCATTGCGCACTCCTCTTATTAGTGATGCTTCTCGAGATAGAAGGGCACTTAGAGTTTCTAAACCGAATAGAACGATACCGTCCGTCATCGGAATTTCTGTAAAATAAGAAATGAAGACAACCAATGCCAAATATATGAGTGCGGATCTTCTATGTTGAAGGCACAACAAATTCCTGTGGTGCCTCCTCTTATCAGTCAGCTGAGAAAATTAAGAAATAAAAATAAAAATAAAAATACCTACGTATTTAAACTTTGTTCTTATAACATTTTTTTTTAAAATTTAATTTTATTATTATTATTATTTTTTTTACACACGCACCCACCCCACACCCACACACGCCATGGTGGGATTTCACCACCTATGGGTTTCGAACCTAAGACCTCGAGTTTGAAACTCCTCAAAGTCTGCCACTCGGGCAAGGACTGGAACCCACTTTGTTCTTATACTTATTTTCGCTTTCGGTTCCCCCTTTTCTCTCCCTGGAATCGGATTGCATATTACAGAACATAGCAATAGATGTACTGACGTGGCAAACTTCTGTGAGCCTTCCTTTGATACATGTGTTATATCCACAAAGGCTTCGGCAGGGAGACCCCCTCTCTCCCTCTCTGTTCATTCTCGCAGCCGAAGTTTTCAGTCGGGGCATCCGAAAGCTTTTCACTTCAGGCTCATGCCAGCCGTTTAAGCTCCCTCTGAACTGCCCCATGATTTCCCATCTGTTTTATGCTGATGATGCTATTTTATTCCTGAATGGTAGGCTCAATTCGGTGCGTTTTCTCCTCAAATTCCTTGCCAAATATGAGAAGGCATCCGGCCAAAAGATCAACGTGACCAAGACTTCCTTCTTCCTCCCTAAGAAAGCCTCGCCAGCCGCAGGCCGCAAGATCGAGCAACTAACAGGTTTCAGGCCAGCGAACTTCCAGTGTACCTACCTTGGCATCCCCCTTATTAAAGGCAGAGTCCGAGCTGCGCATCTGGCCCCTCTTGTTCAAAAAATCGTCGGCTCAATCGCGGGCTGGAAAGCTCGAATTCTTAATCCGGCTGCTAGAGCGGTTTTGATCAAGCACGTGTTGTGCAGCATCTCGATTCACATCCTATTGGTCGTGGACATCCCGAAAGCTGTTTGCAAACTGTTGGAGAAAGATTTAGCCGATTTCTTTTGGGGAAGTGCGGAGGGCAAGAAGAAGAAACAATGGGTGAAATGGTCGACGATTTGTGTTCCTAAGCTTGAGGGAGGCTTGGGATTTAGAAGCATGGAGGACGACATGCGCGCTTTCAGAATTAAAATGGGAAGAAATCTGCTTGAAGGGAAGTTCCTCTGGGCGCGGTTCATGTCAGCCAAGTACTTCAAACAATTTTCTAGCACCACAGCCAGAAATTCGGCAGCAACATCTTCTGTTTGGAAGGACATGTTCAAAACCTTTCCTTTTGCTTCGCTTCACTCCACATGGCTCATCGGCGAAGGTAGAATTAATTTCTGGAATCAAAACTGGCCTGGGGTTGGTTTTTTGGCTACCACGGTAGTAGGCCCCATCCCACCCAATTTGAGGGAGGCCATGGTCAGGGACTTCTGTCCCCCTATTGGCAGTTGAAACCTTTCCCACGTCCAGGACCTCCTTCCGGCCCCAGTCCTGCAAGCCATCTTGGAATGCCAGATAGTTGTGTCATAGAGGGACGACTTCCTGACTTGGGATTTGATTTCTTCGGGCAGATTCTCCCTCAAATCGGCTTGAAATGGAATCTGGTCCCACCATCCTAAGCTCAATTGGGCCGAGTGGATCTGGAATTCAGCTCTCCCCCCGAAAATCGGCATTTTCCTATGGAAGATCATGCAGAACGCAGTCCCAATGGACGCTGCTATTCAAAGATCTGGCATCAATCTCGTCGCTCGTTGTGATTGTTGTCACTGCCTTAGCGATCAAGACTCAGCTGCTCGGGACATCAGCTTAGGCCCGGCACAAGGGAATCTGCATCCTCTGCTTTCTCTAGCCTATGGGGCTGCTCATCCCAGCTGGTCGGTCTCTTCCCCACCTCCCACTGATCCAACCATCTCGGTCTCCCCTCTAGTTGACATCAGGCCGAGTGGCCCCCCTCAGTTGCAGTCAGGTGCCCCTATCCATCATGTCGAAGACCTCCAGCACCTTTTTTGTCACAGGTCCATCACCAGAATTGTCTAGAAGCACTTTTCACGTATCTTTGATACGCCTGTCATTCCCTCCCAATCCATTCATCAAAGGATCATCTTTTTTTTTTTTTTTTTTTTTTAAATACTTATATATTGATGAAGCAAACGAGAATACAGCCATTCGGGCAGGCCCAAACAAAAAAAAACCGGGCCCTGCCTATCATATGGAACAAGAGCACAAAGCTTTACAGAAACCAAACACAAGCCGACTCAACAACAGAACGCACAACAAGCAGACATACGACAGGCCCGAGTGGACAGACTCCCAATGAAGCCGCAACAAAACAGGAACCCCCTCTACAACCTGAGCGCGCCTAAACCGGCGTTGTCAAGCACCAAAGCACCCCTAACAGCCGACGGCAATGCTGCACGATTGAAGCACAGGCGACTCCGTCGACCCTCACTCGCTAGCCTGGCCAGAGCGTCAGCAACCGAGTTCCCTTCCCGGAAGATATGATTGAAGGTGAGGTTCATAGTCTGACTTCTATGAAGAATAGCCCCCATCCTATACCAGATTGGCCAGGGAACAGGACCCTGCGGGTCAGTTGCTGCATCTACAATAATTTTGGAGTCTGATTCAACAATAATGTTATCTAAACCAAGAGAAAAGCAAATGTTCAGACCATCCAGGACTGCCTGGGCTTCGGCGATTGTGTTGGAACCAATCCCGTAGCGACGATGAAAAGCAAAAATCAATCTTCCATGGTGATCTCTACACACTCCACCTCCACCGCTCTCGCCAGGGTTCCCTCGAGAGGAACCATCAGTATTAAGCTTCAACCAGCCTCTGAGAGGTTTGGACCACTTGACCACTCGGGGGGTAACAACGGGGGTGAGAGAGAGAGCGTCGATCAAAAGGGCCTTGAGGGTAATGGTCTCTGCCATAGAATTCCTGTCGGGGCCTGGGATGGCTGAGCCAACTTCTCTAAGCCAGCAGGAAACGGAGGAGATAATGCGGGAAGTTGACATTGTTTGGCCCTCGAATCTAGCCGAATTTCGACTGAGCCACAGCTCCCAAATGATAAAACTAGGGGCGGTTCCAACTAAGCATGAAAATCTGGATTTACGGCTGGCCCGTGAGAACCATTGCTGGAGGCGCTGGGCAATGGATTGATGGAGGATATAGGGAAGGCCAAACAGTTTGCTGAAGTAGCTCCAAACAGAGGATGCTACCCGACCATAACAAAATAGATGGTCAAGGCACTCCACCGAGGGTTGGATAGAGGGGCTGATAGAGGCTGATTGCTTGAGACAAGCAAGCCAGCCAGAGAACTGGCACGGGGGCAAGCTGGCCCCATGGATGTGGGAACACCCCCCTGACGAGCTGGAGGGAGGGAGGGGAGCAAGGGACGAGAAGGGGATTGGTCCGAGAGGTGGCAACACTCACATTTGGAAGCTAGAGAGATGCCAAACCGCTGCACCGCTGCATCGACCGGAACAGCCTTGTTTATGGTTTTCCAGACAAAAATGCCTACTTTAGGAGGCAGAAGATCGTTCCACACCCATTTCGTCCAGGGTAGGAAAGGGTGGTGGGCCCTGATACCGTTCCAAGCAGACTTCAAGGAGAATTTGCCAGAAGAAGACAGGTCCCAAACTAGCTTATCGGGCCTGGGAGAGAGATGCATGACGCTGGATGCTATGGATTGGTATGCTGATTGAGGGATGAAGGGTTGAACCTCGGCCAAGGTCCTTGCACCATCAGGAGAGTGGAAGTCTTTCACCTTGGTAGCCAACAAGGAGTTCGGAATGCGCCCTGTCGCAACGGCGGCTAGAAACCCGCCACCAGACCAATTCTGAGTCCAAAAGCTGAGATTGCCTTCCCCGACAAGCCATCTTGAGTGCCGCAAAACCAACTGTAAAGTGCGGAAAATGCCCTTCCAATCAGACGACGCGGAAGTCCCAATCAGCCCTCTGTTAGCTAGAGATTTGTGGAAATATTTGGCCCCCATTAACTCAGCCCAAAGAGACGACCCCTGCAGCATCAACCAGCCCATCTTTGCTCTAGAAGCTTTCATAGTATCATCGAAATTTCTGATTCCTAGGCCTCCCTCCTGGATGGGCGTACAGAGCCTCGACCACCTGACCCAGTGCCTTTTATGGCCTTCGACAGAGCTACCCCAAAAGAAATTGGCCATAGCTCTTTCCAGCTGCTTGATAACCACCCTAGGGATATTGATAGCTGACATTATGTGAATGGGAATACTGGTCAGCACGTGTTTGATAAGGATCAGCTTCGCTGCTGGGTTGAGGAGCCTGGCCTTCCATCCTTCTATCCTGCATAAGACTTTCTTGATGAGAGGTTGAAGAAGGGAGCTGTTGATTCGGCCTTTGGACAGGGGAACTCCAAGGTATACTGAAGGCAGGGACCACTGTCTGAAACCTGTGAGATTGATCAACCGTTGGATCTTGTTGTTAGCTGTCTTCCTCGGGGGGATGAACGAAGATTTGGAAGAATTGACCTTCTGGCCTGATGCACCC
Organism: Magnolia officinalis; assembly: GCA_021015155.1. Taxonomy (NCBI): domain Eukaryota; kingdom Viridiplantae; phylum Streptophyta; class Magnoliopsida; order Magnoliales; family Magnoliaceae; genus Magnolia; species Magnolia officinalis. The sequence continues at coordinate 4,484,488 of JAJHSJ010000015.1, read as the reverse complement.
TCGTACTTGGAAATGAATCTAAGAAGAGATCTCACGTTAGAATGCCTGCCATTGAGGAAAAGAATTGCGTCGTCAGCAAAGAGCAAGTGGGAAATTCTGGGGCAAGATCGTGGGAGTTTAAACGAGTGGCAGGTTCCTGAAGAGAACAAGAGGTGCACTCCTCGGCTAAAGACATCTGTTGCCAGGATGAATATGGCAGGCGATAGCGGATCCCCCTGCCTAAGGCCTCTGCTAGAGTGGAAGAAGCCAAAACTTCTTCCATTTATAAGTATAGAAAACCACACGTCCTACCAGCATCGTTGAGCTTGACTGATCCAAAGAGAATCGAAGCCAAACTGCAGGAGCACCTGGGCAATGAAGCCCCATTCCATTCGGTCATACGCCTTTTCCATATCAAGCTTGATAATTAAATTTCCCCCAAAAACCTTGCGATCGATCTCATGGGCCATCTCCCTAGCAATGGCAATGTTTTCAGCTATCGAGCGCCCTTTAACAAAGGCACCCTGCTCCTTAGATATCAACTTAGGAAGGATAATCGCAAGCCTAGATGCGACAATTTTGGAGAAGATCTTCATAATGCAGTTGCATAGGCTGATTGGCCTATAGTCCGAGATACATTCCGGGTTCAGCTTCTTAGGGATGAGACAAATGAGAGTGCATTGGAAGGCTCTAGGGATCGGCCCTCCCTGGAAAAAATCATTAGCAGCTGCAAGTAAATCCTCCCCAATGATGTCCCAACAGGAAGAATAAAAGGCTCCACCAAAGCCGTCCGGGCCCGGAGCGCTATCTGGTAAGATGGAGGTGGCAGCATCCTTCACTTCATCCAAGGAAAGGGGCCTAAGCAGAGCAGCATCATCTGAGGAGTCACCAAGCGCGGAACACACTGCAGAAGATCTTCAGCATTGGAAGAGCCCTCTGAAGTGAAAAGGGTCTTAAAATGTCTCTCAGCCTCATTGCCGATATCTTCAATACGATCAACAGTATCTCCCATGGCTGTCTTCATCTTCTGGATGGCCAATCTTCTATGGTTATGTAAGACTGAATTGTGGAAGAATCTGGTATTTCTGTCGCCTTCCTTAAGCCATGTATTCCTGGATCTTTGCTTCCAAAAAATCTCCTCCTGAAGATGGGCCTTCTTCAGGTTCGCCAGGGCACAGTTAAGGGTGATAGAATCAGCTTCTGATTGCGAGTTGATGAGGTTGAATTCTGCTTTATTCAGCTCGTCCTCCGCCTTTTGAACATTGGATTTGACGTCGCCGAATACCTCTTTATTCCAGATTTTGAGCGTGGCCTTAAGGGATTTCAGCTTAAGGAAGAACTTGTACATAGGGGAGGCTGCCACGTCCGTGACCCAGCAGAGCTTTACTACTTGCATGAAGTCCTCATGAACTGTCCACATACGCTGAAATCTGAATGGATGGGGGACTCTCGCAGCATCATTTTGGGTGCTAAGAAGAATGGGGGAATGGTCAGAGTGAGCCCTCGTGAGATGATCGACTCTGGCAGCAGGCAGAGTTTGCATCCAATCAGCATTGAATAAAATCCTATCTAATCTGGCCCATCGGCGCCCGCTACCTGCTCTATTGTTGCACCAAGTGTAGGGAGAACCTGAGAAACCCGCATCGATGAGGCCCGTATCATTGATGACATCCTGAAATTCAGACATAGCTCGGGTCAAATTAGCGGGGCCGCCAAGCCGTTCGCCTGGGCAGGTTGTGGAGTTGAAGTCTCCACACACCATCCACGGGCCTGAGATAGTGGTGTTGAGCCTCCGCACGGGAGATTATCCGATGAAATCTGGAATGTAATGCACTGTCTAGTGACCCAGCGAGTCTGAAGATGGATATGATCCTTGGCAAGAATCCAAATTCTGTTTTCCACTATATCTTCTACAATCTGCTTCTCAAAACCCAACTTGATAGCGACTGCAGCTCTTTCTCGACTCCCTGACCATGGGTTCCTGCAAAAGGAGGATAGCTATGTTGTGTTTTCTGATAAGACGTCTTAAGTAGCGGGTAGTTTGAGCATTGCCTACCCCCTCACGTTCCATGAGAGAAGACTAGTCATCGGTAACCCAACCCTTATGCTCAGCCCTTTTGTGTAAACTCTTTAATCTTTGACTCTGCCTGTGGGAGAAGTTGATTTGGAACAGTTTTTCCATTTCTTTTTCTCCTGTAGTCTGTTAGGACCATCCTCCTCGGACCTGCAACTTGAGTCTGAAGAGGTAGCTGCCTGCGAATTGGGTTCCCCTTGTATGTCCACCCATAAAGTCAGAGCTTCCCCTGTCTTCTTGTTCCTCTTCCTGTGATAGACCTGACTATCATGGTGAGTTGTTGGCAGCCCGTCATGGGGAACACAGTGGTGGGTGTCTGCTGTTTCCAACGAGTGACACCTGTAGAGGGAGGGGGTCTCCCTAGTTCTAGGGGTAGGCGAGGAGGGGAACTGAATAGCCTGCATTGCATTAGGCTGGAACTGAAACATTGGGTTGATACAGTTCGAACTGTGTGGCCCTTCCTGAGGCAACTGCGGCACTGTTGTAGGGTCTGTCTGAGCCATTGGATCCAAGAGGGGTAAACTGTTTGGACCTTCTTTGAATAGCTGTTGAACTCCAGATAACCACCCTTCCCAAGCCGCCATCACTTCTGGGGAGGGGGGAATCCAGAGATGTCTTGAAGGCTGATTAAAATGGTGGTGGCTAGGGGAGGTCAGATGTTGTAGATTGTCTTGACTGGGGCCCTGTTTTTCTTTGTCCTGTCCAGCTGGCTGTCGCAAGTCTGGCTGACAAGTGAGATCTGCTTTAACCTACATATCGTTCCTGATAGCTGTAGTGTCGGGATGCTGCTCTAGTGGACTCTCCATTGGTCTACTCTCCATGGCAGAGGGAGTGGGCGTGACCCCAGTACGTGGCTGGATGCAGTGCTGGTCCTGCCGAGCGAGCAGAGCCGCTGGGGGAAGCATATCCAATGTCTGGTGCTCTAAGGCTGCAGGGGATGGCAGAGTATTTCTGGTCTGAGGCCCTGAAATGGTTTGAGAAGGGTGTGTTGACATTCCCTAGGAGAATGGGGAGTATTGGCAGCTGGCGTTGTCTGTGGGGAAATTGGTCGAACAGGTAGAGTAGGCTTCTGCTTTGGCTGACGATTTGAGGATCGGTGCGTGGCGCAGTTGCTGGGAGTTCCTCCAAGCTCACATTTTGGGGATTAACAAAAGATCGGGCAACCCACTGCTTAGTGGTTTTCTATTGCGTTGGATGCAGGGACCACCCCTGAGACAGTCGATGCTTCTGACTGGCTAGTCATCTCAAAATGCGCCCGAATGGGAAAGAGATCTCCCATCAACCAACAGAGTGGTGATATTGAGGAGAGGGGTGTCCTGATGGGGGATGATTTTAGCCCTGCGAACCAGCGGTTAGGGCCATCCATTAGACTACGGTCTATCTCAATGACTGAGCCCATGCATTCAGCTATGCTTCCCACTGTGTGTTCGCTCCAAGCATGAATAGGGATACCTTCTATCCGAATCCAGGTGCTCCTGCTCGGCAGCATCATTGTGGGGCTCCAAGATCGAGTGTTTTGTAGCCCCATTTTGTGATGGAGGGTCTTATCTCTGGAGAAAGCGAGAAGTTCTTCCCTGGATCTGAAAGCCAAGAGGTATGCTGAAAGAGAAATCCTAAAGATGTCCACCTGGGAGAGGTTGAATGGAGATGACCTGAGGATGTCTCGAATGGCATTGATAGCATCACTTGAGCCTGCTATTTCCCCAACCAATGCATTGGATAGAGCCACCCTGCCCTGGTCGGAGATCCATTTCGGAACAATGATCGAGTGGGAGGGAGATGGAGGTCTGGGGGGGTGAAGGGCCTCCATATACGAGGATGGTGCGGAACGATTAGATGAGTACGTGGGTTGCTGAGGCCTCTGATCTTGAGAGTTCAGAAGTCTTGGAATGGGATGGATTTGGGGAGGTCGAGGAGGAGCTGGTTGTTTACTCTGTAGGGGATCCTTGGAGGTTAGGGCCATATTTCTTGCCGGAGGGTTGTTGGACGAACTTCTCTGGTTAGCTTCCTTCACTGACATTCTGCGTCTGGCCAGGAACCGGTCGTTGAGCATTTGCTTCGCCTCAGCAGCATTTTCCTTTCGACAGAACCTCACGAATGCAAATCCTCGTCCGCGTCCTGAAGCCGGGAAGGTCGGGATATATACATCCGAGATTTCCCCAAACTGCCCGAATCTGGTTTGAATATCTTCCTTAGTGATTGAGAAGGACAGATTTCCGATGAATAAGCTGTAGCCTGAATTTTTTGGACGACGCCGACGAGCTGCTTGCCACTCGCCGTCCATCCCCGAATCGAGAGACATGGCTAGTCCTAAATCTTCAGCCCGAGATACTCCCATCAAAGGATCATCTTCTGGACCTCTAGGGCGTCTACATCTTCGAGGATTAAGAAGCTAGTGGGTTTGACCCCCTCTTTCATTTGCTGGGAGATTTGGCTGAGCCGCAACGCCTCAAGATATGATAGCATCAACATGTCTAGTTCTCAGATTATTTCCAGAGTGTCAGGTTGCCTGCAGGAGGTGGGCAACCCGTTGCCCGACCGGGTTTGCTGCTCTCTCAGCGAGTCGGCCTCCTCTCAGGTCCTCCGGCTCAGTATTTCTCGGCCTCCCCTCCTGGAGCATCCTCAGATCGTCAAATGGCATAGGCCGCGCCCCGGCTGATTTAAGCTCAATGTTGACAGCTCCTCTCGCGGCAATCTGGGAGAGAGTGGAGGGGGCGGAGTGTGTAAGGACTCTCAGGGCCGCCTAATTTTTGCTTTTCATAGACGATACGGGATCGCCACAAACACATTCACTGAAGCGCAAGCCATGCTTGATGGCATTGTTTTATGTCAAAGCCTGGGCCTTTCTAACATTTGGGTGGAATCAGACTCAAAAGTTGTGGTTGATGTGGCGTCTAACCCGGCAGCTTAATGCCTGTGGTCCCTCTGGTATAGGATGGGGGCTATCCACCACTTTTCCCAACAGCTTAATCTCAGATTTACGCACATTTTCCGTGAAGGAAATGCGGTCGCGAACGCCCTCGCCAGATTGGCAAGCGAGGGGTGTGTTAACAAACTCTTCTCCTCCCGAGCTGAGCTGCCAAAAGGCATCAGAGGCTCATTGGTTCTTGACATCGTCGGCCTTGGTAACATTAGGATGTAGAGTCCGTTTTAATTTTGTGCATATCCCTAAGTGCGTGGTGGTATATGATAGGCTCGGCCCTTCTCTTTTTGTTGGGGCCGGCCTGAATGGTTGTACATGGCGCTTCTTTGAATACAATTCGGTGGTTTCTCACCACCTTTAATTTTTTAAAAAAAAATGTGCTATATCCACAACACTGTCCATCCATTTTACAGGATCATTTTAACGCATGAGCCCAAAATGATGAAAATCATTTCACAGGACCACCTCATAGAAAGCGGTAGGGACAATGACACCCACGATGTTTATTTACCATCCAACCTCTTCATAACGTCATAAAGATATGGATGAAGGTAAACATAAATATCAATTTGATCCAAAACTTCTGTGACCCTAAGAAGTTTTTAATGGTAAGCATTAAATCCCTACTACTTACTGTAAGTGTGTTCTTCTTGAGCTTTGGATATCATTCAATTTATTCAATTTTGAGAGTATTACATAAAATGAATTAACAAAAATGGATGGACAACGTTCATACATCACTGTGGGTCTCATAGAGTCCTTACACCCCTGCCTTTGTCCCCATTGTCTGTTTATGGATTGGTATTTCCCTGCACTGTGATTGATCCACATCATCACAGACATTAGAGGCACTACTGCATTAAATGTGGCTGGTGATGATGTGGCCCAATCATATGGCAGAGAATAGAAAATTACTGTTCGTAATAAAGATTGGTCCCACAAAATCCAACAAAGTGTTGAGATATGGAGCCACATCTGGGGCCCGCGCGACCGGTTGTGGGCCATACTCGACCAGTCGTGGGGTCCGGCTCTACCAGTCTTGGACTGGCTCAACTCAAAGTCCAGCGAGCATCACTTTTGGGTTCCGAGGTTCTCGACCGGTCATGACCCATGCTCGACCGGTTATGGGGTCAACTCAACCAGTCGTGCAGTCAGCATGACCAGTCGTGGTTACGTAGATTCATTTCTGAATCTGATGCGGACTGCGAAAATTTGAGTCGGTCTTTCACGAGGTGTGAAAGGAAGTTACCTAAACTATAAATAGGGGTCCCTAGGGCTTTTCTAGGTATGATGGAAAACTATTCTAAGTTGTTGACAAAGGATTTTCTATGTACTTCCAAGGAAGAGGTTAGTATATTGCCTTTTAATCTTTGTTTTTCTTCATAGTGGAAGTTTGCATCCGTAGTTTTTTACCCTTGTTGGGGTTTTTCCACGTATATCTTGTCTTGTGGTTTGTTTGGATTGTTTTTATTCCTTTCTAGTTTATATTTCTTCATGTTTATCGTTTGTGGGTGAGACTTGAGATTGGATCTCGGTTCACTGCATTATTGGCGTGCTGCGCAATAACTGGTATTAGAGCTTTTGCTTTAGTTTTATTGGGAGCGATGACGGAAGAAGAGAAGACTAGAATTGAGAAGTTTGATGGTTCAAACTTTGCATTCTGGAAGATACAGATGGAGGATTATCTGTATCAAAAAGACCTTTATATTCCTCTAGGAGGAAAAGAGAAGAAACCAGAAAAGATGACAGATGATAAATGATTTTTACTGGATAGGAAGGCTTTAGGAACGATCCGACTCTCTTTGTCTAAGAGCGTCACCTTCAATATTTCCAAGATGAAAACCACAAAAGAATTAATGAAAGCCCTAGCCACCATATATGAATAACCCTCAGCATCCAACAAGGTTCATCTTATGAAATAACTATTCAACATGAAGATGTCAGATGGTGGGAGCGTGGCCGAACATCTAAAACGAGTTCAATACAGTCACGAGCCAGTTGGAATCCGTTGACATTATTTTTTAGGATAAGGTCAGGGCATTATTGATCTTTTCTAGTTTGCCAGATAGTTGGGATGGTTTGGTGATTGCTATGAGCAATTCTTCAGGGTCGACAAAGCTGAAATTTGATGATGTGGTCGATCTAATTCTCAGCGAAAAATCTAAAAGAAAGGCATCAGGAGTTTCAGGGGATTCAGGGAATGCTCTAAACGTTGAAGGAAGATGAAGATCGCTGAACAAAGGAGGCAATAAACACGGACGTTCTAAGTCGAAGAAGAAGTCCAAGGGACTGAAAGACAAAGACGGGTGTTGGCATTGCGGGAAGAAGGGGCACATAAAACGTGATTGCAGGGTGCTCAAGAAACAAGAAGGAAGCTCTCATGGCGAAAATGATTCAGTGAATCTGTCTGAGGTGAGTGACACAGAGGCGTTGATCTTGTCGCTTGATGCGAGGAATGAGTCTTGGGTTATAGACTTGAGTGCTTCGTTTCATGCCACTTCATGTAAGGAAGTTCTGCGTGATTATGTATCAAGTGACTTCGAAAAAGTCTACCTGAGTGATGATGAGTCGTGCAGTATTGTTAGAAAAGGGGATGTTCATATAAATCAGAAAAATGGAATGGCTTTGAAATTGAAGGATGTTCGACATGTACCAAGTTTGAGACGAAACTTGATCTCAATGGGGCAGTTGGCCGATACCGGTTATGTGACGACATTCACTAGTGATTCCTAGAAGATCACAAAAGGTGCCTTGGTGATATCTCGAGGTAAGAAGGAAGGTACTTTGTACGTGACTTCAGGATCGTATAGTTCACTCGCAATCGCATCAACTGGAGTGAATGGGCAGTTATGGCATCAAAGGTTGGGACATATGAGTGAGAAGGGGATGAAAGTGCTATTGCTAAAAGGGAAGCTATCAGGGCTGAAGTATATTGACTTGGAATTCTATGAGGACTGCGTGAATGCCAAGCAGAAGAGGGTAAGTTTTAAGAAGACAGGACGCGCTCCAAAGATGCATCTGTTGGAGCTTGTACACACTGATGTGTGGGGACCGACACAAGTATCATCTTTTGGTGGCTCACGTTATTTTGTTTCTTTTATTGATAATGCTAATAGAAAATAGTGGATTTATTTCTTAAAGCACAAATCTGATGTATTTGATGTATTTAAGAAGTGGAAAATTATGGTAGAAAATGAGACAGGAAAAACAATAAAATGTCTCAGATCTGATAATGAGAAAGAGTACTGTGATAAGAGGTTTGAGGAGTATTGTACAACAAATGCAATCAAACATCAGAAAATGATTCCAGGGACACTGCAACAGAATGGTGTGGCTGAGCGCATTAACATGACCATTCTTGAGCGCGCCAGGAGCATGAGATTACATGCCAGGTTGCCCAAGATTTTTTAAGCAGATGCTGCAAATACTGCCGCATATCTCATCAATAGAAGTCTCTCAGCACCATTAGATGGTGGGCTACCAGAAGAAATGTGGACCGGAAAGAAGTGAACCTTGCACATCTAAGAGTGTTCGGTTGCACTTCATACGTTCACATTAATGCAGAGCACATAAATAAGTTAGATGCAAAGTCCAGGAGATGCACGTTTATAGGCTATGGGCAGTATGATTTTGGCTACAGGTTTTGGGATGTAGAAAATAGGAAAATCATCAGAAGCAAGGACGTAATCTTCAATGAAAAAGTGATGCATAAAGACATTGTATAGGAAAATAAGGCCGAGGAAAAGAAATTCGTAGAGATGAAAGAGTTACCGGACACGGGATTACAACACTACAGGATGATCATGCACAGGAGCATTATGAGGCAGAGCCACAGACACCGGTTGTGAGGAGGTCTACTCGGGAGAGGAGACCCACGGTCCGATACTCACCCTTCTTACATTATCTACTGCTGACAGATAATGGTGAACCAGAGTGTTTTGAAGAGGCATTACAGTCAGATACACGGGTTAAGTGACAAGAGCATTATAAGGCAGAGCCACAGACACCGGTTGTGAGGAGGTCTACTCGGGAGAGGAGACCCACGGTCCGATACTCACCCTCCTTAAATTATCTACTGCTGACAGATAATGGTGAACCAGAGTGTTTTGAAGAGGCATTACAGTCAGATACACGGGTTAAGTGGTAGCAGGCCATGGGTGATGAAATGGATTCTCTAGAGCCTAATCGTACATGGGAGCTAGTCACTCTACCCAAGGATAAGAAAGCTCTTCATAACAAGTGGGTTTACAGACTGAAGGAGGAGCACGATGGTTCAAAACGGTACAAAGCTAGATTAGTTGTGAAAGGGTTTCAACAAAAGGCATGTATCGATTTCACTGAAATATTTTCAGCTGTGGTGAAAATGTCTACGATTCGCATGGTCTTGAGTAAGTGGCTACAAAGGACTTACATCTAGAGCAGCTAGATGTTAAGACAGCCTTTCTTCATGGGGACCTTGAAGAAGAGATATATATACATCAACCGACAAGATACGTGGCACCAAGAAATGAGAACAAAGTGTGCAGACTAAAGAAAAGTTTATATGGCCTGAAGCAGGCCCCGAGGTAGTGGTACAAGAAGTTTGACAGTTTCATGTCGGGAAACGGTTTTAGGAGATGTCATGCAGACCACTGTTGTTACTTGAAGAAGTTTGATACCTCATACATTATTCTTCTTCTGTGCATTAATGATATGTTTGTGCCCGGTTCAAGCATGAAAGACATCTCAGATCTCAAAAAATAACTGTCTAGAGAATTTACTATAAAGGATTTAGGAGCTGTAAAACAAATCCTAGGCAATAGGATAAAGCGTGACAAGAAAAATATGAAATTAGTTTTGTCACAGGCAGAGTACATAGCCAAGGTACTTGATCGATTCAATATGGGAGGTGCTAAGCCGGTTAGCACTCCATTAGCCAACCACTTCAAGCTATCTAAGGAGCAAGGTGCAAAGACGTAGGAGGAACGAGACTACATGGCTAAAGTCCCATACGCGTCAGCTATTGGAAGTGTCATGTATGATATGGTGAGCATGAGGCCAGACATTGCTTAAGCAGTGAGAGTTGTTAGCAGGTTCATGAACAACCCCGAGAAGGAACATTGGGAAGCTGTGAAGTGGATCCTTAGATACCTGGTAGGTACTAAGGATGTAGGGCTGTGCTATGGTGGATCGAAAATCAAGCTACAAGGCTACTTGGATTCAGATTTGGCAGGGGATATCGACAGCAGAAGAAGCACTACAAGTTATGTCTTTACTCTATGTAGTGCTGCAGTCAGTTGGATCTCTCAGTTACAAAAGACAGTATCTATCAGTACAATGGATGCAGAATGTGTTGCGGCTACAGAAGCGTGAAAGGAGATGGTGTGGATGCAAGGTTTCATAGAAGAATTGGGAAAGAAGCAAGCAAATTGCAAGTTCTACAGTGACAGTCAGAGTGCAATACACTTGGCTAAGAATTCAGTCTTTCATTCAAGGACCAAGCATATTGCCATCAGATATCACTTCATACGTTCGTTACTGGAAGATGGATCGATTGCTCTGGAGAATATTCATATAAGTGAGAATCCTGTGGATATGCTGACCAAGGCGGTCACACGGGAGAAGCTGAAGCTCTGTTCAACTTTGATTGGTCTTCAGGCTTGAAGATGGGGAGGTGGTGCACTTCGGATGAAGAATACGACGGTTTATGGCGATGTGTCTCCAAGTGAGAGATTGTTGAGATATGGAGCCACATCTGGGGACCGCAAGACCGGTCGTGGGCCATACTTGACCGGTCGTGGGGTCCGGCTCGACCAGTCTTAGGTTGGGTCGACTCAAAGTCCAACGAGCATCACTTTTGAGTTCCGAGGTTCTCGACTGGTCGTGGCCCATGCTCGACCGGTCGTGGGGTCCGCTCGACCGGTCGTGCAGTCGGTACGACCAGTCGTGGTTACGCAGATTCGTTTCCGAAACTGATGCGGACTGCAGAAATTTAAGTCGGTCTTTCGCAAGGTGCGAAAGGAAGTTGCCTAAACTATAAATAGGGGTCCCTAGGGCTTTTCTAGGTATGATAGGAAACTATTCTAAGCTGTGGGCAAAGGGTTTTCTATGTACTTCTAAGGGAGAGGTTAATATATTGCCTTGTAATCTTTGTTTTACTTCATAGTGGAAGTTTGCATCCGTGGTATTTTAGCCTTGTTGGGGTTTTTCCACGTATATCTTGTTTTGTGGTTTGTTTGGATTGCTTTTATTCCTTTCTAGTTTATATTTCTTCTAGTTTAACGTTTGTGGGTGAGACTTGAGATTGGATCTTGGTTCACTGCGTTGTTGGTGTGCTGCGCAACACAAAGAATCCTCACACCACCAAAACCGAAGATGCGGTTTGGCCTATGACCCCAACAACAGCTAGCTAACTTGTCTCATAGCTCTGTGTGCCCCATCATGATGTACATGTTTTACCACGCCCTCCAACCTTTTTTTCATTTTCTTTTTTCTCAGTTCATTTTAGTGCATTATCCCAAAAATGATCTAAAGCTCAAGTGGACCGTATACAGCAGGAAAAAAAGTTGAATTATTAACTTTGACGATTTATTGACAGACGAAGTTCTGTTTTGGACGAGGCCTTTTTTTTCCTTTTTTCTTTTTACAGCGGAAGTTCTGTTTTGGATGCGGCTACTCTTTGTGTTTTCACTTTATTCAGAGTTATGCATCCAGTGAACAGGTTGGATATGGACGGGAGGAAGTTCTTAATGGATGGAGTTCAATCACCACCTGAGATTTAGACAATCCTCATTTTTAGGCTCAGACACTAAAATAAGCACTCAAAATAGATGGACACAAAGGATAAAACATATACATCATGGTGGGGACCATAGAGCTTTGACACGTGGGGTCACCACCCCAACCGTGTCTAAAATGGATGCCCTGAAATTGAGTTGGCAACTTTAGTAAGCCCCACCATGATTTAAGTGCTAGATCCACACCATCCATCCATTTTCTACATTATTTTAGGGAATGCTCTAAAAAACGATGTACGTACAAAGATTAAGTGGACCACACCATAAGAAATAATGGGAATTGGACGTCTACTATTGAAAACTTCTTGGTTTGTGTGACCTTATGAACTAGTTAGATGGAAAAAAATGTTAAGTGGGCCATAGAAAGGTTTGAATGGTAGTCGCTCAATCCCCACTTCTTTCTGTGTTGTGCTCCACTTGAGCATTGCATTGGCCTTGTTCCGAGGTTCATGCCCTAAAATGATTGGGCAAAATGGATGAGTGTGGTTAGAGTTGTAGAGAAGAGGAGACATGTTTGCTTATGTTTCTGATGAAACGATCCTAGCAAGCTTTGCTTATATAGGCACATGGGGCTGGGGGTTATGGCTTAGGTCATAAATAATATGACCATTTTTTTAACATTGGAAAACTAGACGTTTATCCCTTCCTACCTTCGCACTGTCTCGCAATGGTTCGTGTAAGGATGTGCGGGAGTGACTACTCTTGATATAAGACAATGACGTGAGAAGTGCAAAGTGTGCCAACTAGCTAGCGCCCCACCACAACCACATAACCACACTGCCTCACTACGCACGCCCTCGTCCATGATGACGCCCTCACATGCACGTGTGCATGTGCTCCCTCAGGTTTTCCCAATTAGTAAGGTAAACCACACCCAACTTATAACCTCCTTTCCTTTCTCTCCCCCAAGCAATGTGAAATAGAAAAAGGTTTTAAAAACTATATATATATATATATATATATAGAAAAAGGAATGCTCAGCTGCAAGCCAGTTCGCACGGAAGTCCTACGAACTTTTTTGAGAACTCATCATATGTGATGAGTCTTGAAAATCTGAACAGTCCATGTGAAGCAGAACCTCATGAAACCCCTCGATACAAATTTTTTCTTTGAACCAAAACTTTGCATTTCTCTTTGCTATGGCCCACCAAAATCTTAAATCATGGTGAAACTTCGTCCCCTGGGGTTTCATGGGATTCCACATCTTATGGACCATTCGGATTAGATGCCCATGACATGCATGCTAAGGTGTGCACGTGCATAGGCGTGTAGATGAGCATGCCTCTCTCTCTCTCTCTCTCTCTCTCTCTCTCTCTCTCTCTCTCTCTCTCTCTCTCTCTCTCTCTCTCTATATATATATATAATATATATATATATATATATATATATATATATATATAGTTCTAGGCGGTTGACCTTATGGGAACTTCCCATGAGGTCGAGTTGTGTGGGCCCCACCATGATGTGTGTCGAACATCAACACCGTGCATTTGATGGGTCCCCTTTAAATTATGGGATATCCCAAAAATTAATCGTATGTGGAACTCAGGTGGCCCATACCATCTAAAATCATGTGAAGTAATGTCTAAGACATATAAAAGCACTTGGTGGAGCCCACCTGAAACTTGGATGCGTGTGAAACTTGGTCTGACCCCACATCGAAGTGGGACACATATAATGGATGGGCTCGATTTGTGAACCACATCTCGGTGGGCCCAACAAATGATTATGAATGTTTGAATGGGAGGGTAACAACTTTTGTATGTGGTGTGGCCCACACAAGTCATGGATTGACTTGATTTTTAAGCACGAGGCCCACCATGGACACATATCACGGTGGACCCACACAGCTCGACCTCATGGGAAGCATAAAACCATTTCCATATATATATATATATATATATATATATATATATATATATATATATATATATATAGAGAGAGAGAGAGAGAGAGAGAGAGAGAGGAGAGAGAGAGAGAGAGACCAGAATTTAAATCAGGGTGAAAGTTTGTCCCTTGGGTTTCATGGGATTCCACATCACATGGACCATTCGGATTAGATGTCCATGACACGTGTGCAAAGCTGCGCAGGTGAGCATGACCATATAATTATAACACGGGGTGAGCACTTGTGGATGGCGTACATTTCATGTAAATACCCGAGTGAGACCTATGTAAGTTGTTGACCCTTTTTCCTTCCCAATTAATTTATTCTCTCATTTATTATCATACTAACATTAATTATTTACTACTTACCAAAGTAGTCATACAATCCAACAAGCTGAGTAGGTATCATGCATTCCCCTCTCAACTATTTTCCTTAGAGCATACATAAATCACAGGTTCACCTGATTTTCTGCCCAGGCCTTATTTGGGTTGATGCACCCGATGGAAAAAGTTGATTTCACATACATATCACGGTGGGCCTCACTACTTTGCTGGCATGAACAATCTGCCATGGCTTGCAAAGAACATTCACTTACACATTGCAGTGGGCCCACATGATATCCATTCCGACCTCCTTGAATGCCAACTTTTTTTTGTAAATTTTTCTTTTTCCCATTAAGGCTGGATGACAACAAAAACCAACGATCCTCCTACCACCCGTCATACCTTTATAATAATTTATGAAACAAAATAAAACAACACGTACCTCAGCCAACTAAACGGCCAAATGAAGATTATCACTAATGTCAGGAAATTCCAAAGCCAATGAGTCCTCTTCTACCCAAAGCGCTGGATATGAGTAGACACACACCAAGAAGAATCTAATTAGCGAACAACAGGACTATTCTCAAGAAAATAAAGAGGGTAATAATAATTTAAAAAAATAAAAAAATAAAAAAAATCCACGAAGTCATTTCTGCCAAACCCCATGAACAAATGGGCATTCAGGACGAGAACCCTAGTCATCTATTGCCAGGTGGCCCTTACTCCCAATTAGAGGTCGCCACATATTCTTACATGCCAACCGTTATTTGGAAATGTTTCCAAAGAATTATGTCTGCCCATGACTAAGGTGGCAAACACAAGCACAGATAATTTGAAGGCTCAGTTGAGGTATGCCATCATCTGGTGCAAATGTTTTATAAATGGACTGAGTGGTATCTGTACATCAAAGTGGGCCCTCTACAAGAATCAAGAGTAAGCATTTCCTCTCAATCTTCCCTGAGTCATAGATTGGGTTGATGTTTGAAAAAATAGCAACTGTATTATTTTTAGTGAAACATTGATATATATATGCACACACGCGCGCATAAACTCATGAGTCAGCTAATTTACATGCTACCATATCTGCTAGCATGGCAGATATGTGTGATATGCAACCCATGCATTAAAAAGGTGGATGGGTTCTATGGATGATCAGTGTGTGTATATATATATATATATATATATATATATATATATATATATATATATATATATTATATATATATAAAGAAAGAAAGAAAGAATGAAAGAAGAAGAAGAGAAAATCAACTTCACTAAAAATATCACCATTGTTTACATCAGGGCCACATGGTGGAGAGTTCTCTATATTATATTTCATTCATAATAATGTATTTAAATAAGTAGGATACTATACTATAGCTGTAGCGTACCTACCATTGTGGGCATAGGCACTATAGCACGCGCGCTTTAAAATAATAATAATAATAATAAATCTTGCAGGAAAATTCTCAATTTTCATCTCATCAAATGATAATTTCAAAGCACTCAAATTCTGAGAAGAAAAAAAGGGAAGGAAGGACAAAATAGTTGGTCGAGAGGATGACTTGACAGATGATAATGCTTTACTTTTTGCTCTTCATATACTTGCTTGAAACTTGGGGCTATATCAACTCACTCCACACATCTGTTTTGTCAAATCATTCCAGGACGTAAGCCTAAATATGAGACATTTAAAAAATCAAGTGGAGGTACACCACAAGAAACAAGTAGGAATGAAAACACCCACCATTGGGAAGTTCTTGAAGGCCACATAAGTTATAAATCAGGTTGATATTTGCGTTTTCACTTCATCCCTACTCAGCCCGAAAATGAGGTAGATCCAAACCTCAAGTGGACTACACTGTAAAAATCAATGGGGATAGAACCATTGAAAACTTCTCAGGGCCATAAAAGTATTAGATCAGGGTGGTATTTTTGTTTTTCCTTCATCTATGTCTATGTTACCTCGTGAACAGGTTGGATGGCAAACAAATGCAACCAGAACATTAAGTTGCACCTTGAGAAATTATTATTGGTATGGCACTCAATCACCACGGTTTCCTATAGTATGGTCTACCAGATAATTGGATCTGTTTTATTTCTGGGATGATGCCCTAAAATCATCTGGACAAATAAACGAATGGCGTAGATATAAAATACATACATGAAGGTGGGCCCTGTAATTAAGGGCTGCACCATATTCGGTGTGTCCGGGGTCTCACCTAACCTGCTCCCACCAGCGCCACCTTTAAATTAATTATTAAAGACAACCTTTTCTTTCAACTCGCTTTCCCCCAGCTGGCATGGACCTGAATGTTATGTCCTGTAGTTTTTTTTTTTTCGCTAAAATCGGAACCTTTTCATTAGAAGAAACTGACTTTACAGATCAGGCAAGGAGCTCAGGCTGACAAAAAAAAAAAGCCTTGAGGCACAAGCAAAGCAAATACATTCACATTCGGGTGGGTTACACTGAAGGAGGACCGACCTATCGTAAGAAGGGAAAACAAAAAGAAAAACAGCAAGGAGGATATGAAAGTCGAACTGAACCTAGGCCTGCCTTATCCAGGAGCAGCTCCCCACAGGAGAGAAAGGGGAGACCGGAAACCACTTCAAAAATTCTAGATTCCTGGTTGGAGCTACCCCAGCGAGCGAGGCTATCGTCAACCTTGTTAGTCTCTCTCGGGGAGTACCTGATTGAGATAACAGCCGAGGAACAAAAAGAGAGAAATCTCTTTTCCAATAGAAAACGCTCCAAGGAGGATCATCCCCACTGATGAACATCTCAACTACTGCTCGTGAATTGCTATCCACTTCAATGGAGGTGAAGCCTTTGTCTAAACAAATCCTTAAGCCGTCAATGACTGCATTAACTTCCGCCTGCTCGTAAATTGTTATCCACTTCAATGGAGGTGAAGCCTTTGTCTAAACAAATCCTTAAGCCGTCAATGACTGCATTAACTTCCGCCAGAAAGCTCGAACTGTTATGGACAAGTCTTCACAGCCTTCGACCGATCGTGGGATTACTCGACTGGTCGTAGGGGCCCGCCCGACCGGTCGTAAATCGGTTCGACTCAAAGTCCAACGAGCATCGTTTTTGGTCCCGAGGTGCTCGACCGGTCGTGGCCCATTCACGACCGGTCGTAGGGGTCGCTCGACCGGTGCTCGACCGGTCGTAAGTTACGCAGATTCGTTTCCGAATCCGATGCGGACTGCGGATTTTGGTATCGCCTTTCACAAGGATGTAGAAGGGAAGTTGTTTAAACTATATATAGGTGTTCCTAGGGCTTTTCTAGGTGTATTGGAATATTGGAAAAGTATTCTAAGGCTTTCTAAAGGGGTTCTAGGGAAATCAAAGGGTGTAGCAAGGGTGAGATTCGAAGTTGTTCGAATCGGGTAAGTCCTCTCTCTTTGTAATTTTTGTTTCATAGTGGAGATCTGTCGCTTTGTGCTGTGGTTTTTTCCCGCAAGGGTTTTCCACGTTAAATCTGTGTGTTCTCTTGTGTGTGCTTGGTGCCATTGAATTGCTATCCAAGATCTAGATCTGTGTGATTCCGCATGTCAAAAATCCCAACACGAACCGTGGCCATAAGCTTTGGAGAAAGCAAACTTGAACTCACCTCTAGCATCCCGATAGACCCCTCCACTACTAGATGGGCCGGGATTGCCTCTAGAGGACCCGTCGACGTTCAGCTTAACGTTCCCCTGATCAGGCCTTGACCACTTCACACAGGATACCAAGTGAGGAAGGAACTGAGCAAGGGGAGCTGGAGATCTTGCAGAATCTCTCTATCCGCCAAATTTTTGGCAGAAGGGAGATGAAAAGCATTGGACAGTCTGATGATTCAAGAATGAACTTTACGAATGGACTCCGGGGCACTAGGCTTGATACCTTCAAAACGATGGGCGTTTCTTGACTTCCATACCTCCCAGAGAATGAGGGCGGGGATTAGCCCTCTAAGGACGCCCAATGGGGATGAATCATTTGCCATGGCCCACCATTGGGAAGATCTACCCCCTATGGACTGGTTGGGGAGGAACGCAACCGAGAGAATGGCGGAGAAATGGCTCCAAATGGATGAAGCAAGCTCGCCCTCGGCGAAAAGATGATCAAGGGATTCTTCCCTGAGGCTGGTAAGGTTGCAGCAACCACAAGAAGAGGCCAAGTGTACGCCCTTCTTCTTGACATTTGAGTCGACTGAGATGGCGTTGTTCATAACCTTCCAGGTAAAAATCCCAATTTTTGGAGGAAGGTGGGGGTGCCACACCCACTTGGCCCAGGAGCGGGATTGGCCCTGGACGCGGACAAGCTGCCAGGCTGATTTAACGGTGAACTTCCCTGACTTTTCTTTGGTCCATACGGCTCTATCAACGCCCTGGTTAACCGATAAACCTTCGGCTATGACATGGAGGCGGACTGAGTTCGAAAGAGGGGAAGGCAGAGGAGTGTTTAGGCCCTCCAGACCAATAACCTCATTGATCTTCAAGTTACGGAAATGCTGAGGGATGCTGCCTGATATCCATGACTTGAGGGGCCCCAGCCCCGTCCAGTTCTCCTCCCAGAAGTTGTTGTTTCCATCGCCCAGAATCAGACGGGAGTTGGCGATGAGGAGGCCCAGAAGCTTCACCACTTTCTTCCACGTAGGGTAGTCGGATTGCTACTGAATGGAGGCCTCTCAGGAGTCGCTGATCTTATACTTAGAGCGCATGAATTTCCCCCATAGACTGTTCTCATGACCAAAGAAGATGGTCCACGCCCTTTTAATCGTCAGGGCCGCCGAAACCTCCTTAAGAGCTCTAATTCCCAGCCCTCCCTCGTCGGTCGGGGAAGCAATTTTCCTCCAGCTAATCCAATGGAGATTCTTCTTGCCTTCAGACCACCCCCAAAAGAAGTCAGCAAAAGCATAATCGAGAGCCACCAGTGTCCTATTCGGGAAATCTATCGCAGCAAGCATGTGTACAGGGATGCTTGAGAGGACATGTTTGATGAGGGTAACTCTGGCGGCTTGGTTGAGAAAACGGGCCTTCCAACCCGCCATACGCGACGTAATTTTCTCAACCAGGGACTGGTACAGAGAAGCTCTTATTTTGCCTTTGGATAGCAGCACTCCAAGATAGATAAAGTTAGACGATGATCTGGCAATCCCGGTCATCCTTTCAGTACTACAGATTCGACTCATAGCCATTTTGGAGGAGGCGACAAAGCTGCTTTTGGCAATATTAAGCTTCAGACCAGACACACTGCTGAAATCCTGGAGGATTAATGCCATTAGATTTCTGACAGAGGCTCAGCAACCTTAGTTAGTGCAGTGCAAACGACGAAAATGAAGGGGCCCTTTCCTTTAATAATTAAAGAAATATACTTAAGATATTCGTCGGCTTCTTGTGTTTTAAAAAGTAATGCACTGGATTCACAACCATACAACCAAGAGCACCTGAGGACACAGGACAATAGAGCTCAACGGTGTGGTGAGGCAATCCGAGTACGATGAAAGGACATAGGACGATAGAGCTCAACAGAGTGGTGAGGCTATCCGAGTATGAAGTTGACTCGGGCAGAGTATAATGTTGGCACAAGCTGCTTTTAGGGAATGAAGAGCAAATTGATGCGGGTGAGAATGAGGATCCAGTCGCATAAATACACCTCCACCCCAAACATCCAATATACATCTTGATGGGGATTTTTTCTCTTCATTGCTGGGTTCGATGAAATCGAACCAGTTTCGATATCATCGATAATTGCAGGATTTTTCACTGCTGGTTGCTAGACAGTTTTTTGGTCCTGTTGATATCATCGAGAGACCTTCAGATGATATCGAGGTTGTCATCGAGAGTGGCTCGATGACATCGATAATTGTTGGATTTTTTCACCCCTGGTCGCTGGACAGTTTTTTGTCCTGTTCCGATATCATCGAGAGACCTTCAGATGATATCGAAGCTGTTATCGAGAGACCGTCGATATCATCGAAGAGTTCCACAGATGCGATTGCAGAAACGCAGATTTTGTTTCCTATTTGGGTTCTACCTCTTTCTATTCTTATATAAAGGGGTGTATGCGGGATTGGGGTGTATTCTAGGGATTCTAGGGTTTCCTAAAAGTTTTCTAAGAGGGCTTTGGCTATCAAAAGGTGTGAGAGAGAGAAAAAGAGAGAGAGGAAGCTTGTGGAAGGGAGGCTATGCTCGTAGATGTGATATACCATATCTCACCGCTTCCACGTCCTCGGTGAGATCTCTCCGTTTTCTATGTTTCTCTTATTGTTTATCCACTCCTGCGTGAGTGAAGAAGGTTTGATCCAAGCGGTGTATGCTTGTGATCAGTTGTAACGTTCTGCTTTATAGTGGATTGTTAATCTGGACGAGGTCCAGTGGTTTTTACCTCCTTGAGGGTTTTCCACGTAAAAATCCCTGGAGTCGTGTGGTTTATGTTTTGATTTAGTTTATTGCATTATTATTCCATAATTCTAGTTTGTTTTGAAGGGCTAGATCCTAAGGTTTTGTGCAAGGCCCCCAACAAAGTGGTATCAGAGCTAAGTTCATTGAACAGGTAGGATCAGTTTTGAATTGTGGAAGGTGGCTCATCAAGAATGATCAGCCTCAATGGTTCTAACTGGACCATATGGAAGGCTAAGATGGAGGACTTGCTTCATTGCAAGGACTTATATTCTCCAATTTTAGGCATATCAGCAAAATCCAAGGATATGTCTGATGATGATTGGAAGAAGATTGACCGGAAGGCGGTGGGTTTTATTAGACAATGGTTAGATGATTTTATGTTCCACCATGTGTCTACGGAAATCTTAGCCGCTAGCTTATGACTGAAATTACAAGGGCTGCATGAGAAGAAGACAGCCGGTAATAAAAATTTTCTAATAAGGCGACTTGTGAATCTCAAGTTCAAGGATGGTGGTTTTGTGGCCGAGCACATGAATGAGGTCAGCAATATAGTGAACCAACTCTCCTCTATGAAGATGGTCTTGGATGATGAATTACAGGCTTTGCTATTGCTTAGTTCATTGCCTGATAGTTGGGAGACACTGGTGGTGTCTCTAAGTAACTCCGCGCCAAACGGAAAGATATCCATGGAACAGGTTACCAGTTGTCTTTTCAATAAGGAGATAAGAAGGAAGTCTCAGGGGTCTACTCAGCAAGAGGCCCTTGTGACACAAGAACGGGGGAAAGGAAAGAACAGGAAGGGCAAGAATGTCCGAGATAAATCAAGAGGTAAGTTGAGTGCCAGAAAAGATGTTAATTGCTGGAATTGTGGCAAGAATGGCCACTACAAGCATGAATGTCATGGTAAGAAGAACGACAAGAAAGGAAATGGAAAGGAGAAGGAAGATGAATCAGGTTCCACTGCAGTCGCTTCAGATGACAACGTTGTAGTTATTCTTTCTGCAGATCATGATGTATGTCTCACGGCTATGAGTCAGGACACCGACTGGGTGATTGACTCAAGAACTTCTTTTCGTGCGACTCCACACAAGGACTTCTTCACAAGCTACAAGTCAGGTGACTATGGGACTGTGAAGATGAGAAATTCTGGCGTATCGAAGATCGTAGGGGTCGGTGATATTTGTGTGAAGACCGATGTGGGCTGTACATTAGTTCTCAGGGATGTGAGGCATATCTCAGACCTTCGCTTTAACTTGATGTCGATGGAAAGGTTGGATGATGATTGCTATGAAAGTCGGTTTGCTGGTGGGCGATGGATGCTCATCAAGGGTTCGTTAATCACAGCTAGAGGAAAGAAGTGTTCCACCCTTTACAAGGCAAGTGTCAGTGTGTGCAAGGGTGGGTTGAACACAGTGGAAGATTCAGCTATTGACATGTGGCACATGCGTCTAGGTCACATGAGTGAAAAAGGGCTTCAGGTACTAGGAAAGAAGTGGCTCCTTCCAAACGTGACAGGTACACCTATCAAAACCTGTCTTGATTGGTTATCAGGGAAACAACATAGAGTTTCATTCGTTAAAACTGCTTCTCATGTTAATAAAGTGCATGCATTAGATTTGGTTTATTCTGATGTTTGTGGTCCTATGAGGACAAAAACCTTGGGTGGGGCATTGTATTTTGTTACTTTTATAGATGATGCATCTAGGAGGGTTTAGGTTTATGCTTTGAAATCCAAGAACAAGGTCATTGGTGTGTTTAAATTGTTTCATGCTATGGTCGAGAGAGAGACAAATACATCATTGAAGTGCATCCGCACTGACAATGGTGGTGAATATATTGGCGACTTTCATGAGTATTGTAAGTCCCTGGGTATACGGTATGAACAAACGATAACCAAGACCCCCCGACATATTGGTGTAGCTGAGCAAATGAATCGCACCATTGTTGAGAGAATCAGATGCATGTTATCCCATACGAAGTTGCCCAAGATGTTCTGGGGAGAAGCAATGCACACGGCAGTGTATCTGATAAATAGGTCTCCATCAGCCCCGTTGAATGGAGAAGTGCCTGAGAAGGTGTGGACTGGACTGGATCCATCGTACAGTCATCTCAGGGTGTTTGAATGTTCACATACCAAAGGACGAGAGGTCTAGGCTCTATATGAAGATCAGACAGTGTGTGTTCTTAGGGTACGGTGATGAAAAGTTTGGTTACAGATTGTGCGATCCGACCGAGAAGAAGTTCGTCAGGAGCAGAGATGTGGTTTTCTTTGAAGATCAATGTATAGAAGACATTGGTAAGCTAGAAAAGAACCAACCTAGTTCAGGTGAACTAGAGGATATAGATTCGATTATTCCTCCCATGGTGCCTGATGACGGGGGAGTACAGCAAGGTGCAGAGGACGAGGGAGTTCCTTCATAAGATGGATCGGGGGAGCAACTCCCACTTGATCCACTTGTTGAGCCACAGGTGAGGAGGTCATCTAGGGACAGACAGTCGTCCAAGAGGTACTCGCCACATGAGTACATTATGCTGACTGATGGGGGAGAGCTAGAAGACTATTCCAAGGCCCTAGCCGACGAGCATAAGGGGGAGTGGTTGAAAGCTATGCAAGAGGAGATGAAATCCTTGCATAAGAACCACACCTATGACATGGTGAAACTGCCTAAGGACAAGATAATTTTGAGTAACAAATGCGTGTTTAGAAAGAAGGTTAGCAGAAGAATTCACAGACGAGGTTCAAGGCCAGACTTGTGGTGAAAGGGTTCGGTCAGAGGAAAGGTATAGACTTCGAGGAGATATTCTCACCAGTGGTGAAGTTGACATCCATACGGGTGTTGCTTGGGTTGGCGGCTAGCATGGATCTAGAGATAGAGCAGTTAGATATTAAAACTACCTTTCTCCATAGTGACCTGGAAGAAGAGATCTACATACATCAACCAGAGGGGTTCGAAGTCAAGGGCAAGGAGCATATAGTGTGTAGGCTAAGGAAGAGCTTGTATGGGCTGAAACAAGTTCCACGGCAATGGTACAAGAAGTTCGACTCGTTCATGTCACAGCATGGGTATGACAGAACGGAGTCAGACCACTGTGTGTTCACGCGCAAGTTCTCATATGGTGATTTCTTAGTTCTACTGTTATACGTTGATGACATACTCATCATGGGAAAAGACATCAAGAAGATCGACAGGCTGAAATACGAGTTGGGCAAGTCGTTGCGATGAAAGACTTGAGCCTGGCTAAACAGATCCTAGGAATGGAGATAACCCGTGACAGAAGTAGCAGGAAGTTTTGGCGGTCACAAGAACCGTATATTGAGAAAGTCCTAGAGCGGTTTAATATGAATGCAGCAAAGCCGGTCAGTACTCCACTGGATGGTTACTTCAGATTGAGCGACAGGCAGTGTCCCAAGACGAAGGCAGAGGAGGAAGAGATGTAGAAGATACCCTACGCATCAGCTGTAGGAAGTTTGATGTATGCTATGGTGTGTACACACCCAGATATAGCATATGCAGTTGGTGTTGTCAGCCGGTACTTTGCCAATCCTGGCAAAGAGCATTGGGCAGCGGTGAAATGGATACTGTGGTATCTAAGAGGCTCATTCAGGTTGAGCCAATGCTATGGTGACGGAAAACCTATGTTAGAGGGCTACACAAATGCAAATATGGCAGGTGACATAGACTCCATGAAGTATACATCAGGGTTCATGTTCACGTTTGCAGGAGGATCGGTTTCTTGGCAGAGCAAGCTACAGAAGGTCGTAGCATTGTCGACGACAGAGATCGAATACATTGCAGTCACAGAGGCATGTAAAGAGATGCTTTGGATGAAAAGGTTCCTACAGGAACTTAGCTTTAAGCAGGAGCAGCACGTGGTCTATTGCGATAGTCAAAGTGCTATACACTTGAGCAAGAATCTAAGTCAGTACTCCAAGTCGAAGCACATTGAGATTCGATATCACTAGATCAGGGATACTTTGGAACAGAATGTGTTACAGCTTGAGAAGGTCCACACGGACTAATAATGGGTCAGACATGATGACCAAGGTATTGCTAAAGGGAAAGTTTGAGGTTTGTAGAAACCTGGCTGACTTGAAGAAGACGAACTCCTCTTGAGTCGAAAAGGGAGAGATTTGATGAGGATTTTTTCTCCTCATTGCTGGGTTCGATGAAATCGAACCAGTTTCGATATCATCGATAATTGCAGGATTTTTTACTGCTGGTTGTTGGACAATTTTTTGGTACTGCCGATATCATCGAGAGACCTTCAGATGATATCAAGGCTGTCATCGAGAGTGGCTCGATGACATCGATAATTGTTAGATTTCTTCACGTACCCCTGGTTGCTGGACAATTTTTGGTCCTGTTCCGATATCATCGAGTGACCTTCAGATGATATCGAAGCTGTTATCGAGAGACTGTCGATATCATCGAAGAGTTCCGCAGATTCGATTGTGGAAACACAGATTTTACAGATTTTGTTTCCTATTTGGATTCTACCTCTTTCTATTCTTATATAAATGGGTGTATGCGAGATTGAGGTGTATTCCAAGAATTCTAGGGTTTCCTAAAAGTTTTCTAAGAGAGCTTAGGGTATCAAAAGGTGTGTGAGAGAGAGAAAGAGAGAGAGGAGGCTTGTGGAAGGGAGGCTATGCTCGTAGATGTGATCTACCATTTCTCAGCGCGTCCACGTCCTCGGTGAGATCTCTCCATTTTCGTTGTTTCTCTTATTGTTTATCCACTCCTGCGTGAGTGAAGAAGGTTTGATCCAAGCAGTGTGTGCTTGTGATCGGTTGTAACGTTCTGCTTTATAGTGGATTGTTGATCTGGATGAGGTCCAGTGGTTTTTACCTCCTTGAGGGTTTTTCACGTAAAAATCCCTGGAGTCGTGTGGTTGATGTTTTGATTTAGTTCATTGCATTATTATTCCATAATTCTGGTTTGTTTCGAGGGGCTAGATCCTAAGGTTTTGTGCAAGGCCCCCAACACATCTACCTCATCTAAAATGTCCCATTTATAGGTCCCGCCTACCCTCTATAGCCTTGTGATTAGGTTAATTAGATCATCCTTATTATTTACTAGTATTAGGAAATATAGAAATTTGAAGTTTTCTATGTATATTCTCGTTTAGTATGTTGTGATGTATATATAATTAGGACTGACTATTCATGTACTATGCATGTTTTATGTTAATGGATGTTTCAGAAAATGTTATTGTCTATCATCAATCTACAAGCCTGACCTGGCTGATGAAAGACCGGCTAAAGTTCTGGTCCTGGGCATTTAATAAAAATTAGGTATTTATTACAAAACTTACATTCCCATACATTTTTTAAGTAATCATCATCGGTGGTGTACCTCCTGTTAAAGGTTTTCAATAAGCTACCCCATTAATTTAAGTAATTATCACTGCATTACTTTCTGCCGGAATCTTTGTAAAGTCTTTTCCCATTCAATGAATATATTCTTAAAAAAAAAAAAAAAAAAAAAAAAAAAAAAAAAAAAAAAAAAAAAAGCACTCAAAAATGAAAAAAAGGAAAAGAAAAAAGAAGAAGAAGAAAGAAATGCAAGTCATGTTCCAAAGGATGAGGATGCAGCGATTGTGGATACAATATCAGGGTAAATGGATTTTCTGAAAATCAGAACATTCCAAAATTAATGTGGCCAAATCATGTGATTTAGAGTTTTTAGGAATAATTGTACACTATTCCCTATGGTATGGCCTACCTACTTCTTTGATTTAACTTATATTTAGGATCTATGGTGAAAATTGATGTCTCAGCTGATGGACGACACAGATCTGATGTATATCTATCCTACTTAATTAGTGCTTAATTAGCACAAGAAAAAATTTCTTCACAACTACGGAGGTGAAGCTAGCTAGCACCATCCTGAATAAAAACCATAGAATTAAAAGATAATAATAATAAATGCTTACCTCTGATTTTTGTCTAGATTCGTGGCGTTGAGGAAGGAGAAAATGCACCAGAAAATAGCAGCTGCTGGAACAATTAAGCGCAAGTATATGATCGAAGTCTTTGTTGAGTAGAGGCATATGGACTATTATTTAAGAGTGAAGGCAGGTGTACAGCATTGAATGAGATGTCCCGTGGCTTTATGGTACACGTCGGGAGGCAGGAACTCCCTGCCTCCAGCGTTTTCCTTGGTCAACGTCATTGTAAGTGCCACCTCATCAATGTGTTTGAATATATTAGAAAAAATACATTTAATAATAACTATAAACGGAGACGTTAAACGGAAGCGGTTTGCGTGCGGAGTGAGGAAAGGATTGGTTACTCCCCCTGACACTAGCCCCGTGGCTGGTGGTCGGTGCTCTGTGGGCCCACCATGATGTACGTGTTTCATCCATTCGTTCATCCATTTTTTCAGATCATTTTAATGCTTGATACAAAAAATTATAGGGATATAAATCTTATGTGAGCCACATCACAGGATAAAATTAATAAATGGATATTCACAATTAAAATTCTCCTAAAGCCCACTGTAATGTTTATTTGACATCCAATTTGTTGATTTGGTCATAAAGACCTAGATAAAGGAAAACAATAAATATCAGCTTAATCCAAAGCTTTTATGGCCCCCAAAACGTTTTTAATGGTCAAAATTCATTCAACATTGTTTCCTGTAATGTGGTCCACTTTAGATTGAGATATACTTCATTTTTTCTACCATATCATAAATTGATATATAAAAATAGATATACGGCATGGATGAAACACATACACCATGGTGGGCCCCACAGAGCACCGACCATCAGCCAATGGTAGTGTCAAGGGGAGTAGCCAATCCGTTCCCTGCTGAGTAACTCAGTACGGTAAGTGTAACGAGTAAATTCTGTGGAGCCCACCGGCATTGGCATTCGTGCATTGTATTGACTTTTTTTATTATTATTGGGAAAGGAAGATTTTGTAAGATTAAGCATAGATGTCTACAAAGCAAAGTATACAAAAGGGCCATATCATACGAGGTGAGATTACCTATTACCTACTCATATCAACTAATATATCCATTGTTGACTTCCTGATAAAAGAGATCCCCTTCTGGATGCTTCCTGCTAGCTCTTTCTTCGCCTTCTCCAAGCCCGACCTTTCAAACTCATTCAGTGGTCCTAGAGGGAAGATTTCCTCTGCTCCAGAACGGCCTAATTGTACTTCTGATGCAAAGTAAGGAAGTTCAGTCACCTGAGAAGCCACGAATGAGCACTCTACAATTCCGGCATCACCTCGTAAGCCCCTCAAGCATGCATCTGCGAATTTAGCAGCAGCATATGCCATTGACAGTGTTGCGGAGCCCGTCCCAGCTTTTGCATTGTATCAACTTCATCCATCTCTTTTATCATCTAATTTGAGGGTTTTACAATAAAAATTAATCATATCCAAAGATCAAGTAGACCACACCACCTGAAATAGTGTGAATTGAATTCTACCATTGAAAAGTTTTCAGGGCCCATGGAAGTTTTATATCAAGATGATATTTGTTTTTTCCATTCATCCATGTCTTCGTAACCGTACGAAGAGTTTGGATGAAAAATAAAAATCATTGGGGGCTTAGAAACACTTCAATGGTGAAATTCAATACTTCCACTGTTTCCTTTGGCATGGTCTACTTGAGCTTTTGACATACTTCGGTTTTGCGGTCAACTCCTAGAATGATATGAAAAAACGGATAGACGGCGTGGATAAACCACATGAATTCACAGTGGGCCCAACAGAGTTTACTCAGTACAATAAGGCTCGGTACACAATCCGATTTTACATTAGACACATAGATTTTCTGCCAAAGCCTTTTGCAGTAAGATCTTGCGCAAGGATTTCAGATGGGCCCACTGCGATGTTTGTGATAAATCCAACCCGTTCATCCATTTTTAGATATCATTTTAGGACATCATACCAAAACCAATGAATATACAAAACTCAAATGGGCCACACGAGAGGAAACCGTGGGGCTTTAGTCTCCACTGTTGAAATATTTATATGGCCACAAAAGTTTTGCATCGGTCTAATATTTTGGTGTTTCACTTCATCCTAGTAAAAATGACCTTATAAATAGTTTGGATGGCATATAAACATCAAGAGGCCCAGGAAGGTTTCAACGGTAGGAATTTCTTTCTCAACTGTTTCATCTTGTATGGCCCGGTTAAGTTTTTGATCATCCTAATTTTTGGTTACATGTCTTAAAATGAACTCTAAAAATGGATGAATGGATTAGAATTCTTATAAACATCACGGTGGACTCTACCATACATCCCAGCGCTGGAACTTTATACAAAAGGCTTTCCCTAGTGAATCCGCGTCCACGGTTTCCATTGGAAACGTATTGGCTACTCCCTTGCCACTTAGTGCTATGTGGACCCACCATGATGTATGTGTTTCATCCATGTTGTCCATCTATTTTACTAGATAGTTTTATGGTCTGAGACCAAAAATGAGGTATAACCCAATCTCAAGTGGACCACATTACATGAAACAGTGTTGAATGAAAGTTGACCATTAATAACTTTTTGGGGACCATAAAAGTTTTGGATCAAGCTGATATTTGTTTTTTCCCTTCACCTCGATCTTTATGACCAAACCAACAGATTGGATGTCAAATAAACAGTACGGTGGGCCTTAGGAGGACTTTAGGGCGTGTTTAGGCAGATGGATTAGAAAGGATTAATGGGATGGGATTCTTATGGTCCTGTGCTAATTCCACTCCATGTTTGGGAAGAGTGGAAAAGCTTGGAATTAGATTAGATGGAAGTATTGGGTCCTGTGCCAATTTCACTCTATGTTAGCAAGTTTTGTAGGTCCCACCATGATGTGTGGGCTATATCCACACCGTCCACCCTTTTTTTGAGATTATTTTAGAGAATGGGCCAAAAAATCAGGTAAATCTAAAGCTCAAGTGGACCCCACCATAGAAAGCAATGGGGATTGAATACTTACCGTTGAAAACTTCTTTGAGACCACATAAGT
Source organism: Magnolia officinalis (assembly GCA_021015155.1). NCBI lineage: Eukaryota > Viridiplantae > Streptophyta > Magnoliopsida > Magnoliales > Magnoliaceae > Magnolia > Magnolia officinalis. The sequence goes on along the minus strand of JAJHSJ010000015.1, from coordinate 4,455,158 downwards.
TTTGGATCTACCTTATTTTTAGGCCCATGTCATAAAATGAGGTTACAAAACAAATGAACAGTTTAGATATAATACATGTATGTTATTCTCAGTAATGTCAAATGATGGTGGGTATATCCATTCAATGTACCACCATATTACCAACAAAGCATGGCATTAATCTTATCCCATGGCAACAGGGGACAATCCCTGCCATGGGTAATAATTATGTTTTTTAAATCCCATCCCACCTAATCCCTTCTAATCCCACCGCCCAAAACACACCTTAATGATGGATATCCAATCACCATTGTTTTCCTGTGGTGTGGTCCATATGAGATTTATATCCCTCTCATTTTTGGGATCAACCCCTAAAATTATATGTAAAAATAGATTAACGGAATGGATGCAACACATACATCATGGTGGGGAAGTGATGTCACCCATTTATATGGGTCCCACTATGATGTATGTTTTGTATCCATACCATCCATCCATTTGGAGAGATCATTTTAGGGCATGAGCCAAAGAATTAATCAGATCCAAAACTCAAGTGAACCCCACCACAGAAAACAGTGGAGAGAGTCACGCCCACCATTTATTACAACTGAATCCAATCTAAACCTCGTCACTTTGTCTACTGAACCCCGTCACTTTGTACTACAACCCCGTCACTTTGTCTACTGAACTCCGTGACTTTGTATGTACCCCGTCACTTTATGCTATGACCTCGTCACTTTGTCTACTGTACCCCGTCACTTTGTGTTGCAATCCCGTTACTTTGTCTAGTGAACCCCGTCACTTTGTACTGCAACCTCGTCATTTTGTTTACTGAACCCCGTCAATTTGTACTGCAATCCCGTCACTTTGTCTACTGAACCCCGTCACTTTGTAATACAACCTCGTCACTTTGTCTATTGTACCCCGTCACTTTGTACTGCAACCCCGTCACTTTGTCTACTAAACCCTGTTACTTAGTACTGCAACCTCGTCACTGTCTAGTGAACCCCGTCACTTTGTACTGCAACTCTATCACTTTGTCTACCGAACTCCATCACTTTGTACTGCAACATCGTCACTTTGTTTACTGTACCCATCACTTTGTTTACGGAACCCCATCACTTTGTACTGCAACATCGTCACTTTGTCTACTGTACCCAGTCACTTTGTACTGCAACCTCGTCACTTTGTCTACTTTACCTCGTCACTTTGTGACGTACCCCGTCACTTTGTGATGAGTTTTTACTAGACAAAGTGATAGGGTTACTAAACAAAGTGATGGGGTTAAGTATGATTACTGGACAAAGTGACGGGGTACATTAGAAAAAGTGACGAGGTTGCAGCACAAAGTAACTGGGTACAGTAGACAAAGTGACGATGTTGCAGTACAAAGTGATGGGGTTCAGTAGACAAAGTGACGGGGTTGTAGTACAAAGTGACGGGGTTCACTAGACAGTGACGGGGTTGCTGTATAAAGTGACAGGGTTCACTAGAAAAGTGACGGGGTTCAGTAGAAAAACTGACGAGGTTGCAGTACAAAGTGACGGGGTATAGTATACAAAGTGACGAGGTTGCAGTATAAAGTAACGAGGTTCAGTAGACAAAGTGATGAGGTTATCGTACAAAGTGACGAAGTTTACTAGACAAAGTGACTAGAATGCAGCACAAAGCAGTGACGGGGTAAGTAGACAAAATGACAAGGTTGTAGCATAAAGTGACGGGTACAATAGACAAAGTGACGATGTTGTAGTACAAAGTGACGGAGTTCAGTAGACAAAGTGACGGGGTTGCAGTACAAAGTGACGGGGTTCACTAGACAAAGTGACGAGGTTGCAGTACAAAGTGACGGGGTTCAGTAGACAAAGTGATGGGGTTGCAGTTCAAAGTGACAGGGTTCAGTAGACAAAGTGACGAGGTTTGGATTGGATTCAGTCATAATAAATGGTGAGCGTGACTCTCTCCACTGTTTTCTGTGGTGGGGTCCACTCGAGTTTTGGATCTGATTCATTCTTTGGCTCGTGCCCTAAAATGATCTCTCCAAATGGATGGACGGTGTAGATACAAAACACACATCATAGTGGGACCCATATAAATGGGTGACATCACTTCCCCACCATGTTGTATGTGTTTTATCCATTCTGTTAATCTATTTTTACATATAATTTTAGGGGTTGATCCCAAAAATGAGAGGGATATAAATCTCATATGGACCACACCACAGGAAAACAATGGTGATTGGATATCCATCATTAAAGTCCTCCTAAGGCCCACCGTACTGTTTATTTGACATCCAATCTGTTGGTTTGGTCATAAAGACCCAGGTGAAGGGAAAAATCAAAGATCAACTTGATCCAAAATTTTTATGGTCTCCAAAAAGTTTTTAACGGTCAACGCTCATTCAACACTGTTTCATGTAATGTGGTCCACTTGAGATTGGGTTATACCTCATTTTTAGTCTCGGACCATAAAATGATCTAGAAAAATAGATGGACAGCATGGATGAAACACATACATCATGGTGGGCCTACATAGCACCAAGTGGCAGGGGAGTAGCCAATACGTTTCCAATGGAAACCGTGGACGCGGATTCACTGGGGAAAGCCTTTTGCATGAAGTTCCAGCGCTGGATGTATGGTGGGGTCCACCGTGATGTTTACAAGAATTTCAATCCATTCATCCATTTTTAGATCTCATTTTAAGACATGTAACTAAAAATTAGGATGATCAAAAACTCAATTGGGCCATACAAGATGAAATAGTGGAGAAAAAAATTGCTACCGTTGAAACCTTCCTGGGCCTCTTGATGTTTATATGTCATCCAAATTGTTTATAAGGTCATTTTTACTAGGATGAAGTGAAGACACCGAAATATTAGACCAATGCAAAACTTTTGTGGCCCTATAAATATTTCAACGGTGGACACTAAATCTCCACTGTTTCCTCTCGTGTGGCCCATTTGAGTTTTGTATATTCATTAGTTTTGGTATAATGTCCTAAAATGATATCTAAAAATGGATGAACAGGTTGGATTTATCACAAACGTCGCAGTGGGCCCATCTGTAATCCTTGCATAGGATCTTACTGTAAAAGGCTTTGGCAGAAATCCACGTCTAAAACGTGAAATCGGATTGCGTACCGAGTCTTATTGTACTGAGTAAACTCTATTGGGCCCATTGTGAATTCATGTGGTTTATCCACACCGTCCATCCGTATTTTCAGATCATTTTAAGAGTTGAGCCCAAAACTGAAGTATATCAAAAGCTCAAGTAGACCATATATACCAAAGGAAGTAGTGGAAGTTTTGATTTTCACCATTGAAGTGTTTCTAAGCCCCCAATGATTTTTATTTTTCATCCAAACTGTTTATAAGATCACAAAGACATGGATGAATGGAAAAAATAAATATCATCTTGATATAAAACTTCTGTGGGCCCCAAAAACTTTTCAATGGTAGAATTCAATTCACACTGTTTCAGGTGGTGTGGTCCACTTGATCTTTGGATATGATTAATCTTTGTTGTAAAACCCTAAAATTAGATGATAAAAGAGATGGATGAGTTGATACAATGCAGGAATGACAATAACGGTGGGCTCCACAGACTTTACTCATTACGCTTACCGTACTGAGGTACTCAGCGCGCAAAACGCTTCCATTTATCGTCTCCTTTATAGTTCTTATTAAATGTAATTTTTTTAATATATTCAAAAAACTTAATGATGTGGCACTTACAGTACGTTGACGAATGAAAACGTTGGAGGCAAAGGATCCGCACTCATCAACATATTAGGTACGCTTTTGATTTTTTATTTTTATACTGAGGCTGAGTTTCCGGTTCTCTGGGAACATAGAACTTCCCTGTTTGGCACAACCATGGCCTCACATATACACCGTAGGTACAAAACAGGGAATTTCCTTCGACTCAGCGTCTTTTTCAACATGCATTTTTTCCCGTACTATTATACCCAAAGATGAGTAGACGCGTCTGATTCTTGGGCCTACCTGATTAACAGTTCATATTTGAATACACAGCTACACTATAATTCATAACAGAGCTTCATTAATTAATGGTAGGCAATGGATAGCCGATGGTCTGTTACCCAACTTACGAGTAGGATGGCCTAATCCATCCTACTTTTCCGGTTCACTTAGAGCTCGGGATCTGTCTCAATTTGTCTACACGTGTGAACACTTGGGTTTGGCGGATGTAGATTGCGTGGCTGAAGAAAAAAGCATTCCTCTGATTGAAAACAACCCAATCTCCTTATTAAATTTGCAAGTGGGAAACACATTATTTAAAGGAAAATGTTTTTTTTTTTTTTTTTTTTTTTTTTTTTTATAGATTTTTTACTAGTCAAGATGGACTCTTTCAATCCGTGGGCTTTATAAAAATCATAGGGAAGGAAATTATTTATTTTGGGAGAAATTTTCCCCAAATCGCGCAGCACTACAAGTTATAGCACTCATAGTTACATTGGAACACTTCGACAGCTGAAACATTTGATCTACGCGGTACATTAGATCCGATACAGATTTATGTGCTGTCATGCAAATATCTTAATAATCAGACAATTGTACTCATCTGATCATTGGCCTTTAATTTGGACGGTCCAAATCATTTACACAAAAATAGATCCAACTAACAATTTGATCAATCTACTTATTGGGGTCCATCATAGATTGCTTATGATTATTAAGGGTCACTTTTTTTCAGAAAATCCATCCTATCCGTGGTTCACAAAAGGATGGCCAAAAAAATAAATACATACAAAGACAAGTCAAGGGTGCATCGGATCATCCAATAGTTGTGATTTTGCATGGTAGCTCATAAAATATGCTATGGACTTGGTAGATGGTTTAGATCAATTAATTAAACTGTTCAAGTAAATGATGTAATTCTAGGAGCTCTATACATAACTTATAGTGCCCTCTGCCAGGTGTAACTAGGAGCTCTATAACTTATAGTGCCCTTGGCGGAACGGGCATGTGATGAAAGTGCCAAAGCCATTTATCATGGGTCTCCACATAGGCCCACTCGTTGAGATGGAGAGATAATCAACACTGTCCATCATTTAGTCGCTATTTAGAGATGAACACGGACTGTTGAAGGGATTTTTATTTTTATTTTATTTTTTTTATAACGGTCACTTCCATCTCTAGTCAGGATTAGTGATGAGCTAGGAATGCAACCCATTCCGGACACACCGATATAGAATAGAGCGAATGCCGCCATTGACCAGTGCCCAAATGCTGAGTTGTCCAACTATACGGGAACTGTCCCAGGTTGTGGAATCTATGCTTTATGGGCTCCCTTGAGAGACTCACCCTAAACAAATGTTTTCAATATACGAATTCAATCCGTAGCTGTTGTAATTACATCCGTAGCTATTGTAATCTACAGCTACGGATATAATTGCTACGGATTATATCCGTAGCGATTGCCAGATATAGCTACAGATTCAATCCGTAGCTGTTGTGATTAAATCCGTAACTGTTGTAATCTACAACTACGGATATAGTTGCTACGGATTATATCCGTAGCTATTGCCAGATATAGCTACGGATTTAATCCGTAGCTGTAGTGAATAAATTCGTAGCTGTTGGGACCTATAGCTACGGAGATAATTGCTACGGATTCAATCCGTAGCTGTTGTGACCTATAGCTACGGATTAAATCCGTAGCTATAGGTTCTAGACCTATTGTTACTGCACCTACGACTACGGACGTGCTACGGACTAGAACCGTAGCCATATGTCTAAGGCTACGGATTTTATCCGTAGCCTTTGTCCCTTTTTTTGGTAGTGAATAGTTACCATCTACAGATGAATTTAACTCTACCTTGGAATATTTTCCATGGCTTGCATTCAACTCTAAAATTCCAAGTCTATTATAATTCTTAGCATGTGATTATGTGATGATCACTTATTTATGGTAGTAATGAAAATATGGACAGTTAAAATCATAAGACCATCTAAGCACATGTGCCCAACCATGACAAAGATAAAACAAACTCAAAATGAGCATGTTCCTTGTAACACCCATGAAAAATTCAAATTTAATAAAATAATAAAATAGATTTATATATATAGATATAGATATATAGATATAGAGAGATAGATAGAGATAGATAGAGAGAGATAGATAGTAGAGAGAGATAGGTAATCTTATCTCTATTTTATTCTATCTTTTCTCTATCTTATCCTACGATATCTCTATTTTATCCTTATCTTATCATTATCTTACCTCTATCCATAATCTTTCTCCTTATATATACCCTTAACTTTCTCGTATCTCTCAAGTCTCAATCCCTCAAATAAGTTTTCCTTTTACGAGTGTGTTGTAAGAGGAGTTTCACTCTAACGTAGATATTAACAAAAGTCACACCTACGACAACTAAGAAAGGGAGAAAAAGAGGGGATCTTAGAGAGCTTAGATATGGTAAGCTTATAATCAATTCTTTTATTATTTTTGGAGCATTTAATGTAAGTTGACTCGATTTATGCAATGAACGGTGTGGATCGGCTACACGTTCATTGCATTGATCTATGGGTATATTGATGTAAAGATAATGAAAGTCTAAAAATTAATGCGAAGTTTCTTGTCGCAGATAGTGATTGGTGTGCATCTAATTGAATTAATTAGATCCGTACGGATCATATGATTCCTAAGCCCGAAATATACAAGGGCCTTAACTTTCAAATCAATCTGACCATCAAATGGGCTACAGATCAAATTTGAAATGTTTAATAATGAAAGCTAAGATTTTTGTGTAAGCGTTGGTATCACTTGGCGTAGAAGTTTGAGATGAGCCATCGGTGTATGTGTGATTAGATCCACACCATTCATCCAATGTGTAGAGGTAAAATATGTCAAGGCCTCAAGAATATGGATGATCCAAGCATCTGATGAGCAACTCCAATCAATCATTTGCCATTCAATTTCAGAATCTTAAAAAGAAAATTTAAATTTTGATAATTGAATTTAATGAACATATTATTTGATTATTTAGGATTTGACCACCTATGATGTATATCAAAGGTGGGCCCCACCTGTAATATAACTAGATGAATAATAATATCGTTGATATAATTGATATGATCTCTGAATTCAAACCAACCTAATTACCTAGTAAATTATACACTATTAGACTCAGGTGAGTAATCGAACGTGTCTCATGATTCATTAGAATTAAAATAATTATTTGTGATAGTTTGATTAATTGATGTACTGATTTGAGTGTTTTATTGCAATATTGTATGATGTAGTAAATTATATGCTAATATATGTCAAATTACATGAATTATAATAATTATGCATTGAATTTACTTATCAAGACAAGTATCTATGGCAGTTAAGAAAATGATACATTCATGCATCATCCGTCATTCATCGCATTTGCATAATCCATGGTTGATCCTATGGGCCCTCCCTAGAAGAAATGTCGATCCTGGTAGAGCGTTGCCAGATGCGAGCTATGCCCAAGCCTATCAAACGGTTGAAGCTTACCCAACGGATGGATGTGGGTTAACAATCTCCAATCCAAGCAGATGGATGATCATCTCTTCTGATGCGTTCATACATCATTGCATCCACATCATTGTACATATTATATTTCTATTATATTTTAATTTCAATAAGTATGAACCATGTTGGGTTTTCTCATTAAGCCTGGCCAGCTTACATTTTATTACATTTTTATTAATGGAAGAACCGTATGGATAATCAATTAGTTGATGAGTTAGTACAGAAACAAGAAGTTGTAGTCGAACTAGTGCACGACACAACTGAGACGTAGCCGCACCTATTAGAATGAGAATTAACTGCCTTTGGACTGTTCCTAATTAATTAATTAGAATTTCTTTTGTTAGGATAATCTGATTTATATATAATGAATGATTGTATTAGTTGTAGGATTTTTAAGTATTTGATTGGTTTTATTTAATTGAATTGTTTTAGTTCTGTAGAAAATATTCATTGGAAAGCTGTATTGACTGGTGAATGATGCCCAATTTATGTTAATTGAATGTTTATAGATGTCGAGAATGGATAGATGTTGGTGCTTAAATCATTTGTCTGAATGATTGTAAATGGACCTATTTGGAATGTAAAGATGAATATTACTTTTGCTTCTAAATAATCGTATAATGGAATGAAGTTAGTACACATTGTGTATGAGTTATGACTCGAAACTCGGGTCTGAGGGTGCACACTCTGTACTTAAATTTCGGGGCTTGACATCCCTATTTCTCAGCACATGTGCCCAACAACGGTAGAGACGAAAGAAACTAGAAATGAATGCCTCCCAATTCCTATGTTATAGATGTACATGTTCCTTTAGCTAGGTATTGGAGAGGGTCAAGTATATCTCTTGTCTAGGAGCTTTGATTGTCTTTCTCTCTATTCAGCCACCAATAAATGCAACTATGTAATTTGCAAATGAGAGAATTTGTCTTTCTAATGAGTTCTTTTTATTTTTCAGCCAAAATAATTTTTTCTTCCACTGTGATTGTAAAAATAATTCGAATTGTGCAATTTAAAGATAGAAGGAATTGAATTGTGTTGATAAAAATAAAAATAAAAACTTGTGAAAATAATCCTCAACAATCCAATATATGTAGCATAGATGAGGAGGTCATAGAATTAAGTCCTTTAAAATAAAAATAAAAATTTAAAGTTCAACGACTTGGGCGTAGATGAAGACGATTATATTATTGAAAACAGGGTAAAAGGTTTTCCTTGTAATCTCGCTCTCGATGTAAATAGAAGGAAATTATATTAGTCCTAAGCTAGGTCGATCGAGTATATTAGTGTAGATAGATGGTATTACACTACTCTTAAGCTAAAGCTGATATAGTATAGAAACATATATGGGTTGGATTAAAATAGTTCAAAGGTACGATAAACTGAAATAAGATAGGCAACGTTGCGTTATTGACACAGGGATGAAAGTGATGAAGATAACTACTCCGAATCCATGGAGCTTCTCTGGACTCCTCACAGAGACTTCTCGAATCCATGAGGAAAGAAAGCAGAAAATAGAAATAAACTCTAATAAATTCGCCATTGATTAATGAATGAATAAAAACGAGTTCACAACCCATTAAATAGGGGTACCAAGCAATACGAAAGAAATCAGAATCAAACTGCAACTAAAACTCCTAGAAATCACGACTTACTATAAATAGTAAACTTACTATAAATAGTAAACTTACTATTTATAGACGGTCGTGATGTCTACTAGTGCGCAAGGTTTTCGGCCAAAAATAGTAAGTGTCCTAGTTGGCTTCATCAAACCGTTCTCCTAATTATTCTAAGTTCTTTTCACGTTGGGCGCAACTCCTAAAGCCCGACGAATGAAGAGTTATAATCAAACTAAAACTTACTATTTATAGTAAAAACGGAATTAAAACAGAGAAATGACCGTCGATCCAAGGGTTTCTCATAATTTCGAGTGTCGCAACCCAGCATAGCAGGGTTGGTTGGCTTCGTTAGCTCGTTCTACCCCAAAATCATATATTTTACGTCAGCTAACTCATTCTGGATTGCGAGATACGCCCGATCTAAGGTCTGCCGGTCCGGATCACTTCTGTCGTCGACCGGGCCTTTTTTGATCCATCTTGGCCATGAAACTGTCCGCGACCCGCTTTACATCAGTCTCCTCCACTTCAAAAGAACTCGTCCTTGAGTTCTCGTCATGCTCTGGTTCGTGATACTCGGTCAGGTCCGCGACATTGAAAGTCCATGAGATCGCCATGTCATCTGGAAGATCAACAACATAAGTATTGTCATTGATCTTTCGAATGATTGAAACGGGTCCAATCTTCTTATTTTTCAACTTGTTGTACGTCCCAGTCGAAAATCTCTCTTTGCGCAGATGGACCATAACGCAGTCGCCCACCTCGAACACTTTTTGTTGTCGGTGCTTGTCCGCTTGTTCATTATACTTCTTTTTCGAGGCATGTAGCTTGGTCTGCACTTCTGCATGGATGCCCATGATTTTGTCTGCCATATGTTCTACTGCAATGCTCGTGCCTGGGTGCTTGGGCAGAGGGACCAAGTTAAGTGTGTGGCGAGGCACTCGTCCTTAGATAATCTGGAACGGTGATTTTCCTGTCAAGTGATTCACCATGTTATTGAATGCAAACTCTGCTTGAGACAGGGCCAAATCCCACTGCTTTAGTTTTTCTCCTGAAATACAGCGAAGGAGGTTTCCCAACGTGCGATTCACAACTTCGGTCTGCCCATCAGTCTGTAGGTGGTAAGCACTGCTGAATTGAAGTCACGTATCGAATCGAGTCCACAAAGTCCGCCAAAAGTGGCTAATGAACTTCATGTCACGATCAGAAGTAATGGTCTTGGAGACCCCGTGTAGCCGTACGACCTCCCTGAAGAATAGATTCGACACATGTGTTGCATCGAGGGTTTTCTTGCATGGGATAAAGTGCGCCAACTTGGAGAAACGATCTACCACTACGAACACTGAATCCATGTCGCATTGTGTTCGTGGGAGACTAAGCACGAAGTCCATTGATAAATCCTCCCAAGAACCGTCGGGTACAGGTAACGGGGTGTAAAGGCCCGTATTCTGAGATTGTCCCTTGGAGGTCTGACAAACATGACAATGTTGTACGGCTTTTCCCACATCACGTACTAATTGCGGCCAGTAATACCGCTCTTCCACAAGAGCTCGCGTCTTGTCTCGCCCAAGGTGTCCACCGAGGCCACCTCTATGTAGCTCCGGAATAATCTGCTCCCTCAGAGAACTTTGGGGGATGCACAATCGATTTCCTTTGAAGAGAAAATCGTCCTGTATATGAAGGTCACTGAGGTGACCTTCTTGGCACTTCATCCAAGAATCCTTGAAGTCCTCATCCTCGGCATACAGCTCCTTGAGACAGTTGAAGCCGACCACCTCGTTGCTCATCATAACAAGTAGTGATGCACGACGGCTAAGTGCGTCAACCACTTTATTCAGCTGCCCTGACTTGTGCTTCAGAACGAACGTGAATTCCTGTAAAAACGCAACCCATCTAGCATGCACACGATTCACGTTAGTCTAACTATTAATAAACTTTAATGCTTGATGGTCAGTGTACAAAACAAACTCTCTTTGAATCAGATAATGCCGCCAATGTCGCTGCGCCTGAACAACTACATATAACTTAAGCTCATAAGTCAACCATTTCTTTCGAGCTTCGCTGAGCTTCTCGTTGTAGAAGGCTACCGGTCTGCCTTCCTGTGATAACACTCCAATTCCGACGTATGAAGCATCACACTCAACCTCAAACAATTTGTCGAAATTAGGAAGCACCAAGACCGGTGTTGTAGACAAACGATGCTTGATCTCATGAAAGCTCTTGTCAGCTTTATCGGTCCACTGGAACGGTCCTTTTTTCATGCAATCTGTTATAAGCGCAATTATGGTGCTAAAATCTCGCACAAATCGACGATAGAAAGTCGCCAACCCTTGAAAACTCCTCACCTCATGAATGTTTGTCGGGATCGGTCATTCCCTAATAGCTCACACATTTTCATCGTTCACACGAATGCCTGTGGATGTTACAACAAATCCTAGAAACAACAGGTTGTCAGTTAAAAAAGCTACACTTCTTCAAGTTGAGGTACAACTTGTTAATTTGAAGGACCTGCAACACCTGCCTAAGATGTTTCCTGTGCTCCGCCTCATCCTAGCTATATATCAATATGTCATCAAAATATACTACCACAAATCTGCCAGTGAACGGTTTTAATTAGAACTTGATTCATCAAACGCATGAAAGTACTTGGTGCGTTCGATAGGCCGAAGGGCATGACCAGCCACTCATACAACCCTTCCTTGGTCTTGAATGTCGTTTTCCACTCATCACCGGGTCGGATACGAATTTGATGGTACCCGCTCCTTAGATCTAGTTTAGAGAACACCTTGGCCCCTTCTAGCATATCGAGCATGTCGTCTAACCGTGGTATTGGGAACCGATATTTGATGGTAATTTTGTTGATTGCCCGGCTGTCGACACACATGCGCCAGCTTCCATATTTTTTTGACGTTAATAATGCTGGTACGGCACATGGGCTCATGCTCTCTCTCAAGAGACTCTTACGGATCAATTCCTCCACTTGCCCCTAAAGTATCTCACACTCCTTCGGACTCATCCGATAATGAGGGCGGTTGGGCAGGCTAGCCCTAGGGACGAGGTCTATGTGATGTTGGATGTCCCTCATGGGGGGCAATCCATCAGGTAAATCCTCAGGCCAGACTTCTTTGAATTCGTTTAGCAATAGTTTTAAACTTGGAGGGATGTTTGAGGGTTCCTCTTTCTCGCCCTTCACCACTACGGCGTATACCTCGCAGGTTTTCTTGGATTCCTCCATGAAATCTCAAATGGTCAAGAGGGAACTCCCCTCCACTTTAGAAGCTTCGGGGTGGTTCTCTGGTGCCATAGGGGCAAGGATTATTTTTCGACTATCCTTGACGAGTACGTAGGCATTGTCTCGTCCCCGATGGGTCGCATCACGGTCCGACTGCCAGGGTCGACCGAGTAGCATGTGGCAAGCTTCCATGTCGACCACGTCACAAAGTATCTGATCCTTATAATTTTTACCAATTGAAAATGAGATAGTGCATTGATTAGTTACCTTGGTCTCGTTCACCTTTTTTATCTAGCCAATTGAGTACGGGGAAGGATGTTTCGTCGTTGGTAGCCGCAACTTGTCCACTATCACTCTTGAGACGATGTTCTCGCTACTACCACTGTATATGATCACATCACAAAACTTTCTGTTGACAGTGCACCGAGTACGAAATATATTGTGTCGCTGTGTATATAATTCCTTTCGTGGGGTATACAATAATCGCCTCACAACTAGAAATTCGCCACGATCCTTGCCCGTCACTTCATCGCCACCTGCTATTATTTCTTCAGTGGTTTGTTCATGTTTATCATAGCCATGGTCTTTCGCAGTCTCATCTTCAGTGCCCCCTTCGTTTATAGTCAGGTGTGTTGCAGGACGTTGAGGACATGTGTTTGATAAGTGGCCTGGCTGGCCGCAGCGGTAACAATTGTTCGACCTTGGCCGAACATAAGGATTTGAAATCCTACTCGGGCCCGCTGTTGTGGGTGCTGCACGTTGAGGTCTAGATGAGCCGCTCCCCGTATCACGGTTTACGGTTGTAGGAGGTTAAGGACGTTCCCCTACTGGATCTTTTCCTCGTGCTAGCGCTGGATCCTACGTGGGACCCGTCATGGGGGGTCGAGTTGAAGGATAGGGACGAGCAGGAACTCTTGCAAGTTGCGTTTCTGCCCTACCCGCCAATTGAACTGTTTCATCCACGGTCCCGACTGGGTACATCTGAACTCGGTCCTGAATTGTCGGTCGCAACCCACCTATAAATCGTGCCACCTTCTATGACTCAGATTCTGATAGATCGTTTCGTGTAGCCAACCATTGGAATTCTTTAGTGTAATCAGTGATGGTTCGATTTCCTTGTCGGTGATTTTGGTTTTGCTGAAATAATATCTGCTCATAATCACTGGGGAGAAATTGTGATCGAAGAAGACGTCTATTCGTGGCCATGATGAAATGGGTGCCTTATTCTGGCGAGCTCGTGAGAGTTGTAATTGTTCCCACCATGCAGAAGTACTAGATTTTAACTTAAACGCTACCAATTTTACCCTTTTATGATCTGTCACGTCCATATAATCAAAATATCTTTCTACTTCGGCTAGTCAATCAAGGAAATCTTCTATAAGTAATAAACCATTAAAACTAGGAAGTTCAGCCTTACCTCGATAGTCTCTTTCAGTACGATCTAGGTGATCGCCTCCATGGATTGGTCGTTGGGCAAAACCCTCATTAAGGTCCTTGTCGCTAGAACTTGAATCATCTGGCGTAGCCCTACGGTTTGCCACTGGTAGTGCTCTATGAAAATCATAGTTGCATCGTACAGCAACCATGGGTGATGGAGCAACTAAAAGTGGTGGAGCACCGCCTAGGGCTCGGGGCGGAAGTAGCGCATCTGCAAGATGGTCGAGGGTTGTCTGCAGCCCTTGCATGGTCAACTGACTCTCCCGGTGGAAAGCTTTCATTCTTTCTGAAAGATAACGAATCATTAGATCACCATCCACGGGATTTTGATTCATACCTTCATTGTTTGCCATCGGCCCGAGGAGAATCCTCGCTCTGATACCAATTGACGCAGGGATGAACGTGATGAAGATAACTACTCCGAATCCACGGAGCTTCTCTGGACTCCTCACAGAGACTTCTCGAATCCACGAGGAAAGAAAGCAGAAAATAGAAATAAACTCTAATAAATTCGTAATTGATTAATGAATGAATAAAAACGAGTACGTTCACAACCCTTTAAATAGGGGTACCAAGCAATAGGAAAGTAATCAGAATCAAACTACAAGTAAAACTCCTAGAAATCGTGACTTACTATAAATAGTAAACTTACTATTTATAGATGGTCGTGATGTCTACTAGTGCGCAAGGTTTTCGGCCAAAAATAGTACGTGTCCTATTTTCACCAAACCGTTCTCCTAATTATTCTAAGCTCTTTTCACGTTGGGCGCAACTCCTAAAGCCCGACGGATGAAGAGTTATAATCAAACTAAAACTTACTATTTATAGTAAAAAGGAAATTAAAACAGGGAAACGACCATCGATCCAAGGGTTTCTCACAATTCTGAGCGTCGCAACCCAGCGTAGTAGGGTTGGTTGGCTTCGTTAGCTCGTTCTACCCCAAAATCATATATTTTACGTCAGCTAACTCATTCCGGATTGCGAGATACGCCCGATCTAAGGTCCGCCGGTCCGGATCACTTCTGTCGTCGATCGGGCCTTTTCTGATCCATCTTGGCCATGAAACTGTCCGCGACCCGCTCTACATCAGTTATAGAATAAATTTGTATTGGATTAATGAGGGCCCGAAACTTTTTGATCTTTCTCCTATTTATAAAGTTTTGAAGTGCTAGCTGAAGAGAGATTATTGTAATTACTTCTCATGTCTACTAATGTGGAAATAACTTTCTAGGCCCAAAGACAATTGTAGCTTATCATGCAATGTCATGTGTAGTAGTCTTATGTCGTGAGTTGGCCATATTCTGCTCCTATGATGCAGATGAGAATTCTTCTTATAATGCCATATATTGGTGATCGATAACTATTTACCTATTGGTGATCGGGCTATCCTAGTGGAGGAGAGGATTCAGGCCAAGGGGATCTCCCTAGCATCTAGTTGTGTTTGCTGCTATCTCTCATCCAGTCCCAATCCTGTGGCTGAATCCTTGGTGTATTTGTTTGTAAATGGGCAGATGGCTAGAGCGGTCTGGAACCATTTCAGCTTTCTCTTTGACTCAGCCCCTACCTCGTCCACTTCTATCCCTCATTTCCTTCAGCATTGGTGGTCGGTTAGACCCCTAAATTCGTCCCTTGCTGGGCTGAGGGGTATTGCTCCTTGTCTCATCCTATGGGAGCTGTGGAAGGCCAGAAACGATGCCAAGTTTAAAGGTAAGCAGATTTCGATAGTGTCGATTCTTTCCAAGGTTAAATGGTGGCTTGGCTGGATTTGTAAAGGGGATTCTTTCTCTACCCCTGGCTCATGGAACGATCAACTGTCTCTTAGGGGTTTCGGGTTGGCTTTTTCCACCTCCTCCTCCAGGGGTTTCCGGGTTGTCAAATGGCTTACGCCTAGAGAAGGTCGGGTGAAACTTAATGTGGATGGGTCGGCTAGAAGCAACCCAGGATTGTCGGGTGGCGGCGGTCTTTGTAGAGGCTCCCTTGGCAACCTCATTTTTGCATTCTCAGATGGTTATGGGATGGGCTCTAACAACATTGCTGAGGTGTGTGTAGTGTTTGATGGCTTGATCCTTTGCTTCAGCCTTGATTTGGGCTCGATTGTAGTAGAATCGGACTCCAAACTTGTGATTGATTCTATCATGGGAAAGTCTAAGCCATCGTGGCGATGGGTATACTGGACAACTCGTATAAACAGCCTAGTGAACTCGGGTAACGTCATCTTCACCCACATCGTCAGAGAAGCCAATAGTCCAGCGGATGGTCTAGTCCGAGATGCCAACGCCACCCAAGGGAGCAAACTTTACAAGGATACCGCTGATCTTCACCTTCCTATTAGGGAATGATCGTCCTTGATAGAATAGGTTGGGAGCAATTAGGGATGTCCACTCTGTATTGGTTTTACGATAGGTGTCCCCGCGGGCCTTTTTTTTTTTGTCCCGTGGGATACCTGAATGTCCAGTCTTTGTACAACTTTTATCATGAAATGAATATCATCATTTTGAAAAATAAAATAAAAATTAATATATAGTACGTCATGAAACTCAACCAACTGGGCATTGTTGTTACTCCACTCCTCGAGTAGTTTTGGTTGTAAGAATTTCTTCTATGTGCATCGGCTGAATCTATTACTTGTCGTGACAATGTTTCCGTTGATACCCATTTTTTATTTTGAGGCTACTATAACGAGTAATTGGTTCCGCTACATAGGTGACATACGTGACAAGTGTCCCATAATGGTAGTCACCTGGACGTATTATTTTTGGGCACCCTATGACTTTTTGGATTCGGATCATATTCAACTGTTAAGTCAGCCAAAAATATATTTCATTTGTCCTTTGTTGATATCTTGTTGCCACATGGCGGCCGGCATTATCTTTGTTGCTAAATCTAACCACATAAATCTAGTGTAAAATGTTCTAACACTTAATAGTATGGCTGAATAATTGTCATTTGAATAGCACTATGGACGGGCTATGTCTAAAACTCTTTTGAATTGGGAGATCTAGCCACCGATCTTGGGTTTTATGTTCAACGTGGACAATCACAATAAGAAGTCTGTTTGATTTATTATAATTTCCAAGAACTAGAAAGAAATAGGTAATTATGGTGTTTCATGGGTGTTTGTTTACAGTGGATTAAACTGGTCCTAAGAGATCTGATTACCCATGGAGCCGCAATGAAAAATCACTTAATGAGGTGGCTGGATAAAAAAATAGTTTTGTTTTTATTTTTGTTTTTTATTTTTCATGGCTAAAAAACGACATGTATTGCTGTTGCTGTAGAGGGCACCTAGTCGCTTACAACTCGTCTCTAGCCCAGCCCAAGGCCTAACAGGCTAAAAATGCCTTGGCCCTGACGGCCTATAAGAAAAGGTGCCACATCTTGACCGTTGATACATACCTAGATCAAAGAAAGTATCCGGATTCTCCCTCTGCCTAGTCTACGAGTCTTCCGGCCTTTCTCTACGTAAATAGCCAATACCTTCATACCCAACATAACACCATTGCCGTGTGGATCACCATGTTGTATGAACGAAATCCATTCTGTCCATCAGGTGAGCCCTTAGATATACAACTTACTAAGAAAAAATCAACCTGATTCAAAACTCAGGTGGGCCACACAAAAGAAAACAATAGCAATAAACTACAATCATAAGTTTCTTATTGGTTCGTGTAGTCCACTTGAGTTGAAAATCCGGATGAATTTTATCCTTGAGGCTAATATTGAGGGGCTCACCTGATGGATGGAATGGATGTCATATATAAACATGGTGGGGCGTACGAATTGGCTAATTCACCTCATGCGTACAACAAGGCGTTTTATACGATTTTATTCTCAAAAGAGACCTACTCTCTCGGAGAGAATAGATGATCAGGGATCTATGCCACGCACCGTTTTGTAGCGAGACATCTGCCCTGTCTATCACGTTATCCCCCATATGTAACGACGTGAGGAAAAAAAAAAACACGACCTAATACTCAGGTGGGCCACACAATAGTGAACAAATCTTGGAAAACAGAGGATACAACACCGTAGCCATTGGGCCCACCATGTTACATCCGCTCCGCCCATCACGTGAGCCACTAGATGTACACTCCATTAGTCCAAAAAGTCATCTCGATTAATGGAACAAGAATAATGGATTCATACGTGGCATAAAAGTAACCGTCCAAATTGCACGTACGTCATGCATAAAAAAGAAAAAAGAAAAAAGAAAAAGAAAATGACGCTTATCACATTATCTGGATATCTAATTGGTGGTGGACATTATTGAGCGGTTATAAATGAAAAAAATATATAACGGTATTGTTTTAATCTGCAAGTGTTCCGTTTCAGAGGCAGGAATTGCTCAACCACTCTAACTTGAATGCTTTAATAGAGGTTATTAGTACAGGAAGAATGATTATATTAATTCCACGCATACTAACTCCATCGTGGAGCAATGTTCCATCACATGTGAAACATATATATATATATATATATATAAGGCATGCTCACCTACGCACCTATGCATGTGCGCACCTTTGCACACGTGTCATGTGTGTCGAATCCGAACGGTCCATAAGATGCGGAATACCATCAAACCATGTGAGGTAAATTTTCACACTGATCTAAGATTCTGGTGGGCCATAAAAAAGAGAAATTCAAATCAACGGAAGAAACTGTTTGCATTTTTCATGGCCTACCAAAGTTTTGGATCAAAGTAAAATTTCGTACCAGGGGGTTTCATGAGGTTATACTTTATGTGGACCGTTCAGATTTTTGAGACTAATCATATATGATGAGTTCTCCAAAAAGTTGGTACGTAGTACGTACGAACTGGTTCACAGGTGAGCGTTTCTATATATTAATATATATATATATATATATATATATATATACTTTACATTTAAAACACATTTTTAAGTGGCAACCAAACAGGGCCTAAATCTTAACCGTATATTGGCTCAGGCCTGCCAGCTCTGAGCCCCATGAAGGTTGTCTAGCGGTCCTATGATATATATAGGTCTATCGATCGAGTGTACAGTTAGAAATGGGCCATTCTATGGAAGGTCTGGGTCACCCTGAGCATGCCCTATTATTTATGTTCTTATAAATCAGGTCTTGGAATTACCTGCTTGGTAGTTGGGCTTATAATTTTGGACCCAGGCCCACACATTAACATAATTGCCACAGGGATGAATGTGATGAGGTGGGTAAGGGTCTTCTTCAGGGATAACTACTCCCAATCCACATGGCTTCCCTGGACTCTTCACAAAGACTTCCCAAATCCATCAGCAAAAAGTAAGAAAAATAAAAATAAATTCTATAAAATTCTTAATTTGCTTGATGAATGAAATATAACAAGTTCACAACTCTTTAAATAGGGATACTAAGCAATGAGAGAAATTTCATAATCTAACTACAACTAAAATTTCTAGAATTCACAACTTACTATAAATAGGCCGTGATGTTTACTAGTAGGCAAGGTTTTTGGCAAAAAATAGTCAGTGTCCTATTTGGCTTCACCACATTATTCTCCTAATTATTCTAAGCACTTTTCACGTTGGGCGGGACTCCTAAAGCCCAATGGATGAAGAGTTATACTCAAACTAAAACTTAATATTTATAGTAAAATCGGAATTAAAACAGGGAAACAACCGATCTTATGGTATTTCGCCATTTCGCCAATCGGGCTTACGCAACCTGGCAGAGTGGGGTTGGGTGGCTAAAGTAGCTCGTCCTACCCCCAAAATCATATATTGGTCGTCGAATAACTCATTCTGGATTGCGAGATATGCCCGATTTAAGGTCTAATGGTTCGGATCACTTCTGTTGTCGACCAAGCCTTTTATGATTCATCTTAGCCATGAAACTATACGCAACCCGCTCTACTTCAATCATACACCGACTTACACTGGGTTTCAATGGAAAATGTTGACAATCTTGGTAATGCTAGGCCCATTTATTTATCAGCATTCGAAACTCATGCCTGGGCCAACCGAATGGTTGCCTCCCACACGAGGAGTACATGGGACACAACAAGTTGCATCAGGTGGGCCACACCTTAGACAACAGGTTGATCCACTCATTAAGTAGGCCACACCTGTATTTTGAATTGGAAAAGCTGCTGTCTATGGTGTGTTCCACCTGATGCAGCTTGTTGTGTCCCATGTACTCGTGGCCTACTCCTGTACCTGATCCATGGACCTCTATATCACATGGGTCCGAGATATTGCAGGCCAGACTGGCTGCTAGCCTTACCTGGCAGCAATTACGTTGCTAATGACACCCACAATAATCGGTACAGCACATCACACAGAGCTGATATAGGGTGACCATTTAGGCCCTGTTTGGCCGCTGCTTCAAAATGAGTTCATTTTATTTTAATTAATAAGTAATTTTGTATTAGGAATCTTACCAAGGCCGAGAACTTCTGACGAAGGAAACGCAGTGATAGTCCTTATATATAGTGGATAGGAAGCCATCTCTTATAATCCTTTGAAATGCCAATTACTGCCACAACATGTGTACCACTGTCTGCTCCCAGACAGTACAATAGCACCCGCAGGGCGTGCACTTCATAACTCTGAACCTGTACAGCCCTAACTTAGTGACGCAGAGGAGGACGTGAGGTCGAGCACCGTCTTCCTCAAGAGGATAAAATATTCCGAATCCACGGAACTTCTCTGGACTCCTCACAGAGACTTCTCGAATCCACGAGAAAAGAGAGCGAGAAAATAGAAATAAATTCTAAATAAATTCGAAATAGATTAATCAATCCATAAAAATGAGTTCACAACCCTTTAAATAAGGGTACTAAGCAATGGGAAAGAAATTAGAATCAAACTACAACTAGGACTCTAGAATTCGCGACTTACTATAAATAGTAAACTTACTATTTTAGACGGTCGTGATGTCTACTAGTGCGCAAGGTTTTCGGCCAAAAATAGTAAGTGTCCTATTGGCTTCGCCAACCTGTTCTCCTATTATTCTAAGCTCTTTTCACGTTGGGCGCAACTCCTAAAGCCCGACGGATATAAAGAGTTATAAGCAACTAAAACTTACTATTTATAGTAAAAACGAAATTGAAACAGGGAAACGACCGTGAAATCAGGGGTTTCTCGCAATTCCGAGCGTCGCAACCCGGCGCAGCGGGTTGGTTGGCTAAAGTAGCTCGTTCTACCCCAAAATCATATATTTTTCGTCCGCTAACTCATCCCGGATTGCGAGATACGCCTGATTTAAGGTCTGATGGTCCAGATCACTTCTGTCGCCGACTGGGCCTTTTCTGATCCATCTTTGCCATGTAATTGTCCGCGACCCGCTCTACATCACTTAGTTGGAGAATCTTGTTGTTATATGTCTTCAATTTGGCTAAAACATGAGTATGTTGATGTCACTACGGACCATTTAATCCCGTCGAGTGTTTGTCGATCCCATCGACACACCACTAGATAATATAGAGAAATTTGCATTTTTTTTTTCCCTATGCTTGCTGGATAATTTTTTGGGAATTCTTCGATGGAGGCGGCTTCAATCTCATTGACACGCCTCCATGATTGTTGATCCCATTGAGAGAATTGCGCGATTTTACAAAGTATTTTGTTTCCTAATTAAGTTGTAACACTATATAAGCGGATGTAATCGAAATTAGGGTACGAATGGAATTTTGAGATTTCTCGGATCAGCAAGGCCATCCATCTCTTGTAAATTCAATATCATACTGGATTCGTTGTCACTTTTGTTGGGAATCCGCGAAAGCAAACACCGAATATGGATCACACAAGATTAAGAAAACGTAAACAAAATAATGTAGTATGAAGATCAAGCACATTCTTAATGCATATGGACCGGAAGAAGCCCAACTAGAAATTGATTTTATTTTTTTTATTTTTTTATTTTTTTATTTTTTATTTTTTTTTAAATCAGCATACTTCAATCGGTCGACCTTTGTAGTCAATCGGTTGAAATTTTGCCAAAAATTTCAAATTGCTTGTTGGCTGATTTCTGCTAGTTTAGACTAGTCAAAATACTATTTGAAAGGTTGAAATACTGTTCAAAAGGTTGAAATATCGTTCAACAGATCGATATAATAGGTTGATAGGTCAAAAATTACAAAATTTTCAGTTTAAATCTCCAGACACTTTTTGGTTGTTTTGACCGATCGACGGATGGCGGAAGTTTACATGATTTTTGGGAGTTCAGACAAGTTTCGTGCAAACTGTTGCGCAGCTGAGCATTCAGCTATATATATAATATATAGATATATATATATATATATATATTATATATATTATATATTATATATATATATATATATATCACTGAGTGCACTAATAAGTCTAACACATAATTTATATAAAAGTAAAATAAGTCTCTATTTACGTATTTTACTTTTCTTTCTTTTTTTACATGCGTGAGGTGCTCCAAGGTGCACCATGCATATATACACACTTGTTGATATATATGCACATGTGTTGCGTACATGGTAAATTTGCACCATCTATAATGAAAGACTAAAGTATAATATTATAAATAAATAAATAATAAAATAAAATACTAACGTTGCAAGCCTTTATTCCTCTTTATCTATCTCTCTCCCCTATCTTTTCTCTCTCCCTCTCTTTTTTCTCTTTCTTTCTACGTAGAGAGAACATCCCGCCCTTATAAAGACATAATGGTTCATCGGATAAGATAAGAGTGAGGATTGTTGCAACTAATTTGATTTTAAAAAATATATTTATAATTTTAAATTTAGCATATTTATAATTTTAAATTTTAGCCTACGTAAAATTTCGGGTTGTTGTAACGCGTTTGTTCTAATGGGTAGTGTGATCAATTGGATGTCGAAGCTGTAGTTCGTGATGACACTTTCTACAACTGAAGTTGATTATATGGCGAAAATGGAGACGTTCAAAGTGAGTTTTGAGTTGAGAGTAATGATAAATCATC
This sequence comes from Magnolia officinalis, assembly GCA_021015155.1. NCBI lineage: Eukaryota > Viridiplantae > Streptophyta > Magnoliopsida > Magnoliales > Magnoliaceae > Magnolia > Magnolia officinalis. The sequence continues at coordinate 4,432,443 of JAJHSJ010000015.1, read as the reverse complement.
TTGAGTTGTAGCAGGAAGTTGTGCCAGTTAATTGTGGCAGTAAAAACATGATTAATTTGGTGAAGAACTCTGTTTATTAATCACGCACTAAAATATTGATGTTCGTCATCATTTTATCTAACACGTGCTTGAGAAAAGAAGCCTAACTCTAGAGAAGATCCACACAAGCGTGAATTCGGTTGATATGCTTTTGAAGGTGGTTCTTATAGAGAAGTTCAAGTTTTGCGCAACTTCTATAGGCTTGGAGAAGGCTTAATAAATACAGATTGTGCACGAAAAGTGATGATGAAGTTATGATTGAAAGCAATTAGAGATGGTGATGGCAATGGAGCAATGGAGCATAAAGATTGAAGAAATTGTGTAGATTGTTGTCAGATGTTTTAAATATGTATGTAACAGGGTCTGTCGATGGCGACAGACTACTTATCCCATCAAGCAACCGTCAATCCCATTGATAGCTCACTTGATCTCATCAAGAAAATATCAGTTACTCGCCAGACAGTTTTGGAGATTGTTGAGGGTCAAATATTGCATATCAGACCCCAGTTATTACCTGGATTTACGAACAAGGTACTGTTTTAACGGTCCATTTAATCGTGTTTGTGATACAATGTGTATTTACGAGCTTGGACTGAAACAGGGGTGCTTAAAGCAAGGATGCTCAGAATTCACCAAGGCAAGGGACGGACCCTAGGAGACCGAGATCGAAGAAATTACACACCAGAGATTCATGAAAATCAGGGCACTCATTTTAAACAGGCCTGAAAGTCATCCTGAATGCAAGAACACAACATTTCCACCATTCATTCAGCTCGAAAATTTATATATCCTGATAACCATAAATGAACCGTACACATCAATTTTCAGCTATTGGATCCCTCTAGAAGTGGCCCAACAGACAGATCAGCCCACATATCAGTGATTTGGGGCCCACCTAACATCTGGATATGTCCCCAATTTTGTTCTCAACCCCTTAAATGGGATAAAAAGAAAATGTAAGAAGATTTCTCACAGGCATCTAGTGGACCCCACATAGGGTTAGGCTTGCAAACAGTGCACGTGCACTTGCAGTGCACCGGACCGGAGAGTCCAGTCAACATAAGCTGACCCGTCTCCTCTCTCTCCTCTGCGCAAGAACGGACAGCGTCTTTATGTTGTCCGTCCGTTTTTCACTAGTGGGCTCCACCCATCATCCCTTTGAAAGATCTGGACCGTCCATTGCGTCAAAAGGGGGGGCTTGACTCTCACATAGGTGTCCTTATGTTCCCATGTGTGCACACACGTGTAAATCGCAATCAAACGCAGGATGAACGGTGGTGTGTGATTCGATACAATGGGCCACTCCAAACTCAACCAAAACCACCTATTCCTGGATGATTTTTCGCCAGAAACTCAATGGACGGGGTGGATTTCATCGAAAACGACACTACGATGCCCACCGATATCACAGCGTCCCTGTTTACGCAGGGAAGTGCGCGGTCGCACGTCCGGCCCTCCGTGGCCATTACGTGATCTTAATCGTGGCCTGATAATTGATCCAAACCGTTCAAAGTTCAATCAGGGGTTCTTTTCCTAACCAAGAAAGTGGATTTCTAAGACAGGAGGTTCCTTTCTCCCAAACGAATTTCAAACACGGGTGTATTCTCCCTGTCGGATACAAAAACAGGGTGCGGCTGTTTTCTTCAGCATAAACAGAGTCGGTCCGGCCGACTCTGGACCGACTATTCCTCCTCTATAAAAGGAAGGAAAATGAGAGGGAGAGGACATCCAGAAGGTGGAAGCATCTATTGGTTGGGTTTGACATGGAGACAGAGAAGAAGAGAGAGAGAGAGAGAGAGAGAGAGAGAGAGAGAGAGAGAGAGAGAGAGAGAGAGAGAGAGAGAGAGATCTGGTGTCCTGGGGTGCTTCCCTTCCGCGATCATCTGGTTCTTTAGTCTTTTCTTTTAAGAGATTAGCCTAATCATGTCTATGAGTGGCAAAACCTCTTAGCTAGGGCAGCGTGATTGGGATGTTAGCTTTGCTTTTATTTATGTTTATTGAACTCTCATGGATTCTAATTTAATTATAAGGAATGTTTTTAGTTTTAATGGTTTGATGTGACTCAAACTACAATAGATCTAGGATAGCTTGAAATATTCTCTTTTCATGTATTGAGATTGTGAACTTGGGAACCCTGTTGTTCACCATCATCTCATGGGCATGGTTGGGTGATCGTAATTTTCTCATGTCTGCAGAAGAGTCTGTGTCACTTTGAAATGAATTCTCTTAGATCGATTTTTGTTGAATCTCAAAGGTATAGGATCCAAGAGAATCGTTACCATGATGCATTATTGATTCAACTTTCCATTTTGATGGTTCCATTGATCATAGGTATGAGATTGTGTATGGAGAATTGGATTGGGTTGAGGCTGAGGTGCATTAGCCTCCATTAACCTATCAAGGCGTGATTCAAGCTCTTCTAGTAATTCCCAACTTAATTCACAATTCTCTCTGATTGGCTATGAGATTGGTAAATTGTTGTTGTTTGTCATAGTCTCCTGGGCATGGTTAGGTGACGAAATCACTTCAAATCTTCATCAATCTTATCTGTTGATGATTAGATCCATGAAAAGTTCAGAGATCTGAAAAAATCTCTTTCCAACTGGATAATAAGATAGCCTCTGATTCTAGTTATGTCCCGAATAATACAAGGTAACTTCCCAATTGCTACAAGTGGATCCTTGGCACCCTAGTTACCACCTTTAAATTATTAGTTTTTAATTAATCTATTCACCATTATTCCCTTAAAATCACTCTGATTTAGATTTCATCTTATTCTAGTTCTAGTTCTAGTTACTTTTAGATTATGTACAGGTTTCAGTTACTATGGATCCGACCTCGGTCTTACCGAGATTATTACTACATCACAACCCTATACTTGGGGCGTGAACAAAGATGCTACTTGATGCCGTCAAATGTGTGTGGCTTCTATGTAATTGACCGATATTCGATGGATGTCGATGCCATCGAACGTCCCATCATCAGCGCGTGTGGAACTACGTAAATGTGCGATTTGTTTCCTATTCCGATTGTGATAATATATATATATATCAGGTGTAATCGGAATTAGGGCATAACATGGGTTTTTAAGACGTTCTTAATAGTTCAAGAGCAAAGCTAGAGTTTTGAGATTCTTCGGATATGTAAGTTTATCCATTTCTTGTAATTTCATTCATAATAGATTGCTTGTCATTTTATGCGGTGGGTTTTATTCCGTAAAGGTTTTTTCCACAAAAAACTCCTATGTTCTTTGTGTGTATTATTTGCATTTGATTTCGTCTTGTTCAATTGGATTCGGGTTTGCTTCAGCGTGATCCCTAATAGATGCCTCATTCCAACTAATCCTTATTTTATGGTCCACCTTAGTTTTTGTTTCTGATTTTTGGGCTCATACATATGATTAGGTATCTCAACTAAGAGGATTTCACATACAAGTTCCGATTGACCCCTAGATCTCCATTAATTGTTGAACGCTCTTCCCAATAAAATAGACACATGGGGAGAGAGATGGATCGTTTCAGTCTTCGTTAGCACTCGAGTGGAGTCTCTTTAGTTTTTTGGATGAGTCCTTGAGTCAAAGGGGTATCCAATCTAGTGAGTTTTAGGACGATCACAACAAATCAAATGCAAAGTTCCCCGTTAGCCACCAAGTTCGCACAAAGGGGAGCCCATGGCTGGTTTATCCAAACTACTGGTCTGATGATGGACCATGCCCACCATCTTTCAGAGTGGAAGATCCTCGCCATTGAATCGTGGCTCTTTACCCCATTTCATGTGGCCTCTTGGTGCATTTCCTCTTAACCAAGATTTTGAAAACCCTCTCAAGTTAACTAAGTGAGGAGATTTTTTGGGCATGGTCCATTCATGATGGGGCCTGTCAAATCAATGGCTTGGATATACCAATTACGCACTGGACGACAAACTTTCATTATACAACATAAGAAAAATACATAGACCAAAATTTAGATGACTAAATCAGCACAACTTTATTCAAATTCAGTAAAAATGAAATTTCCACAAACTCGAAATGTAGAACTTAAAAACGCATCCCAAATCAGTGGGATTGTTTGAGGGCCATGGCCACAGACGGGTTAGCCACACTGAACCCTCCATCTACAACAAGGTTGAGCCCACTCACATAGCCTGCGTCATCGTTGGCTAGAAAGAGCGCAGCCCATGCGACATCATCTGCCCTAAGGACTGCACCCTTGAGATTGCCTGTATTGCTTAGGAACGCTTCTAACTGCTCTGTACTCCCATCAGGCAGCAGCCCTTTCACCATGTTAGTAGCCACGGCGTAGGGCGAAATGCAATTCACACGTATTCCAAACTGCCCAAGCTCGGCAGCACGTTCTGGGCCAGCCCTGTGAGCCCACTCTTCGATGCTACATATGAATGGTTTGTAGTGCAAGCAATCGATGCAGCAGCACTCCCTGTAAACAAAATGCACCCTTTGCGAGCCGGGACCATGACCCTTGCAACATGCTTCGTCCCCGGGAACCCTCCCACGAGGTTTACACTAAGGACCCTCTCTAGTTTTGATTTTTCAATGGTTAGGATACTCTTAGCTGTATTGTCCGCGACCCCTGCATTGTTGTACATGATATCGAGCTTTCCATATTTTTCAATGGTCAGATCGACAAGGTCCCGCACATCATCTTCATTGGTCACATCGCAGTGTACGTACATTGCATTATCGTCGAGGTCTTGGCATATGGCTCGGCTTAGATCATCTTGTACGTCGGCAATAACGACTTTGGATCCATGGGCCCAAAAGAGGCGTGCCGTGCTCTCGCCGATGCCACTTGCCGCACCGGTGATGATTGCCACCTTCCCTTCCAGTCTGCACATAATTTATGTTGTTGATCAAACAAATGGATATGATAGGTTCTTAGCACCTCTGCATAATTAGAGAATCTTGACACCATGTAGTCTTCAAATACAGGACTCTAATATGGACCTTTGATCTAACTTTCTCAGGTCAGTCTTGAATACAAACTACATTAAAATAAAATAAATCATTGGAACAGAGTTCATCAATCTATAGGACTCAACTAGAAAGGTCTCTTTGTGGCTGCTTCGTTCAAGTCGTCACTGGCATGTTGTTTAGCGGGTGGCAGTCAAATAAAAGTGATTTTTAGATTTTCTTCTCCCTTGGATGTCCCTATGGAGGGGCTGCTGGATATGCTTCTGTTAATCGGTGACTGGTCTGGCTAGGAAAGGGCCGACATGGGTTGGAATATTGATCATTTGGAGGGGCTGCTATGCTGACTTTATGGCCTTGGGTTGCTTGATGTGTTTCATGGGTTTATTGGCTCTCAGGACGAGGAGTGGGTTGTTCATCTCTGAGGTTGCTCTTCCAATCTCGGCTTGTGGGAGAACAGGGGTTTGCTATTCCGTTAGTAGGAATGGCCGGCTGGAAGGCCACAGGATGTTGTATGCTTTTTCTTTCTTCATTTTTGCATTTTTGGATATATGATGGATGAGGCCCGATTTTGTACAGTCCATCTGAACTCGACAGGAGAAACTAACGGATCGACCCTATTATCGGACGGTCCAGATCCACCTCCGCACCAGCTACTCATCGAACATTGGGAGACGAACGTCACTTCCTGATCAGACGCAATGGACCAAATTCAGACGAGCTTGCCTGCTTACCTTTGAGAAGGCCGAAAATCAAGAGCAGAAAGAAGAAGGGCAGAAAAGACATAAAGCTCCATGGCGTTGCCAGAAACCCAACAGGAACCTCCATCAAATGCTGAGGGCAGAAAGGGAAAACAAAGACCCAAATTTAAAATGTAAATAGCGCGAAATAAAAGGGGTAATACAGGAAACAGAGAAGAAGTGTTATGAAGAGAGGGGAAAAGAAATTAAATTGAAAACAGAAGAAATCAGAGAAGAAAGAAGAAGAAGAAAAGGCGGTTACGCGGCATGAGATGGTGGTTGTATCTGCCACGTGTCGATCAGATAGCGAGCTTTTCATGAATCTCATGCAAAGAGAGTCCGAGAAGAAGACAGATCCCGTACTCGGCAGCTTGGTGAGGAATGAGGATGTGACTAGGATCCCTGTGGGGCCCACCTCGATATGTTTGTTGTATATCTGCGTCTCCATCTGTTTTTCCATCTCATTTCAAGCAATGTTTTGAGAAATAAGGTAGATCCAAATCTCAGGTGGACCACACCGCAGGAAACGGTGGTGATTAATCGCTATAAACTTTTTTTGGGCCTCAATCTAATACTTGTATTTTCTCTTCATCCAGGTCTGTGTAACCTTCCTAACAGGTGGTTAGATGGAAAATAAACATTACAGCAGATCCTAAGAAACTTTTAACGGTGGACATTTGATCACCGTTGTTTCCTTTGGTGTGGCCCAGTTGAGATTTGGAACTGTTTATTTTTTGAAAAAGTGCCCTAAAATAAGCTAAAAGAACGGATGGACGGCGTGGATATACAGGAAAGATACATCCATGTGCGCCCCACAGTCAGGGATCCACCGAATCCCTACCTTTCAGTAATCGGGTTTTGAGGGACGCAAGATCCATGTAACTCCCATGTAACCCAAAGCTCTGTGGTGCAGTGATGTCCATGTGAAATCTACTCCGTCCATCGTTCTTTCTGTATCACTTTAAGATCAAAATCTTAAGTAGGCCACATCATAGAAACGTTGACCATTGAAACTTCTGTGGGCCCAAATAAAGTTTCAATGGTGAGAGATCGATCCTGACCGTTTCTCGTAATGTGTGTCAATTTAAGTTCAATCGGCCTCATTTTTATTCTTAGACCCTACAACTATCTTTAACAAAGATGGACGGATGGGATGTTACTTGGATATCGATTTGGCTAGCAGGGAGATTTGGGTTGGAGGCAGATTTCCTGCCAAAGCCTTCCACAGGCTGTTCCACCGCTGAGATGGTGGTAATGTGTATGAGAAGTCTAATGTAGATGGATGCTCTTGTAAAGTAGTTTAGGGGCTGAATGGTCAAAATCATCGATCCTGTATCCGACACCAGCAAGTGGGAAGCGGATTCGCTGGTGTACTATGCATCAGCTATATAGCTAGCGTATTGATGTCAGTAAGTTCTGTGGGTCACATTATGAGATATGTGTTATATCCAAACCCTTTATCCATTTTTTGAGCTGGTCATAAGGCTTGAGCCAAAAAATAAGGCATATTTAAAGATCAAGTGGACCACACTGCAAAAGGCAATAGGGGATTGAACATCTACTATTGAAATCCTTTGTGGTCACGGAAGTTTCGGATCAATATGAAATTTGTTTCTCCTCTTCATCCAAGTATTTTTAACCTTATGAACAAATTAGATGGAAAATAAATGTTATGATGGGTCACGAATTTTTTAACAGTGAAAATCATTATCCCGCTGCTATTTCTGGTGTGGTCCATTTGAGATTTGGATATGATTCATTTTTTGGCTAATGCTCTAAAATGATATCAAAAAATTGATGAATGATCTAGATATAATAAATACCCATGTAACTTTGATCCCATTTGAACCGTTTGTACAACTCGCAGCTTGAGGAGAGTTGTACAAACCGTTCAAATGAGATCAAAGTTACATGGCCCCACAATGATGTATTTATCTTATCCACACCGTTCATCCATTTAGAGAGATCACTATAGATCTTCATCTTAAAAATAAGTAATTTCCAAAGCTCAAGCGAACCACACCACAAATAGAAGTAGGGACACTGATTCTCACTATTAAAGGATTTTCCGGGCCCACCGTAACATTTTCTTTCCATCCAATTTGTCCATAAGGTTACACGTAACTGGATGAAAAGAAAAAACAAAAATCATATTGATCCAAAATTTTTGTGATCGCAAAAGGGTTTCAATGGCAGGTGTTCAATCCTCCACTGCTTTTTTTTTTTTTTTTTTTGCCGACTCAACCCAACGAGCTCAGACGAGCTCAAAAAGTGGACAGACCGTTTGGATCTAACTCATACCTCATGATGGGACCTACATAACTTGGTGACGTCAACGCAGCAGCCACATTGGTGGTGTGTGGTACACCAGCCGAAAGCAGATTGGTAACTCACTACGCTTAACATACTGAGTAAACTCTATGAGGTTCATCGTGATTTATTTATTTTATCCACTCTGTCCATCCATTTTACCAGATAATTTTAGGGCTTGAGCCCAAACTGAGGCATATCCAACGTTCAACTAGACCACACCACAGGAAACAGTTGAATTAAATGTCTACCGTTGAAAAATTATTGGGGGCCACAGAAGTTTTGGATCAAAATACTACATTAGTGTTTTCCCTTCATCCATGTCTGTACGATCTTATGTGCAGGTTGGATGACAAATAAGCATCACTGCCGGGCCTTGGAAAGGTCTCAACAGTGGAAATTATTACCCCCACTCTTTCCTATAGTATGATCCACTTAGTCATTGGATATGTTTCAATTTTGGGATCAACCCCTTAAATTAGATGAAAAAGCGGATGGACGGCATGGATAGACTACATAGATTGAAGGTGGACCTGACTAAGTTTACCAAGTACAATAAGAGCATAACGCAATCCCTATGGGATGCGGATTTCCTGCTAAAGCCTTTCGCATGAAGTTCCTGCGCAAGGATGCGAGGTGGGGCCACCACCATTGTTTTTGTGAAATGTACTCCGTTCATCCCTTTTGCAAGATAATTTTAGGACAAGCTACAAAAAATGAGATGGATCCAAGACTCAAGTGGGCCACATGAGAGGAAACAGTAGGGATTTGGTTAGAACCGTTAAAACATTCTTATGACCATAAAAGCTTTGTTTCCGGCTAATTTTTTTTGTTATTTTCACTTCATCCTTATGGTAATAACCTTATAAACGGTTTGGATGGAATATAAACATCAAGGTGGAGCCCAGAAAGGTTTCAACAGTAGGTATTTCTTTCCCCAATCTTCCCTCTTGTGTGGCCCACTTTAGTTTTGGATCGTTTTTGGTCGATTTTACTAAAATGAGCTCATCAAACTGATGAACGGAATACATTTCTCAAAAACATAGTGGTGGCCCCCACACAGCATTCTTGCGCCTGCACAAGGATGCGAGGTGGGGCCACCACCATTGTTTTTGTGAAATGTACTCCGTTCATCCCTTTTGCAAGATAATTTTAGGACAAGCTACAAAAAATGAGATGGATCCAAGACTCAAGTGGGCTACATGAGAGGAAACAGTAGGGATTTGGTTAGAACCATTGAAACATTCTTATGACCATAAAAGCTTTGTTTCCGACTAATTTTTTTTGTTATTTTCACTTCATCCTTATGGTAATAACCTTATAAACGGTTTGGATGGAATATAAACATCAAGGTGGAGCCCAGAAAGGTTTCAACAGTAGGTATTTATTTCCCCAATCTTCCCTCTTGTGTGGCCCACTTTAGTTTTGGATCCACTTCGTTTTTGGTCGATTTTCTTAAAATGAGCTCACCAAATTGATGAACGGAATACATTTCTCAAAAACATAGTGGTGGCCCCCACATAGCATTCTTGCGCAGGAACTTCCTGCGAAAGCCTTTCACAGGAAGTTCCTGCGCAAGGATGCGAGGTGGGGCCACCACCATTGTTTTTGTGAAATGTACTCCGTTCATCCCTTTTGCAAGATAATTTTAGGACAAGCTACAAAAAATGAGATGGATCCAAGACTCAAGTGGGCCACATGAGAGGAAACAGTAGGGATTTGGTTAGAACCGTTGAAACATTCTTATGACCATAAAAGCTTTGTTTCCGGCTAATTTTTTTTGTTATTTTCACTTCATCCTTATGGTAATAACCTTATAAACGGTTTGGATGGAATATAAACATCAAGGTGGAGCCCAAAAAGGTTTCAACAGTAGGTATTTCTTTCCCCAATCTTCCCTCTTGTGTGGCCCACTTTAGTTTTGGATCCACTTCGTTTTTGGTCGATTTTCCTAAAATGAGCTCACCAAACTGATGAACAGAATACATTTCTCAAAAACATAGTGGTGGCCCCCACACAGCATTCTTGCGCAGGAACTTCCTGCGAAAGGCTTTCGCAGGAAATCCGCGTCCTTCGCTATCAGTTTTAATCGGATGCCTTTCGCAGGAAATCCGCGTCCTTCGCTATCAGTTTTAATCGGATCAGCGGAGACCATCCGTCATGTCATGTATGGAACGAGAAGCCATTCATTGCATGGACGTGGATTGTGTCCTACCCCCGCCCGGACGGTAATCTGTCCGGGCAGGGCCCTGTGGGGTCCACCGTGTTGTAAGTGTTTTATCCACGCCGTTAAACGTTTTTTTCCGATAATTTTAACATGTGAGCCAAAAAATGAGGCAGGTCAAAGTCTAAAGTGGACCACATAGAGGAGATTGAACGTCCACCATTAAAAACTTCTTGGGAGCTGGAGAAGTTTCGGATCAAGCTGATATTTGTGTTTTCACTTCATCCACGTTTAAATGACCTTATGAATACGTTTTATGGTTAAAAAAACAATATGTTGGCCCTTAGAAAGGTTGCAACGGTGGGTGTCATTATCAGTGTAGCTTCCTTTGGTGTGGTCCACTTAAGCCTTGTACCTGCCTCATTTTTTGGCTTACATTGTAAAATTATCGGAAAAAATCGTTTAACGGCGTGGATAAAACACTTACAACACGGTGGACCCCACAGAGCCCTGCCCGGACGACTTATTGTCCGGGCGGGGGTAGGACGCAATCCGCGTCCTCATTGCATGGACGCGGTTGCGTCCTACCCCCGCACGAACAATTATCCATCCGAGTAGAAATCGGATTGCGTACTGAGTTACTCAGTACGCTCTTATAGTACTGAGTAAACTTAGTTGGGCCCACCGTGAATGTATTTGTCTTATCCACTCCGTCCATCTATTATTTCAGATCATTTTAGTGGTTGAGCCAAAAGTGAGGTATATCTAAAGCTAAAGTGGATCATACCACAGGAAATCGTGGGAATAATGATTTCCACCGTTGAAATCTTTCTATGGCTCACAGTGATGTTTATTTGTCATCTAACCTGTTAATAATATCACAAAGACATGGATGAAGTGTAATCACAAATATCAGATTGATCTAAAACTTCTATGGCCCCCACAAAATTTTAAATGGTAGATGTTCAATTGACAATCTTTCCGGTGGTGTGGTTCATTTGATTTTTGAATATTTTTAATTTTTCGTGAATATACCTAAAATTATCTGATAAAATGTATGGACGGAGTGATAAAATGCATGAATGACTGTGGAACCCACAGAGTTTACTCAGTACGCTAGCCTACTGAGTTACTCAGTACACAATCCGCTTCCATCCGAGTAGGGTTTTGTGGGGCCACCATGATGTAAGTGTTTTATCCACGCCGTTCATCGTTTTTATCATATCATTTTAGGATGTAAACTAAAAAGCATCTAGGTAAGTATAGGGCTCAATTAGACCACACATAGTGGGGATTGAACTTCCACCATTAAAAATTTCTTGAGAGCTTGAGAAGTTTTGGATCAAGCTGATATTTGTTTTTTCACTTCATCCACGTCTTCATAACTTTATAAATAGGTTGGATGGTAAATAAACATCACGGTGGCCCTAGAAAGGTTTCAAGGGTGGGTGTCATTATGACTGCAGTTTCCTTTGGTGTGGTCCACTAGAGATGTGGACCTACTTCGTTTTTATTATAATATCTCAAAATAATCTTTGAAAAGCGATGTTTGGCATGAATAAAACAGTTGCATTATGGTGGGCCCCACAGAGCCCTGCCCGGACGGATTACTGTCCAGGCGGGCATAGAAGCAGCGGATTGGATACGGACATGGTCAGTAGCCAAATCAATACTGAAGTGATGTCACCAAGTTCCGTGGACCTACCATGATGCATGTGGTGTATCTATACTGTCCGACCATTTGTACAGATCGTTTTGTGGCATTACAAAAGAATGAGATAGATCTAAATTTCAAGTGGACCCACCACAGAAAACGGTGGGAGCCGTCACACCCACCCACCGTTGAAACATTTATAGGGCCCACAGTGATGTATTTTTAAGATCCATCTTATTCATAGGTTAACATAGAGATAGATGAAGTGAAAACAAAAATATCAGCTTCATCGGATACTACTGTGGCCCCTAAGAAGTTTTGAATGGTGGATGTCACAGTCCCCACTATTTTCTATGGTGGGGTCCACTTGAACTTTAGATCTATCTCATTCTCTTTGTAATGACATAAAACTATCTCTAAAAATGGTTGGATGGTATGGATACAACACATGCATCATAGTGGGGTCCACAGAGCTTAGTGACGTCACTTCAGTAGCAATTTGGCTACTTATCAGTATCCAATCTGCCCCCGGGCGTAGGACGCAATCCGCGTCCTCCTTGCATAAGCATTGCCTGGTGTGTTAACGTGACAAAGTTCCGTGGGCCCTATTAACGATGCATGTGTTATATCTACACTGGCCATCCATTTTGCTATATCATTTTCGTGCTTGATTCCCAAAAATGAGGTAGATCCAAACCTCAAGTAAACCTGACTATAGAAAACAATGGGGATCCTTAATCTTGCTCCGATGGTAGACACTCAGGAGTTTCAACACACCGTTAAGGGTTCGAGTATTCATAGATGGTGAAATCCCTGTGCAGCGTGAGGGAAACGGATTACCTGCTGAGTAAATTCTGTGGGGTCCACCGTCATTCATGCATTGTATCAACTCCGTCCATCTGTTTTCTCATATAATTTTAGGGCTTTAAACTAAAAATTAATTATATCCAACGTTCGAATGGACCACAATAACTGAAACAGTGTGAATTGTGTGAATTGAAGTCTACTGTTCAAAATGTTCTTGGGGGCCATAGAAGTTTTATATCAAGATGATATATATTTTTTTTCCTTCATCCACGTCTTTGTGATCTTATTAACAGTTTGGATGACAAATAAACATCACTGGAGACCTTAGAAAGGTTTCAATGGTGGAAATCAATACTTCCACTGTTTCCTTTGGTATGGTCTACTTGAGACTTTGATATACTTCGATTTTGGACTCAACCACTAAAATGGTCTGTAAAAACGGATGGACTGTGTGGATAAACCACATGAAATCACAGTGGGCCCAACAGAGTTTACTTAGTACGATAAGAGTACTGAGTAACTCAGTACGCAATCCCATTTCCAGCGTGAGTGTGTGGGTGTGTGCGCGTTTGTAGAAAGAAAAAGAAAAAATGCATCGAAGACTTCTCAGGCTACAGAAGTCTTAGATCTGGGTGATATTTATGTTTTTACTTCATTAAGGTGCATGTGACCTCGTGAACAGGTTGGATGGGAAATTATTATTAGTAGGGCGCTCAATCATCACAGTTTCTTATGGTATGGTCCCCAGATAATTGGATCTGTTTCGTTTTTCTGACAATGCCCAAAAATCATTTGGACAAAGTGCAGAACAAGGTGCATAAAAAATACATACATCAAGGTGGTCCCTGTAATTAAGGGCTGAACCGTATTGGGCTGAACCTTTTCTTTCTACTCACTTTCCACCAGCTGGCATGAACTCGAAAATTCGGTCCTGTTGTTATTGCAGTGCAATCTCAATCACATGAAGAAAATGAAGGGCCCCTTCCTTTAATAATTTAAGAAATTTCAGAGATGTTTGTCAGCTTCTTGTGTTCTAAAAACTAGCCCGCTGGATCACAACCGCATAACCAAGAGTGGGAAAGAACACATGACAGTAGAGCTCAACGTACTGATGGGAAACGGATTGGCTACTCCCCCTGCCACCAGCCCCGTGGCCAGTGGTCGGTGATCTGTGGGCCCTACCATGATGTATGTGCTTTATCCATTACGTTCATCCATTTTTAAAGATCATTTTAGTGCTTGATCCCAAAATTGAAAGATATATAAATCTCAGGTGGACCACACCACATGAAAACAATAGTTATTGGATATCCACCATTAAAATCCTCCTAAGACCTACTGTGCTGTTTATTTGACATCCAATCTGTTGATTAGGTCATACAGGCTCAGATGAAGGGGAAAAACAAAAATCAACTTGATCCAAAACTTTTATGGCTCCCAAAATGTTTTGAATGGTCGATAATAATTCAAAACTGTTTCCTCTAATGTGGTCCACTTGAGATTGAGATATACCTCATCTTTGGTCTCATGCCTTAAAATTATCTTTAAAAATATATGGACGGCATGGATGAAACAAATACATCATGGTGGGGCCCACAGAGCACCGACCATCAGCCATTGGCTGGTGTGAGGGGGAGTAGCTAATCCGTTTCCGTACTGATGAGGCTATCCGAGTATGATGTTGACTCGGGCAGAGTATTACGTTGGCACAAGCGGCTTCAGAGAATGAAGAGCAAATTGAAGCGGGAGAGAGCGAGGATCCAGTGACATAAATACGCCTCGATGCCAAGCATCCAACATACATCTACCTCATCTGAAATGTCCGATTTATAGGTCCTGCCTACCCTCTATAGCTTTGTGATTAGGTTAATTGGACCATCCTGACTACTAATTAGGAGTTAGGGTTATCTACTATATTAGAAAATAGAGAATTTTGAATTTTTATATGTGTATTCTCATCTAGTATATTGTGATGTATATTTAATCAGGACAGGCCATTCATGTGGTGAACTATGCATATTTTATGTTAATGGATGTTTCAGAAATTGTTACAAGTTATCTACAGTCAATGTACAAGCCTGACGTGGCTGATGAAAGATCCACTAAAGTTTTGGTCCTGGGCATTTAAATGGGGTGGTCCCATGCGTAGAAATACAATTCTCTCCTGGTTTATGGCCTTCCTTTCTATATATTAAAAAGAATGTAATTGAATAAAAATTAAGTACTTATTACAGAACTTACATTCCCATACATTTTTTAAGCAATATTTATCACTGGAGGGAGGGGACCTCCCGTTAAAGATTTTCAATAAACTATCTCATTAATTTAAATAATTATCATTGCATTACTTTCCATTAAATTTCTTAACAGGAATTTGGGTCAGCCATATGAGTGAAGGGTTCAAGTGTTGGGTGGGCTCCACCATGATATTTATGTGATATCCGCCCCCACCACCATGAGTGCCAGCCACCCTATGTTAGACCCAAGGCCCAAAAAATCAACCCCATCATAAAACACGATCCTTAGATTAATTAAAATCTATAATTTTCAAAACCTCTTAACTCTAATGGGTTACGAAAAATTCAATCAAAAGGCACACATGAGATGGATTGGACATCAATAAAATGTCAATGGCTCCCTAATTTATCTTTTTTGTATGTTTATGCTAATGATATCCTATAATCATTTGTACTGGATCTCGCCTCCTGAGGAAAGGAGAAGAGAGCAGTGGTTGGGTTTGTCCATAGGATATGACAAAGAATAACTCATATCTTCTCGTTTCCTCTCGTTGGTGCTCTACAGGTGCACCTCATCAATCTCAACCGACCCTTTGCCATCATTCAACTTGTGCAACTATCACCATGCCTGACATGGGTGAGGCCGTGTCTATGGTGCCAAGAACATAATCATGCAGTCGAGGGCCAAACTGAGGATGTACTGAGGATGTTGTGTAAAGAATATGTGCATGTGTCTATGAGTTACGTAGTTCAGCTTAATTTAGCTTTTTTAGCAATTTATGTGGCCAAAATGAAGAGGAGATACCTGAATTCCAAAGAGGCTTGAAATCCAAGGATTTATATATAGATTGGCTAACAATGGGCAACTGACTACAAAAGCATACAAGATGACGAGAAGGTCATGCTCGTCACCATCGGACATAAGGGTTAGATACTTGTGTTCAACAGCACTAAAAATAAATAATAAGAAAGAAAGAAAGAAATGCTAGTCATGTTCCAAAGGATAATGATGCAGTGATTGTGGATACAATATCAGGATAAATGTATTTTCTGAAAATCAGAACATTCCAAAATTAATGTGGCCAAACCATGTGATTTTAGGGGTTTTAGGAATGATTTTACACCATTCCCTATGGTATGTCCTAACTAAGTTTTTGATTTAACTGATTTCTAGGATCTATGGTGAAAATTGATGTTTCAGCTGTGGACGACACAGATCTGATGTATATCTGTCCTACTAAACGCTTAATTAGCACAAGAAACAATTTCTGTATGACTACAGAGGTGAAGCTAGCTATCACCATCCTAAATAAAACTCATAGAATAAAAAGACAATAATGATAAGTGCTTACCTCTGATTTTTGTCTAGCTTTGAGCTGTTGAGGAAGGAGAAAATGCACCAGAAAATAGCAGCTGCTGCAACAATTCAGTGCAAATATATGAAGAAAGTCTTTGTTGACTAGAGGGGGATAGACTATACTATTTCAGAGTGAAGGTAGGTGCACAGCATGAGGCATATCTAAATTCAAGCAGAGGTACACCACAAGAAAAAGAGAGGGGACTTCAACCCAACGACTAATGACACCTGACTATCCTCACTTCTTGAATTTAGTATAGCATGTAAATTTATTCGGTATGTCTAAGGGTACATCGATGCTCTTATAAAGTTGTTTAGGCGCTGAATGATCAAAATCATCTATCCTGATCCTCTGTCAGATTTTATAAAAGTTTTAATTGGATCAGTGGAGACAATCCGTCCATTGCTAACCGATGTATGGAATGAGACGCCATTCCTTAGCAGATTGCAGGGTGTGTGTTAACGTGGCAAAGTTCTGAGCGCCTTTATTAATGATGCATGTGTTATATAAACACCATCAATCCATTCTGCGATATCATTTTAGAGATTGAGTTCGAAAATGAGGAAGATCCAACCCTCAAGAAGACTACAATACAGAAAACAATGGGATAGAACCATTGAAAACTTCTCAGGGGCCTCAGAAGTCTTGGATCAGGGTGATAATGGTGTTTTTTCTTAATCAAGGTCTGTGTGACCTCATGAACAAGTTGGATGGCAACCAACTGCTCCCAAAATATTAATGTGCACCCGGAGAAATTATTATTGGTAGGGCGCTCAATCACCACAGTTTCCTATGATATGAACTACCAAATAATTGGATCTGTTTCATCTTTGGGATGGTTCCCTAAAATCATCTGGACAAAAGGACGACCGGTGTGGATACAAAATACATACATCAAGCTGGCCCTGTAATCAAGGGCTGCACCGTATTGGGTGTGTTTGGGGTCTTACCTAATCTGCTCCCAGCAGTGTGACCTTTAGGGCCCGTTTGGTCAGGCGGATTGGAAGGGAGTGGAAGTTAAATCCCGGGATTGGCCAGACGTGCCAAATAGACTGGGTGGATGTAACAATCCCATAGATCTTAAGACAATCCATTCACAACACCATCATTACCTTAAAATCACATCCAATCCACCCTAATCCATTCAAATTTGCCTGCGACGTGTTTGGTTCGAAGGATTAGAAGGGATGTGAAGGTTTAATCCCAGATTGGCTGCGCGAACCAAACAGACTCGATATAGCAATCCCGGGATATAGCAATCCCATGGATCTTAAGACAATCCACTAACAACACCATCATTGCCTTGAAATCCATGCCATCCACCTTAATACCATTCAATCCCTTCCAATCCACCCGTCCGAACGGGCCTTAATTATTAAAGGCAGGCACCTTTTCTTTTTACTCACTTCCTCCAGCTGACATGGACTCGAAAGTTCTGTCCTGCAGTTAGTGTAGTGCAATCTCAACCACACGAAGAAAATGAAGGGGCCCTTTCCTCCAATAATTAAAGAAATATAATCAGAGATGTTTGTCGGCTTGTTGTGTTGTAAAAAGTAGTGCACTGGAATCACAACCACACAACCAAAAGCATTAAAGGACACATGATAATAGAGCTCAACGGAGTGGTGAGGCTATCTGAGTATGATGTTGACTCGGGCAGAGTATAACGATGGCATAAGCTGCTTTAGAGAATGAAGAGCAAATTGATACCGGCGAGAGTGAGGATCCAGATTTATAGGTCCTGCCTACCCTCTATATCCTTGTGATTAGGTTAATTGGATTATCCTGACTACTAATTAGGAGGTAGGTTTATTTACTAGTATTAGGAAGTATAGAAATTTGAATTTTTCTATGTATATTCGCATTCGGTATATTTTGATGTATATATATAATCAGGACAGACCATTCATGTGGTGAGCTATGCATTTTTATGTCAACGGATGTTTCAGAAAATGTTACAAGTTGTCTACAGTCAATGTACAAGCCTGACCTGGCTGATGAAAGATTGGCTAAAGTTTGGTCCCGGGCATTTAAATGTTGTGGTCCCACCTGTAGAAATACTATTCTCTCGTGGTTTATGGCCTTCCTTTCTCTGTCTTAAAAAGAATGTAATTTAATAAAAAATAGGTATTTATTATAGAACTTACATTCTCATACATTTTTAAAGTAATTATCACCAGTGTACCTCTGGTTAAAGGTTTTCAGTAATCTACCCCATTAATTTAAGTAATTATCATTGCATTACCTTCTGTTAAATTTCGTAACATGGAGTTGAGTTGGCCATGTGAGTGAAGGGTTCACCCGTTGGGTGGGCAAGCTCCACCATAATATTTATATGAAATCCAACCCACCACTAGGAGTGTCACCCTATGTTAGACCCAAGGCTAAAAAAGCAGACCCACCATAAAAATTAAAATCTACAAATTTAGAACCTGTTAATTCTATTGCATTATGAAAATTTCAATCAAAAGGCACACATGAGATGATTTGGGCGTCCCAAAAAAAAAAAAAAAAACTACCTATGTTTATGTTAATGATATCTTTAATCATTTGTATTGGACCCGGCCTCCCTGAGGAAAGGAGAAGAGAACAGTGGTTGGGTTAGTCTATAGGATGGGACAAGGAATAACTCATATCTTCTCATTTCCTCTCATTGGTGTTCTAGAGGTGCACCTCATCAATCTCAACCAGCCCTTCACCATCATTCAAACTTATGCAACTATCACCATGCCTGACATGGGTGAGGCCGTGTCTGTGGTGCCAAGAACATAACCATGTAGTCGAGGGTGAAACTGAGGATGTTGTGTGCATCTGGTAACAAGATGAGGACTAGCATAGCATGAAGGCATGATGTGTGAAGAATATGTACATGTATCTATGAGTTATTTGAGTAGTTCAGCTTAATTTGGATTTTTTAGCAACTTTTATGGCCAGAAAGAGGAGATACCTGAATTCCAAGGAGGCTTGAAATCTAAGGATTTATAGATTGGCTAACAATGGGCAACTGATTACAAAAGCATACGAGATGACGAGAAGGTCATGCTTGTCACCATCGGACATAATCAAGGGTTGGATATTTGTGTTCAACAGCTGGCACTTAAAAAAAAAAAAAAAAAAAGAAAAAAAAAAGAAAAGAAAGAGAGAAAGTAATGCAAGTCATGTTCCAGAGGATGATGATGCAGTGATTGTGAATATATAAATACCAGGATAAATGGATTTTTCGAAAATCAGAATATTCCAAAATTAATGTGGCCAAACCATGTGATTTTAGAGGTTTTAGGAATGATTTTACACCATTTCCTATGGTGATTTTTAGGATTTATGATGAAAATTGATGTTTCAGCTGATGGACAACACAGATCTGATGTATATGTGTCCTATTTAGCTCTTAATTAGCATAAGAAACAATTTCTGTATGACTACGGAGGTGAAGCTAACTAGGTAGCACCATCC
The DNA here is from genome assembly GCA_021015155.1 of Magnolia officinalis. NCBI lineage: Eukaryota > Viridiplantae > Streptophyta > Magnoliopsida > Magnoliales > Magnoliaceae > Magnolia > Magnolia officinalis. Next base: position 4,412,757 of record JAJHSJ010000015.1, on the reverse strand, counting down.
TATATAAAAACCATAGAATAAAAAGATAATAATAAAAAGTGCTTACCTCTGATTTTTGTGTAGCTTTGCGCTGTTCAGAGGAGGGAGAGCACCAGAAAATATAGGAGCTGCTGCAGCAATTCAGTGCAAGTATATGAACAAAGTCTTTGTTGACTAGAGGCAGATAGACTATATATTATTTAAGAGTGAAGGCAGGTGGACAGCATTGAATGAGCTGTCTCGTGGCTTTATGCATTGTACACGTGTACAAGATCAGATCCATTCATCAGCTATGGCCTGATGCCTCTACGTCTTAGACCACAATTTAGGCCGGTGATCAACATATTAGGTACCTTTTGATTTTTATTTTTATACTGAGGCTGAGTTTCTTGTTTGCTGGGAAAATGGAACTTCCTTGTTTGGCACCTAATCTAATCATATCGGGCCAATGGTTCATATATCCAAGCCATAGATCTGATCGTTGATTTATCCATACCATCAAATCTTTTTTTCCTTTCTCCATTGAATTTGGACTGCTGGTGCATTTCTTCACATATTTCTATGCCAATAATAGAAAGGCTAGAAATAGCCAAATGAAGAGATTTTTATTTTTATTTTTATTTTTTTGGCACATGGTTCATCCATGATGGGACTATCAGATCAACGTATTGGATAAACCAACCATGGCCTCACATATACACCGTAGGTACCAAACAGGGAATTTCCTTCGACTCACCTCAGCGTCTTTTTCAACTTGCATTTTTTCCCATACTATTATTCCCGAAGATGAGTAGACGCGTCTGATTCTTGGGCCTACCTGATAAGCTGTCCATATTTGAATACACGGCTATGCTATAATTCATAACAGATCTTCACTAATTAATGGTAGGGATTGGATAGCCGTTGGTCTGTTGCCCAACTCACGAGTAGGATGACCTAATGCTTGGGACACAAGTTGTCTGTGCCCTCCCCAAGGGAAGTTCCTGTATGGGGCCCACTGAGATCTCCGTAAGAAATCTTCTCCATTCATCAGTTTCCTGTAGTGTGGTACACTTGAGCACTGGATCTGTCTCAATTTTGAAATGATGTACTAACATGAGTTGGAGAAATTGAAGAAGGGGTGGATTTCTCTAGGACGTACATCTTGGGGAGGCTCGCATAGCCTCCAGCCACAAAAATTTCCTCCGGGTAGGGGGGATGCATGCTACTCCCGTCCAGATGTTTGGGCTATCTTTCATTCAATCCCCTGTTCGAATGCTACGGATCAAGTGTATGTGTGCCATGTCTACACGTGTGAACGCCTGGGTTTAGAAGATGCAGATTGGCTGAAGAAAGCATTCCTACGATTGAAAAGAACGGAATCTCTTTATTACATTTGCAATTGGGAAACACTTTCATTAATAAAGCAAAATGCTTTTGTTCACCTTTTTACTAGTCAAGATCGGACCCTTTCAATATGTGGGCTTTATAAAAAGCATGGGGAAGGAAATTATTTATTTTGGGAGAAATTTCTCCCCAGATCACGTGGCACTACAAGCTATAGCATTCATAGTTGCATTACAACACTCGGACAGCTGAAACACTTGATCTAGGCGGTACATTAGGTCCGACACAGATTTATGTATTGTCGTGCAAATATCTTAATAATCAGACAATTGTACTTATCAGATCATTGGCCTTTAATTTGGACGGTCCAAATCATTTATACAAAAATAGATCCAACTAACAATTTGATCAATAAGTCTTATTGGGCCCATCATAGATTGCTTATGATTCTAAAGAGTCACCTTTTTTTTTTCAGAAAAATTCATCCTATCCATATACGGTTCACCGAAACGATGGCCAAAAAAATAAGTAATTAAACAAACACAAGTCAGGGGTGTGTGTGCGTGTGTTAAAAAAATAAATAAAAATAAAAATAAAATAAATAAATAAAAAGTCAGGGGTGAGATGGTCGACCTTGAAGGGGCCCTTGGTTGGTATGTCCGATCATCTTTGGGACATATCAACCAAGGGGACGAGCTAAGAGGGACTTTCAGATCTACAAGGGGCCCTTGGTTGGTACGTGGGGACTTCAATACCACTGTATCCCTTGACAACCGTCTTGGAGGCCTAATGTAGATGACTGGATCCATGTCTGACTTCCAGGAAGTGCTCAACAACACAGGCCTGATTGATGCCAGTTACTCAGGCTCTCCTTTCACCTAGTGCAACAATCGAGCGGGAGGAAGCCTTAGATGGGCCAGATTGGACAGGATGCTAATTAACACTGAATGGATGTTAACCTTCCCTAGCTTCAAGGTTGACCATCTCACAAGATCTTACTCCGATCACTCTTCTATTCTTCTTAGCATTCAAGATGAATCTACAAACTTCCCCCACCCTTTCAGATTTCAAAGAATGTGGATTGTTCACGACGATTTCTTGCAGGTGATTGAAGAAAGTTGGAACAATGAAATAACTACTACTCCAATGTATAAGTTCCATATCAAACTGAAAATCTTGAAGACAAGACTAAAAATTTGAAACAAGGAGGTCTTTGGTGACATCTCCAGAAATGTTTAAGCGGCTGAGAGTGAGGTAAACAAGGTTGAGCTTCTCCTCCTAAACACTCAATCACAAGATGATTTCATCAAACTCAATCTAGCCTAGGCGAATCCGAAAAAGGTCGATTTGCAAGAGGAAATTTTCTAGAAACAAAAATCCAGGAATACATGGTTAAAAGGAGACAGAAATACTAAATTTTTTCACAACTCAGTCCTAGACAAGCACAGGAGATATAGATTGTCCATCAAACATTTGAAGAAATCTACAGGTGAAACCATAGAGAAGACGAAAGACATTGAAGAAGAAGCTGCCAAGTATTTCCAAGAGCTCTTTTCTTCGGATGACAATAACTCTTCGGACCATATTCTCAATTGTATCCCGAGGTTGGTGAATGATCGCATGAATGCAGGGCTCACGAGATCCCCGACCCTGGAAGAAGTCAAAGTAGTAACAAACTCCATCCCGCTTGACAGCGCTCCAGGGCCCAATGGATTTGGAGGAGCCTTCTATTCTTCATCCTAGGAAAAGTGATAGGTAATGATCTTCTCGAAGCTGCCAAAGACTTACTTCAAGGAGGCCCGATCCCTAGAGCTTTTCAGTGTACCTAGATTTGCCTCATCCCTAAGAAGAAGAACCCGGAGTTTGTCACAGACTTCAGACCGATCAACTTATGCAATTGCATTATGAAGATTTTCTCAAAGATATTGGCATCCAGGCTGGCCCGCATTCTTCCCATGCTGATATCCAAAGAGCAAGGAGCTTTTGTTAAAGGAAGATCAATAGCCGAAAACATATCCATAGTAAGAGAGATGGCCCATGAGATTGACCGAAAAGTGTATGGGGGCAATCTGATAATTAAACTGGATATGGAAAAAGCTTATGATTGTCTGGAATGGAACTTCATCACCCAGCTGCTCTAGAAAATTGGGTTTAATCTCCTTTGCATTGCTCAGTTGTAGCGTTGCTGGAAGGACGTCTGGTTTTCTATTCTCATTAATGGCAGGAGTTTTGGCTTTTTTAAATCCAACAGAGGCTTGAGACAGGGTGACCCGCTTTCTCCATCCATCTTCATCCTAGCAGCAGAAGCATTCCGTAGAGGCGTCACTAATCTTTTTTCTTTAGGAAGTTGCCAACCTTACCACCTCCCCCAATCTTGTCCTAGTATTGCTCATCTATTTTTTGCCGATGATGTTATCCTATATCTTAATGGCAGGCTATCTAATGTGCGAACCCTCCTCATATTTGTTTGAGAATACGAATGCGCTTCAGGCCAAAAGGTTAACGCAACTAAAACCTCCTTCATTTTTCCAAAGAAGACGTCTAGAAGCAAAGCCCAGCGCCTGAGCAACCTCATGGGCTTCAATCAATTAAGCTTTCTTTCCATCAGTATACTTGGGCGTCCCCCTCACCAAAGGCAAAATCACAAGTCCGCTTTTGCAGCAACTCGTCCAGAAGATCACAAGCAAAATCGAAGGATGGAAAGTTAAACTTCTTAACCCAGCTGCGAAATTGATGTTGATCAAACACGTTCTATCTAGCATCCCCATTCATCTCTTGTCAACAATCAATATCCCCAATTGTGTGAGTAAATCTCTAGATAGATCTTTTGCTAACTTCTTTTGGGGTAGTTCGAAAGAAGACAACAAGAGGCACTGGGTCAGATGGGCGAATCTCTGTGCCCCATTTCAAGAAGGTGGACTAGGAATCAGGAGTCTAGAGGAAGTTATGTGAGTGCTTAGAATCAAAAGGGCCTAGAATTTGTTAAAAGGCATGTCTCTCTGGGCTAAATTCTTCACAGCTAAATACTTGTGGAAGCTCTTATCTAACCATGGATTGGTAGGCACAGTCACCTCTCCTAGCTAGAAGGAGCTCATCAGAGTGTTACCCTTCATTCTCCTCCATTCTAGATGGCTCCTTGGAGCAGGCAACATCAGTTTTTGGTTCCACAACTGGTCGAGAAACGGGATCCTGGCCGGAGCTGCGGTGAGACCCATCCCAATTCACTTATCGAAAGCCACAGTCAACGATTTCAATCCCATTTCAAGCAGATGGAGGTTATCAAACTTACAAGGCATAATATCTTCAACAGCTATGCAAACTATATTGGCTTCTGAGGTTGCTTTGTCAAACTGTGTTGATAAACCGATATGAGACTTATCTTCATCAGGAGATTTCTCTCTCAAATCAGCATGGAAAGGCATCAGACGGCACCAGCCCAAGGTCCCATGGATCACATGGATTTGGAACAAATATCTTCCCCCAAAACTGGCCGATCTTTGCGTGGAAAACAACACACAGGGTTGTCCCAGTTGATTTAGCGGTTCAGAGATTTGGAGTGTCCATAGTTTTGAAATGTGAATCTGCAAGTATCCTCTTATGGCCAATCCATCACCAATGAACCCGGACTCCAACGGCCAGTGCCCAATTCGGCCCCAGTCCAGCGTTCCTCCCTTATCTGACAACGATCCCCTGGGTACTCTGCTTCACAGCAATCAGCGGCCTGGTCCTGACAATGACATTCTTCAGGGCGCGATGGAGAGCTTAGATCACCTATTTTGCCATGACCGAATTGCCAGGAAGGTCTGGGGATTCTTCAGAAGGTTGTTCGACATCCCCTACATCCACAACCAATCAATCCTCCAACGGATCCAGCTATGGACATCATCGGCCATCCATAAATCCTGTATTGCTATTCTGACTGGTCTCCTCCCCTGCATCATCATCCGGGAGTTGTGGATTAGCAGAAACGCCACTAGATTTGAGGGCCACAACATGTCAAAAAACCTTATCATCACCAAAGTCTCCCACTGGTTGCGAGAGATTGGTTCTACCATTCCAAACTCAGACAGGTACTCCATGGCTGAAAATGCCATTCTCCTTGCCCTGCAGGTTACCAATCCCATCCCTTCTCGGGCAGGCAAACCAATCATTGTCAGATGGACAAAACCCCCCAAGGACTGGTTGAAACTGAATATTGATGGATCGTCGAGAGGCAATCCAGGGGAGAGTGGAGGAGGAGGAGGAGTATGCCAGGACCACTTTGGTAAGCTCATTTTCGCCTTGCATAAATATTACGGGACTGCCTCTAACACGGTTGCGGAAGCTCAGGCCATGCTTAATGGTTTGAACATTTGCTCCAATCTGGCGCTCGCTAACATAGTAGTGGAGTCAGACTCCAGAGTCATTGTGGAAGCAGCGGAGGATCTAATAATGTCCCCTCCTTGGAAATTTTAGTATACACTGGGAGAAATCTGGCACAAAAGATGGAGCCTTAACCTATCCTTCTCTCATATCTTCCGCGAGGGGAACTCAGTAGCTGATGCTTTAGCAAGATTGGCAAGTGACGGGTGTCCAGATAGAATCTACAGAAGTCGTTCCTACCTCCCGAGGTTAGTTAGAGGTGCTCTAGTGCTGGATAATACGAGGTTGGGTGCTGTTAGATCCCCTTGACCCCCTTCTCCCCTTTCGTTGAAGGGCGTCTGGCTTGCATAGGGTTGTGCAGAGCCCCATTTGGGGGTCCCCTTCTGTCTTAGAGTCCAGTTTTTTTATTTTATTTTATTTTATTTTATATTTATTTATTTTTCTGTGAATACACGATAGGTGTGGTCCTCTCTCTTTTTGTAGGGACCCACCCGAATGGCTGTAAATTTTGTTGATTAATGGAATATATGGATTCTTCCAAAAAAAAAGAGTAACAAATGTAACTAGGACTTTATAACTTATAGTGCATGCACTCGTGGCAGAACGGGCCTGTGATGAAAGTGTCAAAGCCATCTATTATGGGTCTCCGCATGGGCCCACTTGTTGAGATGGACAAATAATCAAAATTGTCCATCATTTGGGCATTGACCAGTGCCCACATGTTGAGTTGTCCAACTACAGGAACTGTGCCAGGTTGTGGAATCTATGCTTTATGGGCTACCATGAGAGACTTACCCTGAACAGATGTTTTCAATAGTTACTATATGCATATATGAATTTAACACTACTTTAGCATGTGATTATGTAATGATCACTTATTTATGGTACTAATGAAAATATGGACAGTTAAAATCATAAGACCATCTAAGCACATGTGCCCAGCCATGATAGAGATAAAACAAACTCAAAATGAGCGCATCCCTATTTCTCAGCACATGTGCCCTGCAATGACAGAGACAAAAGAAACTCAAAATATGATTACCTCCCAATTCCTGTGCTATAGATGTACATGTTCCTTTAACTGGGTATTGGTGAGGGCCAAGTATCTTTTGTCCAGGAGCTTTAGTTTTCTTTCTATCTATTTAGCATATGTAAATGCAACTATGTAATTTGCAAAGGAGAAGATTTGTCTTTCTAATGAGTTCTTTTTGTTTTTCAGCCAATATATATATATATATTTCACAGTGATAGTAGAGATAATTCGAGTCGTGCAATTTAAAGACACAAGGAATTGAATCATGTTGATAAAAATAAAAATAAAAACTTGTGAAAATAATCCTCGACAATTCAATATGTGTGGCATAGATGAGGAGGTCATAGAATTACATCTTTTTTATTCAACGACTTGGGTGTAGATGAAGATAATTATATTATTGAAAAAAGGACAAAAGGTTTTCGTTGTAATCTCGCTCTCGATGTAAATGAAAAGAAATTATATTACTCCTAAGCTAGGTCAGCCGAGTATGTCAGTATAGATAGATGGGATTACACTACTCTTAAGCTAAAGTTGATATAGTATAGCAATATAGATGGGTTAGATTACAATAGTTCGAAGGTACGATAAATTGAAATAAGATAGGCAACATTGCGTTGTAGAATAAATTTGTATTGGATTAATGAGAGTTCGGAACTCTTTGATCTTTCTCTTACTTATAAAGTTTTGATATGATAGCAGAAGAGAGATTATTGTAGTTACTTCTCACGTCTGCTAATGTGGAAATAACTTTCAGGGCCGAAAGACAATTATAACTTATTATGCAATGCCACATGTGGTAGTCTTATGTCATGACTTGGCGATTGGTTGCGTAAGCATTCTACTTCTATAATGCGGATGAGAATTCTTCTTATAGTGCCATACATTAACGATCGGTAACTATTTATCTATACGAACATATATAGTACATCATAAAACTCAACCAACTTGACATTGTTGTTACTCCTCCTTAAGTGATTTCGGTTGTAAGAATTTCTTTTATGTGCATCGGCTGAATCCATTACTTGCTATGACGATGTTTCGGTTGATACCCATTTTCGATTTTGAGGCCATTATAACAAGTAGTTGGTTCTGCTATGTGATTGAGATATATACATGACACGTGTCCCATTATAGTAGTTAGCTGGACTTATTATTTTTGGGCTACTGATAACCTTTGATTTGGATCATATTTGACTGTTAAGTTAGTCAAAAAGATCTTTGATTTGTCCTTTGTTGATATCTCGTTGCCACATGACATTATCTGAGTTGCTAAATTTGACCGCACAAATTTAGTGTAAATAGTTCTAACACTTACATATAGTAGGATGAATTGTCATTTGAATAGCACTATGGATGGGCTATGTCTAAAACTCTTTTAAATTGGGAGATCTAACCATTGATCTTGGGCTATATATATGTTCAACGTGGACAATCACAATAAGAGTGTTTGATTTACCATAATTTCCAAGAACTGGAGAGAAATAGGTAATTATGGTGTTTCATGAGTGTTTGATTACAACGGATTAAAATGATCCTAAGAGATCTGGTTACCAACAGGCTCCATCTACCACAACAGCTGTGCAAGGCATTTTCAGCAATGAAAAGTCACCTAATGAGGTGGCAGGATAAAAAGTTTCGTTTTGCTTTTATTTTTCATGGCTAAAAAATGCCTTGCATTGCTGTTGTTGTATAGGGCCCTAGTCCCTTACAACTCGTCTTGAGCGCAGCCCAAGGCCTAACAGGCTAAAAATGCTGTGGCCCTAGAGTCCTATAAGAAAAAGAGCCATCTTGACCGTTGATACCACCCTGATCCATCCATTGACCTCCATGGATAAATCCATGTCCGTTCATTTCCTGCCTTATCTTATAGAAGGGTATGTCGCTAAAGTTTTAGCGTCGCTAAAGTTTTAGCGGCGCTAAGTTAAATTTGGCGGCGCTTATCCAAGCGCCGCTAATTACCGAATCGTTGTCTACGGTTTCCCGATGTTGGACGATGGTATTTCTAACAGGAGTGTTGCAAAAGTATAAAGAGCGCTGCAAAACTCTACCTAAGCGCCGTTACAATCGTGAGGGACTGCACCGTTAAAGCTCTGTAAAAGCGCCGATAGAAGTCTTCATACAGCTTTGAGAGGCCTCAGTGCAGTGCAGGCCAGATTTGAGAGGCCCCGATAAGGTCAATTGAAACCTGTAGTTTTTTAATATTTGAAACATAAAAAATGTAACAATACAACTTAAACTAAATATTAAACAAAATCTATATTACTTCACAATTAAAAATATATATAATATTTATTACAATAAATTGAAAATGGTCTTAAATTTTTTATTTTTATTTATTTTTAAATCCTCTATATGGTACTTCCAGCACGAGTGGCGTCAAAAGGCTGAAGTGCTAGTTTGTAAGCCTAAACTTAGGCACAATTGATTAAAATCCTGCACACAAGGAAGAAAAGAAAAAAAAAATAACAAAAAGTAGCATTCAACGAATTGATGCATGGAAAACAATCAATCCTTTGATCCTGTCCTAAAAAGTCAAAAACTATCAAGCAAACAAATGTTGTAACTTGAATTCCATTACATCTATTGGCCCCCACATTGATGCATGTGTTTTATCCACGCCTGTCCATCCATATGCACCCTTCACATGTGACATTCAAGTGTACAAGTGACCAATAGCAATTGTGAATCTGGTTCATTAATTACAATTATATGATCTACCAAATACCAGTTTTACTTGATTCAATATTTTTTCATAGGAAGAATATGATCTACATAAAGATTGGATGGTCAAAATACCATAATATTTCCAGACATGCAATTATTATACGATAAGAAAAGAAAGAAAGAAAGAAAGAAATTAAGAAAAGAGGTGGTTGTTATATTCATGCCCATCTAGAAAATGCACATATAAGTTGCAGAAGCTATTTTGGTGCAAACCCATTCAGTTCATCCATAAACAGAGATAGAGTTTTGAAGACTCGCATTTTCAATACATCCATAAACAAAGGAGATCCAAGCCAACAATAGGTAGGTCTCATAGGCCAGATTTTTTGGCTAAGGCCGGCCAGTTTATCATAGGGACCAATCTGTAAACGTTGTGCATCCAACACATGTGTGGGCCTAAGAAGTGGGCCAGGGTTTAAAATCAAATAGTCTCAATCAATCTCTAATTTTAATATAATTACATTCATTTAATTCTCTGAGGTTTTCATAAGGTATAAGAGAAAATAAATACTTGCCTGAACAAGTAAGTTTCTCCACATGATATTTGTAAAGAGAGCTTTCCTGAGAAAACAAATAACAAACTATCATTCAACAAAATTATAAAGAGCAAAGGCTTCCCTGAATTAGAATCCCATTAAAAAAATTAGAATTGATAAAATATTATCTAAATCCAGTGAAAGAGCCACAAGGAAGAGAATTTGGAAGGCAAGATAGGGAAAATTCTTTATCTTGTTCATTCAGATTCCATTCAAGCAATGCATGTCGCAGATGTTATCATACATCAAGTGAAAAAAGGACAACAATTGAAACCAAAAAATGTACCTAAGCCAAATTCCTGAGCAATGCCATCATCTAAGCCTTATCCACGATCTCAATGAGCAACTATACTTGGGAGATCATGGACATTGAGAATAGCCACAAAACAAGCACAAAAGTGACGAACTAAGAGAACAACTTGCATTCAGTCAATGACCGCAATGACCAAAAACCATGATGTTGGCATGAGTTTCAATGCAAGATATTTGAGCCATGCAAAAAGGTTGACCAAAGACCGTATAAGACAACAAGTTGTCCTCTTCCTCTGTGTAGAATGGTTACAGAATTTAAATTATTTAGAGTATTAGATCTAGCAAGTGATGGAAGTCCTTTGTTAATCAGTATTAACTCTATGCTCTGTCGCTGAATGTGTGTAAGATTTAGAATTTGTAAAACCATTGGCCAAGGGCGATAGGCAACCGACTAGCCACTGACAATTAGAGTTATTCATAACAAGAAAACCAAAGGCAATTGCAAAATTACCTGCTATGGCGCACCTTTGTTAAGGATGCATTTTCCCTTGACTATCAATATAAGTAAGAGTCATTTGCTTATCAATTGGATTAAATGGAAGGAAATGAACCCCTTAAATGCCAGCTCATGCCTTCTTGTATGTCTATATGGAAAGAGAGACCAAAATGGAAGAATCAATGATACACATTATATATCTGTGTATAAATGAGATAGAATAACCATTGCATTCCAAAATCACAAAACAGAAACAATGAATGCAGTAAAACGTTTTAAAAAATGATTCCAAAACACATTTTCACTCATGGCAACCATGGATTTATTAGAGATGTGAGTCATGTCAATGCTTTAAATTTCATGGATTGAATTGTTCACCTTCTAATATTCTTTCATAATCCATTCTCTTCCTTGCTTTTGTCAGTTTTTAATCTTTAGACTTCAAAGCTTTCCTGCAAATCTCCTATTTAGGATTTTCTGCTCCCTAGTCTCATCAACCAAGAACATGTGAGTTGCTAGAAAAAATGCAAAATACATAATGAACCTTATCAGAGTAGCTAGAAAAAATGCGAAATACCAAGAAAGGTGATCTTGCCTGCAACAAAACTAGAGAAGTTCCTATGCAAAAGACCTTGATTATAACACAAGGCGCGGTACGACATACTTGCCCAAGGTGGCTACCCATGAAGGTATTCTCTGTTTTTGGCAGGAGTTCTTACAATCAAATCTTCTGGCTGAAAGGGAAAAAAAATAAAAAACATAAACCAGATCTACAATCAACAATCAAAACCTTAACATTTCAACCAGATCAGAGCTACAAGGGTAGAAGAACACAAGAATTAAACCAGGTCTACTTCATTTTACAGAAAAAATAAAACCCAGCAGAAGAAAAACCCCTAAAAAATGCCTGATTAAGGTATAAACATCCCAAGATTTGAGCCAAGGTTAGGGTAAAAACACCCCTACTACAGTTGATGCATCTCCAAGATTTGACCTCAAAAACGTTTACTACGCAAAAACCTGCCCAAAGTGTAAGCAAATCTCCTAATGTTCCTCCAGGAACCTGTTTTCAGCAACCAATCCACCCTTTCATGTCAATGATGCTCTCAATAATAGAAAAAAAGGAAACCCATTAAAGAACAAGCTTCAGCTTTTCTAAAGACCGCCTCCAATCATGTTAAAGGAGCGAAGCTGAAACTCCAATGAATATCTAGATCTAACAAATCTAACAATAATAAGAGCCCTACAATCTCCATACCTCATCAATGGATATTGACAAAATTTAAAAACTGGATTTCCCTGCAATGCTGATTTTTTTAGATAATCAATGCATCGAAAGCTAGAAACAATAGTTGATTTTTACTTTCTAGAGAAGTTTGCAACAACATAAATGCAAAATCAAATGTAATAGACATACTCCCATGGCACATTGCCGACAAGCATTCGATCTCCTTCATTGTCTTCATAAATAAGAACATAGTTGGGAGTTACTACTTTGCCTTCTTCATTTTTTACCTGCTTCTTGAAGTAATTTACTAAAAATAAAAATAAAAATAAAAATAAAATAAAAAAACAAACACAACACAAAAAAATCATTCACTTGAGTTTAAATGTGGTTAAATTACTAAGAATTACACCCAAACTCAGCACAACTTATACAAAATTTCAGCATAGCAGTACTTAGTATATGTACACTAAAGAATCAAACAGGAAAGATAGCCTGAGTAAAACCACAGAGATAAAAAATAAGCAAGAGGAAAATATCACAGAACCATCCCATAGAGAAAAACCATTAGGAAGTATGCAATCTAAGAAGGGGTTGCAAACAGACCTAGAAATGCTTTGACCCGAATTTTGAGCTATCTGGGCCTATTGAAATTTTGGTTTTCATAGCAGAAGCCGTGAGAGTCAAAGTTCTAACACTGACTCAAAAAGATTTCAAGCCAATTCACTAGGAAAATAGCACTGTTTTACAACTTCCTGTCGGTGCTGAGATAACCATGTTTTGGTCGGAGAGGAAGCAGCAAGGAAAGCACTCACTCTGCAACGAATTGTAGTACCTGCACATAATAAACAAATGAAATGGCATTATTTAGAAAACATAACACCTTGTGGAATTTTAAGCGGATAAGCATAGCTCATTGGCTGTCAACAGATCAGGCATGGGTTGGCTTCAGCCTGGAATTTAAACTGGTTGGGCTGGATTCTGCCACCCTAGAAGTCATTGAAGACCAGCAATGGAAATTTGTTTTAGAATTTAGAAGGTGTTATTGCTCCATTAAAGGTTAGGCACCTAAGAGGACATGTTTTCATAACATTTGAAATAGGTGCGTCAACAATATTAATTATTTTATGGAGGAATGGAGTCCTTCATTAAGTCCAAAATGAATCTTTCTCTAGAAACAAGGTAAATACAAAGAAAGAATAAGATAATTCGCTGAAATTTCCTTCAATGGATATTGCATTACAGAGGCAATCTTCTCCTTACAGTATCAAATCAATATAATATATAAAAATAAAAAATAAAAAAAAATAGCCTGACATTGTGTGTTTGGATATACTGTCAAACTCAATTGTAACAATTTGTCCGATCATGTGGAAATAACCAAATTGCATCTACATATTTCTAAGTAGTATTATTGACATACTAGAATGAGATGAAATCATTTTCACGTGTCTATCAAACAGAGCCTTTACTTTTTTATTCCCCTTGAAAAACTAAATAGTTGCAATTCACTTCACATTGACTCGGTGGGGTCTTCGAGTTGACCCACCTGACCCAGCTAGACATTGACTTGAGTATTTAGTTTTCAAGTTTTTCAACTATGGATGTTGAGCATTTACAGTCAGTCTCTTTCTCCTGGCCATTACTGCTCAACGACACCAGCATTCCCCATTGCCATCCAAAGAAGTCAGGATTCTTCCAAATCCCAAACAGAAAGTAAATGCTTCCGGTGGATTAGAGGGGAAATCCCAGAAGAAACTCATTCCAAATCTGACTGCTTAACCACAGACACAGGCCTACTTTATGTTCATATCGGATGAAAACCGAATGTAAGAATAACCTTCTGTTAGCGACAAAAGAAGTCTTAAGAAACAGATTTTGAAAAAAAAAAAAAAAAAAAACCAATAATAAAATGTATTAGGACTAATAGGCATGAACTAGCCAAAGTAATCTTTCATTTTCCTAATCCATCCTAATATATTCAAAATATTTCCTAAAAATGCTATGCACCTTCAAGTTATTAGCATGAAGCTTATTTATTAAGAGGGAAGATACATATCTTGATTTGGGGTAATCGGATTGATTTGGAATCCAGTCACCATTTCCATGTCTTAACACACCCATTTCAAATGTTGGCTCTATCAACTCTACTATATCATTTCCAACTGCCAAAGGAATCGAGGCAGAGGGCAAAAAAAAAAGGCACTCCATTTCCATTGACAGATTTATTTCATTAAAAAAAAAAAAAAAAAAAAACCAAGATAAGAGTAACCGTCTCCTCATGGAAACCAAAGCCCCATGATGATCCATGAAAAATTCAACAAGCTAATGAAAGCATCACATTTACCTATACATTCATAACTCTGGAAACATATTGTTTTATGATAAAATATCTTGACATCTCCCCAAAATGGGAACTCGTAGCTAGACAGTCTCATACCTGGCCTTGGGCTTCTATTCACCTGCTTGCAGAGATCCATATTCCCATTCCACAAATCCTGCAGTCTCCTTGTAGCTTCCCGCTTTTCTAACTGCCCAAACATAAAGGCCATGATCAGTATCTTCAAGGAAGAAAGAAAAGACCAACAAAAAGAGAGAAAACTCTGTAAGCAGGAAGTGGACCCACATAAATCTAGGAGTAACGTCCAGTCCTTGCTTATATATTCTCAAAAGCATCTCATTCTCTAAGGCACGGACTTGATCCAATATGTAAACAACCTGTATATGACTAACCAAATCTAAGATTCCAGTCCAATAGCCAAAATGGATCAGAAGACTGCCAAAATGTATCCATTTAAATAGATATCTACGGTTTAGATTCCATGTATATGGGAGATTGACGCCAAAGATCCCCGCAACCAACGAATAAATAGAGAGGCAAACAGTTCCAGAGCTAAGGAAGAGCTCTAGCTGCAATGGAATAGAAGAAAATAGCCCCCACCCTCAGTGACTATTTTAAATAGCAAGCTGAATTACAAATCGATTCTATTTTACCTGAATGGATTAGTAAAAAAAAAAAAAAACATATGATTTACATTTTAAGCATCCAAGTATGCCTGGTTTGGCCACTACAATCTTAGAATTCAACTCAATTTGCATAGAGTTGATTCCAATAACTGGCCGTTAGTAAAAATTGACAACTTCGTCATTTGATAGACTAATAAAGTAGCAATGTAGTGCCAAAAGGTTACCTCATTTTCGCCAAATCTATTTGTGAGTTCTAATTCTGCATGTTGCTCGGTTCAATATGGAGTGCATAGTCAGGGCCAAATAAGGCAATTTATTTTCAAGTTCCACTCCAACTGCAACGACAGTCTACACCAAGGCAACAAAGAAAGCACAAGCAACAACAAAACTTCAATACTAACTGCACTGGAACAAGAATAAAAATGGTGTCATGTGCAATATTACATACCTCACACAATGAGGATCAAACGTCAGAAAGAACCTACATTTTTTTGAACTAAACATATGCATAAATCAATTGGTTTTCGTTTTGTGTAGGTGAGGCTGATCCAGACAGTTGATATGATGGGCCTCACAATAGAGATTGTAAGCACCCAATCTTTTGCGGCTGATCACATCATTTCTCATACCATGCGGCTGTAGCTGTACTGCTGTAGCAAAACACTGAAAAAAGTTTCACCAGTAATCAGCACAGGAACACTTCCCATCTTTGAAGTGGCGGAACCAAACTCGGTCCCAAATTCCACGGATCCTTAGGTCACAGGAGCTTGCTGTAACAGGTGTTAGCGGAAACTCATGTTCATCAAGGAAATGGAGATCCTGCAAATCCTGTTGATTTTTTATATAATGTGATGTACGTACAAAAGAATTAAGTCCATGTGAGATCAATTGGCACCATCTAATCGATGGTCCAAGTACTATTGATTGGGCATCAACATCGTTCCAACAAGATAATATGTGCATCCAAATGTTATTTAGAACCCTGACAGGAAAAACAGGTCCTGCTGGCAGAAACTCTCAATGCTGCATTCCTAATTAAGGGTTTTGAATTTCGAATCCCTAATTAGGGATTTTCCGTTTTTTTTTTTTTTTTTTTTAAATTATTTTTTTATCTATAATCACAATTAGGGAATCGACACTACAAATTCCTAATTAGGTCGAAACTCAAAAATTCCTAAAACACAAATCATTGCACAATGTTACTTTAATTAAGGATTAAAAAATGCCAAAAAAAAAAAGCCCAAATTGATATGAATAGATAAGGAGAGACAGAGAAAGAGAGAGATACCTGACATTGCATAATGTTCCTTAATGTGTTGGACCAAAGAAAAGAAGAAATAAAAGAGGGAGAGAGATAGAGGGAAGGAGAGGTAGATCGAGCGGAGAGGGAGGGGAGGGTTCAAGAGTGGAGAGAGAGAGAGAGAGAGAGAGAGAAAGAGAGAGAGAGAGAGAGAGAGAGAGAGAGAGAGAGAGAGAGAGAGAGAGAGGCTAAGAGGTTGATTGTCATGGGCCTGTTACTTATGGGCTTGGCCTGGGACGTGAGGCCTTATGCTTAGCTTATTTGACTTAGTCTATTCAGTAAGTAGTGGGCTGTTGGTTATTTGTCATGTCAGTAAGTAGTGGGCTGTTGGTTACGTGTTGCTTAATTTCAGTAAGTAGTGGGCTGTTGGTTATTTGTCATGTCAGTAAGTAGTGGGCTGTTGGTTATTATTCAGTAAGTAGTGGGCTGTTGGTTATTTGTCATGTCAGTAAGTAGAGGGCGGTTGGTTACGTATTGCTTAATTTCAGTAAGTAGCGGGCTGTTGGTTATTTGTCATGTTATTTAAGTTGCTGTTGTTAATGAAAATGGATCCGGAAGTTTATTCATTATTCGTAATAGGAGGACTCGGCCCCCTTGAAGTGGCTATCTACTTACTTCTGATATCTAGCTCTTTACAAGTGGTATCAAAGTCGTTCGTTCCATGGCTGAAGGGCACAATACTCGCTTATCCCACCTTGCTGAATCATTGGCTGCAGTTCGGCACACACAGGAAATTCAACACCAAAATCAAGAAGCCTTGCAACAGGCCGTGGAAAACTTGTCAGCACAATTACAACTGGTGGTGACTAATGTGGAGACCTTGGTCATTCAGCAAGGAAAGAATAAAGAAGACTCTCACATTGGGTCATCCTCTCAACGGGAAAATCCTTTATTTGAAGAGCATGGTGGAATTCAAACAAGGGCTATTCATCTCGACTTTCCTAAATTCGATGGCGACGACCTTAATGGTTGGATTTATCGCACTACTCAATTTTTTAATTATCATCAAACTAACCCTCATCATCGGGTCCTTTTGGCTTCCTTTCATATGGAGGGTAAAGCCCTCACTTGGTTTCAGGATTTGGAGGCTTCAGGTGGGATCACTAGTTGGGATGGCTTCTCTCAATCCTTACTCACCAAATTTGGTCCTTCCCTTTTGGATGATCCAATGGAGGCCCTTACACGGCTCCGACAAACTACAACCGTGGAGGCTTACAAGTCACAATTTGAGGTCTTATCTAATCGGCTTAAAGGGTTGGCAGAACCATTTAAGCTCAGTTGTTTTTTGAGTGACTTACGGGAGGATGTTCGGTTCATGGTTCGTATGTTAAATCCCTCTAACCTCACAATGGCTTTTGGTATGACGAAAATGCAGGAGGAAAATGTAGCCGCCTTCTGGCGGGGTTCAAAGGTGAGCTCACTTCCCACACGCCCATTTATTACCAACACTACCTCGGATACAAAGGCTATTGTTCCAGTCCAACGTTTGTCTCCATTACAAATGAAGGAGCGACGGGCAAAAGGACTTTGTTACAATTGTGATGACAAATGGGGGCCGGGCCATAAATGCAAATCAGTCCGTTTGTTTATCATGGAATGGGCTGACCTAGAGGAGGACGAGCCACGACCCGTGCAACAACCACCACTTCTAGAAGGAGTAGAAGTTCCCTTGCGAGGGGTAGAAGATGATACAAAACCGGCTCCTGAGATTTCTATCCATGCTCTGGCTGGTTCCCCAAGCCCAAAAACCATGTGCATTCTGGGTCATATCAACGGTTGTGCAGTAGTGATTCTCATTGATACCGGGAGTACACATAATTTTTTGGACCCCTCTATTCAACACCGGGCGCATCTGCAGTCACAATCCACAACAGGACTCTTGGTTAGAGTGGCAAATGGTGACACTTTATTCAGTACGGGCAAATGTGCGGATCTTCAATTTCAAATGCAGGGAAACACTTTTTGCACAGATTTTTATGTTTTAACATTGGGTGGCTGTGATATTGTGAAATCCGCGAAACTCCTTTCGCATCCCAGTTGCGAAAGGACTTGCGACACGAAATCCGCGAAACTCCCTTCGAATCCCAGTTGCGAAAGGACTTGCGACACGAAATCCGCGCAACCTCGACTGGTCGTGGGCGGCCCCAGATGTGGCTCCACTTCTCAACAATCTCCCACTTGGAGACACATCTCCATAAACCTTTGTCTTCTTCATCCGGAGTACACCACCTCCCCGTCTTCAAGCCTGAAGACCAATCAAAGCTGAATAGAGCTTCAGCTTCTCCCTTGTGACCGCCTTGGTCAGCATATCCCCAGGATTCTCACTTGTATGAATCTTCTCCAGAGCAATCGATCCATCTTCCAGCAACGAACGTATGAAGTGATATCTGATGGCAATATGCTCGGTCCTTGAATGAAAGGCTGAATTCTTATCCAAGTGTATTGCACTCTGACTGTCACTGTACAGCTTGCAATCTGCTTGCTTCTTACCCAACTCTTTCATAAAACCTTGTATCCACACCATCTCCTTGCATGCTTCTGTAGCCGCAACATATTCTGCTTCTGTCGTACTGATAGATACTATCTTTTGTAACTGAGAGACCCAACTGACTTCATCACTACCCAGAGTAAAAACATAACCCGTAGTGCTTCTTCTGCTGTCGATATCTCCTGCCAAATCTGAATCCACGTAGCCTTGTAACTTGATTTTCGATCCACCATAACACCCATCTACGTCCTTAGTACCTACCAAGTACCTAAGGATCCACTTCACAGCTTCCCAATGTTCCTTCCCGGGTTGTTCATGAACCTGCTAACAACTCCCACTGCTTGAGCAATGTCTGGCCTCGTGCTCACCGTAGCATACATGAGACTCCCAATAGCTGACGCGTATGGGACTTTAGCCATGTAGTCCTGTTCCTCCTGCGTCTTTGCACCTTGCTCCTTAGATAGCTTGAAGTGGTTGGCTAATGGAGTGCTAACCGGCTTAGCACCTCCCATGTTGAATCGATCAAGTACCTTGGCTATGTACTCTGCCTGTGACAAAACTAATTTCTTGTTTTCCCTGTCACGCTTTATCCTCATGCCTAGGATTTGTTTTGCAGCTCCTAAATCCTTCATGGCAAATTCTCTAGATAATTGTCTTTTGAGATCTGAGATGTCCTCCATGCTTGAGCCAGCCACAAGCATATCATCAACGTACAGAAGAAGGATGATGTATGACGTATCAAACTTCTTCAAGTAACAACAGTGGTCTGCATGACATCTCCTAAAACCATTTCCCAACATAAAACTATCAAACTTCTTGTACCACTGCCTCGGGGCCTGCTTCAGGCCATATAGACTCTTCTTCAGTCTGCACACCTTGTTCTCATTACCTGGTGCCACGTATCCTGTCGTTGATGCATATATATCTCTTCTTCAAGGTCCCCATGAAGAAAGGTTGTCTTAACATCTAGCTGTTCTAGATGTAAGTCCTTGAATGAAGCACTCAAGTCCACTATACAGACCATGCGAATCGTAGACATTTTCACTACGGTGAAAATATTTCAGTGAAATCGATACCTGTCTTTTTGGAACCCTTTCACAACCAATCTGGCCTTGTACCGTTTCGAACCATCGTGCTCCTCCTTCAGTCTGTAAACCCACTTGTTATGAAGAGCTTTCTTACCCTTGGGTAGAGTGACTAGCTCCCATGTACGATTAGACTCAAGAGAGTCCATCTCATCATCCATAGCCTGCTCCCACTTAACCCGTATATCTGACTGTAACGCCTCTTCAAAACACTCTGGCTCACCATTATCTGTCAGTAGTAGATAATGTAAGGAGGGTGAGTATCGGACCGTGGGTCTCCTCTCTCGAGTAGACCTCCTCACAACTGGTGTATGCGGCTCTGCCTCATCCTGTGGCACTGTAACACCCATGTCCGGTAACTCTTCCAACTCTATGAATTCTTTTTCTCGGCCTTATTTTCCTGCACACTGTCCTTATGCATCACTTTTTCATTAAAGACAACGTCCTTGCTTCTGATGATTTTCTGTTTTCTGCATCCCAGAACCTGTAGCCAAATCATGTTGCCCATAGCCTATAAACGTGCACCTCCTGGACTTCGCATCCAGCTTGTTTCTGTGCTCTGCATCAATGTGAACATATGAAGTGCAACCGAACACTCTGAGATGTGCAAGGTTCACTTCTTTCCCAGTCCACGCTTCTTCTGGTAGCCCACCATCCAATGGTGCTGAGGGACTTTTATTGATGAGATATGCGGCAATATTCACAGCATTTGCCCAAAAGGTCTTGGGCAACCCTGTATGTAACCTTATGCTCCTGGCGCGCTCAAGGATGGTCCGGTTAATGCGCTCAGCCACACCATTCTGCTGTGGTGTCCCTGGAATTATTTTCTGATGTTTGATTCCATTTGCTGCACAATACTCCTCAAACCTCTTATCACAATACTCTCCCCCATTGTCAGATCTGAGACACTTTACTGTTTTTACCTGTCTCATTTTCTACCATAACTTTCCACTTCTTAAATACATCAAATACATCAGATTTATGTTTTAAGAAGTAGATCCACAGTTTTCTACTAGCATCATCAATAAAGGTAACAAAATAACGTGAGCTACCAAGAGATAATACCTGTGCCGGTCCCCACACATCAGTGTGTACAAGCTCCAACAGATGTGTCTTTGGAGCGCGTCCCGTCTTCTTGAAGCTTATCCTCTTCTGCTTGCCATACACGCAATCCTCGCAGAATTCCAAGTCAATAGACTTCAGCCCTGGTAGCTTCCCTTATGACAATAGCACTTTCATCCCTTTCTCACTCACATGTCCCAGCCTCTGATGCCATAACTGCCCATTCACTCCAGTTGATGCGACTGCGAGTGAACTATACGATCCTGAAGTCACATACAAAGTACCTTCCTTTTTGCCTCGAGATATTACCAAGGCAACTTTTGTGATCTTCCAGGAGTCACTGGTGAATGTCGTCACATAACCGGTATCAGCCAACTATCCCACTGAGATCAGATTACGTTTCAAACTCGGTACATGTCTGACATCCTTCAGTTTCAAGACCGTTCCGTCTTTCTGATTTACATGAACATCTCCCTTTCCAACAATATTGCACGGCTCATCATCACCCAGGTAGACTCTTCCAAAGTCACCTGACACATAATCACGCAGAACTTTCTTACACAAAGTAGCATGAAACGAAGCACTCGAGTCTATAACCCAAGACTCATTCCTCGTATCAAGAGACAAAATCAACGCCTCTGTGTCGCTCTCCTCAGACAGATTCACTGAATCTTTTCCACCTTGAGAGCTGCCTTCTTGTTTCTTGAGCGCTCTGTAATCACGTTTCATGTGCCCCTTCTTGCCGCAATGCTAATACCCGTCTTTGTCTTTCGGTCCCTTGGACTTATTCGTTGACTTAGAACGCCCGTGTTAATTGCCTCCTTTGTTCAGCGATCCTCCTCTTCCTTCAAACGTTTAGAGCATTCCCTGAATCCCCTGAAACTCCTGATGCCTTCCTTCTAGATTCTTCGCTGAGAATTAGACCGCCACATCATCAAATTTCAGCTTTGTCGATCCTGAGAATTGCTCACAGCAATCACCAAACCATCCAACTGTCTGGCAAACTGGATAAGATCAATAACGCTCTGACCTCATCCTCAAAAGTAATGCCAACGGATTCCAACTGGCTCGTGACTGTATTGAACTCGTTTTGATGTTCAGCCACGCTCCCACCATCTGACATCTTCATGTTGAATAGCTGTTTCATAAGATGAACCTTGTTGGATGCTGAGGACTTTTCATACATGGTGGCTAGGGCTTCCATTAATTCTTTTGTCGTTTTTACCTTGGATATATTGAAGGCGACGCTCTTAGACAAAGAGAGTCGGATCGTTCTAAAGCCTTATTATCCAGTAAAAACCATTCATCATCTGTCAACTTTTTGGTTTCTTCTCTTTTCCTCCTCCTAGAGGAATATAGAGGTCCTTCTGATACAGATAATCCTCCATCTGCATCTTCCAGAAGGCAAAGTTTGAACCATCAAACTTCTTAATTTTAGTTTTCCCATCTTCTGCATCGCTCCCATAGAACTAAACCAATAGCTCTGATACCAGTTGTTGCGCAGCACGGCAACAACGCAGTGAGCCTAGATCCAATCTAAGGCCTCACCCACAAACGATAGACAGGAGAAATATAAACTAGAAATAGATCAAAGCAATCCAAAACAAACCACAAGACAAGATATACGTGAAAAAACTCCAAACTAGGATAAAAAAACCACGGATGCAAAATTCCACTATGAAGAGAAACGAAGATTACAAGGCAATATACTAACCTCTCTCTTGGAAGTACAGAGAAAATCCCTTGCCCACCCTTAGAATAATTTTCCTAGAATTCACCTTAACCTAGAATAGCCCTAGGGACCCCAATTTATAGTTTTGGCAACTTCCCTTTCCGCATCCCAGTTGCGAAAGGACTTGCGACACGAAATCCGCGAAACTCCTTTTGCATCCCAGTTGCAAAAGGACTTGCGACACGAAATCCATGAAACTCCTTTCGTATCCCAGTTGCGAAAGGACTTGCGACACGAAATCCGTGCAACCTCGACTGGTCGTGGGCGGCCCCAGATGTGGCTCTACTTCTCAACAACGTATGGAATTCACTCTCTTGAATTTTAAGCATGTTTTTACAGGGCATTACATTACTCCAACCGAGGTATCCATGATGGATGGGCAACAGTTTGGTAAGGCTATGAAACAAGACAAGCGGGGTTTTGGTAATTCGCTTCTCAATCCTACTCCATTTAGCAATTCTACTCTTGAAACTGACCCTCTTCTTACAAGTTTACTTGAGCAATTTTAGGATGTTTTTCAGGAACCTATGGGATTTCCACCAAACCGTGATCACAACCACAATATTGTCCTTCATCCTCATTCCAAACTCGTTTGTGTTAGTCCATATCGGTATCCCTATTTTTAAAAATCTGAAATTGAAAAACTTGTTAATGACATGCTTGCCTCAAGTATTATTCGTCCTAGCCATAGTCCTTTTTCTTCTCCGGTTCTTTTAGTTCGTAAACAAGATGGTAGTTGGCGTCTTTGTGTTGACTATCGTGCTTTAAATAAAGAAACCATTAAGGCCAAATTTCCTATTCCTATTTGTTGATGAACTCCTAGATGAATTGCATGGGGCAACTATTTTTAGCAAGTTGGATTTACGTTCCGGGTATCATCAATTCGTGTTAATCCTGATGATGTCCCAAAAACGGCATTTCGTACACATGAAGGATATTACGAGTTTTCTCGTAATGCCCTTTGGGTTGACAAATGCCCCCCGCTACTTTCAATCTCTCATGAATCATATTTTAAAACCTTTCTTGAGAAAATTCATCTTAGTTTTCTTTGATGACATTCTTATCTATAGCACCAACTTGGAAGAACATCGACACCGTTTAGCCACGGTGCTGGAGATTTTACACCAACATCATCTTTTTGCAAACAAATCCAAGTGTGCCTTTGGGTGTCTTGAGATTGCATATTTCGGTCACTTAATCTCAAAAGATGGGGTCTGGGCTGACCCTAAAAAAATTGAATCCATGTTAAACTGGCCTTTTCCTTCCACTCTTAAGTCCTTAAGGGGTTTCTTAGGTTTTACGGGGTATTATAGGAAATTCATAAAAGGATATAGATCTATTGATGCCCCCTTGACTTCTCTACTTTAAAAAAAATTCCTTTGAATGGATTCTTGCTGCCAAAGATGCTTTCACTGCCCTTAAAGAAGCTGTGACTAACCCCCCTGTTTTAATTCTTCCCGACTTCACTATACCCTTTACTATTTAGTGTGATGCTTCTGGTTATGGTGTAGTGTTGTATTAATACAACAGGACAGGCCCATTGCCTTTATGAGTGAGGCCATTCTTGGCAAAGCATTGCACCTTTCCACATATGAAAAGGAGTTGTTGGCTTTAGTACTAGCAGTGAAGAAATGGCGGTGTTATGTGTTGGGGCAGACTTTCGAATACAAACAGACTATCAAAGCCTCAAGTACTTACTTGAGCAGAAGGTGGGTACTCCAATGCAACAAATGCTTACTAAGTGTGTTGGGATTTGATTTTATGGTTGAATACCGAAAGGGAAAAGACAATTTGGTGGCAGATGGTCTATCGAGGAATTTGAAGATGCACCTAGCCAGCTGGCGCCTTGTCCTTTCCTTCTCCTAGTTGGCTTTCAGATTTGCATGTATCCTACTCCTTGGATCCAAAATTAAAGAAACTCATCTCTAAAACAATCTCCTTGATGTCTCTAAATATCATTTAAAGGATGGCTTGTTGTTTTACAAGGGCAAGCTGTATATTAGTGACTCTACTGCTATCAGGGAGCAGTTGCTTAATTTGGTTCATGGGACCCCTCAAGCAGGTCACTCGGGGCTTCATAAAACTCTTCATCGAGCTAGGGCCAATTATTACTGGAAGGTATGAAGAGGATGTCAAAACGTTCATTCGAGAGTGTGATATTTCCAGCGCAACAAACCAGAAAATCTTCATCCAGCGGGACTCCTCCAACTTTACCTATTCCTACAAAAATATGGTCAGATATTTCCTTGGACTTCATTGAAGGGCTGCCTCTTTCTAACAGTTTCAGTGTGATTTTTGGTTGTGGTGGACAGGCTTAGTAAGTATGCGCATTTCCTTCCAATTGCGCAACCTTACACAGCTTCTAAAATTGGTCAGATTTTTATTGTCAATATTTTCAAACTCCATGGCATGCCAGTTCTATTGTTAGTGACAGGGATCCCGTCTTCACTAGCCTATTTTGGAAAGAATTGTTCAAATTGCAGGGGACTGAGCTCAAATTTTCTTCCGCTTATCATCCACAAATAGATGGTCAAACGGAGATTGTTATAAGTGTGTGGAGCCCTATTTATGGTTTTTTTCTGGAGATAAACCAAGAGATTGGTCTTGGTGGTTGCCTATCGAGGCAGTTTACAGATACCCACCGCCGCCATTGTTGGCTCATTCGCCGGGGACAGCGGCGGTTCAGTCTGTGAAAGACACACTGCAGCGTCGGAACGAGATTTTACGCCTCTTGCGGGGGAACCTACACCTGTCACAAGAAAGGATGAAGCGTTAATTTGCTAATTTAAAACGTACTGAACGGCAGTTCGAAGTAGGCGACTACGTCTTCCTGCATCTCCAACCGTACAAACAACATTCAGTTGTGCAGCACCGCAATCTGAAGCTTTCTCCCCGATTTTATGGTCCTTATCAGATCCTAGAGAGGATTGGGAGTGTCGCTTACCGTTTGGATCTTCCATCAACCTCCATCCTTCATCCCGTATTTCATGTATCGTGTTTGAAACGGAAGCTGGGTGCTCGGAATGTGCTGGTCTCTACAATTCCTCCGGTGGCTGTTGATGGTGGGCCGTAAGCTGAGCCTGAAGAAATTTTGCAGCGGCGCATGAAGAAGAAGCAAGGGCGAGCTGTGAGTGAACTGCTTGTCAAATGGAAAGGACTTGGGCTCGATAATGCCTCCTGAGTTGACTTCCATTAGCTGCAAAAAGACTTCCTTGACCTTGAGGGCAAGGTCTTCTGATGGGGGAAGGATTGTCATGGGCCTATTACTTATGGGCTTGGCCTGGGACGTGAGGCCTTATGCTTAGCTTATTTGACTTAGTCTATTCAGTAAGTAGTGGGCTGTTGGTTATTTGTCATGTCAGTAAGTAGTGGGCTGTTGGTTACGTGTTGTTTAATTTCAGTAAGTAGTGGGCTGTTGGTTATTTGTCATGTCAGTAAGTAGTGGGTTGTTGGTTACTATTCAGTAAGTAGTGGGCTGTTGGTTATTTGTCATGTCAGTAAGTAGAGGGCTGTTGGTTACGTATTGCTTAATTTCAGTAAGTAGTGGGCTGTTGTTGGTTATTTGTCATGTTATTTAAGTTGGTTGTTAATGAAAATGGATCCGGAAGTTTATTCATTATTCGTAATAGGAGGACTCGGCCCCCTCGAAGTGGTTATCTACTTACTTCTGATATCTAGCTCTTTACATTGATCGAGCAGAGAGGGAGAGGTGCATAGAGAGAGAGAGAGAGAGAGAGAGAGAGAGAGAGAGAGTAGGCGGTTGGGAGTGGGAGGGGAAAGGGCCGAATGGAATGAGATAGAATTTTTTTTTTTTTTTTCTTTTTTTGCTTTTATAGAGACCCATTGCCAACGCCCGATTTTAGTTAGCACTGGCAAACGGTCTTCCCCAACCGACTTTATTGTAGTGGTCACTTATACACGAGCTTTCATATAACCAGAAGTGCTAGGATTCAGCACATTGAGAGAGAGAGAGTGTGTGTCTTAAAATAATTTAAAAAAAAAAAAAAAAAAAACTCTCTCCTACACTCACGCCCAAACTCTTGGAATTGCAAAATAAATAAATAAATAAATAATCTCTCCAACGCTCATCCCATACTCTTGGAATTGCAAGCCGATTTCCCGCGAAAGCCTTTGCATGAAGTTCCTACGCAAGGATTCTATGTGGGGCCCACTATGCTGTTTGTGAGAAAGCCACTCCGTCCATCCTTTTTTGAGATCATTTTAGGACTTTCCACCAAAAACAAGGTGTATCCAAAGCTTAAATGGGCCACACGAAAGGAAAAGTGAGGATTTAGTGACCACTGTTGAAACATTTATATGGCTACAAAAGTTTTGTATCAATTTAAGTTTTCGGTGTTTTCATTTCATCTCAGTGAAAATGACCTTATAAACGGTTTGGATGGAATATAAACATCAAGGTGGAGCCTAGGAAGGTTTCAATGGTAAGCATTCCTTTCCCCACTATTTCATCTCGTATGGCCCACTTGAGTTTGGGATCCTCCTCATTTTTGGTGTAATGTCCTGAAATGATATCTAAAAACGAATAGACTAGTTGGATTTCACACAAACATCACGGTGGGCCCTACACAGAATCCTTGCAAAGGAACTTCATGGGAAAGGCTTTATCAGGAAGTCCGCGTCCCCTGGAATTGGGAAACATTGGCTACTACCCCTGCCACCTGCCAATGGCAGGGGGAGTAAGTATTCAAATAAAATCCGCAAGTAAATCAATAATATAGTAAAACTGAGAGAATGCTAAGTATGATTAAGTACTCCATACAAAAATAATCTGAAGAATACCTTACACTGCTATTAATTGAAAGAGTTCTGCTTTGCCCACAGGTGTGTACAGTAGAGCTCGTGTACATGCCACACACGTGCCAGCATGGAGCATAGGTGAGAGATCCAATCCATCCATCAGGTTGGTCCAATCTTCTACATGCTTTCCCAATAGTACTAGATCTGGTCCACTAAACAAGTGAGCCCCGATACTGGAAACAGGTGAATTGATTAGAAAACTTCAGCCACATTTCAGGAGCCCTACCACTACAAGAAAATAGGCCTTTAGCCACAATTTTTTAGCCTCAGTTGAAAAAATGGAGGCTAAATGTGTATTTTAGCCTCGGTTGTTAAGGAACTGAGGCTCTAAAAGTTCATCTTTTGCCTCAGTTGTATAGGAACCGAGGCAAAAAGTCTACCTTTTAGCCTCAGTTACATAGGAACTGAGGCGAAAATCTACCTTTTAGCCTCAGTTGCATAGGAACCGAGGCAAAAAATCTAATTTTTAGCCTCAGTTGCATATGAACCGAAGCGAAAAGTCTACCTTTTAACCTCAGTTGCATAGGAACCGAGGTAAAAAGTTTACCTTTTAGGCAAAAAGTCTACCTTTTAGCCTCAGTTGCATAGGAACCGAGGCGAAAAGTCTACCTTTTAGCCTTAGTTGCATAAAAACCGAGGCGAAAAGTCTAGTTTTTAGCCTCAGTTGCATAGGAACCGAGGCGAAAGGTATAGTTTTTAGCCTCATTTGCATAGGACCCGAGGCGAAAGGTTTACTTTTTAGCCTCAGTTGCATAGGAACCGAGGTGAAAGGTCAACTTTTTAGCCTCATTTGCATAGGAACCGAGGCAAAAAGAACGGATGCCAAAAGTCTATATTTAGGAATTTTGAAAAAAAATTGAGAATATTGAAATAATTAAAAAATTTTAAAAATTTTGACAATTGTGAAAAAATTGAGAATTTTGAAAAAAAAATGGAGACAATTGGGAAAAAATTGAGAATTTTGAAAAAAAAAATTGAGAGTTTTGAAAAAGATTTGAATTAAAAATTTTTTAAGAACTAAGAATTTTTAAAAATTTTGAAAACTTTTAAAAAATTAAGAATTTTTTTTTAAAAAATTAAGAATAAAAAATGATAGTTATGAAAAAGTATGAATTTTTTTTTTTAAATTGAGAATTTTAAAAAATTAAAAATTTTGAAATTTTTGTAATTTTTGAAAAAGAAAAAGAATTTTGAATTTTAAAATCTTTAAAAAAATTGAAAAATTTTGAATTTAAAAATCTTTAAAAAATTGAAATTTTTTAAATTTTGAGAAATTTCAAATAATTAAAATTCTGAAAAAAAAAAATAAGAAATTTCAAATGAAATCGGATGGACGCAAGAAATTTCAAATGAAACGGATGGACGGAAGAAAGAGTACCCAATGTATACGTTTTTACCCCCTCGGTTGCATGGGAACCGAGGCCAAAAGTCTACTTTTGGCCCCACTAGCATAGCAACGAGGCGAAAAGTTTGATCTGGTGGCCGTAATTTCTTATCATCTCATGCATGACCATCATCGTGACAATAAGAGGATAGATAAGATATGAGTAGAAGAACCGGAATATGGTACACTCGTTTTTGTTAGTAGTTGTGAAATATGATATCTCAGTCGGAGCCGTTCAGACAGTGGGGCACATCATTGATGGCCAGTATTTCAAAAATTGAATCGATCCTATACACCCATTATCCTTCCCTTTCCATCAATGAATATCTACCGTTCAATAAGTTTTACTTCTACGCAGAGATTGACGCCACTGATTGAATGACTTCAGTAACTGTACTAATTTTTTTCGTAAACCTTTCGTCAAGGATCAACTATATGGACGGTCTAGATCTACTCATGTCCATGCCACGTGTACAGAGATCCCAGCTCCATCCATTTCGACTGGTTCCACCGATATTTGAAGAGGAGAGGCTGCCAAACGCCTGGACTCTTCACATTCATTTCGCTTCCTTGCTTCGTCTGCTCGTTTTCCTCAAAACCCTTGAAATCGGAGAGAGAGAGTGTTCAAACCATCTCCTCCTCTCTCGTTGCCCTAGATTTTTGCAGAAAATCCTCATCTCTCTCTCTCTCTCTCTCTCTCTCTCTCTCTCTCTCTCTCTCTCTCTCTCTCTCTCTCTCTCTCTCTCTCTCTCTCTCGATCATCAGATCCTTCAAAGATGGCGAGCTTTTTTCTCCTCTTCTCTAAATTTTTTTTTGCCACCTATAGTATGATTTTTCTGATTTTTTTTTTTCTCGATTTTTGGTGCTTGATCTGTTTTGATCCGAATACGTCTTATGCATTTCGATTCCGAGAGATTTCGTTGGATTTTGATCCGATTCCCGCTGATGGATCTGTTTTGCTTTCGGATCCGATTATTTGAAGCTTTGGTTTTCAATTTTGGTTTTGAGCTGATGATCTTTACATGTTGCCTTCCTTGGGATTTGTGTTTGTGATGGAAAATCTGTGATAATGTAGTGGTAGTTGTTGTAGATCTTCTGGCACTAGTGATCGGTTGTGTTGTTTTTTCTGCATTTTTGGTATGGAATTTTAGATCCTGGAGGATCGGCGGCTGTGTTGCTTTTTCTGCATTTTTGGTTTGGAATTTTAGATCCTGGAGATATGATCTAGGGTTTTGCTCAAATCTCAGAGAAACTTTGATAGTTTCGATTGGATTGTTGCAGATTTCTATGATAAAGCTGAGGTGACACACAAAAGAATCCAAGAGCTGAGATGTCATAGATCTTCTGGTTTGTGTGAATTTTCATGGATGAATTATGGATTGTGTTATTTAAGGTTCTGTTGAAAGAAAAGGTTTGTGTGTATAGATCTTGTATATTTCGTTCAAATTCATATCTGGCTTATGATTCATCAGTTCTTTTTGGGGATTCTTTTGGCTGAGAAAATTTCTCTCTGTAGATTCTAAGAATGTGATCTGATTACAATTATGGATATACTTATGGTGGGCCTAGCATTGCAGGGTATATACATAGGTGGACACTCAGGAGATTCCAGCCACCTTAGATTAGCTAGAATTGGTAGCTTAGTTCGATTGTTTGATGTACTAGTTTCCATCTTATTCTGGATTATTATTAATGTGTTATTTGAGGCACTAGTATTCATGTTAGTCTTAAATGTCATTTCTTTTACTGTAATTTTGCTTACATCAATTATATGCAGATGCTCTTCTGCAATATGACTAAGTTTCTATATATTATTCCCTGGTATCATTTAATTGAAAAGGTTAAAATAAATGAGATTGTTGGATGATAGTTAGCATCACCTTTCAATGGGGAGGAAAAAGAAAGAAAGAAAAAAAACCTTTGGCACTGGTGCAATGGTGCGCCGATATCTAACTGAAAATCCAATTTTGTATACTCTTAGCAACACTGGTTCTTGATCCTATGGATGACTCCCCTGCATCAAGAGAATAAGGTCGATGAGAATTTTTTTCATAGTCATACGAGTAATTGATAGGTCATGCTCCTCTAGCACCTACAATACATTTTTTTTTTTAATTTTAAATTTTATTATTATTTTTTTAAATCTAATGTACGGTCAGTTCCAGTTTCTGGAGCGACTACTCTATAAATTTAATGCACCTACAATTTAGAACAACCACCTAGTGACTTCTCTATTGCTCAGTTCCAGTTTCTGGAGCGACTACTTGTCGTCCATGGGCACCGGTGCTATAAGAGGATTACCCAAATGGTAAGAACTACAGAATCCCTTCTTTCTCTGCTTTCACGCAATACAAAATTGTATATTTATATGGGTTGCATGGCTAATTCGTACTCGTGGAAACTACATTGCATTCAAATCTGCTATTTCTTTTATAAGAATATTTTATTTTGCAGTGATTTTATTTTGCAAGATGAAGGTCAAACTGGTAATTCAGAGCAGGTCTGTTCAAATGTCTGCACGCATTTGTATAAATACAGAAACATGATACACAGTGGCAATGAAAGACGGCGTCCCACCAAAGTCTCCAATGAAAAATCTTCTTCAAAACTCAGGAGTCCGCAGCCTCTCATCAAACTTGTAATGAGAAGGTTTGAGAAGTTCATTGGTTGTGTATTTTATTTTATCTTATCTTATTTTTTCTGTTATCGAAACTTCGCTAGAGTCATGGTTGTTTGTCATTGTTTTGGGGAGATTGATTGTTGTCAAAGCTACAGTTGTGTATGCTTGTGCTTTTATTTATTTGTTATTTATTCTGACATCCTTTTGATTTTCTTTGCCTTCTTTGTTAGACTTGAGAGTTCTTTCCGAAGTTTCTCTCGGTCTGTCCTTCATGCAGCAGCAAGAGTTGTGCAGGAGATATGGAAAAGTAGGGCTGCGGTATTTGCTTTAGGTGTCTATGACATGGATGAAGGAACCCATCTTCAAGGATATTCTGAAAACACTGATTCAATTGACCCAGATCTCAACGAAAGCTCATAACTTGAAGGTAGCCTCTTTCAGATGTACTACTACATGTTTAATGCCCATTGTGCAGTTTTGTGCTTCATCCTTGAATGTCTGATAATTGATGTTTTCTATGAGGTAAGTGATTGGATGCATTTTAATTAAATTCCATGCTTTTAACTTAAGCTACATTCGGATTTGCAGTTGATTTAAATTAAATTCCAACAAGTAAGATATCCAAAATTGGATTACTCCCACTTTTATGTTGAATGATGAAAGGTGAAAAATAACCAGTGTTTTAGAAACTGGAATGGATTGGCTGTTTTGACTTGTGGGGCTGAACTTGGCGGGTTGTGTGCTCTGGTTTCTTCCCTCAAACTAGTTCTTTTTTTTTTTAATTATTTTTTTAATGTAAATATTATAACATTCTGATTGCACCGCCTGGTCAGTTGCATTCTTCTTTTTGGCAAAATATGCATTTACGCGACTTGAAACCAAATCGGTCATGTTCACAACCTGTATTTCAACTAAAACAAAATTGTCTGTTAGTACTGTTTGCACAGGTTTTTTAAATAAACAAAAGCAAAGCATATTATTGAAGGGGTTCTATTAATCAAATTGAGTTGTCCAACATGTCTAAATGCCTTGACACATTTCAGTATGGTACCCATGTCCAAGGCCAGCCTGACCATTGGTCAGCTCTACCATGTGGATTGCTTGACCAAAAAAATCGAACTACAAACATGTATGTCCAATACCTTTTTTTTTCCTTTATTTATTTATTTATTTAATTTTGTTGCTATATTGCATATAATTTGTTGCCTGTATTTGTAATGGATTTATTTATTGAGGGTTGAAGGGAATCAAAACTTGCAACAATCTTGGAAACTCATGCTGTGTCGCCATTTCTATACTGATAGCTATTAGTCTTTCTGGTCGGTTATTTTATTTCAGTTTAGTGTTGATTCATTCGACATGGGTTGTGGTAGGGAAGATAGCATGGGGAGTTGTGTCATTTGACACATGGACAGTCGCACACAAAATTATTGCTAATGGCGAGTTCTTCTTCTTTGCAGATGCTTTCAGACAACTGTCAGCTAAGCAAAAGTCATACCTAAAGCTTGCGTTGTGACTTTGTATTATTTGTGGAACCTAATGTTGTGTAATAGTTTGATTGAGTTTGTTTTGAAAACTTTTAATAGTAAACAAGTGAGATTGATTGTTCGATTGAGTTGTTAACTATTTTGTTAGTATTATGGCTTTCATGATTGATTGTTTCATGAGTGGATTGAATGAAAGGATTAGTAGTTTAAATAAATATTTTAAAAAATAAACATTTTTAGCCTCAATTAGTAACCGAGGCTTGGATTTAGCCTCGGTTGCTGAGAACCAAGGCTGAAATTCCCATGGCTAAAGGCTTTCGCCTCGGTTGTTGAGAACCGAGGTTAAAAATATATTTAGCTTCAATTGGAGGCAATTGAGGCTAAAATTTGGATTTGGTCTCAGTTGGAAACAATGGAGGCTAAAATTTTGATTTAGCCTCATTTCGAGAAAACTGAAGCTAAAAAGGTCTTTTAGCCTCACTTGAAGAATTGAGGCTATAAAAGTCATTGTAGCCTCGGTTGCTAAAACCGAGGCTAAAGCCTTTAGCCACGGGGGTTTCAACCTCAGTTTGGATAAATGAGGCAAAACTGAGGCTAAAGGCTTTAGCCTCAGTTTTTAACCTTTTTAGCCTCAATTTTGAACCGAGGCTAAAGTCCCCTTTTCTTGTAGTGTACATTTGTTTTTGCAAACTGTTTTCCACCTGACCAAATCAACCTGATCCTTGGGCGATGGCATCAATATAGTGGTGCCATTCTGATGGATGTATTGGTCTCGGACCTATTGTGCCATGCTGGCACATTGTGGCATGTACATAGGGGTGCACACGGTATGGTCCGGTTTCCAAAGGAATGAGAACTAAAGGTGGCCCCCTTCACATGAATGGTCAATATCAACAGCTGGCAGTGACCAATTCATCAATCTCCTTGGCTATTCGGTTCAGTTTTGAAACCGGAACGAACCGTGTGCACCCCTACGTGTACATGAGTTTTATAACCCATGCATGTAGGCTTAGCAAAGCTCCAGTTAAAAACGTATCTGTAAAAATAATCCCACACTTTTCTGTTAAAATGGACAAACAAATTATGGACGGTGAATCGACTAGTAGTTTGAGTAAGTCTAACAGAGTCAGGACAACTACAAAATTTATAAATATGTTTTAACCGCATTCCTTGATGTCGAAGGGGGCCTCGTCTTCAGCCACTTTCTCACTCAGTTCATCCATATATGAGAAGTAGGAGTGGAAGCAAAAATCCGTGAAATCATGCACTACCGTACAACTTCCCAGTATTGTACTCCAGTAACCGTCCTGAAATCCACACGAAATTATAGACCGCCAGGTTGAAATAATAGGATCGGATTATAAAGAAACCATACAACTGTGAACGATGGGTAATCTTTGTAAACGGATTTGAAGAGAGCTCACAACAAAACAATGGAAAAGCTTATCTATGACGTGTTCGCCAACCGCCTCGAAAGTTGCAATCAATGGAGCAAAAATTCCATATCCTATTCCAACTAGATGGCTTCCGGCAATGCCAATAACCGGTCACAAAAGTAACGGCACGAGTAAGAATAGCAATACCAAGGTCTCTTTGTTCTGCCATTAGGCATGGAAGGATCAAATAAGAATAACAGAATAGCAGTTAATGCTACAATGCTTAACCAAAACAAACCCTACACGCGGGGCTCACTTTCTAGTGGTCCAAATTGTCTATAGGGTGGACCCTATTTCGAATGGGAGATGCACCCAAAATCTCCCCATCAGAGATCCTGTACAGCCTACTTGGCCCCAACTAAAATTGGATCCTTAGGTACCCGTTTCAATTGGATGGCTAAGATTAGTTAAGATTGGAAAAAATTGGGGTATGACCAAATACCTTGTGGGATTAATCAGACAGACCACTTAGTTAACTGAAAGATGGGCATGCCATGATCTTGCATCATACCATCATACAATCCCTCTCAGTTGCTCAATGGAATGTGATGACTCCAGAAAATCAGAGTTGGATTTTGCTCTGATGGGCAACCACACATTATCATCATGAACAGAAAAGATTATGGGCAAGTCAAGCAATGTGATGTGGAGTCCATGATCAAGTATTGATTATGATGGCATATCTCATACTGAATCATTGACATGCAGAGAAAACATTCAATCATTCCTTCAATGTAAAGCTGAGGCTGAGTTTCCTATTTATTTCGCATAGGGAAGTTCCCTGTTGGAAACTCAGTTTATAGATGTGGGGCCCATGGTTAGTCCATCAAAGCCATTGATCTCATGGAACTCATCTTGGAGGACCATCCCCCCCCCCCCCCAAAAAAAAAAAAAAAAAAACCTCCCAAATCGGAATATCCTAGTAATCGACCTTCATGCATTCCTTTTTAATCATGTATTTGCATGGCATTAATGGGAAGGTTATACTTGATCAATTCGGGGGATTGTTTGAAAAAGGTCCATGTGGGCTGTCAGATCAATGGTTTGGATACACCAACCATGGGCTTAATTCTACAAACTAAGCTTTTCACTAGGAATTTCACCATGAGAAACGAATAGGAAGCTATCCAGCCTTGTAAAAGCTAATTTGCTCCATAGTAAAGCAGCAAACTTTGTTACACAGTAATAAGTCCAGATGAAATGTGCGGGCCACGGTCCCAAGATTACAGAAGAGTTTCCGATGAGAATGATGGCTATTGCAAATGGGCTGATAATCACCGCTGCAAAAGAAATAGATATTAGAAACAACATTTACTATCTGTAGATACCTACCAAAATACATTGAGATAATTACTACGAACTCCACTAGAGATAATTAATTTAGGAAGGTGTCCCTCGTTACTTTGAGGAGTCTTCAAACTGAGAAATACATTGATGTGACAATGCTTGTCTGAGCAACGCATTTAAACTACTATGAGCTGTAAGACTCCTATCAGGTGGGCCACACATGATCATCAGATCTGACCGTTGGATTATTTAGATTGAGCGATTCAGTGGACCCCACTTAAGTTGTGATCATTATAAATAGGTTTGGGGCGGGACGCTTGAACCGATGTCCCTATACTCGGTTATTAAGACAGATATGAAAACCTACGGTGTAGAGACCCTAGAGGGAGAAGTGTGATGGGTAAGCTTCTAGCCTTCTTTCCCTATATATTGATGTCTTGGTCCCCTCACCAACACAAGCGAGAAACCCTAGTCCCATTAAAGGTTCTCTTAAAAGGTGTAAGGTGCGGAAGATCAAGATTCCTGTCGGCGGAATGTCTTCCCAATCAGGTACGATTTCAGTTTATGGTTTTGAATCTCCTATTTTGATGCATTGACGATCCGTCAATTCCGCAATATAGAAATAACATTTGGTATCAGAGCCACTATGCATTGATTTTGGAGTTATTTGATCTACTTATTTCCGATCTCACCGTTATAACCAAGAATGGGATTGGAATATGGCACTATTTGGATGGAATGAATTTTCCGTCATTAATCATGGTTGTCCGACCTTGCTCAGGCCGAAATTTATTATTATTAATTTTTGGCCCTATTTCTGAGCGCATGCAAACATGGATGTATGGATGCTTGAAAGCCGGCATTTGAAAGCCCATCTCTATCTCACCTTCATCTTCTCTGTTCCCAATCAGCCATCAGCGTCAATGGCAACAATAGCAGCCGCGTCTGGGGCCAGTAGCCATAGCACACCATTGCAATCTGATAG
Organism: Magnolia officinalis; assembly: GCA_021015155.1. NCBI lineage: Eukaryota > Viridiplantae > Streptophyta > Magnoliopsida > Magnoliales > Magnoliaceae > Magnolia > Magnolia officinalis. The sequence continues at coordinate 4,376,170 of JAJHSJ010000015.1, read as the reverse complement.
CGGTATTGACGGCTGAAACCCGCAGCAATGTGATGACGTTGCTGTCGGCGCTGAGGAAGATGATGGCGACCACCTTATCTATCAAAGGTTGACAGTCGGCAGCCATATTTGATGGCGAAGGCGGTTATGGCAGGCTGGGATTTCGGAATCGCTGGCGGTCGACGGCTTGACAGGAAACCATGGTTGCCTTCTCCATTCAGAGTTGGAGCCGATCACAGCCATGGATCCTGACGCTTCTTCGTGAAGCTTTGCACCACCATTAATGGCTGCCGCACCTGTTTAAACCCACCTCTGCTTCACCTCCTCAATCAGATCCGTCCGGTGATTGCGGAATGTATGGCCTCCATCTCCTTGCGTCTTTGTTGCTGTCAGCGACCATGGTTGATCCACCATCAATGCCATCATCGACGTGGTGCTGACGTCCAGCTTGGGGCGACGGAGACAATTTTGGAAGGAGGGGCTGTGGCTAGGGATTTTTTCCTGATTTTCAGAGACTGCAGCCGCATATGGCTTTTTTCCCTGATTTTTCCCTGATTTTTAGAGACTGCAGCCACAGATGGCATTTAAAAAAAAAAAAAGAAAAGGAAGTAGTCCTGCACATGGATACTCTTTGGGTCTGTTTGACATGTTCAAATTGGGCAGCCTTTAGGTATTCTTCCAGCAACTTAGGCCCATTTGTAACATTATTTGGGCTTGTTTAATGCTCATTCTAGGCCCACTCTTGAACTTATGATTGTACTCTCTCCAATCAGATTATGTAGCCCTCTTTGGAATTTTGGGCCCATTGTCCATGATTATCCTAACCATTGAAATCATTACTTGTGCCATTTTAGATCAAATAAAACCTAAATAAAAATAAGCAGATGGTTGGTAGGTTATATTTGTTAAACGGCCCTGGTAATTCCTGAATATGGTTGGATACATCATTCAGTCCTGATTTGACCCTAAATAGGGCCATTACCCACCTTCTTAAGGCTGATATTAAGTCATATTTTGGACCAAATCAGAACTATTACAGAATGGTCCGTTTTGAGCAGGACCATATAGCAATCCTTGGATTTGGGAGTGAGGATTGGAGCTGATTGTGTTAGCCACCAAAGTGACCTCAATTGGCGAAAAAATTTTTGCTTTCAGACTTCAGTTTATGGAATATAGTGATCATCCATATTAGGATTGTATTTAGTTGTGTTCGTTTCCATAGCGGGTGATGGTCAGAACAAAGAGGTATCATCACTTGATACGATATGAGCGGGGTGAAGTGATTAGTGATGGTTATATAAGTTTGAGAAATTCATTTTGCCCAAAGGTGATGGACGTCTTAAATTTATTTCACTAGCATTGGTCAGCTTCATGTTCAATAGAGCCTCCTGTGTGTCGTAATTTCGCCCAAAGGAGGAATCGCGATGATACGCCGGGCTCTTGCCAGAATTTGATGACTATGACCCATCATCATTCTGGGTCATTTGATTGAAGGCTCAAATCAATCGAATGTTTATACATGCATAATGTTTGTAGTTTACATTAATGTATTATTTTGTGGGACTTGTATGCTCTATTAATGTGAGTGTTGTGCTTTATTTGTTCAGCCATGATTATTTCCAATATTCCAAACCAGTTTAATTCCATACCTTTGCTTACTGGGTCCAACTTTAAGAAAAGAAAGCACTATTTAGGAAATCGTTCTTCGGGTCCTACAGAGGATTGCACACAATTTAAAGAATGGGTTGTTTCTAAGGGAAAGAATCAAGTTTTAGTCTGTTTTGAATCTAATTTAGCTGATATGTCCACAGACTCCTGGTGGATAGACTCTGGTCAACTATTCACATATGTAATTCCACGCAGGATATGCTCCAAATCCGACACCAACCGATACGGAAAGGTCGGTTTATATGGGGAACGACATTAGAGCAGACTGTTCACTCCCCAAGTATAGGGTTGTGATGTAGTAATAAACTCGGTAAGACCGAGGTCGAATCCACAGGGACTGAAACCTGTACGTAATCTGAAGTTAACTAGAACTAGAACTCTAAATCAAATAATTTTTAAGGAAAAATAGTGAAATAGTAATGTAAAACTTAAGAGAATTCAAAGGAAGGGAACTAGGGATTCAGAGGATCCACTTGTAGAGATCAGGGAGATCTTATGCCTGCTTCACAAATCATGGAAATTAACTAAACTGACATTGATATAATTTTCAAGAGATGAAAGGTGTATGAATTAGAATGGATTCCATCACTAAACCATGCCCAAGAGACAAGGCTATCAACAGAATTAAACTAATTACCAACTACATCAACATGCTATGAAAATCAAGAAAAGGGGACCGTCATCCGACCATGCCCAGCAAACGATGGTGAACAACAGGGCTTCCTGATGTCATAAGCATAAAGAGGAAAAGAACATGCTCAAAGCCATCGCAGACCCATTGTAATTTCAGTCACAACAGACCATTAAAGACTAAAAACATATTCCCATAATAAAACAAATATCAAATTCAATTCATAATTAAAACCAAATTAAAAACATAAAATTGAATCTCCCATCCCACTACAAGCTTCACCTCTTAGCCCTAGCTAAGAGGTTTAGCCTAGCATAGATAGGCTATACATCTTAGAAAAATAAATAAGAAAAACTATATAAAAAAAACACTACCAGTTATTTTCTCTCTCTGCTTCCCGTCAAAACCCAAACCAAGCTCCCTGCCCTCCTGCTGCCTCCAAACTCAGCTCTCTTTATAGGCAACCCCACAGCCGTAGATCTTTTATAACAACCAGACGTCGGTCAAGCTGAGTCCGTGCTGGAGTTGGCGAGTCGATTCCCTGTTACACTGCAGGTGTCGCAACACCTTTCGCAGTGTCCAGGTCTCGGACGCTCTATAACAGGCCCGCGTAAGCATCTTATGTTGTTCTGATGGTGGGCCCCTGATCGCGATTGTTTGAGAAATCCACCCCGTTTACTGAAATCAGCACGAAAAACTGGTCAGACGTGACCGTTTTTCTTCTGCTTTGATGTGGCCTACTTTGTGGTTCAGTTCACCGTCCATCTTCCGTTTGGACAATGAAAACACGATCTACGCTGTCAATTGGAAAACTTCCATCTAGGAAGTGGTAATAGGTCTTGTAAGACTCTGATGGACGGCTTGGATTGAACTTTTGAGTTGTGGTGGTGGCCCACAAGGATGGACCGCACGTCCCTGTTTTCGCACGTTCCTTCCCCAAAGCGTACGCGGCTGATCCTGTGATGGATGGTGACCCACTGATTGATGTGGACAGAGAAATCCATTACGTCCATTGTATTCCTCTCGAAAAACCGTTGGGAATGGATGATTTTGGAATAGTTTTGGTGTGGCCCACGAGATCAGTTACTCCACCGTCCATCTTGCTTTTAACGGCTGGAAACTTACGGACGCCTACATTGGGTCAAAAGGACACCTACACTAAGGGCGTGGACACCTCCCGGGACGAATGAACGGTGTGGATTATCGAAATGTGAGCAGAGTGGGTCCCACTACACAAAAACATACGGACCACCCCCGCCCGCTATCTCTGTGTAGGAGACGGATCGGGTCAACGCCCGCTGACCTGTTTATTCCTTCCGGTGCATAGCGAATGTGCACGCTCTATGTGCACACTCCCTCTGGTGTAGGCTCCCTGGTGATGTTTGAGAAAATCCCCTCCGTCCATCTGTCTCATCATCACATTTTAACCGTGTGGACCGAAGTTGAAGCGTATCCGGACAGTGGGCGGGTCCCAAACCAAGATTTTATGGGCTGATCTATTCGTTTAGCATCTTTCACAACGATCCAGGAGCTGGAATTCGACGTGTACGGTTCATTTATTGTCCTCAGACCATGTATGGAGTTTCAAGCCGATCTGATGGTGGGAACCCTGTGATCTTGCATTCAGGACACTGTTCAGGCCTCTTTAACGCGAACGACTTGATTCTCTTGGGTCCCTGGCATGTAAATTCATTGATCTCAATCCTCTGGAGTGCGTCCCTTGCTTTGGTGACTCCGGAGCGTCAAATTCATGCTTTTAATATCCTTTTTCAATTAACGCTCCTGATTACACCCTGTAACAAAAACCCAATTAAAATATTCCATTAAGCATTATCATGTACGTGAAATCTGGCAATAATCGAGGTCTGATATGCAATATTTGACCCTCAACACAACCCCCAACCAGCATTTTGCTAGTCCCGAGCAAAATATGCGAAAATTAAGTTGAGAATTACGAGACAGTTCTTGTGAAGCCGAGTGATATTTTGAAAAACAATCCAGATATGAGAAGTCTTAAGATTCATGAATGTTGATTATCAATTTCTCCTGGCCTCTCATGCACGGTGAATTTCATAATCAAGTTCAAATATTAATCCATAAACTAGAATAATTTGAAACATTGAGTTCCATGGGTGTAGAGTGTAATCCCGACTTTCAACATTAATATTCAATTCTCTATTTCAGGATATCGTTGGTAACCAACAAGAGAATTCATGATAACCAAAACTTGCCTCACAGATCATTCTTTCATTTTTATCATCTTTTGATTTTTCCATTAAACAGTAATGCCCAAGACGGGAAGCAAATCCTCACCTATAGGGAGCAAACCTATGGTGAAAACCAGTTGCTTAACTCTTTTCAAATGTCAACCATGGGGAATCAAATCTATACCTATAGGGAGCAAACCTATGGTGAAGTTCGTTCGTCCAACCCTTTTCGCAGGCAGCTTATCTTGTAGCTGGGTATTTCCTTTTTCTTTCATTATTCTTATTGAACATGATGGACAAATTCCCCAGGGTGGTTCCTTCCATGTTTAATGATCACTAAGTTACAATTCAATATCGAACTGAAACCTTAATGTGCAAGCGGGATGTGTCTTGTGGAATCAAGACTCAATCAGTGTTTAAAACTTCTAATCCTAGATTAACAGTTCGAACTTACTGTGAAATCTAACAAATACTAAATCCAAGAGTCATAAGTTACCAATACCACAAATCTTTAAATTCTAAGTCCAAGATGACTGTCAAAATCACTACAAATTCACAAAAAATGTCAGAGAAAATTTAAAAATTTTCACAATTTTTGCTCAAGACAAAGAAAACACTGATTAGGTAACCTAATCTCCCACCCCCAACCTAAAAGCTACATTGTCCTCAATGTAAAAGATATGAGCATGGAATGCACATGAGACAACGAAAGTAAATGTGAAGTGATGGGAAGATAGTACCTGTATGATGAATCGTGAGAGACTTTCCAAGAGATCACATTATGGACGCCGGTCAGCCCGAGAGAGAAAGCAACGCAAAAATAAAAAAAATAAAATCCTATCTATACCACTTTCGCAGGTGCTCTCGATTGCATTTAGCATATGCAACAAGCCTTTAGACCCCTAGGTTGCCCCTAGTGGACGAGTTATAGTCTCGTGAGGGTTTGCAGTAATGTTACCTACAAACATTGAACTAACTAAATAGGAAAATGAAATGAATTGAAAAGCTGGGTTGCCTCCTAGGAGCGCTAAGTTTATCGTCTTCAGGCAGACAAATAAAGCAACTACCCTAGTCCTAAGAAAGCGATAAACCTACCTATACCTCCATCAGACTAGGAGATCAGTCCTGATAAACAGGATCATTCAGAGGCGTGGACGTGTCCTCTGAATCAAATTTCTCGACAAATGGCTTTAAGCGATGTCCATTTACTTTAAACTCCTTGCCATTGTCGGGGTCTCTTATCTCAACGGCCCCATGAGGATAAGCAGTAACAACAATGTAAGGGCCGGTCCAACGAGATCGAAGCTTACCCGGAAAGAGATGTAATCGAGAATTATACAAAAGGACTTTCTGACCTAGCGTGAATGATTTTCGTAGAATATGTTGGTCATGAAACGCCTTCATCCCGTCCTTGTAAATTCTCGAGTTCTCATATGCGTCGTTTCGGATTTCTTCAAGTTCATTTAATTGAAGTTTGCATAACGAGCCAGCGTTGTTCAGATTGAAATTTAGATTTTTGATCGCCCAGTAGGCTCTATGTTCCAACTCCACAGGCAAGTGGCAAGCCTTCCTATAGACGAGTCTAAAGGGAGACATTCCAATAGGGGTTTTAAAAGCAGTACGGTAAGCCCACAAGGCATCGGTCAATCGGATTGACCAATCCTTATGATCAGGGTTAACCGTTTTCTCCAAAATATGTTTGATCTCCCTATTAGAAATCTCAGCTTGCCCACTTGTCTGTGGGTGGTATGGGGTGCTCACCTTATGAGAGATACCGTATTTCTTCATTAAACTTTCGAATGGCCTATTACAAAAATGTGAGCCCCCATCACTAATGATGGCTCGAGGCGTTCCGAACCGCGACAGGACGTTCTCTTTTAAAAATTTAATGACTGTGCGATGGTAATTGTTGCGGTACGGGATTGCTTCGACCCATTTAGTGACATAATCTACGGTGAGCAAGATATATAAATTCCCAAAAGATTGGGGGAATGGTCCCATGAAATCGATGCCCCAGCAATCAAATGCCTCTATGATAAGAATGAGATTCAAGGGCATCATATTTCGACGGGACAATGCTCCCAATTTCTGACAACGCTCACAGGCTTTGTAAAACTCATGAGTGTCCCTGAACATAGTGGGCCAATAGAAGCCACACTGTAGAATCTTGGCCGTGGTTTTTTTTTTTGCAGAAAAGTGACCACCACAGGCCTGTGAGTGACAAAAGGAGATGACACTCTGATGCTCATCGTCTGGCACACATCTCCTTAAGATCTGGTCTGGACAATATTTAAACAGATATGGATCGTCCCAGAAAAATTTGCGTACCTCGGTAAAGAATTTCTTCTTATCTTGTGCGGTCCAATGTGTCGGTATGAAACCTGTAGCAAGATAATTAGCAATATCAGTGAACCAAGGTGAGTGGGAGACTCTGAGCAGTTGTTCATCAGGGAACATGTCGTTGATATGGGTCGCCTCAAGGGAATCAGAGGTATTAAGGCGAGAAAGGTGATCGGCCACTACGTTCTCTACTTCTTTTTATCTTTAATTTCCAAATCAAATTCTTAGAGTAGAAGGATCCATCGTATCAGGTGGGGCTTAGAATCATTCTTAGAAAGAAGATACTTCAGTACCGCATGATCTGTATAGATAATGATCTTGGATCCGATCAGGTAAGACCTAAATTTGTCCAAGGCGAACACTACGGATAAAAGTTCTTTTTCCGTAGTCGAGTAGTTCACTTGGGTAGGATTTAAAGTCCTACTCGCGTAATGGATGACGTAGGGCCACTTATCTTTTCTCTGGCCTAGAACCGCTCCAAGAGCACAATCAGAGGCGTCGCACATAAGCTCAAAAGGAAGGCTCCAATCGGGTGGCTGCATGATGGGTGCAGTGGTTAACGTGCCTTTAAGCTTGGTGAAAGCTTCCTGGTATTGCTCAGTCCACTCGTATGGAGCATCCTTTTGAAGAAGATTACATAAAGGACGAGAGAGGAGACTAAAGTCCTTTATGAATCGCCTGTAAAATCTTGCGTGTCCTAAGAAGGATCGCACGTCCCTGATGTTCTTGGGTCGAGGTAGGTTAGAGATAAGATCGATTTTTGCCTTATCTACCTCAATTCCCTTGGATGAGATGATATGTCCAAGGACAATCCCCTTATGAACCATGAAATGACACTTCTCCCAATTAAGTACCAGATTCTTTTCTTCACATCTTTTCAGCACACATTTGAGATTCTCTAAGCACTCGCTGAAAGATGAACCGAAAACAGAGAAATCGTCCATAAAGGCCTCTAGATATTTCTCCACCATGTCAGAAAAGATACTCAGCATACATCGCTGAAAGGTGGCAGGGGCATTACATAACCCGAATGACATCCTTCTGTAAGCAAAGGTGCTATAGGGGCAAGTAAATGTGGTCTTTTCCTAGTCCTCAGGGGCGATTTCAATTTGGTTATAGCCCGAATACCCGTCAAGGAAATTGTAATAGGAATGACCGGCTAACCTTTCCAGGATCTGGTCAATGAATGGTAAAGGAAAGTGGTCTTCCTCGTGACGGTATTTAATTTCCTGTAGTCAATGCACATTCTCCAACCAGTAGTTGATCAGGGTCGAATATTACATATCAGACCCCAGTAAATTGCCTAAATTTACATACCTGATAAGGCTTAATGGAATATTTTAATCGTATTTTCATTTCAGGATGTAATAATGAGCGTTGGACTGAAAAGAGGATTAAAAGCATGGATTTGATGATCCAAAGCCACCTGAGCACGGGATGGACCCCAGAGAACCAATAATGAAGAGTTACACGCCTGGGATCTGAGGAAAACGAGCCAAAGGGGCCCGAAAAAGGTCCGGAATGCAAGATCACATGGTTCCCGCCATCCGATCAACTCGAAACTTCATACATGTGATGGGGGCCGCAAATTAACCGTACATATTAAATTTCATCTACTGAAGATCTCGGGAAGTGGGCCAACGGACAGATCAGCCCATTAATCTCCGATTCTGGGCCCACCTGATATTCGGAACTGCCTCAAACTTGAGTTTGGCGGTTGATATTATATGAAGAAAAGGATGGCCGGTGCAGATCTCGCATAAACATTATAGTGGACCCCACACGTGATGCATGTACACCATGCACAAAGACACCAGCCGTGCACCGCACCCGCGCCCGGGTCAAACCAGCCGCTGACCTGCAGCTTCATAAAAAACGGACTTCCGTTTCCAGCGTCTTCCGCTGCCGATCATTGGATCGGGTAGTGGGTCCACACCGTCCATCAAAACACCAATCCGGACCGTCCATCAGGTCCAAATGAAGGCCCTCTTCAATGCCTAGTTGTCCGAATCGTGAATGATCATCATGAGTGAAATCTAGCCGTTCAAACGTGGAATGGACGGTGTAACAGATCTTCCGTGGCCCGCACCAAAATGGAGAAAAAACTATGTGTTTCCGACCGGAATTTCGAGAGAAATTCGGTGGACGGAGTGGATTTCCCAAACAAACTACAACGTGGGCCCCACCATTTTCGCAGCGGAAACAATCCGCGTCCCTGTTACGCGGCAGGGAGGAACGACCGCTGGCCGTTTTTGCGAACGGCTGTGGGCCCCACACGTAGTCTGTCCGGCCGATCTAATCCGTCCATCGTGTAGAGGGCTGCGAGCACTACAAACCCATGTTGATATTCCACTCCCATGCGTACACACGTGCATGATACAGAGGCCACAAAAGGGCTGCCCTACAACGTTCAAAATTGATTTCTTCGTGATTTCTTCTTTGGGCCGCGTTAATGGATGTTCAAAACCACTCATTCTTGACTGAAATTTCGTCCTGAATCCAATGGACGGGGTGGATTTTCCAGAAAACACTTCGGTGGGGCCCACCGATCATGGCTGCGAAAATTTCCATTCCATGTCCTGCTACAACTCTGCCACTGATCCAGCTTTCCAGCAACTATAAAAAGGTGTCTTGGACATGGGAAAAACATTCAGAAACAGGGAGGAGTTCCAGATCTACAGCAAGGGAGAGAAGAAAGAGAAGAAAGAGAAGAAAGAGAAATCGGTTTGATGTTTTTTTTTATGAATTTCTATTTATCCATCGATTTAATAGATTTTATGGGTAACTAATCTCTCAGCTAGGGCTGAGATGAAACCCCTAATTTGAATACCCTTTGTTCTATGTTGATTTACTTTAATTAGATTGATCTGTTTCTTTCCTTAGTGTGCTTGATTGTTTTAAATTCTATGCTTCTCCATCTATGAACTTGATCAGAGTCTATGGATGGATGTGGTCTGGATGCTTATTCTAGGTGCTTGTATATGATCATGAACAGGTTCCTGTAGAGGAAGAAACAGGGTGCTTTACTGAACTGCATATTCCATATGCCCGATTTGGACATGGGATATGTTATTCATGGCATTGCTTGAAGGAATTAGACAATATATATGCCCGATTAAGGACACAGATTGTGCTTTCTCTAGATAAGTTGATCAATCTAATTAAGGTGAATTAACAGACAAAACAATGGTTAGGATAATTAGGGGTGGATTCGAAAGTCCTATGCTCTCTCTGATTGAATTTTCTTCCTTATTCTCAATAGTTATTTTTCATAAATTTATTGCTCCATTATTTGTTGAATTAGTTAAGGAGAATCACAGATTTGAATTGTGACGACCAGTCCTCGTGGGATTCGACCTCGATCTTATCGTGTTTATTACTACATCACAACCCTATACTTGGGGAGTGAACAAGTTTTTGGCGCCGTTGCCGGGGACTGTTTCGGTCCAAATTAAATTTAGGATTCTCTCTTATCATAATTCATAGCTTAGGATTTTACTAACTTAGAGTTCTTTTTCTTTATTTTAGAAATTAACCTATTTCCTGTTTTGTAGGGTCCTGAGATAAACTTCTAATTTGGTAATCCCTTTCTAAATTCTTTACTTTTTCTAATTTTTTATTTTTTATTTTAGAATTAGGTTTTACTTTTTAGAAATTTTCTAATTCTAGAATTTCTTTTGAATTTTTTATTTTTTAGATTTAGATTTTTCTCTTAAGTAACTTCTTATTTTCTAGTTTTAGAAATTTTTTTTTCCTTTTTAGAAACTAACTCTTCTTTTATTTTTAGAAACTTTCTTTTGTAGAAATTAACCGTTGCTTAGGATTTTTTTCATTAATTTAGGAAACTTGATTTGTTTATGTCTCTATTTTCAGGAATTGAGGAAGAAAGCTACTAAGTGAAGGAGGAGCTTCTTAAATCTTCTGACATCAATCATCTCATTTTCCGGGTTCTTTCTTCCCATTCTTACTTACATAGTTTTGACTTGTTTCTAGTTCTAGTTTTTCTTTCTCTTAGGTTGTTACTTAGTCTATGCTAGGACGTAGATCTCTAGATATAGAACTAGCATCTTGTGATCCTGAAATAGAAAGAACATTCCATAGAAGATTGAAAGACATCCCAGTTAAAATGGCAGAAGAGAATGGAACTAAAACTCTTAGAGATTATTCAACTCCTGTCCAACTCAATGCGCCTTCATGCATAGTGTTGCCCACCACCACGGCAGCACACTTTGAACTCAAGACTGGGGTCATACAGTTATTGCCTTCCTTTTATGGGTTAGATAAGGAGGACCCATATCATTATGTGAAAGAATTCCTAGACATTTGCTCCACCTTTAAATTCCAAAACTTCTCAAACGATTCGATCCGCCTACGCCTGTTTCCTTTTTCTTTGAAGGATAAGGCGAAAGCATGGTTGAATTCTCTAGAAGTTGGGTCTATCACTACATGGGACCAATTGTCTAGGAAGTTCTTAAACAAGTTCTTCCTTGTTCACAAAACTAATGCTCTCCGTAGAGAAATCACTAATTTCACACAAAAAGAGGGAGAGCACTTTCATGAATGTTGGGAAAGATGGAAGGACTTGCTTCTTAAATGTCCACACCACGGTTTTGAGAAGTGGCAACAAGTACAATACTTTTATGACGGTCTGACACCCCAGAACCGTCGCATGGTTGATGCCACCAGTGGAGGGTCCTTCATGACCAAGAGCAATACCGAAGCATGGAAATTCTTTGAAACCTTGTGTAAAAACTCCCAGCAATAGGACTATTCAGATAGAGGTGAAAGAAGTTCCCAACCACAAAAGAGAGGTGGCATATATGAGATAGGAGTCACACCAGATCTCCATGCCAAGATCGATGGCCTGACAAAGAAGGTTGATGCTCTGATGTTGCATAATGGACCTCCACAAACAACTCAAGCCGAGGCTTGTGCCATATGTTCTAGTCCTACCCATCCCACGCAATCTTGCCCATCTGGTACAGCATTTCCAGAATTCCCCTCTGAACAAGTTCATGCTTTGAACACCTTTCAGAAACCTGGGAATGATCCTTACTCGAACACGTACAACCCAGGGTGGGCTAGGCATCCAAATTTTTCTTGGGCAAAAGGACCGCAACAAGGAGGACCATCTGGAAATCCTCCTATGCAACCTCAGCAGTTTTCGCAATATCAACAACTGCCTGCACAATCAAGGAAACCATCTCTTGAGGATACACTCCATCTTTTTATGCAGAGTTCTCTCCAATTCCAAAAAGACACCCAACAAACCTTACTAGCCAACCAGCAAAGCTTACATGCAAATGCACAATCCATTGCCAAGCTGGAAGTACAAATGGGTCAACTAGCTGCCACATTGAGTGAGAGAGAAAAGGGTAAGTTCCCTGGCCAACCTGTGGCTAATCCAAAGGGACAGTATGAGATTGACTCTAATTCCAACCAAGGGCAATACCATGAGCAAGCCAAATCGATCATTACCCTTAGGTCAGGCAAACAGATTGACAACAGAATAGAGATGCCTAGGGATGAATCAAGTTCTAAAACAGAAGATCAAGGCGAAGCAGAGAGACACACCAATGCAACCAAAGTCCAAAAACTCTCTGACTCTCCTAGAGCCGCTGACGTGCCACCTTACGTGCCCAAAGCACCTTTTCCTCAACGTCTGGCACCAATGAAGAAAAGAAACAACTTTGATGAAATCCTGGACGTGTTTAAAAAAGTGCAAGTCAACATCCCGTTGCTTGACGCTATCAAGCAAGTCCCTGCTTACGCTAAGTTTCTTAAAGATTTATGCACTCAAAAGCGTAAGCAGAATGTTCATAAGAAAGTCTTCCTTGCAGAGCAGCTCAGCTCCATGATTCAACATAACACCCCTCCTAAATTTAGGGATCCAGGAGCTCCCACCATCTCTTGCGGTATAGGAGATCATAAAATCGGGAAGGCATTACTTGACTTAGGGGCGAGCGTCAATTTGTTACCATATTCGGTTTATGAGCAGTTAGGACTTGGTGAGTTGAAACCGACTAAAATAACATTACAACTAGCTGATAGATCTGTCAAGGTGCCCCGGGGTGTTATTGAAGATGTGCTAATCCAGGTTGACAAATTTTATTTTCCAGTGGATTTCATAGTTATAGATACTCAGCCTGTTCAGAATCCTCATAGTCAGATCCCAGTCATTTTGGGTCGTCCATTTTTGGCCACATCTAATGCTATTATAAATTGCAGGAATGGAGTTATGAAGTTGTCATTTGGTAACATGAATATTAAACTTAATGTTTTTAATGCAGGACAACAACCCGCAGATTTGGACGACATATTTGAAGTGGACATGATCGAGAGTCTAGTGCAGGACTCCTTCCATAAATCTTTTGAAGATCCACTTGAGACCTGCTTAGCACAACATAGCACGGATTTTGACATAGATAGTCCCATCCACGAAGTCAATGCACTGCTCGACTCTACTCCGATATTGGAGACTGAAAAATGGAGAGCGAAAGTGGAACCTCTTCTTCCCTCTGAGACTCTTCCTGACAGCACAGTTCCTAACTCTGAGAAGGCAAAGAGAGCAGGTTGCTTAATGTTCTTCGAACATATAAGGCAGCAATTGAACGGAAGATAGCAGAAATACAAGGAGTGTGCCCCACCGTATGTAAGGATCATGCTGTGGAAATATCACGTAAAATGCAAAGGAAGCATGATCCTAACATAGAAGAAGTTGTTCGAGCAGAAGTCCTTAAATTATTTGACGACAGTGTCAATTACCTCATTTCAGATAGCACAATTTATGGGAACTCGCATCACTTGTCTGGGATTGGTTAACCACAATATTGAGGTAAGTTCTTTGGCGGACCCTGGTCTTAAAGATTAATGAATTCATGGTCCGTTTTTGTCTGGCTGAAGACGTTAAACTTAGCGCTCCTGGGAGGCAACCCAACATTTCATTCTATTTCATTTTTTTAGTTCAATGTTTGTGGGTAACATTACTGCAAACCCTCACGAGACTACAACTCGTCCACTAGGGGTAACCTAGGGGTTTAAAGGCTTGTTGCATACGCTAAATGCAATCGAGAGCACCTGCGAAAGTGGTATAGGTAGTTTTTTTTCTTTTTGTGATTTTATTTTATTTCTCTCTTGTGCTGACCTACTTTTACGTTGATATTTTGGGAAAGTCTCTTGATTCTTCATCCAGGTACTATCTTTCCCTCACTCCTCTTTCCTTTTCTCATCTACATCGCATGCTTATTTCTTTTACATTGAGGACAATGTAGATTTTAGGTTGGGGGTGGGAGATTAGGTTACCTAATCAGTATTTTCTTGGTCTTGAGCAAAAATTGTGAAAATTTTTAAAATTTTTCTGGAATTTCTATTGAATTCAAAGTGATTTTGAAGGATAGTTGGGATTTTGAAATTACAAGATTCAGAATGTGAGAAATTTATGACTCTTGGATTCGGTTGTCTGGTAGATTTCACACTTAAGTTTGAATTGCTAATCCACGATTAGAAGTTGTAAACATTGATTGAGCCATGATTTCACATATCGATCTCGTTTACACATTAAGTTTTCAGTTCGATATTAATTGATAACATGGTAATCACTAAGCATGAAGGGAACCAGCCTGAAAAGCAAAATTTTTAGCATCAATTTATAAAGAAGAATTGAAAGAATAAGTCGCATAATCGTCCTCATAGGTTTGCTCCCTATAGATGACGATTCGATTCCTCATAGTCGACATAAGAAAAGATTTAGGTGACAAATTTTCACCATAGGTTTGCTCCCTATAGGTGCAGATTTGATTCTCCTCCTTGGCGTACTATTCATAAAGAAAATCAAAAAAATGGTAGAATGAAAGGTTAATCTGTAAGGCAAGTGTTGGTTCCAGTTTGGGTGACATGAGCTTCGTTGTTAATTACCAATGATATCATGAAATTGACAATTGAATCTCTTCATGGTTGAAAGCTGAGATGACACTATACACTCATGAAACTCAATGTTTTAAAATTATTCTAATTCATGGTTTAATAGTTTGAACTTGTTTACGAAATTTACAGTGAACTTGATTCCAGGAGAAAATTCCACTCACCATGCATGAATCGTAGATGATCACATCTCGACTATCTGTTCACAAGTCACTTGAATTTACAGGAATTGTCTTTTATTTCCGAAATTATTTTTCGCATGTTTTGCTCGGGACTAGCAAAATGCTGGTTGGGGGTTGTGATCGGGGTCGAATATTACATATCAGACCCCAGTAAATTGCCTAAATTTACATACCTGATAAGGCTTAATGGAATATTTTAATCGTATTTTCATTTCAGGATGTAATAATGAGCGTTAGACTGAAAAGAGGATTAAAAGCATGGATTTGATGATCCAAAGCCACCTGAGCACGGGATGGACCCCAGAGAACCAATAATGAAGAGTTTACACGCCTGGGATCTGAGGAAAGCGAGCCAAAGGGGCCCGAAAAAGGTCCGGAATGCAAGATCACATGGTTCCCGCCATCCGATCAACTCGAAACTTCATACATGTGATGGGGGCCGCAAATTAACCGTACATATTAAATTTCATCTATTGAAGATCTCGGGAAGTGGGCCAACGGACAGATCAACCCATTAATCTCCGATTCTGGGCCCACCTGATATTCGGAACTGCCTCAAACTTGAGTTTGGCGGTTGATATTATATGAAGAAAAAGATGGCCGGTGCGGATCTCGCATAAACATTATAGTGGACCCCACACGTGATGCATGTACACCATGCATAAAGACACCACCGTGCACCGCACCCGCGCCGGGTCAAACCAGCCGCTGACCCGCGGCTTCATAAAAAACGGACTTCCGTTTCCAGCGTCTTCCGCTGCCGATCATTGGATCGGGTTGTGGGTCCACACCGTCCATCAAAACACCAATCCGGACCGTCCATCAGGTCCAAATAAAGCCCTCTTCAATGCCTAGTTGTCCGAATCGTGAATGATCATCATGAGTGAAATCTAGCCGTTCAAACGTGGAATGGACGGTGTAACAGATCTTCCTTGGCCCGCACCAAATGGAGAAAAAACTATGTGTTTCCGACCGGAATTTTGAGAGAAATTCGGTGGACGGAGTGGATTTCCCAAACAAACTACAACGTGGGCCCCACCATTTTCGCAGCGGAAACAATCCGCGTCCCTGTTACGCGGCAGCGAGGAACGGCCGCTGGCCGTTTTTGCGAACGGCTGTGGGCCCCACACGTAGTCTGTCCGGCCGATCCAATCCGTCCATCGTGTAGAGGGCTGCGAGCACTACAAACCCATGCTGATATTCCACTCCCATGCGTACACACGTGCATGATACAGAGGCCACAAAAGGGCTGCCCTGCAACGTTCAAAATTAATTTCTTCGTGATTTCTTCTTTGGGCCGCGTTAATGGATGTTCAAAACCACTCATTCTTGACTGAAATTTCGTCCTGACTCCAATGGACGGGGTGGATTTTCCAGAAAACACTTCGGTGGGGCCCACCGATCATGGCTGCGAAAATTTCCATTCCATGTCCTGCTACAACTCTGTCACTGATCCAGCTTTCCAGCAACTATAAAAAGGAGTCTTGGACATGGGAAAAACATTCAGAAACAGGGAGGAGTTCCAGATCTACAGCAAGGGAGAGAAGAAAGAGAAGAAAGAGAAGAAAGAGAAATCGGTTTGATGTTTTCTTTTATGAATTTCTATTTATCCATCTGTTTAATAGATTTTATGGGTAACTAATCTCTCAGCTAAGGCTGAGATGAAACCCCTAATTTGAATACCCTTTGTTCTATGTTGATTTACTTTAATTAGATTGATCTGTTTCTTTCCTTAGTGTGCTTGATTGTTTTAAATTCTATGCTTCTCCATCTATGAACTTGATCAGAGTCTATGGATGGATGTGGTCTGGATGCTTATTCTAGGTGCTTGTATATGATCATGAACAGGTTCCTGTAGAGGAAGAAACATGGTGCTTTACTGAACTGCATATTCCATATGCCCGATTTGGACATGGGATATGTTATTCATGGCATTGCTTGAAGGAATTAGACAATCTGTATGCCCGATTAAGGACACAGATTGTGCTTTCTCTAGATAAGTTGATCAATCTAATTTAAGGTGAATTAACAGACAAAACAATGGTTAGATAATTAGGGGTGGATTCGAAAGTCCTAGTGCTCTTTCTGATTGAATTTTCTTCCTTATTCTCAATAGTTATTTTTCATAAATTTATTGCTCCATTATTTGTTGAATTAGTTAAGGAGAATCACAGATTTGAATTGTGACGACCAGTCCTCGTGGGATTCGACCTCGATCTTACCGAGTTTATTACTACATCACAACCCTATACTTGGGGAGTGAACAGTAGTGACTCTAGTTGGCACGAGTTCATTATTAGCATTGGCTACGATGGTGATTTCGGACTTCTTAGGAACCACCTGAGTTGGACTCACCCATTGACTATCAGATATAGGGTATATGATACTCACATCCAATAGTTTGAGAACCTCGGCCTTAACCACTTCCTTCATGTTTGGATTTAGTCTACGTTGTGGTTGCCGAGCGGTCTTCGCATTATCCTCAAGATATATGCGGTGAGTACAAATCGAGGGGTCGATTCCCTTGAGGTCCGCGATCGTCCATCCAGGGCTCCATTATGCTGAATGAGAGTAGCTATGAGCATACTCTCCTGTTCTTTCTCCAGGTGGGCAGAGATTACCACCGAGTATGTCTCATCTTGACCTAAATAGGCATATTTCAAATCAGAGGGCAAGGTTTTAGGTCAAACTTCGGTGCTTGAGGTTAGACGGTAGAGGCACTACATCAGTTTGTAGTAATTCTTCAAATTATGGCCTCCACCGGTTAACTTCAAGTACCGGTGCAGTATCCAGCAAGGCACACGTCTCCCTAATCATATCATCATCAAACTCATGGGAGTGGGCCAGGCGCGTCTCTAGAAGGTCGGAGGATAAGGTCAGAGGTGTCGTATCTTCCACTAAAGAGTCAATCATGTTAATGTCGTGGATATCGTCATCATCCTCTGAGTTGTTGCCGTGATTGAAAAAGATGTTTGACTCCAATGTCAAATTTTCGAAAGACATAGTCATGACACCATTCCTGCTATTGATAATTGCATTTGACGTGGCAAGGAATGGGCGACCCAGAATGACGGGAATCTGAGTGCTTATGTTATTGATGGGTTCGGTGTCCAGGATGATAAAATCTACAGGATAGTAAAATCTATTGACTTGGACTAACACATCCTCAATAATCCCTCTTGGTACACGAATAGAGCGATCGGAAAGTTGTAGTGTGGTTAGGGTGGGTTTTAACTCACCCAAACCTAACTGTTTGTATACCGAGTAGGGAATCAGATTGACGCTTGCTCCTAAGTCAAGAAGTGCGTGATCAATTCGATGGTTCCCGATTACACATGATATGGTTGGGCTACCGGGATCCTTGAATTTCTGCGGCACGTCTTACTTCAAGATGACACTCACTTTCTCAGTTAAGAAAATCTTCTTTTGAATACTCTGCCGTCTTTTGGTCGTACATAGGTCTTTCAGAAATTTTGCATATGAAGGAATCTGTTTTACGACATCAAGTAGAGGAATGTTGACTTTCACTTGTTTCAACACCTCTAGAATATCCTGAGAGTTAGAAAGATGTTTTGGTGCAACCAACCGTTGGGGGAACGGAGCAACTGGCTTCTCTAGAAGTTCCGGTTCTAATTTTTGTGGGGTATCATTAGATCCATCATTATTGTCCTCTTCTGGTTCTTGAGGCTTTTCAGGCTTAACCGGAAGGGTTTTATCAATGATCTTCCTACTCTTAAGAGTGGTGATGGATTTAGCGTGCCCCATTTGATTTGAAGAGCTGGGATCACTTATCTCGTACTGCGATTTAGGATTGGGGAGCGGTTGTGCAGGAAGCATCCCCTTTTATATAACCGTCATACGAGAATCTATCTTTTGCATAAAATCTGTAAGTCCTCGCATCGCCTGAGTCAGATCTTGTATGGAATTTTGAACCGGTTCTTCTTGAGGTTTCCCCTGATTTGGATTTTGAAAAAAACCTTGGGGGGTAGCCGTTTGTCCATTTCTCCAACTAAAGTTTGGATGATTTTTTCAACCAGGACTGTATGTATTGGAGTTGGGTCTAGTAAAAGGTCTTTGATAGTTGTTCACGGCATTAGCTTGTTCATTCAACACTCCTCGAAAGGCAGGTATTGTAGGACAGTTTTCAGTTGTGTGAATGTTGCAATCACAGATGCCGCAGACAATTTCATTGACCTTATCCTTCTTTCCTTCCATGGCCTCAAATTTTCTTATGAGATTAGTCACTTGATAATTGAGATCATCCTCTTCTTTCAGGAGATACAATCCACCTTTCTCCTTAGATTGAGTTGGTCTAGACGTGGTGTTTGATTTTGGGTAATAGTCCCAAGATTGTGTTTTTTCAGCCAGACTGTCGAGGTAATTGTTCACTCCCCAAGTATAGGGTTGTGATGTAGTATATATTAAACTCGGTAAGATCGAGGTTGAATCCCATAAGGACTAGTCGTCACAATTCAAATCTGTGATTCTCCTTAACTAATTCAACAATTAATAGAGCGAATTACTAAGCACAATTCTAGGAAAAACAATTGAGAATAGGGAAGAAAATTCAATCAGAGAAAGAGCACTAGGACTTTCGAATCCACCCCTAATTATCCTAACCCTTGTTTTGTCTGTTGATTCACCCTAATCTAGATTGATACAACTTGTATAGAGAAAGCACAATCTGTGTCCTTAGTCGGGCATACAGAATGTCTAATTCCTTTAAGCAATGCCATGAAGAACATATCCCATGTCCTTGGTCGGGCACATGGGATATACAGTTCATTAAAGCACCCTGTTTCTTCTTCTACAGGAACCTGTTCATGATCAGATACAAGCACCTAGAATAAGCATCCAGACCACATCCATCCATAGACTCTGATCAAAGTTCATAGATGGAGAAGTATAGAATTTAAAACAATCAAGCACACTAGGGAAAGAAACAAATCAATCTAATTAAAGTCAAATCAACCTAGAACAATGGGTGTTCAAATTAGGGGTTTCATCTCAGCCTTAGCTAATGAATTTAGCAATCCATAAAATTAAATAGAAGAAAAGAAAAATAAAATTGATAAAAGGAGAACATCACTCTCTCTTTCTTCCCTTTCTTCTTTCCCAGCTCTGGATCTGCCCTTTTCCTCTTGATCTGGAATTCTTCCAATTTCTGAATACCTTCCTACATCCAAAAACTCCTCTTTTATAGCTGCTGGAGGGCTGGAGTCGGTGGCAGAGTTGTAGCAAGACATGGAGTGCAAATTTTCGCAGCCATGATCGGTGGGCCCCACAGAAGTATTTTCTGGAAAATTCACCCCATCCATTGGATTCAAAACGAAATTTTAGTCAAGAATGGGTGGTTTTGAATGTCCATTAACGCGGCCCAGAGAAGAAATCACGAAGAGATCAGTTTTGAACGTTGCAGGGCAGCCCTTTTGTAGCCTCTGTATCATGCACGTGTGTACGCATGGGAGTGGAATATCAGCATAGTTTTGAAGCTCTCGAAGCCCTCTACACGATGAACGGCTCGGATCGGTCGTACGGGCCATGTGTAGGGCCCACTGCCGTTCGCAAAAACGGACAGCATCCGTTCGTTACGCGGACGCGAAAACGGAGATTTTCCGCTGTGACAATGGTGGGGCCCATTTCGTAATTATTTTCGGAAATCTAATCTGTCCATTGGATGGAGGACGAGATTTCTATCAGGAATACACAGTTTTTGCCTTCTTTTGATGAGGCCCACCTGAATTTCTGCAGCACCGTCCGTCCGACGTTTGAACGGCTAGGTTTCAATCTTGATGATCATTCACGATTCGGACACCTAGGCATTGAAGAGGGCCTTCATTTAGGCCTGATGGACGGCCCGGATCACACATTTGGGTGATGTGTGGGGCCCACAACGGAGGACTGACTGGCCAGCGTCCGTCCGCTGGACGCTGGCTGCGTGAGAGGGAGAGGGTACGGGTCAGCGTTTTGCTGACCGCTTTAGCCGGTCCGGTGCACGACCGGCGTTTGTGAATGCATGGTGTACATGCATCACATATGGGGCCCACTGTGATGTTCGTACGAAATCTGCTCCATCCATCCGTTTCCTCATATTATTTTAGGCGTTGAGTCCGAAATTGAGGCATATCCAGGTATCTGGTGGGACAGGGATCAATGGTTTGTGGGCTGATTTGCCAGTTGGGGCACTTCTATAGTGATCCAAGGGATGAAATTTTATATGTACGGTTAATTTGTGACCCTTAGAAAATGTATGAAGTTTCGAGTTGATCGGATGGTGGGAACCATGTGATCTTGCATTCTGGACCTTTTTCGGGCCCCTTTGGCTTGCTTTCCTCAGATACCACGCATGTAAAATCTTCATTATTGGTTTTCTGGAGTCCATCCCGAGCTCTGGTAATTTCGGAGCGTCAAATTCACGCTTTTAATATCATTTTTCAATCCACGCTCTTGATTTCACTCTGTAGCAAAAACATGATTAAAATATTCTATTAAGCATTATCATGTTCATAAAATAGGACAATAATCGGGGTCCGCTATGCAATATTTGACCCTCATCAGTAATCCCATACCTCGTCAACATCTTTATTAATGAACTCTCCATTGCACATTGTCTCGACCATTTGGCGCATGGAAGATGTCAGTCCATCGTAGAAAAAATTTATAATGCGCCACGTTTCAAAGCCGTGTTGTGGGCATGAACTGACCAGATCCTTAAACCTTTCCCAACATTGGAAGAATATTTCATCTTCCTTTTGGGCAAAGTTCACGATTGCTTTTCTGAGGGTAATTGTTTTATGATGTGGGAAGAATTTTTTTATGAATTCCCTCTGCATATCATTCCATGTGTCAATGGATCGAGGACGCAGTGAATGTAGCCACGTCTTGGCCTTCTCTTTTAAGGAAAAAGGAAAGAGTTTCAGCCTGATTGTATCCTCGGATACATTGGGAAAGTATAAGGTGGCTATAATCTCATCGAACTCTTTCAAATGTAAGTATGGACTTTCCGATTTAAGCCCATGGAATTTAGGAAGGAGTTGGATAACTCCTGGCTTGATGTTCATCTGTCCTGTGTTTTCAGGAAAAATCATACATGAGGGCGTACTCACCCCCGCCGGTTGTAAATAATCTCGTAAAGTACGAGGCGGGGGTGCTTGATGCACCTCATTCTCATCATGTACTTCCTCATCCCTATGGTGAGGTAGTGCTTGAGGTTGATTTACAGCCATAACCTCAATTAACTCAGGGGAATTCGAGCGATGTCTAGTCCTGCGATGGACAGTTAACCCCTCGACTAATCCTCCTTCAGTCAAGAGACGTTGAGTGTTGTCACGAGCCCACTTGGGCATGAAACACTCGCAGCCCTCAATCAAATTCTAAACCTAATCCTAAGAAAGAAAATGAAAATCTAGAAAGAAAGAGAGAGTTGAAAGGAGATTACCAAATTGGAGTCCCTAAGCTAGAGACCTGCAAAATAAAACAAAATAAGTTAGTTTCTAAATAGAAGAAGCTTCAAAGCAAACCACATCTAAAGAGTTAGAAAATCTAGAAAATCAGAAAGAGTTTACCAACTTAGAAGTTCTATCTTAACAACCTACAAAATAGGAAATATGTTAGTTTTATGAATCAAATAGAAAACAAAATTAAAATTAGTAAAATCCTAATCTTAAACTAATTCCAATACCAATTAATTTTAGAAAATCGAGCCGTCAGTCCACGGCAACGGCGCCAAAAAACCTGTTCACTCCCCAAGTATAGGGTTGTGATGTAGTAATAAACTCGGTAAGACCAAGGTCGAATCCACAGGGACTGAAACCTGTACGTAATCTGAAGTTAACCAGAACTAGAACTCTAAATCAAATAATTTTTGAGGAATAATAGTGAAATAGTAATGTAAAACTTAAGAGAATTCAAAGGAAGGGAACTAGGGATTCAGAGGATCCACTTGTAGAGATCAGGGAGATCTTATGCCTGCTTCACAAATCATGGAAATTAACTGAACTGACATTGATATAATTTTCAAGAGATGAAAGGTGTATGAATTAGAATGGATTCCATCACCAAACCATGCCCAAGAGACAAGGCTAACAACAGAATTAAACTAATTACAACCACATCAACATGCTATGAAAATCAAGAAAGGGGACCGTCATCCGACCATGCCCAGGAGACGATGGTGAACAACAGGGCTTCCTGATGTCATAAGCATAAAGAGGAAAAGAACATGCTCAAAGCCATCGCAGACCCATTGTAATTTCAGTCACAACAGACCTTAAAGACTAAAAACATATTCCCATAATAAAACAAATATCAAATTCAATTCATAATTAAAACCAAATTAAAAACATAAAATTGAATCTCTCATCCCACTACAAGCTTCACCTCTTAGCCCTAGCTAAGAGGTGTAGTCTAGCATAGATAGGCTATACATCTTAGAAAAATAAATAAGAAAAACTATGAAAAAAAACACTACCAGTTATTTTCTCTCTCTGCTTCCCGTCAAAACCCAAACCAAGCTCCCTGCCCTCCTGCTGCCTCCAAACTCAGCTCTCTTTATAGGCAACCCCACAGCCGTAGATCTTTTATAACAACCAGACGTCGGTCAAGATGAGTCCGTGCTGGAGTTGGCGAGTCGATTCCCTGTTACACTGCAGGTGTCGCAACACCTTTCGCAGCGTCCAGGTCTCGGACGCTCTATAACAGGCCCGTGTGAGCATCTTACGCTATTCTGATGGTGGGCCCCTGATCGCGATTGTTTGAGAAATCCACCCCGTTTACTGAAATCAGCACGAAAAACTGGTCAGACATGACCGTTTTTCTTCTGCTTTGATGTGGCCTACTTTCTGGCTCAGTTCACCGTCCATCTTCCGTTTGGACAATGAAAACACGATCTACGCTGTCAATTGGAAAACTTCCACCTAGGAAGTGGTAATAGGTCTTGTAAGACTCTGATGGACGGCTTGGATTGAACTTTTGAGTTGTGGTGGTGGCCCACAAGGATGGACCGCTCGTCCCTGTTTTCGCACGTTCCTTCCGCAAAGCGTACGCGGTTGATCCTGTGATGGATGGTGACCCACTGATTGATGTGGACAGAGAAATCCATTACGTCCATTGTATTCCTCTCGAAAAACCATTGGGAATGGATGATTTTGGAATAGTTTTGGTGTGGCCCACGAGATCAGTTACTCCACCGTCCATCTTGCTTTTAACGGCTGGAAACTTATGGACGCCTACATTGGGTCAAAAGGACACCTACACCAAGGGCGTGGACACCTCCCGGGACGAATGAACGGTGTGGATTATCGAAATGTGAGCAGAGTGGGTCCCACTACACAAAAACATATGGACCACCCCCGCCCGCTGTCTCTGTGTAGGAGACGGATCGGGTCAACGCCCGCTGACCTGTTTATTCCTTCCGGTGCATAGCGAATGTGCACGCTCTATGTGCACGCTCGCTCTGGTGTAGGCTCCCTGGTGATGTTTGAGAAAATCCCCTTCGTCCATCTGTCTCATTATCACATTTTAACCGTGTGGACCGAAGTTGAAGCGTATCCGGACAGTGGGCGGGTCCCAAACCAAGATTTTATTGGCTGATCTATTCGTTTAGCATCTTTCACAATGATCAAAGAGCTGGAATTCGACGTGTATGGTTCATTTATTGTCCTCAGACCATGTATGGAGTTTCAAGCCGATCTGATGGTGGGAACCCTGTGATCTTGCATTCAGGACACTGTTCAGGCCTCTTTAACGCGAACGGCTTGATTCTCTTGAGTCCCTGGCGTGTAAATTCATTGATCTCAATTCTCTGGAGTGCGTCCCTTGCTTTGGTGACTCCGGAGCGTCAAATCCATGCTTTTAATATCCTTTTTCAATTAACGCTCCTGATTACACCCTGTAACAAAAACCCAATTAAAATATTCCATTAAGCATTATCATGTACGTGAAATCTGGCAATAATCGAGGTCTGATATGCAATATTTGACCCTCAAAACAGACGTGGAAGCTATTGGAGTCTGTAAGCTTAGGTTATCGTCAGGACACTTTCTTGATCTAGTAGATACTGTTTGTGTGCCTTCTATAAGGCGCAATTTGGTTTCCATTTCCCGTTTAGACAAATTTGGTTATGAATTTAAATTTGAAAATGGAAAATTAAGTATTTCCTATGATTTGGTTATGATTGGTTCTGGTACTTTAGTCAATAACCTTTATCAGTTAGATTTGGATGTTTCACATGTCTACAATATTAATTCATCACATGGAAACACTAAAGGCATTAAGAGAAGGTTAGATTGTGAAAATTCCTCTATGCTTTGGCACAGGCGATTAGGCCATATCTCTTGTGAGAGATTAGAAAGGCTTGTGCGTGAAGAAATTCTTCATTCTCTTGACTTTTCAGACTTTAGGGTCTGCATAGATTGCATTAAAGGTAAACAGACTAGAACCAGAAAAAAGGGTGCCACTAGGAGTGTAAGACTCTTAGAAGTGATTCATACAGACATCTGTGGACCGTTCCCTTCATCATCATGGAATGGGCAGAAGTATTTTATCACTTTCATAGATGACTACTCTCGTTATGGGTACTTATACCTTATTAACGATAAATCAGATGCCCTGGATACATTTAAGATATATAAGGCTGAAGTCGAGAATCAACTCGATAGAAAGATCAAAGTCATCAGATCCGACCGTGGTGGCGAGTACTACGGAAGGCATGACGAATCTGGGCGTAATCCGGGGCCATTCGCTAGATATCTACAAGATTGTGGCATCGTCGCACAGTATACCATGCCTGGTACTCCAGAGCAAAATGGTATAGCGGAAAGGCGTAATCGTACCCTAAAGGACATGGTGCGATCTATGATTAGTAATTCAACGTTGCCAGAATCTTTGTGGAGTGATGCGTTGAAAACAGCTGTGCATATCCTTAATAGAGTCCCCAGTAAAGTTGTAATGAAAACTCCATATGAATTGTGGACAGGGCGAAAGCCTAGTTTACGATATTTTCATGTATGGGGTTGTCCTGCAGAAGCCAAACCGTATAACCCTCATGAAAGAAAGCTTGATCCTAGAACGGTTAGTTGCTTCTTTATTGGATACCCAGAAAGATCCAAAGGATTCAGATTCTATTGTCCATCATATTCCATGAGAGTCATTGAGATTGCGAATGCTAGGTTTATTGAGAATACTGAAAATAGTAGGAGCACAAACTTAAGAAACATTGTGTTTGAGGAAGAATGGATTGTGATTCCCATCACAATCATTCAGAGTAGCGTGGTCGTCCATCCAGCAGTGGACCCTGAGATCCCTATGAATGACCATGTGAAACCTCAAATACAACCCACTGATGAGGAAACAGAAAACCCAATTCAGAATAATGAGCCTTTAAGACGATCACATAGAGAGAGAAGATCTACGATCCCAGATGATTACATTGTCTATCTGCGAGAGCATGACTTTGACATTGGGGCTGAAAAGGATCCCGTATCCTTTTCGCAAGTCGAACAAAGTGTCAATTCTTCTCAATGGTTTGATGCCATAAAGGATGAATTGAAATTCATGAAGGACAACAAAGTCTGGGACCTTGTTGAAATGCCTAAAGGGATTAGGCCAATTGGTTGTAAGTGGGTATTCAAAACCAAACGGGACTCTAAGGGCAATATCGAAAGGTACAAAGCCAGATTAGTTGCAAAGGGTTTCAGTCAATGTGAAGGCATTGACTTTAATGAGACTTTCTCACCTGTATCCAAGAAAGACTCTTTTAGGATCATTATGGCTCTTGTGGCTCATATGGATTTAGAGCTACACCAAATGGACGTGAAAACAGCGTTTCTCAATGGAGACCTAAGTGACAACGTATATATGTTGCAACCAGAAGGTTTTAAAGCCAAAGGCTCAGAACATCTGGTTTGCAAGCTTAAGAAGTCCATTTATGGGTTGAAACAGGCATCACGACAGTGGTACCTAAAGTTTCATAAAGTTGTTTCTTCATATGGTTTCATTGAAAAGACTGCGGATGAGTGTATATACGTGAAAATCAGTGGAAGTAAGTTTATTATTTTAGTCTTGTATGTTGACGACATTTTGTTAGCCAGTAGTGATATTGGATTGTTGCGTGAGACTAAGAAATTTCTGTCTCAAAACTTTGAGATGAAAGATCTTGGTGATGTATCATTTGTCATCGGCATTCAGATTAGCCAGGATAGATCTCGTGGACTGCTTGGCTTGTCGCAGAGGGCCTATATTGATAGGGTTCTCGAAAGGTTTAACATTCAAGGTTGTGCTCCTAGCCAAGTACCCATTGTAAAAGGTGACAGGTTTGGCCAATTTCAGTGTCCTATGAACGACCTAGAGAAGGACAAGATGAAAGATATTCCGTATGCGTCAGCGGTAGGGAGCATCATGTATGCTCAGGTCTGTACGCGTCCGGATATTACTTTTGTGGTTGGAATGTTAGGCAGGTACCTTAGCAATCCAGGGATGAGCCACTGGATAGCTGTTAAGAAAGTATTACGCTACTTACAAAGGACAAAGGACTTCGCACTCACATACAGGAGATCCGACCGTTTGGAGTTGGTTGGATATACAGATGCAGATTTTGCGGGCTGTCTCGACAACAAGAAGTCCACCTCGGGCTATGTATTCATGATAGGTGCTGGAGCCGTATCATGGAAGAGCGTAAAACAGTCGATTACGACATCTTCCACCATGGAAGCAGAGTATGTAGCTTGTCATGAAGCCACGAGTCAGGCGATCTGGCTTCAGAGTTTTTTCTGGTTTACGGGTTGTGCAGATGATCCCGAAACCATGAAAATCTATTGTGATAGTTCAGCTGCAGTTAACTTCTCCAACAACAACAAGCATTCATCAAGGTCAAAGCATATTGACATTAAGTATCTTGTTGTGAAGGAGAGAGTTCAGAATCGTCAGGTGTCTGTAGAACTCATCGGCACGAGGTAGATGATAACGGATCCTCTCACTAAAGGTCTTCCTATTACGCTCTTTAAGGAACATGTGACGTCTATGGGACTTGTAGATCCCAAGGATGTATTTCAGTAGTGGGAGTTTTTCAGTTTTGATCTGATTATGTACAGACATTTCAGAGATCTCTTTTATATGCATTGATGATTCTGTTATTCAGTTCATACATATCTTACTTCTCCTTCAGTGTGCACTTTCAGTTTTGAGTAAGCAAGGCTTTGGTTTGTGTCTTGATGACACGTTCAGATAGACCACTTGAAGATAGGCACATGTGATCACATTAGATGTGCAATCTTCATACCACACCCCATATCTTTGATCCATGTCGTTGCGGTTATTGGTATTCATGATCGTGATTCGTCGCACTTCGAAATGTATAAATGTTGTGTTGACTACCACGATTCAATATTTGTAGTCTTGATGGACCGGATCTGACAAGTGTTGCTCATAAATATCCAACGGTATTGTTTTGAAATTCAGTAGGGCGCCCATTAGGAACTTTCAAAAGAAAATACATTTTTCAAAATTGTTTTCACAATTAAAATAAAATGTTTTGTTTTCTTTCAGAGATCAGTGTAGCCCAAGTGGGAGAATGTAAGACTCCTATCAGGTGGGCCACACATGATCATCAGATCTGACCGTTGGATTATTTAAATTGAGCGATTCAGTGGACCCCACTTAAGTTGTGATCATTATAAATAGGTTTGGGGCGGGACGCTTGAACCGATGTCCCTATACTCGGTTATTAAGACAGATATGGAAACCTACGGTGTGGAGACCCTAGAGGGAGAAGTGTGATGGGTAAGCTTCTAGCCCTCTTTCCCTATATATTGATGTCTTGGTCACCTCACCAACACAAGCGAGAAACCCTAGTCCCATTGAAGGTTCTCTTAAAAGGTGTAAGGTGCGGAAGATCAAGATTCCTATCGGCGGAATGTCTTCCCAATCAGGTATGATTTCAGTTTATGGTTTTGAATCTCCTTTTTTGATGCATTGACGATCCGTCAATTCCGCAATATAAAAATAACATGAACTCCCTGTTACCAAAGAAAATTTAGGAAGGCGTCTGTCATTGCTTGGACGATTCTTCAAACTGAGAAATACATCGATACTCTGCAGATTTTAATAGATGATACACAAGCAGTTAGAAATTACTCAAATAAACAGTTTAAATTATAGGAAAAAGCTTAGACGTATCATGAATAAGTGTTCACAAATAAGATGTTAGCATTGTTCAACTAACCTGATTTTTATATTAATTAATGAAATTGAATTCTACAATTTAATAAGTTTAATTTTGGTACACCAACTGTACTGTTTATAGGTGCTTGTATATCAGGGGAGCCTATTAGTTGTTACCTTACGCTCAGCATGGGGCCCACCTTAATGATGTGTTGCTTGTCCAGTTGTCCATTCATTTTTTGAGTCCATTTGAGGACAGGTAAAAAAAATTAATAAAGCAGATCCAAATCTTAGATCTTAGGCAGACCATACCACACCGAACAGTCATGATTGAACACCCACCATTAAAAACTTTCTACGACCCACCGTGATTGTTTATTTACCATCCAACTCATTGATAAGGTCAAACAAAATGGATGAATGGAAAAAAAAAAAAAAAGATTAGCTTGATCCAAAACTTTTGTTGCCTATATAAAGCTTTCAATGGTTATTCACTACTTTTACCAATGGTGTAGTCCACCCGACATTTGGATCTGTGTAATTTTTGGCATAATGTCCTAAAATAAGCTGACAAAATGACGCAGGGGAGAATGTGAGGTCGAGCACCGTCTTCCTCAAGAGGATAACTATTCCGAATCCACAGAACTTCTCTGGACTCCTCACAGAGACTTTCTTGAATCCACGAGAAAAGAGAGCAGAAAATAGAAATAAATTCTAATAAATTCGAAATAGATTAATGAATGCATAAAAATGAGTTCACAACCCTTTAAATAAGGGTACTAAGCAATGGGAAAGAAATCATAATCAAACTACAACTAAAACTCCTAGAATTCGCGACTTACTATAAATAGTAAACTTACTATTTATAGACGGTCATGATGTCTACTAGTGCGCAAGGTTTTCGGCCAAAAATAATAAGTGTCCTATTTGGCTTCACCAAGCCGTTCCCCTAATTATTCTAAGCTCTTTTCACGTTGGGCGCAACTCCTAAAGCCTGACGGATGAAGAGTTATAGTCAAACTAGAACTTACTATTTATAGTAAAAATGAAATTGAAATAGGGAAATGACCGTCGAATCAGGGGTTTCTAGCAATTCCAAGCGTCGCAACCCGGCATAGCGGGGTTGGTTGGCTAAAGTAGCTCATTCTACCCCAAAATCATATATTTTACGTCGGCTAACTCATCTCGGATTGCGAGATACGCCTGATTGAAGGTCTGATGGTCCAGATCACTTCTGTCGCCGACTGGGCCTTTTCTGATCCATCTTTGCCATGTAATTGTCCGCGACCCGCTCTACATCACAAAACAGATGGGCTTTAAGGATATACAACACATTTATCAATATGGCCCACAAGGTAAGGGTAACAACCTCTAAAGTGTTACCATGGTAACACCTAATCTGCTGCTTGTATCAAGAGTCATGCACAGCCGGTGTAGGCGAAGTTACTCTTCCACCTTGTGGGTTTGGTGCAATTTGGAGCTGCCCAAATTACTTTGAAGAGTAACATGTGTTGCATTTTCATTATTTTCATGGTTGTGGCCCATATGATGGGTGAAAAAACTTGACCATTGTAAAAGGTCTTTTGAGAAATCCATATATTCAAGGTATGGCCCACATTTTGGTTGGCTTGGATATCGTGTACTCTAGATGTAAGAGCCTTGCCAAAGGAAGAAACTTTAAACCTGAAAAATGAGAGATTTTCTCTCAATTTGAGTTCAAGAGGCCCCCATGTATATAAGGTGCAGACAATCCTCTCATTTCCACGCTATAGAGAGAGAGAGAGAGAGAGAGAGAGAGAGAGAGAGAGAGAGAGGCCGTACCTATTAAGAATTTCTCTCATAATGGTGATTAAATTAAAAATGCATTTGAATTTTGAAATTCAAAAATCAAATTATTTTTCCTCCAAAATGCTTTTAAAAAATTGTGAAAAAAATATTTTTTTCATTTACCCCATATCACTTAGAGATGGAAACCATTATAAACTATCTTTTGAATAGTTAACTTACTTGGAGAAAAGAGGGAGAGAGAGCTTGGGTTGCATGTAACACTAGAAAATACACACACATGTACGCAGGCAGTGAGGCAGTGTGGCTGTAGCGGTGCTGGTGGCGTAGAACTAAAAACTGGTTAATGCCAATGATTTGAAATGGCTAGTCATTTAGTGATCTAAATGATCCGATCTCTGCTTTTGCATCGTTCTAAACTTTGATGGCCTCAAGAGAAATTGTCCACTCCCTCCATTTATAAAAATTGGACCCCTCCAAGTCCAGAGCATCAACATCACAATCCAATTCTTGTCTATAGGAAAAAAGTTCTATTTATTTTATATAACACTAAGTTTTCAAACTCATTGAGTTTTTGAGTTCGAATACTCAATGAGTCTGCTAGAGAAGACTAACTGCGTTAGTCGAGTTCCTAAAGTGGTTCCTTCATGATTTCTGTATGCAGGATCAAACAATGCTTGTCCTATCCTGGAAGCAATTCGTGATCACCAACTTGCAAGTGACCTCTAATCTCAAAGGAGAGGGGCCGGATGCTTCAAGGATAACGTATTTGATACGTGCTTAAGCTCGATTCTAGCCAATCTATTAAAATTATTTTCATTTTTCAAAATTTTAGTTTTATTTTTTTCAACAATCTTAAAGCTTGATTGATATAGATACCAAAAGTATTGCATTAATCAAGCTGATGAACCAGGATTTAATAAGGCTTGATGGATTCGATAGTAAAAACTTCACCAAGTGGCAAGATAATCTTAAGTTCCTTCTTATCACTCTAAAGTTCTTTTTTTTTTTTTTTTACATCCTGTACTCAAACCTACAACCATTTTTAGAAGCAACTAATAACAATTCTACAGAACTAATCACTGCAAGAATCGAACAACAAGAAGACGACTTGTTGTATCATGGTCACATCTTGAACACCCTGTCCGATCGTTTATATGACCTGTACACAAACAACCTCTGTTACAGAAATTTGAAATGCATTGGAATACAAATACAAGTTTGAAAGAGAATGAATGAAGTGTCAGGTACATCAAATTCAAATAGTAGATCCAAGAATTACAAGTGATTATAAATAAAATAAAGTCATAAAAATTGATCTATCTAAATCCTTCTAAGTTGGGGCCATAATCGCTAAGGTACTTCTAAGTTGGAAAGATTATAAGAAGAAACTAATGCATAAATCTGAAGAATTTACTTTGGAAAGATTCAAAAGCATCTCTAAATTAAGTAAAAAAAATCGTAATCGAGACAAAAAAGATGATAACAATAGTGCATCCTTATCCAAGGTGAATGCAATAGAAAGGCCATCCCAGGACAAGAATAACCTTGAGAAGAACGAATCCCTAAACTCAATAAAGATAACAAGAAATTTCAAAAGTTGTAAAAGAAAAAAAATGAAAAATCTAAAAGACATCGCTATGTCTTGTGGAAAGACCTGGCATTTTGCTTGAGATTGTAAGGATTCTAAAAAGTCTAAAAAAGAGACTAACGAACATTGGTGCCTTAAGGTATTTCAAGGGGAAGATAATGTGTTAGTTCACTTGCGAAAGGAAAAGTTTCTGACTTTGGCATATAACAAGTTCATGAATAAGAATTGTTATGGGTAAAATCGGGTTAACCTAACAACCTGGATGGGATAGAAAACAAAAGGCAGATAGTTCGGAAATGGAGATCAAGTAAAATCTTAGCTTAGACTATTGAGCACGACCTCCACAACCAACTCGAGCTCCAACCACATGCAGTGACCCCAGCTCTGGCTGATGTCCCACTGTCGCAACCAACGAATGGTATAAGTACCGACTCGGCCTCGAAGATAGGCTCCGACCACAATTAACTGTTCAACGCGGTTTGTAGGACCTCGGCTAACCCGACTTAGAGGTCGACATCGACTGTCGACCACGACCTCCTTGGAAGCCGATCATCAAGAGATCTCTTTCGTGTACAAGGATGATTAATTCCTCAAGATCTTCGCCAAGAATTGCATCGAGGATAACGTTTAATATCTCGGGGATGATCCCTTGTATGATACGCGACTGTATGGCAGATTCGTTGCCATATATGTAACTAGCACAACAGGGCTATAAAATGGAACCCCACGTATAGTAGAAGCCAGGCACAAAAACCCTAGTTCTACTATACCCAGAGTGTCTGTTTTAACTTTGGCATCATAGGGTCCCCTGCTACACCCAGGGTCTCCATTGTTATTTGGTTTTGTAGGCACGCGATGATCTAGTAGGGATGACCAGAAATCAGCATCAACAAGAATATAGGTTATGTTCTGATCCTTAAGAAAAACAATGACAACACATTTCTTCTTAATCTTCGAGAGGACATGGAGATTTTAAGGACGTTCAATGTAATAAACCAAAATACGTATCGTTAACCAAGTACGTCGAAGAACTCGAGGAAGTTGAACATATATCGAGAACTAAACTTGCGGATAATTTTTTTTTTTTTTTTCAAGTGGAGGGGTTTGATGTAGGATGAGGATCAATCATGTTCCTAATGCACATGGACCGGAAGAAGCCTAAGGAGAAATCGAAAAAAAAAAAACCAGCATAGTTCGAGCGATCGACCTTTGTGGTTGATACGTCGAAATTCCTCCGAAAATTCCAGATTGCTTGTTGGTTGATTTCTGCCATTTTAGACAAGTCAAAATATTGTTCAACAGGTCGACAAAATGTTCAACGAAAATCATAGAATTTAGGCCGTATTCGTTGCAAAAAAAATAAAAAAAAATAAAATAAAATAAAATAAAATAAAATTCATGATATTTTACACCATGAAATTTCTTGAATCAAAGCTGACTTGGACTCATTTACTACTAAATATCATGAAATTTCATGATATTTGGTCTAACCAAATGCAGCCTTATATAAATTATGGATTATTAATATTATTTTTGAATCCATACTAAAATCTCTTACAATAACTCACTATTAACTGAAATGAGATGAGGGTCTTAGTTTTCTTTATGATTCCAGGATTTGTCCTGAATGGATTTCTACGAATCAAAGCAATCAATCACATCCCTAATAGGACCTTACGTTCTCCCAAATCTAAAGACAAAAACAAGCATTAGAAAGTAGAAGCTAATATCAGGCAGCTAAATTTAGCTTAACTTCCCCAATTTAGTCAATGCGCATGCATGCACACGCTTATCCATGTGTGGAAAAACTATCCCATGGTAGAGAATTACCATAAACATGTCAGCCACACACAATATATAATACCCAATGAGATAAGCTATTTCATCTTGGCAATGGCAATATTTTAAATATATGAAGAATAACCTAATAAGTCATATATACCTCCAAAATATATTTCACATTAAACTTGTCTTGCCTCATTCCCTAGGAATATAAAGCTCGCAATGTATACAAATCCCTCCTAATTACATCCTTTCATGCATACACAATGATAATGAACAATAAACAAAGCATTAATTTTAAAAATATATATGATTCATTGAATTAAAATGACATACATTCCAACATGTCCAATACAGTGATGTCTAAAACACACTTTCCACCTATATATACTAATTAAAAAAAATCCACATTTATTAACACATAATCATGCCTAGATAACAATCATCTTGAGCAAGGCATATAGCCACACACAAAACCCATTCGGGTGGTAACCAATATTCCATTTGTGTACATACAGCCACACTTATCACAAACACAATACATGTCCAATGTTAAGGACACAAAGCACCAAATAGACCTAAAATTCATTGATGTCCGTACAGCCACACTTATCACAGACACAAAGCACCAAATAAATCTCAAATTCACCAAGTAGACATCAACAGCCTCCGTAGCCTCTCACAGTCTCACTTGAGTCAATAGCTGAGAACACGTGCTTCAGCTCCGCACCCTCCGTGATTGTAGCACTACCTCAGATATTTTGCTCCTGTAATGTTCATCGTCCTTCTAATCTCCTCGCAACTAGCATGATACAGTATTAGATCAATTGTAGATAAATAATATATATATATATATATATATATATATATATATATAATAACAGATCCATACATCTTGAACTATGTGATCAACAGTTTGGATTACTGAACAAGGTCCCAAATGTACAGCCATTGAATGGATCAGGTCGGACCCATCATATATGTTATTGGGTTAAAACAGGGTACATATACACCAAAACAATGCAACGGTAGACTGCTTATAGGGATGGGATGTTTGACTAATAACCTGTTTGAATAAATAAGAAGCAGAAAAAATATGTTATTTGAAATTAGACCAGAACGAAGTAATAAGATAGTGCCAATATGCAATATCTGTATATGTGGCATGCATATGAGATTTAGATCGTTCATTTGATTGCTCCTCGTTGAATTACGTTAGATCAGCTATACACCAAAATACACACAAAGGGAAACCTAGCAATTGATGGGTTTGTTATATACCATAGAACTTCGGTTGCACCTTTTATTTGTACATTTGATATTCACTTCTCGGTTATTTAGATGGTTGATAAGATGTAATCCTGGCTTTTTGATTGATGGCCAAAATAGAGAGTTAATAATTAGGAAATATATTAACAGTCCACATTAAATTGAAAGAAGGCCAAACAATGGATAATTAGGATTAATCAGTTTGGATGAGTGAATCATGGGCATTAAGTGTACGGTGCCTATATAGTTATTATTATTATTTTTGTAATATCTGGTATACAATGGGCAACCCATGTTGAGATTCCAAAAACAATCATCAAATCCAAAATGCTTATAAGGGAAGTTCCAATTGCAAAAGTCACTACCAAACGCATCATACATAAGTGGAATCTCTCCTAAACATTCATGGATTTACTTACAACAGAAGTTCCAAATGCAAAGTCACTGCCAAATTTATATCGCATGCTGAATTAATTTATTTTACAACGTAGTGTGTGGAGCCCACAGTGATGCTTGAATGACATCCAATTAGCCTGTTACCAAAAATGGACCGACCCAAAAAACTCATTTGTGACTAGCAATAGCACCAGAAATTGGAATTGAGATAGTTTAGGGAGCGTTTGGTTTGGCACTAACAAGTACTTCTGGCCACTTTCCCTGGGCTCTCTCTCTCTCTCTCTCTGGATTTATCCTCACTAAATTGGGATTTCTTGGAGCTCTCCATTGCCGCTCTATCATTTAAGAGATGCCTTGCATGGCATGTGAATCCCAATGGAGGGCATAGTAATCCAAGCATTTTTTTTTCTGTTTGGGATTTTAGGGAGGTGCTCCCATGGATTTTAGGGAGGTGCTCCAGGATACGGTGCATATATAGTTATTATTATTATTATTGTATTAACAGCTACGGTGCATGTACCCTAGCCACATGAAATCCAAACTGAGCCCAAAAGAAGGTCTTACAATGATAATATCTGAGTTGGGCCTACATTCAATGGGATATCCAGGATGGGCCATGCTTTCAGGCCCTATTGAGAATCAGGTCGAGCTTGCTATCTCATGGTTTGATGAGTCTAATGTGATGGGTTATTTTGACCCATCTTCGACTGGTCGAGAGCACTGCTCGACTGGTCGAAGGCTGGTGGTTGATGCTTTCATAGTGGTGATCTGTCGCTTTGTGCCGTGGTTTTTTCCTGCAAAGGTTTTCCACGTTAAATCTGTGTTCTCTTTTCTTGTGTGTGCTTGGTGCCATTGGATTACCATCCTAGATCTAGATCTGTGTGATTCCGCAGGCCAAAAATCCCAACAAGTGGTATCAGAGCAATCGGTTGGGACACAGATCTAAATTTGAGGGATTAGTAATAATGGCGAGCGCTAGGTATGTTATTGAGAAGTACTCAGGGAAAAATAATTTTGAATTATGGAAGATCAAGATGATGAGTTCCTTAATCAAGCAAGGCGAAGATGGTGCTCTTGAGGAGCGGAAGTCCACTATGACTGATGGTGATTGGAATACTCTTGATAAGAAAGCCTTATCATCGATCCGTTTATGTCTCACGGATGAGGTTCTCTATAACGTCATGAGGGAGAAAACTGCGGCTAATTTATGGGCGAAGTTGGAGGATGTTTATGCGAAGAAATCCTCTGAAAATCGTCTGCACTTGAAGCGGCAGTGGTATAACTTCAAGATGGCAGAGGGTGGAGATCTGGAGGCTCACATCAGCAATTTTAATAAATTGGTTTGCAAATTGCTCGATATGGATGAAGTGATGAAAGATGAAGAACAAGCATGTATGTTACTGAATTCTCTCCCGGCGTCCTATGAGTCATTCAAGGACACTATGTGCAGCATGAATAAAACTCTGAGTGTTGACACTGTTATCTCAGCCCTTCAAGGGAAGGCTATGAGACAGCTAGACAGCAACATAGGGACATCTTCTGATGCACTGTTTACTGTGGGTAGGAATTCTAAACACGGTACAGGTTCTTCAGGTTCTAGATCCAAATCCAAGGGCAAGGGCAAAGGAAAGGTAAAGTGCTGGAATTGTGGGAAGGAAGGACATGTGAAAAGGGATTGTGAAAATCCTAAATCTAAGAGGGAAGATTCTGAGGCTTCATGCAGGGAGGCTAACACTGCCACGTCAGATGAATCGAGTGGATGTGATGGTGATGTTTTGTCTGTGTCTTCGCTCAGACGGTCATACGATGATCGT
Organism: Magnolia officinalis; assembly: GCA_021015155.1. Lineage (NCBI taxonomy): Eukaryota > Viridiplantae > Streptophyta > Magnoliopsida > Magnoliales > Magnoliaceae > Magnolia > Magnolia officinalis. Next base: position 4,338,449 of record JAJHSJ010000015.1, on the reverse strand, counting down.
AAGGACGAGTGGATGCTAGACACAGGGACATCTTTTCACATGACTCCTCATCGGAGTTGGTTCACCAGCTATAGGGAGTGCGATGGTGGACAGGTATTTATGGGCAATGACATTGCCTGTAATGTTGTGGCTATTGGTACGGTACGCATCAGGATGTTTGATGGGGTGGAGCGTACCTTGACTGATGTCAGGCACGTTCCTGATTTGAAACAGAATCTGATTTCTCTTGGTGTGCTTGAGGCAAAGGGATGCAAGTACACAGGTATTGATGGTGCTCTTAAAGTATCCAAGGGGGCACGGGTAGTAATGAAAGTGCAACGACTCGATCATGTTTACAGGTTGATCGGGAGTACTTCAAAAGGTGGAGCTACAGTGGATGTAGCGAATTCCACCTCTGCACGTGTGTGGCATGATGGGCGTGGCCACATGAGCGGGCAGGACAGGAAGGCTGAGACGTGCGGACAGGGATACAGAGCAGGTAGAGCAGCCACCTGTGAGAAGAACCACATGGCATGATTGCAGGATATCGGCAAGGTACATGGACGACTCCAATATTGCAGGGGATTCATCTTCTATTCTGATGGCTCTAGGTGAGCCTGGTGCTGAGAAGTGGAAGGTGACTATGGGCAATGTGATGGATTCGTTGTACCAGACCGACATATGGGAGCTGGTGGAGCTTCCAGTGGGCTGGTGAGCGGTTGGATGCAGGTGGGTCTTCAGGAGGATACGGCATAGATACAGGGCGAGGTTGGTAGCGAAGGGTTATGCTCAGAGAGAAGGGATCGGCTTCTCAGAGATATTCGTGCCGACGGTATAGCAGGTATCTATCAGATCCGTGATTAGCACTGGTTGGCCAATGTGATCTTGAGCTATGATGTGAAGCAGAGATAAGAGAAGAGGTCAAGGAGCTACACGGTTGAAGATTGAAGACTTGGTGGAGATTGTTGAGAAAAGTCTTAAATATAAGGTTTTGAGGTCGTTCGACGGTCGTGGGAATCTTCGACTGGTCGTAGGATACGCTCGACCGGTCGTAGGTTCGAGCCCTTGTACGACTCAAAGTCCAGCAAGTTTTTTGCTGTTTTTTACTCTAGCTACGACTGGACGAAGGGATGCTCGACTAGTCGAAGGGGTCCTACGACTAGTTGAAGACTAGGTTCGACTAGTCGAAGGTTACGCAGTTTGTTCCGCGATTTTGCGCGAAACTGCGGATTTGAGTCCTTTCGCAACTGGGATGCGGAAGGGAAGTTTCCTAAACTATAAATAGGTATTCCTAGGGTTTTTCTAGGAAGTTGTGATGAATGCTAAGGCTTTTTAAAAGGGTTCCAGGGTTTCTAAAGGGTGTAGCAAGGGTGAGATTCGATGTTGTTCGAATCGGGTACGTCCTTTCTCTTTGTAATTGATGCTTTCATAGTGGTGATCAGTCGCTTTGTAACGTGGTTTTTTCCCGCAAGGGTTTTCCACGTTAAATCTGTGTGTTCTCTTTTCTTGTGTGTGCTTGGTGCCATTGGATTACCATCCTAGATCTAGATCTGTGTGATTCCGCAGGCCAAAAATCCCAATAGATATCTTTGGTGTGTTTAAGTTGTTTCACACAGATATCTTTGTGTGAAACAGATATCTTTGGTGTGTTTAAATTGTTTCACACAAAAATCCCAACAGATATCTTTGTGTGTGCTTTGAAATTCAAGGACGAGATCTTTGGTGTGTTTAAATTGTTTCATGCTATGGTCGAGAGAGAGACAGGTAGACCATTGAAGTGCATCCGCACTGACAATGGTGGTGAATACATTGGCGACTTTCACGAGTACTGCAAGTCCCAGAGTATACAGCATGAACAGACGGTTCCCAAGACCCCCAGCATAATGGTGTAGCTGAGCGAATGAATCACACCATTCTTGAGAGAATTAGATGCATGTTATCCCATGCGAAGTTGCCCAAGACGTTCTGGGGAGAAGCAATGCGCACGGCGGTGTATTTGATAAACAGGTCTCCATCAGCCCCATTGAATGGAGAAGTACCTGAGAAGGTGTGGACTGAACAGGATCCATCGTACAGTCATCTTAGGGTATTTGGATGCAGGGCATCCGTTCACGTAACAAAGGACGAGATGTCTAAGCTTGATATGAAGATCAGGCAGTGTGTGTTCTTAGGGTACGGTGATGAAAAATTCGGTTACAGGTTATGGGATCCGACCGAGAAGAAGCTCGTCAGGAGCAGAGATGTGGTTTTCTTTGAAGATCAGTGTATCGAAGACATTGGTAAGCCAGAGAAGAACCAGCCTAGTTCAGGTGAGCTAGAGGACATGGATCCGATTACTCCTCCCGCGGTGCCTGATGACGGGGGAGTACAGCAAGGTGCAGAGGACGAGGGAGTTCCTTCAGAAGATGGACCAGGGGAGCAGCCCCCACTTGATCCACCTGTTGAGCCACAGGTGAGGAGGTCATCTAGGGACAGACAGCCGTCCAAGAGGTACTCGCCGCATGAGTACATTATGCTAACCGATGGGGGAGAGCCAGAAGATTATTCTGAGGCCCTAGCCGACGAGCATAAGGAGGAGTGGTTGAAAGCTATGCAAGAGGAGATGGAATCCTTGCATAAGAACCACACCTATGACATGGTGAAATTGCCTAAGGGCAAGAAAGCTTTGAGCAACAAGTGGGTGTTCAGAAAGAAGGTTGAGCAGAAGAATTCACAGACGAGGTTCAAGCCAGACTTGTGGTGAAAGGGTTTGGTCAGAGGAAAAGGCATAGACTTCGAGGAGATATTCTCACCAGTGGTGAAGATAACATCCATACGGGTGTTGCTTGGGTTGGCGGCTAGCATGGATCTGGAGATAGAGCAGTTAGATGTTAAAACTGTCTTTCTCCATGGTGACCTGGAAGAAGAGATCTACATGCACCAACCAGAGGGGTTCGAAGTCAAGGGCAAGGAGCATATGGTGTGTAGGCTGAGGAAGAGCTTGTATGGGCTGAAACAAGCTCCACGGCAATGGTACAAGAAGTTCGATTCGTTCATGTTACAGCATGGGTATAACAAAACGGAGTCGGACCACTGTGTGTTCACGCGTAAGTTCTCAGACGGTGATTTCTTAGTTCTGTTGTTATATGTTGATGACATGCTTATCATGGGAAAAGACATCAAGAAGATTGACAGGATGAAACAAGAGTTGGGCAAGTCTTTTGCGATGAAAGACTTGGGCCCGGTTAGACAGATCCTAGGAATGGAGATAACTCGTGACAGAAGCAGTAGGAAGCTTTGGTTGTCACAAGATCGGTATATTGAGAAAGTCCTAGAGCGGTTCAATATGAATGTAGCGAAGCCGGTCAGTACTCCACTGGATGGTCACTTCAGATTGAGCGACAGACAGTGTCCCAATACGAAGGAAGAGGTGGAAGAGATGCAGAAAATACCCTACGCGTCAGCAGTAGGAAGTTTGATGTATGTTATGGTGTGTACACGCCCAGACATAGCATATGCGGTTGGTGTTGTCAGCCGGTACCTTGCCAATCCTGGCAAAGAGCATTGGGCAGCGGTGAAATGGATACTACGGTATCTAAGAGGCTCATCCAGGTTGAGCCTATGATATGGTGATGGAAAATCTGTGTTAGAGGGCTACACAGATGCAGATATAGCAGGTGACATAGACTCCAGGAAGTCTACATCAGGGTTCATGTTCACGTTTGCAGGGGGAACGTTTCTTGGGAGAGCAAGTTACAGAAGGTCGTAGCATTGTCGACAACAGAGGCCGAATACATTGCAGTCACAGAAGCATGTAAAGAGATGCTTTGGATGAAAAGGTTCCTACAGGAACTTAGCCTAAAGCAGGAGGAGCACGTGGTCTATTGCGATAGTCAGAGTGCTATACACTTGAGTAAGAATCCAAGTCAGCATTCCAAGTCGAAGCACATAGAGATTCGGTATCACTGGATCAGGGATACTTTGGAACAGAAGGTGTTACAGCTTGAGAAAGTCCACACGGATGATCATGGGTCAGACATGATGACCAAGGCTTTGCTCAAGGGCAAGTTTGAGGTTTGTAGAAATCTGGCCGGCTTGAAGAAGGTGGATCCCTCCCGGGTCAAAAAGGGAGAGATTTGATGAGTTATTTTGACCCATCTTCGACTGGTAGAGAGCACTGCTCGACTGGTCGAAGGCTAGTGGTCGACCGGTCGAAGGTTCGAGTCGAAAACTTCGACTCAAAGTCCAGCGAGTAATTTTGCTGTTTTTTACTGTAGCTTGGACTGGTCGAAGGAACCTTCGACTGGTCGAAGGGATGTCTCGACTAGTCGAAGGTTACGCAGTTTGTTCCGCGATTTTGCGCGAAACTGCGGATTTGAGTCCTTTCGCAACTGGGATGCGGAAAGGAGTTTCCCAAAACTATAAAAGGGGTTGCCTAGGGTTTTTTCTATGTATCACAAAATAGCAAGAGGGTTTCCTAAAGCTTTACAAGATTTGCTTTTTAAAGGGTTTAGGGCTATCAAAGGTGAGAGAGAGGGAGAAAGAGAGAGAGGAAGCTTATAGAAGAGAGGTTCTGCTCGTGGAGGTTCTCTACTTTGCAATCTACATCTCAGCGCTTCTATGTCCTCGTAATCAGTTAGATCTTTCCATTTTCTATATTTCTCTTATTGTTTATCCACTCCTGCGTGAGTGAAGAAGATTGTAACGTTCTACTTCATAGTGGATTGTTGATCTGGACGAGGTCCCGTGGTTTTTACCGCTTTGAGGGTTTTCCACGTAAAATCTCTTGTGTGGTGTGTGATTGATGCTTTGATTTATTTCATTGCTTTATTATCCATAATTCTGGTTTGTTTCGGGAGGCTAGATCCTAAGGTTTGTGCAAGGCATCCCAACAAAGTGGTATCAGAGCTAAGTTCATTGAACGGGTAGGATCGGTTTTGAATTATGGAAGGTGGCTCAAGGATGATCAGCCTCAATGGTTCTAACTGGACCATATGGAAGGCTAAGATGGAGGACTTGCTTTATTGCAAGGATCTATATTCTCCAATCTCAGGCATATCAGCAAAATCCAAGGATATGACTGATGATGATTGGAAGAAGATGGACCGAAAGGCGGTGGGGTTTATTAAACAATGGTTGGATGATTCTGTGTTCCACCATGTGTCTAAGGAAACCTCAGCCGAAAGCCTATGGCTAAAATTACAAGGGCTGTATGAGAGGAAGACAGCCGGTAATAAGATATTTCTGATAAGGCGACTTGTAAATCTCAAGCTCAAGGATGGTGGTTCTGTGGCCGAGCACATGAATGAGGTCAGCAATATAGTGAACCAACTCACCTCTATGAAGATGGTCCTGGATGATGAATTGCAGGCTTTACTATTACTTAGTTCATTGCCTGACAGTTGGGAGACATTGGTGGTGTCTCTAAGTAACTCCGCGCCAGACGGAAAGATATCCATGGAACAGGTAACCAGTTGTCTCTTCAAGGAGGAGACAAGGAGGAAGTCTCAGGGGTCTACTCAGCAAGAGGCTCTTGTGACGTAGGAATGGGGAGAGGAAAGAACAGGAAGGGAGGGAAGACCCGAGATAAATCAAGAGGCAAGTCGAATAACAGAAAAGAGGTTGAATGCTGGAATTGTGGCAAGAAGGGCCACCACAAGCATGAATGTCGTGGTAAGAAAAACGACAAGAAAGGAAAAGGGAAGGAAGATGAATCAGATTCCACTGCAGTCGCTTTAGATGGCGACATGGTAGTTATTCTTTCTACAGATCACGATGTATGTCTCACGGCTACGAGTCAGGGCACCGACTGGGTGATAGACTCGGGAGCTTCTTTTCATGCGACTCCACACAGGGACTCCTTCACAAGCTACAAGTCAGGTGACTATGAGACTGTTAAGATGGGAAATTCTGGCGTATCAAAGATCGTGGGAGTTGGTGATATTTGTGTGAAAACTGATGTGGGCTGCACATTGGTTCTCAGGGATGTGAGGCATATCCCAGACCTTCGCCTCAACTTGATGTCGACGGGAAGGTTGGATGATGATGGCTATGAAAGCCGGTTTGCTGGTGGGCGATGGAAGCTCATCAAGGGTTCATTGATCGTGGCTAGAGGAAAGAAGTGTTGCACCCTGTACAAGGCAAGTGTTAGTATGTGCAAGGGTGGATTGAACGCAGCGGAAGATTCGGCTATTGACATGTGGCACAGGCGTCTAGGCCACATGAGTGAAAAAGGACTTCAGCTATTAGCGAGGAAGCAGCTCCTTCCAGACGTAACAGGTATGCCTCTCAAAACCTGTCTTGATTGTTTATCAGGGAAACAGCATAGAGTTTCATTTATTAAAACTGCTTCTCATGTTAATAAAGTGCATGCATTAGAGTTGGTTTATTCTGATGTTTGTGGTCCTATGAGGACAAAAACCTTGGGTGGGACATTGTATTTTGTCACTTTTATAGATGATGCATCTAGGAGGGTTTGGGTTTATGCTTTGATTTATTTCATTGCTTTATTATCCATAATTCTGGTTTGTTTCGGGAGGCTAGATCTTAAGGTTTGTGCAAGGCATCCCAACATAATGCAACTCATTCAAGTGGACTCGGTCTTCGTCAGACCGATCTGGTATCAGAGTCAGGTGAGTCGAGACTCCGACTCAGGGCACAAGTAGGGTTGAGTTACCAGGCGTTTTAACCATGGGCAACCTTCAGGAATATGGCCGTTGGATCTTGGTTAAGTTCAATGATCCAAACCGTTGAACATGCACAAAAAGCACCAATTGCATAGATTTAAGAAATAAATTTGCAAATTTGGAAATTCATGGAGAACGAAATTTTGTACAGCCAGCCTTACCTCATCAACAAAAGAAGGATTACCTGAATCGATGGATGATTAGTTGAGTCGATGCGAATCCCACCCCTCTTCTGTCCAGCGTCCACCGTAGATTAAGGGAATGTGCCCCACCTTTCTACGGTCCTCCTCGTTTCCATCTTTTTGCTGCAACCTCTCTGTCAATTCTGTTGGCATGTCGTATAAGCTGAGATCTCGGAGTTTGGTGAGGTATTCAATCCCTTCTGGAAGCGTCTTCAACTCTCCACATCTGAACACAGTTAGCTCTTGGATGCTTGGCAATGTTCCCTTCTCTATCACTACCCGATTTAGTAGTGTCAGGTCCTTTAAATATAGATTCTTGAGTTTAGGGAACCATCCATCGTGAAAACACAACTGCTGCCCTTCATAGGCCTTGAAGAGACCAAGGTACACCAGATTGGGCAATGCTTGGAGTGATGAAAGCAGGTCTTCTTCTCTCAGCTTAGACCAATACAACTCCAAAACGGTGAGATGCGCAAGGTACCTAAACCATTGAGGCACCTTCTCCAAACGTCCCCACAGGCAAAGCTTCTGGAAAAGTGGCAGATGATCAGGAGAGAGCTCTTCCAATTGAAGTGCTTCTTCTTCGTTGATTGCCTTAACACCCAAGGAAACAAGGTATTTCATCTTTGCGATGGATGTGCACAACTCAGCTCCGTTGATTGCTCTGACCTCGGAAATTTCAAGTTTTCTCAGTTGGGTTAAGTTCCCAATTTGTCTCACAATTTCCTCTTCTTTTGCTTCGATAATAGTTAGACTTTGTAAACTTGTTATATTACATATTCCTATAGGAACTTGGATGCTACAGAAGTGCTCGAAAGTCCATGGATCTACCATATTATATTGATAACCGAATAAGTGGCGTAGTTTCTGTAGCTTCACAACCCCACTCGGTAGCCTCTTGATCCTTGTTTCTCTAACATTCAATGTTTGCAGGTTCCGTAACCTTCCTAAAGATTTTGGAAGCTCACTAACATTAGTATTCCTCAAGTTAAGATACCGTAAATTGAATAGATTCGTCAATTCATCTGGTAAGCTTTCAATAGGAACTCCCTCTAAATCTAGAACCCTCAATAACATAAAACTTGATGCTATGGCATTTAGAGAAGATGAGAAAGATGTGCTTCCTTCAAACACTAAAAGAGAACGAAGCTGTGACATACTCATGCTATGTTGAATAGTTTCTCCAGTATTGTATATTGACATGCGACGTACTTTGCCCCCTTGCCTTGTTTGCTGCCCATGGTATGTTGTGCAGAACTTTTCTTCGTCACATAAGGATAAGGCCAATTCACGTACAATATCGTGCATTCGACAAGCACCCACCCTTCCAGAGCGATTCATCTTGACAACCTGAAGTGTGTTACGATGGATGAGTTCCTTTAGGTAGTCCTCTGCCATCTCTTCCATCGGAATTTTACCTGTATCTTCTACGAAACCCTCTGCCACCCATAACCTTATCAACTTCGTGCGGTGAATTAAATAATCCTCCGGAAACATACAGCAATACAAGAAACAATGCTTTAGGCGGTAAGGCAGATAGTAGAAGCTAAGCAACAAGATGCGCTTTATTGGTTCAAGCCTTTCATTGTTATTCAACTGCCAACTTAGGTTATTATAGACTCGGTTCCATTCCAACACGTTCGCATCTCTCAATGACAGGAGGCTGCCCATCGCAATAATTGCTAGAGGCAGACCTCGACATTTTTCTACTATGGATAGAGCCAATGGCTCGAGCTCTGAAGGACAGGGTTTGTTCCGAAATGCCTTCTTACAGAATAGCTCCAATGCATCTTTTGGATGTAGAGGCTGAAGCTGGCAGACACGGCTTCCCTCTCCCGCTGCCAAAGCCACATCACTGTCTCTTGTTGTAACTACTAACCTGCTTCTGCATCTGTAGTCTGGAAACATGACACTTAGTTCATTCCAATCATTCATACTCCAGATATCATCCAAGACAATCAGACACTTTTTTGATTTGAGATGTCTTTCAACCATCTGCCTTAAGTCACTGGCATCACTGGTGGCTAGGTCATTTGGAACAATGTCGTTTGTAGCCTCAAGGAATTGTTTTATGATGCTTTGCAGTACTTCATCGATTCTAAGAGTCTGTGAGATCGAAACACATGCGGAGCAGTCGAAGTGCTTCTTTACTAGTTCGTTCTTGTAGGCTTTAGTGACAAGAACGGTCTTGCCCACCCCACCCATACCCGTCACTGAAATCACCGTGCGTCGCTGGTCTTCCTCCACCAACCATCTGACTATCAAATCTAATTCTTTCTTCATCCCCACAATGTCATCTTCCTCTGAGGAAAGAGAAGTTTGTACATCACGTTGCCACATTTTGCTAACATCATGAGAGCTTGTTCCTTCTCCTGTTTGATTGAGACCGAAGCGAACTCCTCTATCGAAAAGGTTATGAACCTTAACCTTGGTTTCTTGGAGTTGGATGGCGACGCAATGCTTGTTGTAGATATTCTTCGGGAGGCAAACGATGTTAAGGAGAAAACTCCGGAGCCCACCTCCTTGTGGTCTGTCCATGCGATACATGAACTCGTCGATGATGTCTTCCACATCATATGTGGAATCTCTTACTTGCCTCACCCAGGTTCTCACTCCTTCATTGCCTTCTTTTCTTTTATCAGCATCCTTCAACAAAGCTTGCATACTTTCGAGTTCCAGCTTGATTTCTTCTACTTCATTGCGCACTCCTCTTATTAGTGATGCTTCTTGAGATAGTAGGGCACTTAGAGTTTCTAACCCGAATTTAACGACACTGTCCGTCATCGGAATTTCTGTAAAATAAGAAATGAAGACAACCAATGCCAAATATATGAGTGCGGATCTTCTATGTTGAAGGCACAACAAATTCCTGTGGTGCCTCCTCTTATTAGTCAGCTGAGAAAATTAAGAAATAAAAATACCTACGTGTTTAAACTCTGTTCTTATAGCTTTTTTTTTTTTTTTTTTTTTTTTTTCTTTTACACACGCACCCACCCCCACACCCACACACGCCATGGTGGGATTTCACCACCTATGGGTTTCGAACCCAAGACCTCGTGTTGAAACTCTTCAGAGTCTGCCACTCGGGCAAGGACGGGAACCCACTTTGTTCTTATACTTATTTTCACATTCGGTTCCCCTTCTCTCCCTGGAATCGGATTGCATATTACAGAACATAGCAATAGATGTACTGACGTGGCAAACTTCTGTGAGCCTTACTTTGATACATGGGTTATATCCACACTGTCAATCCATTTTACAGGATCATTTTAACGCATGAGCCCAAAACAAAGAAAATCATTTCACAGGACAATGACGCCCACGATGTTTATTTACCATCCAACCTCTTCCTGTGTCTTTCTTCATCGATTGTTGGCTAACGGTTGGGGAGGATATCCACAAGGCGGTTTGTTACTTTTTGGAAGGGGGCCTTTTGCCTCGGGCTTTCACTGCTTCTTACATCAGTTTGGTCCCAAAAAATTCGTCTGCTGCTGGGTTTGCTGACTACTGCCTGATCAGCCTTTGCAACGTGATTTACAAAATCTTCTCTAAGATTATGGCGTCGCGGTTGGGTAAGATCCTTCCCAGTATTATTTCTATGGAGCAAGGGGCTTTTGTGCAAGGCAGATCAATTACAGAAAATATTGCGATGGCTCTAGAAGCAATGCGGAACATTGACAGAAAAGTTAGAGGTGGAAACATCATAATCAAGCTCGATCTAGAAAAAGCCTATGATAGGGTTGATTGGGTATTCCTCAAGAAGGTGATGAGACGTTTTGGTTTTTCTGACAGATGGGTTTCTTTGATGGAAGCTTGCTACGGTAACTGCTGGTGTACGGTTCTCTTTAATGGGGAGCCCACAGGTTTTTTCAAATCATCTAGGGGGCTCCGTCAGGGTGATCCCATCTCCCCTTCTCTTTTCCTCCTTGTGGCTGAGGTCTTTTCCAGAAACTTCAAGCAGCTGGTGGAGAGGGGATGGTGTAGTCCGTTCAAGTTGCAGCAGGGCTGCCCTATTCTCTCTCACCTTCTTTTTGCTGATGATACTTTATTATTTGTGAATGGCAAACAGGATTCTTTGCGTCGAGTTAAGGCGTTCTTGCAAGCCTTCCAAGAAGTGTCTGGCCAGAGGATTAACCTCCAGAAGAGTAGCTTCCTTTGCTCAGAAAAGATGCACACAAGAGAATCAGGCAGGTTGAACGGGTCCTGGGCATCTCAAAAGCTTGTGCAGGGGTGCTTTACTTAGGCATCCCTCTTTTCAAGGGTCGAGTCTCCACAGCCTCATTCAGAGCACTAATTGACAAGACGGCGAACAGAATTTCAGGGTGGAATGCCAGGCTGTTGTCTCAAGCGGGTAGGCTGACGTTGATTAAGCATGTTCTAGGAAGTATCACCCTCCATACAATGGCAGCTACAAAAATTCCAGTGAATCTAGTGAGAGAGCTTGAGCGCAGGTTTGCCCAATTCTTCTGGGGCTGGGCGGAAGGAAAGAAGAAGTTTCATTGGATAGCCTGGAAAAAGATCTCGCGTCCAGTTGAAGAAGGTGGTCTCGGAATTCGAAGCCTGTAGGAAGTGTTGAAGTCCTTGAGGAGGAAAATGGCATGGAATGTCAAATACGGGCAGGTGGTCAGCCCTTGGGTTCTATACATGCGTGCCAAGCATCGGTCGGATGTGGAGGGTAGCTCATCGAGTGCCTCAGCTGCGGCTTCCCCTTTCTAGAAAGAGGTCAATTGTGAGTTGCCGATTTTAGCCAACACTGTTCAATGGCAAGTGGGGGATGGTGATTTGAATTTCTGGACTACAAATTGGACGGGGATGGGTCCCCTTCAGTCGTTCGTGCTCTCTCCCATTCCTCAGGAGCTAGCCTCCCTGAAGGTCAAGGACTACATTGGCCCGGCGGGGCCTTTCCCTCCCTCTTCTATAAACCTTCTCTTGTCAATGATCTCTTAAATTTTATTTTCAGCTTAGGTTTTTGCAACTTCTGCAGACCCCCCCTCCTGCTTCTGGCCCTCTAAGCATCAGGCAAGTTCTCTTCGAAATCAGCTTTCCCATCTGGGTAGGGACCGGGGGAAGGTCGTTGGTGGTTCGATTGGATTTGGCACCCTAAAATCCCCCAAAGATGTCGCTGATCGCTTGGCGAATTCTTCAGGACGCTCTCCCTGTGGACACTCGGGTTCAAAACAAAGGTGTTCACCTTGCTTCCAAATGTTCATGCTGCAATTTTGGCCCCTCTCCTACCCCACAGGAGGAGACCATCCCTCATCTTTTCTTACGTGGCCAGCAGGCTTGTACCATTTGGCGCTATTTCTCGATTCAATGCGGTATTATGTTCTATTCTCACATCGAAGTTGAGGGCATGCTTCGTCAATGGAAAGGAGCTGCGGCGCCTTGGGCTGCATCTACTTTGGTTAGGCGTGTCATGCCGATTCTGATTTTGTGGGAGATATGGTCGAGCAGAAATGGTGCTAGATTCAATGACTTTCCTATGAAGGAGTCAGCCGCAATCTCCCGTATCAGGTGGTGGGCATCTCTTGTGCTTGGTAGCAATGTTGATTTTAATCAGAGGTTCTATGGAGCCAGCTCAGTTAATCTTCCTTTCCCTCACCTCTCATGTGCTTCTCAAGTCATAAAATGGTATAGACCCGCCACTGGGTGGGTTAAATTGAATGTTGATGGATCGGCGTGTGGGAATCACGGTCGGTCTGGGGGTGGGGGTGTTTGTAGAAATGAGGATGGAAAGCTGTTATTTGCCTTCACGGTAGGCTACGGGGTGGGTACAAATAACAGGGCGGAGATTCGAGCAATTTATGATGGTCTTATCAATTGCTTGGAGCGTTGTCTAAGAATATATTGTTGTAGAATCAAATTCAAAAGTGGCGGTCAATCTCATCTCCTCCATGTCGGCAAGTGTCCTTTGGTAGTGGCGTCCGTGGATTACAAGAATTAAAAGACTGGTGGATAGTGGATCCATAGTTTTTACTTCGATCCCCAAAGAAGGGAATGGTCCAGCCGATGGCTTGGCGCG
>JAJHSJ010000015.1:4265883-4325501 GCA_021015155.1 Magnolia officinalis | reverse complement strand
GCTGCCCACCAGCAGTTTGGTGAGGTCCACGGTGCCCACAGCTGCCAAGGTCAGGGAGAAGAAATGCCCTCTGTTGCAGGCTGCCTTGGAAGTCATTTTATGGCCTGACTATCCGCTCAACATGGGCCGAAACAAGGTTGTTTTTACTTGGATTTTTCGGACTGATATCAGCCCGAGCTGTAGCTCAAACAGAGTTTGTCTTGAGAGCAGATTCTGGACTGAGTTTCAGCCCCAACCTGGGTAGTACCAAATCCAGTGCGAGCGGCCCGGGTACTCGTGCAAAATCGACACTACAGAAGTAGAGATTGTCGATTTGTGTCGAAACAATCCATGCCCAGCTATGCTGGTCTTATCTACCATAGCCTTTGAGAAAATTTCGAATACCCCCAACGCCATAGTCGGCATCAATTTTGCTCAGTAAGTTCTATCTCATACATCATAATTATATTCATTACTTCTCATGAAAGGCATGTAGGATATACATGTTGGATCATAATTATATTCATCCTTCTCATGTAGGATCTGATGTACTGCGAGCTCCTTGATGTGTTGCCCAACAACAGTTCTATCAGATGCCTTCACCTAATCCATTTCATTGTATCTTCTGTTGATGCAACAATCTGGGCTCGGGAGTCCTGCTTTGGTCGTTTGATAGAATAGACAGAAAATCTATCAGATGGAATTACATATCTCTTTAAGGAGTTTATGTTGAACAATTTACTATGTTTTAAAAGACGGGGGAATAAGTGTATTTGAAGAACAACCCTTCTATTGATTGAAGCATGCACTTTTAGCTTGTGCATTGAGATTGGTTTTCAATCTTTATGTTAAATTCTCAGTTGATCCTTCTAACCAGATGCTGCTTCTGTAATTGCACTTCCTCTCCCACTTCCTAGTTATTTATACTTGTTAACATTTTGAAACTGATGCTTTCCTGCTCCCACACCTGAATTTGTTAACATTTCACTTCACGCTTCGTGCAACTGTAGTAACTGAATTTTTCAGGAAGGTTTTGATAGCTGGTTTGAGATGACTAATATGAGACTGTTTTGTTTTATTGTACTTGGAAGTTCCACAGGCATATGGCATGCTCATTTCACAAATATTCTATTAAAGATTAAGATTGAATTGTGTAAACCAATTTCCACTTCTGTCAAAGCGAGTTGATTTTGTATAAAAATGATAATTGTGAACAATAAGCCTAGTTATATTAAGAATTTTGTTTTTTTTTTCATCAACTTCTGCTAAGCTTAATGTTGTTCATGAAATCTTTTTTTTTCAGATTTCCAAAGGGAAATGAAATTTCTGATTATAAGGATCTTTCTAAGTTGGACCTTTTTTTTTTTTTTTTTTTTTTTTCAGGGCCCAAGGATCTACCAATCATAGCTAGAATGGAAGGGAGAGTGATTGGGTATGTTCGGATGGCACAGGGGCAGTTGGAAAATGTTCTACAGCAGTCTCAAGCCAGCAGGTATTCATTTCAGCTCCAATATTGTCTTCATCCAGGCAAACAATCTTCAAAAAATGGGGGATGAAGCTATGAATTATGGAAAGTATATGGTAATAGTTCACCACCATTTTTAAGTTGATGGTGATCATCATCCATTGGACTCATGCTAACATGTATGGCAATCCATCCTATCTAATGCTTCTATTGTGATTCAGCATAACTCAAAAATCACACTAACTGACACTAACTGTGCAACTCTAGCTATCCAATTGGTGGAACTCAAATGGGCCATGGCTATACAACTGTATTGTATCCATACACACCATGGCCAATATGAGAAAGGGAGTCAAATTGGCATACTAAATATTGAATAGTTGTATTGGCTAGTAAGGCATACAAAACCCTGTTTTGTGATTTTTTCTTAAAAATTTCCCACCTTTTCACCTATTTCCTTCATTCAAAGCTTAGAAGAATGACAGAAGGGTTGAAGCCTTTTTACATGGCTAGTAGATTTAGCATATGCTGCAATTGCCTGATTGTATACTTACCAAAAAATATTACACTAAGAATACATGGAAAATCACAATAGAGGAGATCAATTGCTTTAACTTGCATTTTTCTGTTGTCTTCCGTTTCCTGCTACCACTTTCATCACTAACATCTTTCTCATTCATGACTTCTTGTATATGATTAAAATAGGGAAAAAATTACTATGTTGCATGATTAGAAATGGGAAAAATCTGAATTTTTTGTGAATAATATGGCTAAGGTTCGTAAATCTGCTACCAAGTAATAAAAATTGACTGCATTGAATCAAAGAAAAATAGAATAAACTGGATTTCTCTCGAAAATCCCTCATTGAAGCTAGGAATAAAAAAATGGTTATGTAAAAGTAACAGTGGGACCTCATACGCAATAACAGGGCTGTAATGCTTGATCTAAAAATAAAAAAGGCTTGTAATGAGCCTGTAATGACTGTAACAGGTTTGTAATGGACTGATAGCCGATGGTGCTCTAAAGCATTGGATCATTTCTGTGTTGTATTGTAAATGTTTTGCAAACTGCCCTCATACATTTGCTTGACTTTCTTTCTGTCTTTTGTTTCTTCTTCTTTCATGTTTTTTTTTTATTATTTTCTTTTTACATCACTATAAATCCTCTCCTTTTCATGAATATGTAAGTACCTCTCTTTAAGATAATCTCACTATAAGTTGCAAACCAATTCTCTGTTAGGATTTCATGAATAACAGCAATTAGTGGGTAAGGCCCTGACCATGGGCCCACCTCAATGTATATGTGTTATAATATCAACCCCATTCATCCATTTGCCAACTCATTTTAGGGAAAAAAGAAAAATGAATATCCATTTGAGAGCCTAGCATTGCTAGATCAGTGTGGTTATTGGGATATGCTTCATTGTGATGGACCCACAGTTTGAACAGTTGAACGGCATCATGCATCACTGCCAAACCTCAGGAGGACAAGTCATCACTCATCACCATTTTTAAGTAATGTAAAACTAACATATGAGCCTATTCCTATTTAACTCGGTACAGTCATACCGGAGCGGATTGCCTGTGACCCGGGCACCGAGATATCTCTGTGCCGGGGGATGTGTGGGTCCCATTGAGATGTACTTGAAGAATCCACTCTGTCCATATGTTTTAAAATACCACAATAGTACAGTATTATAAAATTAATTCAGATCCAAGACTCAGGTGAGTCCATCCACCTGAAATTAAAGGGTTAGGATCTGACAAATTGGAAGATTTCAGACGCATTTCCCATCCACAGGGGTCCATCAGATGAACCTCTTGGATCAGAAACAAGTGGGTCTCATATGTACGGAATCATGAGCTAAGCACGTTGATCAACATGTACACTAATTAGGTGTTTGAATGTCATAGATCTAATATCCATGTTGATAAATTGCATTTTAGGTATCAAAAGGGCTTTATGACTGCTAGCAGTTTTCCAAGACATGTAGAACCTTTTACTTAACAGATGGTGAAAGGGATAGATAACTTGTTTGTTTATGGTAGGAACTAAGCATAGTTATCAGTGTCAACATCTTGTCCCATCGATAAACTGGCATATTTGTTACCTATCCAAAAATGCATATCTAGTAGCTTTTAAATCTTGTGCTATTGAAATAACATTTTGGGTGCATCATCTGGGTTATAAAGTCTTCAAAGATCTCTTTTCATGGCAATGAAGGAACTTTTGCCTTGGATAACTTGTTATGCTTGTATGGATGCTAATAGATGATCTTTTTCATTGTGCATTGATAACAACAATGAACCATTTTTGTTGGTGCAGAAGTTCATCCCTGAGGTGATTGGAAAGGAGATCGAGAAGGCGACATCCAGCATCTATCCTCTACAGAATGTCTTCATTCGGAAAGTGAAGATCCTTAAGGCCCCAAAATTTGATCTTGGCAAGCTGATGGAGGTTCATGGTGGGAAGATGTCGGAGTGAAGTTGGAGTGAGTTGGAGAGGCCAGCAAATGAACCAATTGCAGAGGCGGAAGCTGAAGTTGTTGGCGCTTAAGGTTTAGTGTTTTCATTTTCATTTTCATAGAATGTTTGAGGATTTTGTTTTATGCCTTAAGCTTCTCACTGTATTCCCGAAATGAATTCCTTTTAACATGCTTTGCGCTTGCATTGGAAGAAGGATATGTTTCTATTTTATTTATCATGCATTGGAAGAAGGATATGTTTCTATTTTATTTATCATGCATTGGAAGAAGGATATGTTTCTCACATTTAGCATGCTTCATATTTGTACAGGTTTTTTTTTCTTTCAGTACGGAAACTGAAAGCTGTACACGGTGGACAGATAGCCAACTGAAAACTGTACAACTGAAATCTGCAGAGGCAGAAAGGGCAGCAGCTGAACAGGAGAAGTGTGAAAAGGAGGAATCTGCACTGAAGGCTTTTGCTCAACAAGAACTCATCATGGAAAGGGTGGTCCAAGAGTCAAAGAAACTTCAGTAGGAGGCAGAGAGAATGCGAAGGCAATGATAAAGGTGACAGTTACGAGCAACAAAGACTAATATAATTCATAGCATTGTCTGATCGTCTTGATGCTCTATTGCAGCTACGGGAGTTCTTAATGGACCGTGGTCGTGTTGTCGATGTATTGCAGTAAGTCTCCATTTTCTCGTTTCTTAAATTATAGAGCTAGAGGTTTCAGCTACTTTTGGACTAAAATCCCCAAGAAAAAAAATTCATGTGGGACAGTCTAGTCTAGTCCAATGCTGCCAATATTGTAAATAGTGGGTGGCATTTGAAACAACAAACGCTTTTCTTATGTGGTATATCATGGGATTAGCTATTTGTTGATAAATTTTTCTTAGGTATTTTAGTCCAAATGCAGCCTAATCTAACTTTGATTTATTTGAAAACTTGGCTGGTTATTCATTCATTTCCTAACAATGAAATTCTGTCATAACTGGACAAAAAACAAGCGTCTTCTGGTCATAGATGAACTATTATTAGCATTCTTTTTTTGTCACTGTCTTCGTCCAGACTCTTAGTTGGCCCCAGTAGCAGCAGATAAATGGATCTGACTCTGCCACATTGTGATATTGCATTGAAATCTTTCTGCTTTAGCTTATCGATCAGAAGAGAAGGATACACTGTGAAGGCTCATTGATGTTGTCATCATAGTAGTAGCTTTGTCCCAGCCATTTGGGGTCAGCTTTCACATGGAATGCATGAATCTTGATGTTTTCCTCGGAATGAGAACAGTTGAAAACAGAACTTGATTTCTCAAACCTGATGAAGTTTGAAGGATAAATCTTAATGTTTAAAAAATACATCAATTCTTTTTACTTGACCCAATTTCTGATGAATTTACAAGGATAGACTTTGAGATTTGTTGGGTCCTTAGTGAGAAACTAGAGATGATGTTTGGCCGAACAAAAAGGTGTTTTTGGTTTTGCTAGCAATGGTGTTTTTGGTTGAACTAATAGAGACTTTTGTTTTCTAGGTCCGATCGTACACACTAATTCTAAGTCATAGAAAGTTACATTTATGGATTTCGTTGAAATAGTTATATTCTTTCCCATTGTGGACACTATTTCTTTTTTCTTTCTTGCGTGAACTGTGTTGCTGGTTGAAATGAGTCCCATACAAAGATATTAGGCTGGTCCACCTGATGCATGGCTAAGATGTCCTACAACGATGGCAGAGGTTATAATTGATTTATACAGGTAGTCAGAATTTCAATTCTCAGATTTCTATCAACCTTTTTTTTTTTTTTTTGGTGGACCAATGGGCAGGCCTGATTTTGCTGCCTATAAAATGGATCCTGCATGATTGCATGTATGCAGATCTCGGCTTCTTTTTTTCTTTTTTCTTTTTTTTCTTATTTTGGGTGCCTGGATCGCATTTTATGGAAATGGAGTTGAATTCTATAGAAAAACGAATTCTGCTGCTTTAGAGTCATCAATTCTCATACAGATTATCAAAATCAATCATGTGAATATTTACATATTGAAAGGTTTCAAAGCTTGTTTGTAATCTATGACTTTTCATCATTCCTCATCACCATCATTGTTTCACTGTAATCTTTTCCCTATGGAATTATTTTTTTCATTTTCATTTAAAAAAAAATAAATAAAGAAGAAGGAATACATACAAGTAACTGATACATTCATCAATTCTAGCTGCATTTCATTGCATGCATGAATGAGAGATAGAGAGAGAGAGAAAGAGACCTGTAGGTGCCTGGTTTTACCCAGATGAAGACAGGATGATTGGTGTTAGAGGGAACGGCGTCGATGGCATCCTGAATCCTCTTATACTGTCCATCTTTTCCTGATTGATCTACAGTTATGAAGATGGGGGAAGAAGAGTGTGAGGGAGAGGATGCCCTAGTAGCTGCTAAAGAAGCTGTAACAAAGGCAACCCACATCACAAAATGAGGTCTTGCCATGCTTCTTTGCTCTTGTACCCACCCTTGGACAGGATAGGATAGGATAAAACGAGTATTTGGAAAGAAAGAGGGGGGAAAAAACACTCTTAGAGATTGAAGAGGTGGATTCGAGGGTGGAATCGTTCCTTTCTCTTACTAAAGCAACCTTCCTAGATTAACTAAACAGGTTTCCTTTTCGCATGGCTTTACTTGTTCTGAGTGTCCTTGAGGTGGCCCTGATCACCAAAACATGGCCTAACCTGCAGGTGTGACCTCTGCCATGCACCACTTTCATATTTTTACCAAAATATGCAACTCTACCAAAAAATGAGTCAGGTCTGATTTTAAGATATCGTATTTCTTTCATTATTTCTTTACAAAGATATTGTACAAATATATAGAGAGATTAGCAACCCTATTCTTGGTGATACATAGAAACAAGCTTTTGGGAGTTTTGTGCTCTCATTGCTAGTTCCAAGCCCTGATAAAGGGGAGTTGCATCAGTTTGGCAGCTGGCATCAAACTTATGCCATGACTGTTGGAACAGGATTCATGTAGCTGACCCCAATTAATTGGGATATGGCTAAGATGATGATGATGATGATTTTCCATTTGTTATTGGTTTATGTTTTAATTGACATGAGCATAAAGTTTGAAGTTTAGTGTTTTTGTTTGGTTTTTCTATGAATGAAGCATACCTATTGACCTATTGAAAGGATGGTTTTCTTATTTTGGACTTTTTATTTTTATTTTTATTTTTTTTATGAGTGATTGCTATTGTTATTGCTTCATAAGTTGGTTGGTTTTTTCGAAGATGCTATATCAACGGACAACAACTAATCTACTATAGGTATCTATGTATGTTTTATACATGCATGTATGTGTGTATGATGCATTTAGAAGGTTGTCGAATTCTTAATTGGAAATGTGTCCAAAATTCCCCTATAGGTATCTATGTATGTTTTATACATGTATGTATGTGTGTATGATGCATTTAGAAGGTTGTCGAATTCTTAATTGGAAATGCTTTCACGAAATTATCTAAAAAATTATGATTGTTTATAACTTGAGCTGATCTAGACACCCTTCATCAGCTCTTCCCATAACCAACAAGAATCAATTATTAACGGTGTCTAGTTGCACAAAAATATCATGATATTTGGTTCAACCAAACACACCTTAAATTACAATTTATCTATTATAGTATGCTTAATTTTTTGTTGCGAGATTAGATCTTTGACTTACTATTTATCTATTACAGTAGGCTTAATTTTTTTGTCCATGACCTTCATCTAATGATTTGGCAAGTAATGCCAGTACGCAGAAAATGAAAGAAACTATTCTCTGTTTCTAAAGAAGTAAAAGCAATTCTTTTGCACAACTGCATTGGTAGGTATTATGAACGGGGGATTTCATCAGTATGCATGTGGAAAGACAATGAAGACTTTGTGGCTTGCTTCCTAATAAAGAAAGGTTAGTTTTTCAACAAAGAATGCATGTCCTTTCCTATTATTTTGTGATACATTTTTATTTGTAAGTCCAAATAAATGAAACATTGGGCAGCCTTTCTCTCAGAGCTTCATACATTTTATTCTATGGCTGTATGTACCACTTGCTTGTTAGTTTAGCTTACTAACTTACCTAGGTTTTCAAGCACATCCTAGCTTACTAACTTACTCATTCTCAGATTGCTTACTAACTTACTCATTCTCAGATTGCATGTGGAATATGCATCCATTATTCAAGAAAGGGCGACATTCCAAGCACCACACTTCTCCTTGCTAGCTATTAGTGAGTCTTCTTTCTTTTCTTCATACTATATGATACATTGATGAAGTGGCCTGGCCATTGGACAGGCCCATGTTTATATATTATCTCAAAATTGATGAAGCAGATCCGGATGTGCGTCGGAGCTATCCGGATGTTGAGCGGGGGTCCCTGGAAGGTGGGAACCGCTGTTATGACCGTGATGAAGCTGTCCATTTCCTATGGACGGCATTGGAGGGGCCTGGCCATTTGGACAGGCCGTGTTTATGTTTTGCTCGAGATTAATGGAGTAGACCCGGATGTGCGTCGGAGCTATCCGGAAGAGCGAGAGTCCCTGGAAGGTGGGAACCGCTATTATGACCATGATGAAGCTTCCATTTCCTATGGACAGCATTGGAGGGGCCTGGCCATTTGGACAAGCCGTGTTTATGTATTTGCTCGAGATTAATGGAGCAGACCCGGATGTGCGTCGAGCTATCCGGAAGAGCGGGGTCCCTGGAAGGTGGGAACCGCTATTATGACCATGATGAAGCTGTCCATTTCCTATGGACGGCATTGGAAGGGCCTGGCCATTCGGACAGGCCGTGTTTATATTTGTATTATTTTGTATTTGCAGGGACCACACCCGAACCATTCTCAAATCCTATAACTATAACCAAAACCTATAACCTATAACCTATAACCTAAACTCAATTCCTTAAAGCTAAACCTACACCTAATCCTAATCTCAACTCCGTAACCTAAACCTAAACCTTAACTTGAAAACCCAAACTTAAACCCAATCTTGAACCTGAACCGATTTCCTAAACCTAAACCATAACCCATTCTCAAATCCAAAAATCTATAACCTAAACCTAAACTAAAACCAAAACCTATAACCTCTACCCGAACAAATTCTCAAATCCAAAAATCTAAACCTTAACCAAAACCTATAACCTAAACCAAAACCTATAACCTAAACTCAAATCCCTAAAACCTTAACCTATAACGTAAACTCAAATCCCTAAACCCAAATCCCATAACCTATAACCTAAACCAAAGCCAAAACCTATAACCTAACCTAAACCTAAACTATAACCCATTCTCAAATCCCAAAAACCTATAACCTAAACCTAAACCTAAACCTTAACCAAAACCTGTAACCTAAACCCGAGCCCATTCTCAAATCCCAAAACCTATAACCTAAACCTTAACCAAAACCTATAGCCTAAACCCGAACCCATTCTCAAATCCCAAAACCTATAGCCTATAACCTAAACCAAAACCTATAACCTAAACCAAAACCTATAACCTAAACCAAAACCAAAACCAAAACCTACAACCTAAACCCGAACCCATTCTCAAATCCAATAACCTAAACCTTAACCTAAACTCGAACCCATTCTCAAATCCATTAACCTAAACCTTAACCTAAACCAAACCAATAACCTAAACCAAAACCTATAACCTAAACTCAATTCCCTAGAACTAAACCTTAACCTACAAACTAACCTAAACCTAACTCCCTAACCTAAACCTAAACCTAAACTTTAAAACCCAAACTTAAACCCGATCCCGAACCCGGTTTCCTCAACCTTCACCTTAACCTATTCTCAATTACCTAAAGCTTAACCTACAACCTAACCTAAACATAAACCTAAACTTGAAAACCGAAACGTAAACCCGATGCCGAACCCGAACCCAATTTCCTCAACTTAAACCTTAACCTATTCTCAATTCCCTAAAGCTTAACCTACAACCTAACCTAAACCAAACTCCATAGCTTAAACCTAAACCTAAACTTGAAAACCCAAACTTAAACCCGGTCCCGAACCCGAACCCAGTTTCCTCAACCTAAACCTTAACCTATTCTCAATTCCCTAAACCTTAACCTACAACCTAACCTAAACCTAACTCCCTAACCTAAACATAAACCTAAACTTGAAAACCCAAACTTAAACCCGGTCCTGAACCCAAACCCAATTTCCTCAACCTAAACCTTAACCAATTCTCATTTCACTAAACCTTTACCTACAACCGAAGCTAAACCTAATTCCCTAACCTAAACCTAAACTTAAACTTGAAAACTTAAAGTTAAACCCGATCCCGAACCCGAACCCGGTTTCCTAAACTAAAACCTTAACTTATTCTCTATTTCCTAAACCTTAACCTACAACCTAACCTCAACCTAACTACCTAACCTAAACCTAAACCTAAACTTGAAAACCCAAACTTAAATCCAATCCTGAACCCAAACCCGATTTCCTAAACCTAAACCTCAACCTATTCTCAAATCCCTAAACCTAAACCTACACCTAATCCTAAATCTCAACTCCCTAACCTAAACCTAAACCTAAACTTGAAAACCCAAACTTAAACCCGATGCCGAACCCGAACCCAATTTCCTCAACCTAAACCTTAACCTATTCTCAATTCCCTAAACTTAACCTACAACCTAACATAAACCTAAACCTAAACTTGAAAACCCAAACTTAAACCCGATCCCGAACCCGAAACCGGTTTCCTAAACCTAAACCTTAACCTACAAACTAACCTAAACCTAACTACCTAACCTAAACCTAAACCTAAACCTAAACTTGAAAACCCAACTTAAACCCGATCCCGAACCCGAAACCGGTTTCCTAAACCTAAACCTTAACCTACAAACTAACCTAAACCTAACTACCTAACCTAAACCTAAACCTAAACTTGAAAACCCAAACTTAAACTCGATCCCAAACCCGAACCCGAATGCAGTTTTCTCAACCTAAACCTTAACCTATTCTCAATTCCTTAAACCTTAACCAACAACCTAACTTAAACCTAACTCCCTAACCTAAACCTAAACTTGAAAACCCAAACTTAAACCCGAACCCGGTTTCCTAAACCTAAACCTTAACCTATTCTCAATTCCCTAAACCTTAACCTACAACCTAACATAAACCTACCTCCCTAACCTAAACCTAAACCTAAACTTGAAAACCCAAAATTAAACCCGATCCCGAACCCGAACCCGGTTTCCTAAATCTAAACCTTCACCTATTCTCAATTCCCAAAACCTTAACCTACAACCTAACCTAAACCTAACTACCTAACCTATATAAACCTAAACTTGAAAACCCAAACTTACACACGATCCCGAACCCGAACCCGATTTCTTAAACCTAAACCTTAACCTATTCTCAAATCCCTTAACCTAAACCTACGCCTAATCCTAAATCTCAACTCCCTAACCTAAACCTAAACCTAAACTTGAAAAACCAAACTTAAACCCGATGCCGAACCTGATCCAAATTTTCTCAACCTAAACCTTAACCTATTCTCAATTCCCTAAACCTTAACCTACAACCTAAACTAAACCTAACTCCTTAACCTAACCTAAACCTAAACTTGCAAACCCAAACTTAAACCCGGTCTCGAACCCGAACCCAGTTTCCTCAACCTAAACCTTAACCTATTCTCAATTCCCTAAACCTTAACCTACAACCGAACCTAAACCTAACTCCCTAACCTAAACCTAAACCTAAACTTGAAAACCCAAACTTAAACCCGATCCCGAACCCGAACCCGGTTTCCTAAACCTAAACCTTAACTTATTATCAATTTCCTAAACCTTAACCTACAACCTAACCTAAACCTAACTACCTAACCAAAATCTAAACCTAAACTTGAAAACCCAAACTTAAACCCGATCCCGAACCCGAAACCGGTTTCCTAAACCTAAACCTTAACCTATTCTCAAATCCCTAAACCTAAACCTACACCTAATCCTAAATCTCAACTCCTTAACCTAAACTTAAACCTAAACTCGAAAACCTAAACTTAAACCCGATGCCGAACCTGAACCAAATTTCCTCAACCTAAACCTAAACCTATTCTCAATTCCCTAAACCTTAACCTACAACCTAACCTAAACCTAAACCTAAACTTGAAAACCCAAACTTAAACCCGATCCTGAACCCGAAACCGGTTTCCTAAACCTAAACCTTAACCTACAAACTAACCTAAACCTAACTACCTAACCTAAACCTAAACCTAAACCTAAACCTAAACTTGAAAACCCAAACTTAAACCCGAACCCGAACCTGAACCCTATTTCCTCAACCTAAACCTTAACCTATTTTCAATTCCCTAAACCTTAACCTATAACCTAACTTTAACCTAACTCCCTAACCTAAACATAAACCTAAACTTGAAAACCAAACTTACACCCGATGCCGAACCCGAACCCAATTTCCTCAACCTAAACCTTAACCTATTCTCAATTCCCCAAAGCTTAACCTAAAGCCTAACCTAAACTTAACTCCCTAACCTAAACCTAAACCTAAACTTGAAAATCCAAACTTAACCCCGTCTCGAACCCAAACCCAGTTTCCTCAACCTAAACCTTAACCTATTTTCAATTCCTTAAACCTTAACCTACAACCTAACCTAAACCTAACTCCCTAACCTAAACCTAAACCTAAACTTGAAAACCCAAACTTAAACCCGATCCCGAACCTGGTTTCCTAAACCTAAACCTTAACCTATTCTCAATTCCCTAAAGCTTAACCTACAACGTAACCTAAACCTAACTTCCTAACCTAAACCTAAACCTAAACTTGAAAACCCAAAATTAAACTCGATCCCGAACCCGAACCCGGTTTCCTAAACCTAAACCTTAACCTATTCTCAATTCCCAAAACCTTAACCTACAACCTAACCTAAACCTAAACCTAAACTTGAAAACCCAAGCTTAAACCCGATCCCGAACCCGAACCCGATTTCTTAAACCTACATCTTAACCTATTCTCAAATCCCTTAACTTAAACCTACACCTAATCAGAATCTCAACTCCCTAACCTAAACCTAAACCTAAACTTGAAAACCCAAACTTAAATCCGATCCCGAACCTGAAACCGGTTTCCTAAACCTAAACCTTAACCTATAACCTAACCTAAACCAAAGATTTGTATTTTCAGCATTATTGTAATTGTAAATTGTAATTGTAATTCATTGAATGAAGGATTGTAATTGTAATTCATTGAATGAAGGATATTTATTCTTTCAATTCTTTATCTTTGAAATTTCAGGGTGAAGTCGAGCAAATTTCCCTAATGAAGCCAAAGATTTGTATTTTCAGCATTATTGTAATTGTAATTGTAATTGATTGAATGAAGGATTGCAATTGTAATTGATTGAATGAAGGATTGTAATTGTCTGAATGAAGGATTGTAATTGATTGTAATTGAATGAATGAATGATTGTAATTGATTGTAATGGAATGAATGAATGATTATACAGGTGGTAATTTAATGATTATACAGGATGATTATACAGGTGGTAATTGAATGATTATATAGGATGATTATACAGGTGGTAATTGAATGATTATACAGGATGATTATAATTGAATGATTATATAGGATGATTATACAGGTGGTAATTGAATGATTATACAGGTGATAATTGAATAAACAAATAATCCGTAGCGTTGTAACCTATAGCTACGGATTAAATCCGTAGCTGTTATGATTAAATCCGTAGCTGTTGTAATTTACAGCTACGGATATAATTGCTACGGATTATATCCGTAGCGATTGCCAGATATAGCTACGAATTCAATCCGTAGCTGTTGTAATTAAATCCGTAGCTGTTGTAATCTACAGCTACGGATATACTTGCTACGGATTATATCCGTAGCGATTGCGAGATATAGCTACAGATTCAATCCGTAGCTGTTGTGATTAAATCCGTAACTGTTGTAATCTACAGCTACGGATATAGTTGCTACGGATTATATCCGTAGCTATTGCCAGACATAGCTACGGATTTAATCGTAGCTGTGGTGAAGAAATCCGTAGCTGTTGAGACCTATAGCTACGGACATAATTGCTACGGATTCAATCCGTAGCTGTTGTGACCTATAGCTACAGATTAAATCCGTAGCTATAGCTTCCAGACCTATTGTTACTGCACCTACGACTACGGACGTGCTACGGACTAGAACCGTAGCCATAGGTCTAAGGCTACGGATTTAATCTGTAGCCTTTGTCCCTTTTTTTGGTAGTGCTTGCCATGAATCGTGGCTCTGTACTCCATTTCATGTGGCCTCTTGGTGCATTTCCTCTTAACCAAGATTTTGAAAACCCTCTCAAGTTAACTAATTGAGGAGATTTTTTGGGCATGGTCCATCCATGATGGGGCCTGTCAAATCAATGGCTTGGATATACTAATTACACGCTTGACGACAAACTTTCATTATATAACATAGAACGAAATTTAGATGACTAAATCAGCACAACTTTATTCAAATTAAGTAAAAATGAAATTTCCATAAACTCGAAATGTAGAACTTAAAAACGCATCCCAAATCAGTCGGATTGTTTGAGTGCCATGGCCACAAAAGGGTTAGCCACACTGAACCCTCCATCTACAACAAGGTTGAGCCCATTGACATAACCTGCGTTGTCGCTGACTAGAAAGAGCGTGGCCCGTGCAACATCATCTACCCTTAGGACTGCACCCTTGAGATTGCCTGCATTGCTTAGGAACGCTTCTAATTGCTCTGTACTCCCATAAGGTAGCAGCTCTTTCACCATGTTAATTAGTGGCCACGGCATAGGGCGAAATGCAATTCACACGTATTCCAAACTGCCCAAGCTCGGCAGACACGTTCTGGGCGAGCCCTGTGAGCCCACTCTTCGATGCTACATATGAATGGTTTGTAGTGCAAGCAATTGATGTAGTCGCCTTCCCTCTGAATAAAATGCACCCTTTGCGAGCTGGGACCATGACCCTTGTAGCATGCTTAGTCCCCAGGAACCCTCCCATGAGGTTTACACTAAGGACCCTCTCTAGTTTTGATTTTTAAATGGTTAGGATACTCTTAGTTATATTGTCTGCGACCCCTGCATTGCTGTACACGATATAGAGCTTTCCATATTTTTCAATGGTCAGATCGACAAGGTCCCGCACATCATCTTCATTGGTCACATCGCAGTGGACGTACATTGCATTATCGTCTAAGTCTTGACATATGGCTTGGCCTAAATCATCTTGTACGTCGGCAATAACGACTTTGGCTCCATGGGCCCAAAAGAGGCGTGCCGTGCTCTCACCGACGCCACTTGCTGCTCTGGTGATGATTGCCACCTTCCCTTCCAGTCTGCACATAATTTATGTTGTTGATCAAACAAATGGATATGATAGGTTCTTAGCACCTCTGCATAATTAGAGAATCTTGACACCATGTAGTCTTCAAATACAGGACTCTAATATGGACCTTTAATCTAACTTACTCAGGTCAGTCTTAAATACAAACTACATTAAAAAAATAATATATATATTTTTTTAAATCATTGGAACAGAGTTCATCAATCTATAGGAGTCAACTAGAAAGGTCTCTTTGTGGCTACTTCGTTCAAGTCGTGCATGTTGTTTAGCGGGTGGCAGTCAAATAGAAGTGATTTTTACATTTTCTTCTCCCTTGGATGTCCCTGTGGAGGGGCTGCTGGATATGCTTCTGTTAATCAGTGACTGGTCTGGCTGGTAAAGGGCCGACATGAGTTGGAAGAGTGATCAATTGGAGGGGCTGATATGCTGGCTTTATGGCCTTGGGGTTGCTTGATGTATTTTATGGGTTTATTGGCTCTCACGATGAGTGATTTCATGTCGCAAGTCCTTTCGCAACTAGGATATGCGGAAAGGAGTTTCCTAAAACTTTAAATAGGAGTTTGTAGGGTTTTCTAGGCACGGCAAGAGGGTTTCCTAAAGCTTTACAAGGGATTTGCTAAAGGGTTTAGGGCTATCAAAGGTGTGAAAAAGAGAGAGAGAGGAAGCTTATAGAAGGGAGGTTCTGCTCGTGGAGGTTATCTACTGTGCAATTTATATCTCAGCGCTTCTATATCCTCGTAATCAATGAGATCTCTCCGTTTTTCTTTGTTTCTCTTATTGTTTATCCACTCCTGCGTAAGTGAAGAAGGTTGTAACATTCTACTTCATAGTGGATTGTTGATCTGGACGAGGTCCCGTGGTTTTTTACCTCCTTGAGGGTTTTCCACATAAAAATCTCTTGTGTGGTGTGTGATTGATGCTTTAATTTATTTCATTGCTTTATTATCCATAATTTTGGTTTGTTTCGGTAGGCTAGATCCTACGGTTTGTGCAAGGCATCCCAACAAAGTGGTATCAGAGCTAAGTTCATTGAACGGATAGGATCGGTTTTGAATTATGGAAGGTGGCTCATCAAGGATGATCGGCCTCAATGGTTCTAACTGGACCATATGGAAGGCTAAGATGGAGGACTTGCTTTATTGCAAGGACCTATATTCTCCAATTTTAGGCATAACAACAAAATCCAAGGATATGACTGATGATGATTGGAAGAAGATGGACCGAAAGGTGGTGGGGTTCATTAGACAATGGTTGGATGATTTTGTGTTCTACCATGTGTCTATAGAAACCTTAGTCGCTAGCCTATGACTGAAATTACAAGGACTGTATGAGAGTAAGACAGCCGGTAATAAAATATTTCTGATAAGACGACTTGTGAATCTCGAGTTCAAGGATGATGGTTCTGTGGCCGAGCACATGAATGAGGTCAGCAATATAGTGAACCGACTCACCTCTATGAAGATGGTCCTGGATGATGAATTGCAGGCTTTACTTTTGCTTAGTTCATTGCCTGACAATTAGGAGACATTGGTGGTGTCTCTAAGTAACTCCGTGCCAAACGGAAAGATATCCATGAAATAGGTAACCAGTTGTCTCTTCAATGAGAAGACAAGGAGGAAGTCTCAGGGGTCTATTCAGCAAGAGGCCCTTGTGACACAGGAACGAAAGAGAAGAAAGAAGAGGCGGGAAGGCCCCAGATAAATCAAGAGGCAAGTCGAATAACAGAATAGATGTTAATTGCTGGAATTGTGGAAAGAATGGCCACTACAAGCATGAATGTTGTGGTAAGAAGAACAACAAGAAAGGAAAATGGAAGGAAGATGAATCAGATTCCACTGCGGTCGCTTCGGATGGCGATGTTGTAGTTATTCTTTCTGCAGATCATGATGTATGTCTCACGGCTACGAGTCAGGACGCCGACTGGGTGATAGAATCGGAAGCTTCTTTTCATGCGACTCCATGCAGGAACTTCTTCACAAGCTACAAGTCAGGTGACTATGGGACTGTGAAGATGAGAAATTCTGGCCGGCGTATCAAAATTCATAGGAGTCAGTGATATTTGTGTGAAGACCAATGTGGGTTGCACATTGGTTCTCAGGGATGTGAGGCATATCCCAGACCATTGCCTCAACTTGATATCGATGGGAAGGTTGGATGATGATGGCTATAAAAGCCGGTTTGCTGGTGGGTGATGGAAGCTCATCAAGGGTTCATTGATCGTGGCCAGAAGAAAGAAGTGTTGCATTCTTTACAAGACAAGTGTCAGTATGTGCAAGGGTGAGTTGAATGCAGCGAAAGATTCAGCTATCGACATGTGGCACAGGCGTCTAGGCCACATGAGTGAAAACGGGCTTCAGCTACTAGCGAGGAAGTGGCTCCTTCCAGACGTGACAGGTACACCTCTCAAAACCTGTCTTAATTGTTTATCAAGGAAATAGCATAGAGTTTCATTTATTAAAACTGCTTCTCATGTTAATAAAGTGCATGCATTATATTTGGTTTATTCTGATGTTTGTGGTCCTATGAAGACGAAAACCTTGGGTGGGGCGTTGTATTTTGTTACTTTTATAGATGATGCATCTAGGAGGGTTTGGGTTTATGCTTTGAAATCCAAGGACGAGGTCTTTGGTGTGTTTAAATTGTTTCATGCTATGGTTGAGAGAGAGATAGGTAGATCATTGAAGTGCATTCGCACTGACAATGGTGGTGAATACATTGGCGACTTTAATGAGTATTGCAAGTCCCTGGGTATACGGCATGAACCAGACAGTTCCCAAGACCCCCCAGCATAATGGTGTAGCTAAGCAAATGAACCGCACCATTGTAGAGAGAATCAGATGCATGTTATCCCATGTGAAGTTGCCCAAGACGTTTTGGGGAGTAGCAATGCACACGGCGGTGTATTTGATAAGAAGGTCTCCATCGGCCCTGTTGAATGGAGAAGTACCTGAGAAGGTGTGGACTGAACAAGATCCATCGTACAATCATCTCAGGGTGTTTGGATGCAGGGCATCTATTCACGTACCAAAGGACGAGAGGTCCAAGCTCGATATGAAGATCAGGTAGTGTGTGTTCTTAAGGTATGGTGATAAATAGTTTGGTTACAGGTTATGGGTTCCGGCCGAGAAGAAGCTCGTAAGGAGCAGAGATGTGGTTTTCTTTGAAGATCAGTGTATAGAAGACATTAGTAAGCCAAAGAAGAACTAGTCTAGTTCAAGTGAACTAGAGGACATAGATCCGGTTACTCCACCCATGGTGCCTGATAACGGGGGAGTACAATAAGGTACAAAGGACGAGGGAGTTCCTTCAAAAGATGGACCAGGGGAGCAGCCTCCCACTTGATCCACCTGTTGAGTCACAGGTGAGGAGGTCATCTAGGGACAGACAACCGTCTAAGAGATACTCGCCACATGAGTACATTATGCTGACTGATGGGGGAGAGCCAAAAGATTATTCTGAGGCCTAGCCGATGAGCATAAGGGGGAGTGGTTGAAAGCTATGTAAGAGGAGATGAAATCCTTACATAAGAACCACACCTATGATATGGTGAAATTGTCTAAGGGCAAGAAAGTTTTTAGCAACAAGTGGGTGTTCAGAAAGAAGATTGAGCAGAAGAATTCACAGACAAGGTTCAAGGACAGACTTGTAGTGAAAGGATTTAGTCAGAGGAAAGGCATAGACTTCGAGGAGATATTCTCACCAGTGGTGAAGATGACATCCATACAGGTGTTACTTGGATTAGTGGCTAGCATGGATCTAGAGATAGAGCAATTAGATGTTAAAACTGCCTTTCTCCATGGTGACCTGGAAGAAGAGATCTACATGTACCAACCAGAGGGATTCGAAGTTAAGGGTAAAGAGTATATGGTGTGTAGGCTGAGGAAGAGCTTGTATGGGCTGAAACAAGCTCCACGGCAATGGTACAAGAAGTTCGATTCGTTCATGTTACAGCATGGGTAGGACAGAATGGAGTCGGACCACTGTGTGTTCACGCACAAGTTCTCTGATGGTGATTTCTTAGTTCTGCACTTATACGTTGATGACATGCTCATCATGAGAAAAGACGTCAAAAAAATTGATAAGCTGAAACAGGAGTTGGGTAAGTCTTTTATGATGAAGGCTTGGGCCCGGCTAAACAGATCCTAAGAATAGAGATAACCTGTGAAAGAAGTAGCAGGAAGCTCTGTCTGCCACAAGAGCGGTATATTGAGAAAGTCCTAAAGTGGTTCAATATGAATGCAGTAAAGCCGGTCAATACTCCACTGGATGGTCACTTTAGATTGAGCGATAGGCAGTGTCCCAAAATGAAGGCAGAGGTGGAAGAGATGCAGAAGATACCCTACACGTTAATGGTAGGAAGTTTGATGTATGCTATGGTGTGTACACACCCAGACATAGCATATGCAGTTGGTGTTGTCAGCCGATATCTTGCCAATCCAGGCAAAAAGCATTAGGTAGTGGTGAAATGGATACTGCGGTATCTAAGAGGCTCATTAACGGAAAACCTGTGTTAGAGAACACAGATGCAGATATGGTAGGTGACATAGACTCCAGGAAGTCTACATCGAGGTTCATGTTCACGTTTACAGGGGGAGCGGTCTCCTGGCAAAGCAAGCTACAGAAGGTCATAACATTGTCAACAATAGAGGCCGAGTACATTGAAATCATATAAGCATGTAAAGAGATGTTTTGGATGAAAAGGTTCCTACAGGAACTTAGCCAGAAGCAGGAAGAGCACGTGATTTATTGCGATAGTCAAAGTGTTATACAATTGAGCAAGAATCCAAGTCAGCATTCCAAGTCGAAATACATAGAGATTCGATATCATTGGATCAGGGATACTTTGGAACAGAAGGTGTTACAGCTTGAGAAGGTCCACACGGACGATAATGGGTCAGACATGATAACAAAGGCCTTACTCAATGGCAAATTTGAGGTTTATAGAAACCTAGCTGGCTTGAAGAAGGTGGATCCCTCCTAGATCAAAAAAAGGGAGATTTGATAGGTTTTTTTTAACCCGTCGTCGACCAGTCAAAGGCTGGTGGTGGACTAGTCGTGGAATCGACTCGTGGCACGACTCAAAGTCCAGCGACTGTGGACTATTTTTCTTTGGGGTGCTCGACCAGTCAAAGGAGGTGCTCGACCGGTCGTAGACTCAGTTCGACTAGTCGAAGTTACGCGGATTTCATGTCGCAAGTCCTTTCGCAACTGGGATGTGGAAAGGAGTTTCCTAAAACTTTAAATAGGAGTTCCTAGGGTTTTTTACACACGGTAAGAGGGTTTCCTAAAGCTTTACTAGGGATTTGCTAAATGGTTTAGGGCTATCAAGAGAGAGAGAGAGAGAGAGAGGAGAGAAGAGGAGAGAGAGAGAGGAGAGAGAGAGAGAGAGAGAGAGAGAGAGAGAGAGAGAGATAGAGAGAGAGGAGAGAGAGAGGAAGCTTATAGAAGGGAGGTTCTGCTCGTGGAGGTTATCTACTGTGCAATCTATATCTCAGCGCTTCTATGTCCTTGTAATCAGTGAGATCTTTCCGTTTTTCTTTGTTTCTCTTATTGTTTATCCACTCCTGCGTGAGTAAAGAAGGTTGTAACGTTCTACTTCATAGTGGATTGTTGATCTGGACAAGGTCCCGTGGTTTTTTACCTCCTTGAGGGTTTTCCATGTAAAAATCTCTTGTGTGGTGTGTGATTGATGCTTTGATTTATTTCATTGTTTTATTATCCATAATTCTGGTTTGTTTCGAGAGGCTAGATCGTATATGCAAGGCATCCCAACAGATCAGTGTGCTTTGTACGGTGACTATCATGGTAGTGAACCCCAAATGCATGATATATAGATCAACAAACACTCGTCAATCTTGATAGCACCTTACACATGGAAGGTGGGCCAGTGGATCCAGTCCGTCCAATTAATTGATTAAATTCGTGGACTGGTTGGCAGAACCTTCAAAGGAGAGAAATATGAAAGAATAGTGATTAACGGTCAAAATTCAAAATGGAGGCTAGGATCATCCCATCTGTGTAATTTTTTTACCCTCCATCAGCTGGCCATCCGAAGGTGGCACTAGATGGACAGTCAGTATCCACAACCACACTTGTGTATTAGCACCATTCGGTGCAATAAAAGCTGTAAGCTAATATCTCAAAGAGCATACCAATCAACCCCGGGCTGTTAAAACCGGATAATTCTCACCTTGCTGGAGAGGGTGGGAGCCGAAGTGTTCATCTTCTAAGGGGAGAGAGAGAGAGAGAGAGAGAGAGAGAGAGAGAGAGAGAGCAATAAAATTGACCCGAGCTGCATGCCTGGCGGTCCGTGCCTCTAAAATTGACCAGAGGGCTGGACTCAAATGATGCCCATTAAAAACCTTTGATTGCTTGACTATTTTTTTTTCAAAGGGACGCCTGGGCTGAGGGAGACCTTAAAGGATTAGGGTTGGACCAGGTCCATTCAATAGACGGTTACAAAGAGAATTAATGTAAGAGACTGGGTGCCTTGTACCCCAACAGCAGAAAATAAAAAATGAAAATAAAATTTTATCCGGTCACCCTCTTAATTTATTTTTCACGGCTCAAAACGCCTTGTGCTGCTGTTGCGGTGCAGGGAGTGTGTAGGTGATCAGTTCTCTTATTGAAATTGTCCACATCGAACTTAAAAGCCCAAGATTGGTGGTAAGATCTTTAAATCTAAATGATTTTTGGCACAGCGCATCCATAGTGCTAGTCGAATAGCCATTAATCTGGGTTTATGAAACAATGGGCCCACGTGTTAGAATAGAAACCGAGGTAAGCGGATTTCGTCCTACCCCCGCCCGTCTCTAGCCACGAACGGGCAGTTCTGTGGATGGGCCACCGTGATGTATTTGTTTATCCACGCCATCCATCCTTTCTCTATTATCATTTTAATATATGTACACAAAAATGAGACAGATCCAAATCTCAATTGGACCACACCAAATAATAAACTTGCGTTGTATTAAATGCATGCAAGATTCATCTTCGGTGTAGTACACTGGAGCGTTATATCAGCTTCATTTTTCAGAACATACCTTAAAATGATATAAGAGAAGGGATGAACGGCATGGATAAACAGATACATCATGGTGAGCCGGTCAGCAGAACTGCACGTTCGTGACTACAGACGGGTGGGGGTAGGACGCAATCCGCGTTCAAAACCGAGTATGCTGTTCCAAGCATGAGTCTTTATTCAAACGTGGTGGCGCGGATTCAGTCAGGTCGGGGCCCAACCGATTTCAGTCAGGCCCATCTTAATGTATGTGCTATATATCACGCCGTCCATCCATTGTTCCAGCTCATTTTAGAACGTGGGCCCAAAACTAAAGAAGATCCAAATTTCGGGTGGACCACACCACCGGAAACAGCGGTGATTGACAATTAAAACCTCTCGTGGATGAAAATAGTTTTGGATGAAGCTGATATTTGTCAATTCCCTTCATCCAGGTCTGTTTGACCTTATCAACAGGTTGGATGGCTATTAAAATCACGGTGGGCCCTAGAAGGGTTCCACAGTGGATGTCACTAACAATGGTGCTTACTATGGTGTGGTTCACTACAGCTTTGTATCTGCCATATTTTTGGGATCGCATGCTAGAATAATATGGAAAAATTCGTGAACGGCGTGGATAAAACCCATACATATAACAGTGGACTGGACAAAGCCCCTGCTTGGACCGAGTCCATCCGCGCAGGTAGCAGGATACGATTGCTTCCGGGTTTGAGGAGAGGATCCTACAAATTCTAAATTCTATTATTTATTGTAAACAAATCGCCACGTTCTCGTTTGTTGGGTCTTCATTCAAACACGGCCAGCTGCACTTACATCAAGGATGTTGATAACATTATTAATCAGTTTTCAAGTACACCTTATATGGACCATGAGGCTACGATACAACTTGTGCATAAGGCCATCCTACCACGTGTAAACAACATCCAAACCGTCAAAAGGTGTGAATCAAGGTGAAGATGGATTGTTAAAAGAATCAGACCAATCCAAGAAATAGGTAGCCCACACATAAAAAAGTTAATGAACAGCCTTATGTTAGCAAGTAATGATTGTTGTAGCCCACTATACATGAATCAGCCTGATTTTTTAGCCATCTTCAAGGTGGAGCAATCTTTTGGATGACTCACGTGTTGTGCACACATAATACACTAGTTGTAAGAGCAAGGCGGATGGTGACTTTACCGTCCATTGAGATGTGCTTCAAAGCTTATATATAATGCTGGAAGGATCTCATCAGCTGGAAGTTATACCGCTAGAAAAGGTAAAGGCGGTGTTGGGGTCGTTTGGCACCATGGATTGGAGGCGATTAGAGGGGGATTGGATGGGTGTTTCAAATCTCCTTGTGGTTTGGCAGCATAAGGTAACGGGGGTTTCAAATCCAGGGGTACTACTTCTATTCCCATCTTTGAGGGAGTTTGCAATCCACGGTGAGAGCTTGGATTACACCTAAAATTATTTCAATCGTTGCAGGTGTAACCTGTGTTACCGTACACTATCATTCTATTGGGCACATGGCCCACTAATGATGATCAGCACCGTCCAAACATTGTTCATGTAAATCATCACAGTCCAAATCCAGGGGTTTCTAATCCCCTCTTTGAGGGAGTTTGCAATCCACGGTGAGAGCTTGGATTACCGCCCGGGCGAGGGTAGGACGCAATCTGCGTCCAATCTATTAATTACAAGCATGCAGGTATGTCCTGAAGTTTGAAGAAACTTGTACTCTAAATCTCTAAAGCTATATATACTCTAAGCCTTCTACGTATAATTACTTATTAACTAAAATGAGATGAACATAATTTCAAGTAGTGGCCAAACAAGGGCTAAATCTTCTCCATATATCAGCTGTCTGATGTGGCATCCGAAGTGGGTGGTGCTAGCAATGCAATTGATACCAAATAAGGTTTTTAATGGTCCAGTCTAGCCTGCGAGGTCTGGGCACCATAAATGTTGGGGTAGTGGCCCTCTGATAGAGGTCTGTAGATCAGGTGTAGGGTTAGAAATGCACTATTCTGAGGAAGGTCAGGTTCACCTTGAGCATCATGACCTGACTATTAATGTTCTCAGAAATCAGGTCTATGCCTTACCTGTTTAGTAATTGGGCCTCTACAATTAGGCCCAAGTCCACGCATTAACATCATACACTGACTCCTGTGCGTGCTTCAATAGGAAATATTGTAAGACTTGGATCAGCCAGGCCCATTTATCAATTAGCATTCAAAACCGATGCCCGGGTTAATCAAAAGGTTGCCTCTTGTACGAGCGTACATGGGACACAACAATCTACATCAGGTGTGGGTCATACCATAGACAACAACCAATCTATTAAAAATACTGGTGTGGCCCATTGAAACGATTAAAACCACCACCGATCACTTGAAGTGATTAAACCATAGCCCAAAAAATACATTAAACGTTCTTTTGATTCCAATGGCACACGTAATATATAAGGATTGTGTGCAATAAATAAAAAGAAGATAATAGAGAAAAACTTAAAACCATGACCATATAAGAACACAAGATATGCATGGTTCACCGCTTGGGCTACATTCACAGGTAATATAGGAAAAAAAAAAAATCACTATAGCAAGGAGAGATTACAAAGAAATAAGAAATGAAGTATCTTCTTCAAAAATACAACAAAACCACTTTGAATTCAAGTTTCAATGAAAATCCTCTACCATTGCAATGTTAGTAATACATCTTCTCACGGTTAAATATCTTGATAAGAAAACCTTGTACCATCTTTTTTTTCAAAAAAGAGTTTGTTGATGAGGGAACTATACAGCAACATTACAAGACTATTCGGGCTGCCCACATAACAAAAAGAGGAGAGGGGTGGCCTATCATGACCCTCAAGAGGAATGAAAAGAAAAGAAAGCAAGAAATACAACTAAGAAGTACGGCCGGGGATTGAAGTGATTTTGACAGCACCGAGGCCTGTTCGGTCTAGAACAATGTCTCCTCTAGTTATGGGGGGATGAATGGAGGGGTCCATAAAGACCCTGTTTTGTTGTTCGGCGCTGCCAAGGCAAGCGAAACTATCTGCCACTCTGTTGGCCTCTCTTGAAAACCCTTGGAGCCTTAAATCAAGCCTCCAAAGAGAAAACTCCCTCGTTGAAACTCTCTTGTGCAAGAAGAAACCCATTGTCTAACATTCCTAATTCTCACTTAATCCAAATATAACTTATCATAAAGACTTATTTTGACAAGTGAAATGTCAAAAATACTCCTCCAAGACTCTTGTAACAATTGAGCCTTGTTAACATATGAAGCATGGGTCATATCGGCTCAAGAAAAGGGAATAAGCCCATAGTGAATTTGGTGTCACTATTTTAACACCTACTTTTGGATCACGCTGATTTTTGGACCAACTAATATTCATGGTGGGTCGACCTTGCTATAGCAAAAAATGATTGTTGAATTGTTTGACTCAAGCTAAACATGTGACTAACCTTACAAGTAGATGATACTGATTGTGGCACAGGGAGGGACCCAGAATTTGTCAGGTGGGCGGAAGATCAGGCCATGCTTAATGGCCTGTCCATTTGTTCCAATCTGGGCCTGACAAAAGTGATTGTCGAATTTGACTCCAATATTGTTATTAATGCGGCAAGGGATCCTCAAGCGACTTGTCCTTGGAGTATTTGGTATAGGATGGGGGAAATTCAAGCAAAGACAACTAATCTTAACATCATCTTCACTCACATTTTTCGAGAAGGCAACGCAGTTGCAGATGAGCTAGCTCAAATGGCCAGTGAAGGCTGCCCAAACAGAATATTCCGAACCATTTCTGACCTTCCTAGAAGTGTCAGAGGAGCGCTTGTCTTGGACAACTCAGGCCTAGGTTCTATAAAAGGAGACCATGATCAAGAGATCTCGGTTTTTAATCGTCTGCATAGAGGACCATTTGGATCCTATTTTTTTTTTCTTTAGTCTTTTGAGGGGCGACACGATAGGACAAGTCTGCAGTCATTTTGTTGGGACCCTCCTGAAATTCTGTAAATTTCTTTAATCAATGACACTGATGTGGCATGAGTCCACTTTAAAAAAAAAAAAAAAAAAAAGGCATAGGGAGGGATGTGGTAAGATCGATCACCCGTCTTACTCAGGGGACAACCACCCCAAATCCACGGAGCTCCCTTGACTCTTCACAAAGCTTCCTTGAATCAAGGTGGGATAAAAGCAGGAATAATTTCTACTAAAGATAAAAAATTTAAATTATAACTTTTAAAATAAGGAACTCAAACCTAATACAGAGTTTTAGACTTAATTCCAACTCAATCACCCACAAAATGTGACTTACTATAAATAGCAAACTTACTATTTATAGACGACTTCTATTCCTACTAGACTTTATGGTTTTTGGCCAAAAATAAAGTGTCTAATTTGGCCCAACCACATTATTCTCCTAACTTTTCTAAGCCCTTTTCAAGTTGGGCACGACTTCTACAACCCAAAGGAACAAAAGTTATACTCAAACTAAAACTTAGGGCGTGTTTGGACGGGCCCATCCCATGGGATTAGATTGTATTAGGGTGGATGGCAGGTAATGATGGCTGCATCAGTGGATTGCTGGGGGATTGCTATATCCAGGGAATCTACCACCGAGTATGTTTGGCCCGCCTGGCCAATCCCGGGATTACGCCCGGCCAATCCCTTCCAATCCGTCCACCCAAACATGTCCCAGGCAAAATAGATGGGATTAGGAGGGATTGGGTGGATTTCAAGGTAATGATGGTGATGTCAGTGGATTGCTGGCAATCCCATGGGATTGCTCCAATCCAGGCAGAAGTTCAACGTGCCTATTTGGTGTTGCAAAAATATTGATTTTAATAAAAATATATTTTTAATAATAAAATAATATATAATATATAAAAGTTGTTTTGAAAAACACCTTTTGTGGATTTTTGGGAATAGTCCCACATGGGAAAGGGAAGAGAAGGAAAATTGGTTTAAATGAAAACAGTGGAATATTATAATATTTACCTACGTAGTCTGTGGACTATGGACCTTGTGTGTTCCAGTGCAAAGCACTGGAACACCCGCGCGCGCGCACGCGCTCGGGCTTGGGCACGGGCACGGGCACAGTCTCGGTCTCGGACTCGGACTCGGTCTCAGTCTCGGTCTCGGTCTCAGGCTCGGTTTGAGGGCGTGGGCATGTGAGGCAGTGTGGTTGTAGAGGCGCTAGTGGCACTAGTGGCGCACTTCACACGTGCGCATCGTGTCGCAGAGGGTCTCTCCCTTCGCGAACCGGAGCGAGACGTGTGCGAGTCGCGGTGCGACAATGTGGCTTAGGAGAGTGGCTGGTTGGCAGAGAGACTAGAGAACTGAGAGAGAGATCTCTCAGTATATATAAACTAACTGAAAAGAACTGTTGTAGCAGAAACTGTAACAGCTGAGCCATTAGTGCAGGGCCCAGCTGTAACTGCTGCATGGCTAGCCCAACAGT
Source organism: Magnolia officinalis (assembly GCA_021015155.1). Lineage (NCBI taxonomy): Eukaryota > Viridiplantae > Streptophyta > Magnoliopsida > Magnoliales > Magnoliaceae > Magnolia > Magnolia officinalis. Next base: position 4,297,760 of record JAJHSJ010000015.1, on the reverse strand, counting down.
CAGAAAACGGCTAGCTGCTGTCTCACAACAGTCAGCATGCAGCAGATTAATGGTCCATGCACAACAGTCAGAAAACGGATAGTTTTTCAACTACCAGAAATGGCTTAATGAAATTTAAGTCTCTGGACCATAACCCCCTAGCCACCATAGCCTATAAAAGGAGGGCCTGGATGGGTTTCCAAAACATCTCACAAACCAATCCAGCATTACCATACGAATTGAGAAAGCCCACTAATCCTCTCTTATACTCTAGTAATTCCAGTAACAAGACAGCAAGGGTTTAACCATTGCAAGAAGGACAGACCAACGGTGTGGTCTAGGACGGTTCAACAAAACCAGTGGCTGAAGACTTGACCAAAGCAGTGGTCTAAAACACAATTTTCTTCTTCTTTCTTTTGGAATTTTCTCTATATTGTAATACTGCCAGAAATTGTGAAATTGAGTTCCAATAGGTGGGCCTTTGTGTTTGCTGAATGCAGACCCACACCAGGCTCGTCGTATCCTAGAAGTTATTTGCCTGTAACCTATCAGCTTACTCAATTCACTTAAGTAGGGACAAATAACGCTTTAAGGACAGCATTTTCAGCGTGCTTCAGCCTGTCCTTATTTCTGATTATCGTAATTTTCGGTTTCCACATTATAAAAAAAATACATTAATCTGTATAAAATTCTCAAAAATCTTAAAATGTTATTTGTAATGGAAGCTAACAGTGTTTCATCTATCAAGTTGATGAATCAGGACTTGATACGTCTTATTCGGTTCGATGGAACCAATTTTACGAGATGGCAAGACAAGCTGAAATTTCTCCTAACGGCGCTGAAGATCTACTATATATTAGATCCAAATTTGCAAGCGCTACCTGAAGCAACCGACGACGACACACTTGAACAGGTGGCCGCCCACACCAAACGAGCCAAAGACGAACTCTTGTGTCGAGGACACATTCTGAACGCACTCTCCGACCGTCTCTACGATCTGTACCAACAGACGTCATCAGCAAAGGAGATCTGGGCCGCTCTGGAGTTCAAATACAAGGCTGAGAAGAAGGTACCAACAAGTTTCTCATCATCAGGTATTTTGACTTCAACATGGTAGATACCAAACCGCTGCTACCCTAAATTCAAGAATTGCAGCTAATAGTAAACAAAATCAAAGCGATAAAAATAGATCTCCCTAAATCATTCCAAGTTGGGGCTATATATAATCGCCAAATTGCCACCGATGTGGAAAGACTATAGAAAGAAGTTGCTGCATAAAACTGAGGACTATACACTGGAACAAATCCAGAAACACCTCAGAATTGAGGAAGAATCCCGTAACCGCGACAGAAAGAATGATAACGGGAATACCTTGTCCAAAGTACATGCAGTAGATAACTCTAGTAACAAACATCCCGAGAAGGACAATTCTCCAAAACCCAATAAAGGAAAATTCAAGAAAAACGTCCAAAAGAAGAACGGAAAGTTCAAAGGCCCATGCCATGTCTGTGGGAAAACCGGGCACTATGCTCGAGTATGCTGATATCGCAAGTCTAAACAAGAGGCAAGTGCAGTAGAAGAAGGCGATATAGTGGCCATGATCACTAGGGTAAATACCATCCAAGGCAAAGTTCCAGGATGGTGGTATGATACTGCCGCTACAGTACATGTGTGCTACGACAAATCAGCCTTCAAAACCTATGAGGAATTGACCGATGGTCAAGAAGTCCAAATGGGTAATGAAGTCCGATCGAAGGTCGTCGGCAAAGGAACTGTCGAACTGATATTCACCTCTAGGAAGAAAGTGATTCTGACTAATGTACTGCACGTCCCAGACATGAGGCGAAACTTAGTTTCTGGGGATCTTCTGGGAAAACCAGGGATAAGGGTGGTGTACGAGTCAGGTAAACTGATTCTGTCTAAGAATGAAAATTTTGTCGGAAAGGGATATGCTTGTAACGGGATGGTCAAGTTTTCTCTGAATGAAAGTAGCACTTCTGCGTATATGGTTGAATCCGCTGGACTGTGGCATGATAGACTAGCCCATATAGGGTATAGTACCTTAAAGTTCATGGCTAAGAATGGTTTAATCTCATATACAGATAATGAAACTAAAAAATGTGAAGTGTGCATACGATCCAAAATGACGAAGAAACCTTTTCCAAGTGTTGAAAGATCGTCCCAAGTGTTGGATCTTGTGCACAGTGATATCTGTGAGTTAAACGACATTCTTACTCGTGGAGGTAAACGGTACTTCATAACCTTTATAGATGATTGCTCTAGATATGTGTATGTGTACCTATTAAAGAGCAAAGATGAAGCATTGAACATGTTTAAAGTATATAAAGCAGAAGTAGAGAATCAACTAAATAAGAAGATAAAAATTCTCCGTAGCGATAGAGGAGGAGAATACTTCTCAAATGAATTCGATAACTTCTGTGAACAACATGGACTGATACATCAATGTACTGCTCCATACACACCTCAACAAAACGGAATAGCTGAAAGGAAGAATAGGACATTAGTAGAAATGGTCAACTCAATGCTGATAAGAGCAAAGTTACCACTAAGTCTATAGGGTGAGGCACTGCTTGCAGCATGCCATATTCTAAATAGAATACTGTCTAAAAAGTATAAAATATCTCCATATGAAACATGGAAAGGTAGAAAACATAACCTAGGATATCTAAAAGTGTGGGGGTGTCTTGCATACTACAGAACCCCTAACCCAAAAAGAACTAAGTTAGGACCAAGAGCTATTAAGTGCGCCTTCGTAGGGTATGCACAAAATAGTAAAGCTTATAGACTTCTAGACATGGAGTCTAATACAATAATAAATCAAGAGACGTTGAGTTCTTTGAAAACTCACTATCCTTGGAGTCAAAGGATAATGAAATCCAAACTTCTAATAGAGAACCAGATAGCACAGATCCACAGATAGTGGAAGCTCCTATTGAACCTCGTAGGAATCAAAGAACAAGAATAGAGAAGAGTCTAGGAGATGACTACATAGACTCACAACGCATCATTTTCCATCTTGTAGAAGCAGATAGAGAAAATGTTATAAGACAAATACCTATAGTGATGAATATAAAAGATGATCCTAAATCATATAAAGAGGCTATATCCTCTAGAGACTCAGCTTTCTGGAAAGAAGCTATAAACGATGAAATGGAATCCATACTATCAAATCAAACATGGAAACTAGTAAACTTACCTCCAGGTTCTAGACCCATAGGTTGCAAGTGGGTATTTAAGAAGAAATATCACACTGATGGGACTATCCAAACCTTTAAAGCTCGACTAGTAGCTAAGGGTTTTGACAAAAAGAAGAGATAAATTATTTTGACACATACTCACCTGTAGCTAGGATAACATCAATTAGGATATTATTTGCGCTAGCTTCCATACATCATCTTCACATCCATCAAATGGATGTAAAGACCGCTTTCCTGAATGGTGACCTCAATAAGGAGGTATACATGGAACAACCTGAAGGGTTCATTCTACCAGGAAATGAAAACAAAGTATGTAGATTAGTCAAATCATTGTATGGATTAAAACAAGCACCAAAATAATGGCATGAGAAGTTTGATTCCAAAATACTTTTTCATGGTTTCATGCATAATGTAGCTGACAAATGCATATATTCTAAAGTAGATGGTAGTTGTATCGTTATTATTTGTCTGTATGTTGATGACATGTTAATAATAAGTAATAAAATGGAAGGTGTAACTGAAACAAAGAGGTTTCTATCTTCAGTATTCAAAATGAAGGATCTTGGACAAGTTGATACCATCCTAGGTATCAAAGTTAAAAAACATTGTGGGGGTTATGCTTTGTGTCAATCTCATTATATTGAGAAGATACTAAACAAGTTTAACCATCTAAATATAAAAGAAGCAAAGACCCCATTTGATCCAAGTATCAAGCTAAAAGAAAATACTGGAAGAACCGTTGCACAATTAGAATATGCGAGTGCTATATGAAGTCTTATGTATGCTATGCAATGCACTAGACCTGATATCGCATATGCTGTGAGTAAACTTAGTAGGTTTACTAGTAACCCCAGTACTGAACACTGGAATGCAATTAGTAGAGTCCTTGGTTACTTAAAAGCAACCAAAGACTTAGGACTATTTTATTCAGAGTTTCCGGCCGTCTTGGAAGGATATACCGATGCGAGCTGGATATCGAGTGCAGGGGACAACAAGTCTACTACAGGGTAGGTATTCACCCTAGGAGGTGCAGCTGTATCTTAGGGATCCAAGAAATAGACTTGCATAACGCACTCTACTATGGAGGCTGAGTGGCTAAGGGATCTTCTATTAGAAATTCCTTTCTGTGTAAAGCCGATATCGGCTGTATCACTACATTGTGATAGTGAAGCCACATTAGCTAGAGCCCATAGCGGCACTTATAATGGTAAGTCTAGACATATTAGTCTTCGACATGATTATGTCAGACAATTGATTCGAGATGGAAATCAAATAGTAGATCATTTTACTAAACCTCTACCGAGAGAGGTAGTAAAGGCTACATCTAGAGGGATGGGGTTGAAACTCATCAACCAAAGTTCCACCAGTGATAGTAACCCAACCTGAAGTTAGAAAATCTCTAATTTTGAGTTTAATGGGTAAAAACAAGTCACTGATATGTGGAAAATTTTTCAGCACTAAATTATAAAACCTCATCCATAATAGATAAGTGTTGAGCGTTACGAAAGAGGGTTGAGTCTAAGAACTCTTAATGAAATCCAATCTATAGGACAAGTGTCTTATAGTAACGGAGACACTGGAAGGATTTCAGCTATATGAACATAGAGATGGTGCCGTCTCTATGAGAGTTAGAAGTTTTCTCTCGGGATTGTTCACAAATTAGGATAAGCACATGGCCATTAAATGTGCTGAGCAAGATTGTGGAACTCTAACTAACACATAGCGAATATGTGTGTGATTTCTCCAACTCTATTATCTAGGAATAACTGGTTCAAAGCTATGACTACCAGTAATTTGATAGAGTTTTGAGATACTTACACTAAGGGAAGATTAAAATCGAAAGATATCTTTCTTTATGTATATAGGCTGATCATTCTAGCAGTATTGTTTAACCGATAAAATATTTTTATAAAATCAAGTGGGGGATTGTTGCAAAAATATTGATTTTAATAAAAATATATTTTTAATAATAAAATAATATATAATATATAAAAGTTGTTTTGAAAAACACCTTTTTGTGGGTTTTTAAGAATAGTCCCACATGGGAAAGGGAAGAGAAGGAAAATTGGTTTAAATGAAAACAGTGGAGTATTATAATATTTACCTATGTAGTCCGTGGACTATGGACCTTACGTGTTCCAGTGCGAAGCACTAAAACACCCGCACGCGCGCTCACGCTCGGGCTCGGGCACGGGCACGGGCACGGTCTCGGTCTCGGTCTCGGACTTAGACTCGATCTCGGTCTCGGTCTCGGTCTTGGTCTCGGGCTTGGGGCGAGGGCGTGGGCATGTGAGACAGTGTGGCTGTAGAGGCGCTAGTGGCGCACTTTGCACTTCGCACGTGCGCATCGTGTCGCAGAGGGTCGCTCCCTTCGCGAACCGGAGCGAGACGTGTGCGAGTCGCGGTGCGACAACGTGGCTTAGGCGGGTGGCTGGTTGGCAGAGAGACTAGAGAACTGAGAGAGAGATCTCTCAGCATATATAGACTGACTGAAAAGAGTTGTTGCAGGAGAAACTGTAACAGCTGAGCCATTAGTGCAGGGCCCAGCTGTTACTGCTGAATGACTAGCCCAACAGTCAGAAAACGACTAGCTGCTGTCTCACAACAGTCAGCATGCAGCAGATTAATGGTCCATGCACAACAGTCAGAAAACGGCCATAAAACGGCTATTTTTCCAACACCCAGAAATGGCTTAATGAAATTTAAGTCTCTGGACTATAACCCCCTAGCCACCATAACCTATAAAAGGAGGGCCTGGATGGGTTTCCAAAACATCACACAAATCAATCCAACATTACCATACGAATTGAGAAAGCCCACTAATCCTCTCTTATACTCCAGTAATTCCAGTAACAAGACAGCAAGGGTTTAACCATTGCAAGAAGAACAGACCAACGGTGTGGTCTAGGATGGTTCAACAGAACCAATGGCTGAAGACTTGACCAAAGCAGTGATCTAAAACACAATTTTCTTCTTCTTTTCTTTCTTTTGGGATTTTCTCTATATTGTAATACTGCCAGAAATTGTGAAATTGAGTTCCAATAAGTGGGCCTTCGTGTTTGCTGAACGCAGACCCACACAGACTCGTCGTATCCTAGAAGCTATTTGCCTGTAACCTATCAGCTTACTCAATTCACTTGAGTAGGGGCAAATAACGCTTTAAGGACAGTATTTTCAGACGTGCTTCAGCCTGTCCTTATTTCTGATTATCATAATTTCCGGTTTCCATATTATACAGAAAATACATTAATCTGTATAAAATTCTCAACATTTGGCATGCCCGGCCAATCCCGTGATTGCTCCTTCCAATCCCTTCCAATACAATCTAATCCCATCCAGTCTTATCGACCAAACAGGCCCTTACTATTTGTAGTAAAAACTAAACTAAATGAGACTTTTTACTGTTCCTTTGATGGAATCTCACAAATCCAGCATGGGCATCCTAGTGTAGTGGGTTAGTTGGATTAAGTAGGTTCTGCTATCCAAAATCATATATAATATGTTGAAAAACTCATCCCAGTTTGTTAGATGTGACTTATTTAAAGTTCTAACGGATCGTTTCCACTTCTGATTGGGCTTTCTCTGATACATCTTTGGCATGAAACTGTTGGAAACCTGCTCCACATCTGATTATAATACTCAAGAGGGCAAAATGTTCCCATGGCTGGTATGTCATACATGCATGATAGTTGTCAACATGTGAAAGGAAGTACTTATCCTCACGATCCTTTAATTTTTATGATACCTTCCAGTTTTTATTACTTCTAAAATTTTGTTTCAACATTTCCCAGCCAGCAACAAATGTCTTCTAAAACTCGTTGACATGAATTGAAAATTGGCCCAGTTGACCCAATGAGATTTTGAATCAAGTCAGCAGGAGAATAGTTTATGTGTGTGAATTAGTTAGACCTGTCTATCTAGTATGATGGCTCAAAATACATGTCATGCTAGAAATAGCCCTTCAATCTCACCAAGCATGAATTGCCCCACTTCTCTGTTACCATCGTGCTCATCCATTTGCTTCTACAGCTGATTTTTGGGATATCCCATAACACACACATGTATATATGGAAATGGTTCTATAAGGTCGACCTCATAGGAACTTCCCATGAGATCGAGCTGTGTGGGCCCCACTGTGATGCGTGTCGAACATTTGCCCCATTAGTTAGATGCACCATTCCATGGTGGGCCTCAGGCTTAAAAATAAAGTCAATCCATAACTTGTGTGGGCCACACCACATACAAAAGTTGAGAGGGGTTACCCTCCCATTAAAATATTCATAATCATTTGTTGGGCCCGCTGAGATGTGGCTCATCCATGATGTTTGTCCCACTTGGAGTAGGGGTCAGGCCAAGTTTTAGATGCATCCAAATTTTAGATGGGCCCCACCAAATGTTTTTATATGTTTTAGGCATGTCTTCACATGATTTTATATGGTATGGTCCACCTGAGTATACAGCTGATTTTTGGGATATCCATAATTTAAAAGGGGACCCATCAAATGGACGGTGTTGATGTTCAACACGCATCACAGTGGGGCCCACACAACTTGACCTCATGGGAAGTTCTCATGAGGTCGATCGCACAGAACCATTTCCCACACACACACACACACACACACACACACACACACACATGGAAAAGGTACTATGCGCTCGACGGCATGTTACCTTCTTATGAGGTTGAGTGTTGGCACTATGCTAGCAGTAGGATGGTGAAAGTTTCAAAAGAACGATGAGATTTTATAGGGAGAAATGTGAGATTTTACAGGGAGAGTGGAGAAACAAAACCAAACTCAACCTCTCTCTCTCTCTCTCTCTCTCTCTCTCTCTCTCTCTCGTATATTTCCTACTAAAGCCTCTGCATGAAGTTCCTGCCCTAGAAACTTAGGTGGGGCCTACTATGTGGTTTTTTATGAAATTCACCTCGTCCATCCGTTTTTCTAGATCATTTAAGGGGTTGAGCCTAAATTGAACCAAATCCAAATCTAATATTACATGAAACTGTGGGAATAATAATTTCAACTATTAAAACCTTGCTAGGCCCCACAGTGATGTAAGTGTTTAATCCACGCTGTTCATCGCTTTTCTTAGATCATTTTAAGATATGATCCAAAAAATGAGTCATGTCCATGGATCAAGTGGACCACAAGTTGGGGATTGAACATCCACCATTAAAAACTTCTTGGGCGATGGAGAAGTTTCGAATCAATATGATATTTGTGTTTTCACTTCATCTACGTCTACATGACCTTTTGAATAGGTTGGATGGTAAGAAAAAAATATCACCGTGGCCTTAAAAAGGTTTCTACGGTGGGTGTCATTATCAGTGCAGCATCCTTTGGTGTGGTCCATTGGAGCTGTGGACCTGCTTCATTTTTAGGATCATACCTTAAAATGATATGAGAAAAGTAACGAACGACGTGGATAAAACACTTACATCAAGTTGGGCCCCATAGAGCTTGTCCGTCCGGGCGAGGGTCGGACGCAATCCGCCTCCGTTTTCTTTCGCGTCAGTGCGGAACAGGTAGAAACGGATTGGCTACTTCCCTGGCCACTAGCCCGGTGGTGGTGGTTGGTGCTCTATGGGCCCACCATGATGTGTGTGTTTCATCCATGTCGTTCATCCATTTTCACATATCATTTTATGGCTTTATTCCAAAACTGAAAGGGATATAAATCTCGGGTGGACCATACCACAGGAAAACAATAGTGATTGGATATCCACCATTAAAATCCTCCTAAGGCCCATTGTACTATTTATTTGAATTTATTTGACATCCAATCTGTTGATTAGGTCATACATACATAGATGAAGTGAAAAAACAAATATCATCTTGATCCAAAACTTTTTTGGCTCCCAAAAAGTTTTTAATGGTCGACGTTCATTCAACATAGTTTCCTGTAATGTGGTCCACTTGAGATTGGGATATACCTTATTTTTGGTCTCATACCTGAAAATGATCTAGAAAAATAGATGGACGGCATGGATGAAACACATACATAATTGTGGGGCCCACAGAGGACCGACCACCCGCCAATGGCTGGTGGCAGGGGAGTAGCCAGTCCGTTTCCCGAACGAGCCCTGTTTGTCTGAAAGCAGATTGCGTGGTGAGTAACTCACAACGCTTAGCGTACTAACTAAACTCTGTGATGTCCACCATGATTTATGTGTCTAATTTGCTTCGTCCATCCATTTTACCATATAATTTTAGGGCTTGACCCAAAATCAATCATGTAGAATGTTCAAATGGACCACAGCATGTGAAACAGTTGAATTGAACGTCTACGGTTGAAAATTTCTTGGGGGCCAAGGAAGTTTTGGATCAAGCTTATATTTGTTTTTTCTCTTCATCCATGTCTGTATGATCTTGTGAACAGATTAGATGACAAATAAACATCACTGTGAGGCCTAGCAAGATTTTAATAGTTGAAATCATTATTCCCACGGTTTTCTGTGATATGATCAACTTGAGACTTGGATTTAGTTCAATTTTAGGTTCAACCCCTTCAATGATATGGAAAAATGGATGATCGGATTTCTCAAAAAATCCCACAAAAGGCCCCACCTAGGTTTTGAGAGCAGTACCTTCATGCGAAAGGCTTTTGGAGGAAATACAAGGAATCATATTTTAATAATCGGTTCATCGGTTTTGTATCTTCACTCATTCTATAAAATCTCACCATTGGTTTGAAATTTTTAACTTTTGACTACTAGTATGTTGCCAACACTCAACCTCATGGAAAGGTACTATGCAGTCGGGCGCACAGTACCTTTTCCCATATATATATGTGTGTGTCTACAGAGCATTGTCAAGTACCTATCTCGCTACTGACAGTGTCGGTGGGCAATCCGTGTCCCCTAAGTTTGGATTGATCATGCACTAAATTGAATAAGAAATTCCATGACTGTTCGTTATCTGATGATTTGGTTGTATGATTGAAAGATGATTTAGCTGAGTCGATCCACAACCCACCCCTCATCTTCTTTCCAGAATCGATGAATGATGCTGGAGATGTGGCCCACCTTCTGATGATCCTCCTGCAGCCTCTCTACTAATTCAAAGGGCATGCCTTCAAGATAGAGCTCTTGGAATGTAGTGAGGTATATATTCAACGCCTTGAGGAAGTGTTTTAAACTCTCCAAAACGGACAAGATTTAGTCTATAGATGTTTGGAAGGGCTGCCTTCTCTATCACCACCCGACTCACTTGAGTGAAGTCCCAAACCGTCAGTTTCTTGAGTTTCGGAAACCATCCATCGTGTAGCCACAAGTGCTTCCATTCGTATGCCTGTAAGTGTTATGGTCTCATGTTCCTTTGGTTGTCAAATTTTGTGTGCCAAAACGTCTATCTGTGTCCTGTACTTGTATGATCATTTATTGAAATTCAAGACACCTCAAGAAGCTACATGTTGAAGCCTCAAGAAGCTACAATGTTGAAGTTCAAATCTAAAGAAACAAAGAATGATATGGTTCAAGATCTCAAACATGATATGGTTCATGATCTCAAGCATGATATGGTTCAAGATCTCAAGCATTATATGGTTCAAGATCTCAAGCCTGATATGATTCAAATTATCTACATTCGTTGAATGGTTGAAGTTCAATGTCCATACGACATGGTTCAGGTTTGAATGACCTTAGGTTGACCCTTTAAGTAGGTCACTTTGGATACATTAATCAAATATTTATTTACACAAGGTTGGTCTATTCTACGACCAGTCCTAGCTCTTGTTCGACCAGTCCTAGCATTGGTTCGACTAGTCCAAGAAATTCCACGACCAGTCCTAAGTAGTTGAAGATTTTTCGGAATTTTTGGTACGCCCACGACCAGTCCTGGAGGTCCTTCGACCGGTCGTAGGTGTGGCTTCGACTCGTCCACGACCAGTCGTGGAGCTACGACTTAAAGTCCAGCAACGAAATCACTGGTCCTACGACCAGTCGTAGGTATCTACGACCAGTCGTAGGTGACCCACGACCAGTCGTAGGGTACTCACGACCAGTCGTAGAACGGCTTTCAAAGATCGCGCTTATTTTTTCAAAAATCTGTTAGAGCTACGACCAGTCGTAGGTTTCTAAGACCAGTCGTAGGAGCGATTTCTGCTTCTATAAATTGAACACGAAATTCAGAGTTTTCATAACTTCAACTCCATTCGATTCAAGAATTTTCAAGTGATCACTCTGAGATAAGTCTGTGTTTATTTTAAGCTAGATTGTGCTTATTTAATATTCCTTTTTGCTAGCTTATTTAATTTGATTTTGTTTCTATATTCCAATCTTATTTGAAAAGAGGAATTATCTTATTCCTTCTTCTTGGAATCAAAATCAAATATAGCTACGCCCAACGAGTTAAATCTAAAATCAATTAGAATTTAGAACCTTATGAATGTGAGTATTGGAAATTGAACTTTGACATTCAAATCATCTACTCCGATTGGTTCTACCGGGCTGCTACGAAAAAGGAGAAATCCAGGTATTTTACAATTCTGTAAAATTCATTTACTTTTGGTTTTGTTGAGGTTGAGCCAGAAAAATCTCATTGTATTGGTTGTCTGAGGAAAACCAGAAAACTCAGAAAAGAGGGGTTTTTGAATTGTGTAAGCCCAAGTGAAAAAGACACAATTGTAAAGGTTTTTGGTGAACCTGTGAAAACCTATTTGTTAGTGAACGCTAATATCCCCTGTGTGAGGATATTAGGAGTGGAGTAGCTTTTTGTGTGGCTGTTGGAAAACAGTTGGTGTACACACAAGCGAACCACTATAACTCTTTGACTTGTGGTTTGAATGCTTGCTTAATTTCATATCTTTTATCATTCGATCTTGTGGAATGTACAAGTGGATGTGAATGTTGTAATTATTTACATTTCAAGCAAGTGTGGGGATTGTTGTAATAATTTAGATCTTACTTCTGCATTTAATTACAATTCCTTGCTATTTCATTTACTTATATTAATATTGAGTCCTTGATCCAAAAGAGGTTCTAGAAATAAGGTTGTCCTACCATAAGCCCTTGTTGATTATGGTGTAAGGTTGTCCTTAGAACTGAATTTGCATCAATCTCTCGATACCTATTTATCAAGGTGATTTAAATTTAGCTTTGTGAATTGATTCATATTGTAAGGCTATTGGCTTATTTTATTTCCGCTGATTTTATTTTAAATTGGCATAGTCCTATTCACCCCCCCTCTAGGACATATAGCTTGGCCTTTTCAAGTGGTATCAGAGCCTAATAGCTCATTTTGTTGCTTTTTATTTGGATTTATTTCCTGAGCTAACGATCTAAGCTATATAAAAAGATGTCAAATTTTGATAGCCTTTCAGTTACTAGACCTCCTCCCTTTGATGGCTCCAACTATGCCTATTGGAAAGCCAGAATGAGGATCTTCCTCAAATCAATGGATGAAAGTGTGTGGCAAGCCACAGTGACTGAATGGAAACCTCCTATCATGGAAGTAACTGGTGTTGATGGTTCAAAATCTATGAAAATTACACCGTATTACCAATGGACCACACTTCAGAAAAATGAGAGTAGTGCTAATGCTAAAGCACTAAATGCAATCACTTGCGCACTATCACCGGATGAGTTCAAAAGAATCATATCCTGTGATACTGCAAAGCAAGCCTGGGATATTTTAGAAATGACACACGAAGGTACATCAATTGTCAAGAAATCTAAAGTCCAACTCCTCACAACTAAATTTGAAGAAATTCATATGGAGGAAAATGAAATGTTTATGGACTTTTACACTAGATTGAATGACATTGTGAACTCAATGTGGGGTCTTGGCGATAAGATCCCAGAAAGTAAAGTGTGTGCAAAAATACTACGCTCTCTTCCTGAACGGTTCAATTCAAAGGTAACCGCAATCCAGGAACTTCGTGATACGGATAATATGAAGGTAGAGGAATTAGTTGGTTCTTTACGAACCTATGAATTAAGTTTTAAAGCTCCTAAAGGTAAATCTATTGCTTTGAAGTCATCTAAAAGTATTATTCAAGAAAATTCAGATTCAGAAAAGTCTGAAGATGATATGGCCCTTTTGGCGAAAAAGTTTTATAAGATTTTCAAAAGTAAGAAAAGAGTCGATTTTCAAAAGGAAATGAAAAGAAACGTTCCAAACCTAAGTCTAAAACTTGGAAATCATTGAAAGATAGTCAATGCTACAACTGTCAAGAATATGGGCATTTAGCAAACAAATGTCCTAAAAAGGACAGATCCAAAAGGAAGGGTATGTTGGCTACTTGGGATGAATCGTCTGATTCTGAAGCCTCTTCTGAGTCAGAAAATTCAGAAACCGAGTCGGGCAGTGACTTAAGGCCCTTATGACTCTAGCCAAGTTTACTTTTTCCGATCACGATGATTCAACAAGTGAAGAAAATTTGGATAGTGATCATGAATATGATGAAGATCTTCAAGATGCTTACAATGCCTTATATAAGGAAAGTTGTAAAATTGCTGTCAAACTTAAACTTCAAAAAGAAAAGTTTTATAAACTTAAAGAATGTTTTGAAACTCTTATTTTAGAAAAATCTCAAATTTCAGATAGTTTTGAAAAGTCTAAGTGTGATCTAGAATTCAAAACCTCCCTAATTGAAAATTTGAAATCTGAAAATGAGAAACTTAAAAATGAAGTATCTTCTCTTTTGAGTTTGAAGGACACATGGAGATATGCCCAAGGTGATCCAAAATTAGAAAAATTGTTATCCGGATCAAGAAAATGTGGCGATCGATCCGGGTTGGGCTATGATAAAAACACATCTCCTAAACAGAAGAATACTCCTTCCAATTTTGTGAAAGGAGAGACTTCTAACTCAAAAGGAAAAGGTACTAGTCAAGTTTTTTCTAAAAATACAAAAACTTTTCCTAAACCCAAAAGCAGCTATTTTAAAAATCAGATTCGAAACCCACTAGCTGAAAAAATTATTGATTTACTTAAGGAGCTATTAAAATCTAATTCTGTAGGTCACTCTTACAACTATAAACAAAAGAAGACCAATTATTCTCCTAAACCTAGAACAGTACTGAAATGGGTTCCTAAAGTTGCCTGTTTGGTTGCTCACACTGCTTTCAAAGCTACAAGCCATTCGAAATGGTACCTAGACAGTGGATGCTCCAGACATATGACAGGCGACAAAGCACTATTCACCGATCTTAAAGATATGACTGATGGGTCAGTCACATTTGGTGATGGTAGCAACTGCAAGATTATTGGCAAAGGTACGGTCCAACTCTATAACCTTCCCTTATTTAAAAATGTTTTATATGTTGAGGGTTTAAAACACAACCTGTTGAGCATATCTCAAATAACAACCATAATGTTAAATTTTCTAATCAAGGTTGTGAAATTATAAATGAAAAGGGTTCTGTAATATTAACTGGTCGCAGAACTTCTGAAAACTGCTATATAGTAAGTGATAGTAGCTCATCTAAACAAACGTGCTACATGGTCCATACCGATGAGACAGAATTATGGCATAAACGCCTCGGACATGTACACTATCGAAATTTATACAGATTGAGCAAAGGTGAACTAATTAGAGGTCTACCTAAGATGCAAAAAGTAGACAAGATTTGTGGTGAATGCCAGTATGGTAAACAAACTAGGAGCTCTCACAAAAAGGTGAACTCCAATACCACCACAAGACCACTCGAGCTTCTCCACATGGATCTTATAGGACCAACAAGAACGGAAAGTCGAGGTGGCAAAAAATACATCTTAGTTATTGTAGATGATTATACAAGATTCACTTGGGTTTCATTCTTGAGAGACAAATCAGAAACCCTTGATGAAGTGAAAAAGATTATAAAACGGATTCAAACTGAAAAAAGTTCTCAAGTCAACAAGATCCGTAGTGATCATGGATCCGAATTCGAAAATAGCGGTTTTGAGAAATTCTGTAGCGATCAGGGAATATCGCATGAATTCTCTGCACCTAAAACTCCTCAACAAAATGGAATTGTCGAGAGAAAGAATAGAGTGCTTCAAGAAATGGGAAATGTTATGTTAAATAGCATGAAGCTCCCTAGGAATCTCTGGGCTGAAGCAGTGAATACAGCCTGCTACATTATTAACCGTGTTTATATCTGTAAATCTAATAATAAAACGGCTTATGAAATGTGGTTTGAGAAAAACCTTCTGTCAAATACTTTCGAGTTTTTGGCAGCAAGTGCTATATTTTGCGTGACCGTGAAAATTTGGGAAAATTCGACACTAAAAGTGATGAAGGGATCTTTTTAGGGTATTCTTTAAACAGTCGTGCATATCGTGTTCTGAACAACAGGACCGGTGTGATTCAAGAGTCAATAAATGTTGTGATTGACGATCTTTTGAATACACCTGTTCCTAGTTCAGATAATGATGAAGTGCTTATACTTGAAAAACAAGAAACTTCATCAAGTGAACCTAATTCTGAATTTAGGACTGTTAAAGATCATCCAACTTCTCAAATACTTGGAAACCCTCTCACTGGTGTGCGCACTCGTAGACAATTAGAGGACATATGTAACTACGTATGCTTTACATCCCAGATTGAACCAGTTAACGTAAAAGAAGCACTTTTGGATGAAAACTGGATTCTTGCGATGCAAGAAGAACTTAATCAGTTTGTCAGAAATGATGTTTGGTACCTTGTTCCTAGACCTAAAGATAAACATATTATTGGAACAAAATGGATTTTCAAAAACAAATCTGATGAACTTGGAAATATTATTCGAAATAAAGCAAGACTAGTTGTACAGGGATATACGCAAATTGAAGGTATTGATTATAATGAGACATTTGCCCCTGTAGCTCGTCTTGAATCAATCAGACTTTTTATCTCCATTGCATGTTTTAGAAAGATTAAAATTTATCAAATGGATGTAAAGAGTGCCTTTCTGAATGGTGATTTACATGAAGAGGTATATGTTGAACAACCTACAGGGTTTGAAGATCCTAAATTTACTGATCATGTGTATCGTCTTAAGAAGGCTCTCTATGGTCTGAAACAAGCTCCCAGAGCATGGTACGAAAAACTGACTAAGTTTTTACTAAGTCATAATTTTCAGATGGGATGTGTTGATAAGACACTCTTTGTTAAGAAGTATAACGATGATATTCTAATGGTTCAAATATATGTTGACGATATTATTTATGGATCAACCTGTACTAATATGACTGTTGAGTTTGCAGATTTGATGAAGTCTAAATTCGAAATGAGCATGGTTGGAGAATTAAACTATTTCCTAGGGTTGCAAGTAAAACAACAACCTGATGGAATTTTATCTCTCAAACCAAATATGCTCAGTGTTTAATCAAGAAATTTGGATTTGAGAAAGGTAAAAATTTTGATACTCCTATGAGTACAACTTTGAGACTCTCAAAAGACTCTGCAGGTAATGATGTGGATCCTAAATTGTATCGTAGTTTGATTGGTAGTTTACTTTATCTGACTGCTAGTAGACCAGATATCGCTTTGAGTGTTGGTATTTGTGCTCGTTATCAATCAAATCCTAAAGAATCTCACTTAACTGCTGTTAAGCGGATTATGCGATATGTCGCAAGTTCTACTAAACTGGGTCTCTGGTATCCACATGAGACTAATGTTCAATTAGCCGGGTATGCAGATGCTGACTGGGCTGGAAACATTGATGATAGGAAATCAACCAGTGGTGGTTGTTTCTACATTGGAAATTGTCTTGTTTCTTGGTTTAGTAAGAAGCAAAGTTCTATATCGCTATCAACAGCTGAGGCTGAATACATTGCTGCTGGAAATGCATGTACTCAACTTGTTTGGATGAAACGAATGTTGAGCGATTATGGAATTACTCAGGATTCTATGATTTTATTTTGCGATAATTCCAGTGCAATAAATATCTCTAAAAATCCAGTTCAGCATTCACGTACTAAGCATATTGATATTAGATTTCATTACATTCGTGAATTAGTGGAAGAAAAGGTAATATATTTGGATTACATTCCAACCGAGACTCAACTTGCGGACATTTTCACTAAACCGCTCGACAAAAGCAGGTTTAATAAATTAAAGTTTGATCTCGGTATGTGCAATTTAAATTGAATTTGCATGATTTGGTGTATCATAATGTACATAGTTTGATGATTTATTTGCTTAAATTTGAAAATTATTTTAAAAAAAAATTGCAAATTTTAAGTCGTACTCGACCAGTCGTGAGTGTACACGACCGGTCGTGCTACGACCGGTCGAACACTTACACGACCGGTCGTGAAACTCGGGATTTCACTTTAATTTGAGGATTTTGACTCTTCTTCCTCATTTCTTTTTACCCTCCAACGGCTCTAGCTACGACCGGTCGAACCCACCTTCTTAGTTCTTCAAGGTTAGTAGTTCCTTTGCTTTTTTATTGTAGATTCTTGATATTAGTGTTTCAAATCACATTCTTGTAGAATCTATTTGGTCGTTCATTGCAAGATTGGGGTTTTATCTTGAAAAATCTGTTCTATCTAAAACCCATTTCTTTATCTTGCATCTTGTTGTTTCCTTGAAATCCTCATTTGAAAATGGATGCTAGAGGTAAAAAGAAAACTACTAGAGGTCCCCTTCTTCTAGATCAACTTCTATTGTACAACGTCATCTTCGGTCTCCCGAAAATGATCCTCCTAATGTTCGGGATTTGCGTATGCGAAATGTTATTGTTGAACGTCCTGTGAATGTTAATCACATTGCTTCATTTGGTATCCCTCTTGGAATCTGTGGGATGGGATAACATCTTGCATTGGGGTGGAGCTGCATACCAGTCCATTGCCCAATCCATGTTTGCATGTATCTGTGATTTTTCTCTTGAGAATTTAATTTTAAAGTTGATACTCAAGAAGGATTGTTTGTAGTGGATCGACATTTGATTGCTGATATTATGGAAATACCTGTCAATGATGAGAGCATTCCAATTAATATTTTACATGACAGTCTCTCTGAATCTGAACGTAGAATGCTTACTAGAGATTTATGTAATTTGGATGTTCACTGGACTCATAAAGGTCATGCACTTCCCTCAAGATTTTTGTTACCCAGACACAGAGTACTTCATAGGATTTTCATCTCTAATCTTTATCCACGTGCTGGCAATAAAACCGAACTCACTGCTTTTATGGTTCGTGTTTTGCATTCTGTCATCTCTGGTGCAAAAATTGTTTACCTTCTTTAATTTGTCATTCCATTATTCTGTCTCGTCAACATCCTGGACATAGTGATATACCCTTTGGTTATTTGTTGACTATGCTGGCAAATCATATGCTCGTTGCTATGCCTACTAGAGAAAAACCCATCCATCATCTCCCCTTCAATAATTCCAATATTAACAAGATGACTTTAGAATTGGCTGATGGCCAAGTGGATGCTGGTAGCGGTGGTGCTGAAGCAGGAGATGCAGGTCAAGCTGGTGATCCTACTGAAGACGTGAATATGGATGATTTATTTGAAGAACTTGAGTCAGACTCGGCTGATGATCCTGATTTTCAGCCCTCTGATTTTGATGAGAGATTGAATTCCCTTCAAGAGCAAGTGGCTCAAATTCGTGTTACCCAAGATACGCAATTCTCTTATCTACGCAAATATATGAGGCGTATTGCTAAGGGTTTACACAAAATTGATCCTTCTAATCCTGCTCCATCCTCTGGTTCTGACTAAATTTTTGCTAAGTTGTAATATTTTTTTTAAGTCTGAACTTTATATGCTCACTGACTTTTTGAATTATGCCCTAAGGCTCTCTTGAATCTATATTTTAACTGCTATATTCATTATCATTGATGCCCTTCTTCCTTTGTCATTTTGTGACAAAAAGGGGGAGAAGTTTTGAGAGATGTGCTCCTATTATCTATTACTCAGGGGGAGTTAAGCTTCTCAGGGGTACCTATTACTCAGGGGGAGTTAAGCTTCTCAGGGGTAGTTATGGGAGAATGATGCTATATATATTGTGCATGCTTCTCTATTGATGAACTTGTGGTGTGTATGCTTCTCTATTGTTGAACTTGTTGTGAATATGTTGTGAGTACTTCGTTTCAATTTGAAGTATTATAATTTGGGTGTTTTGTCACAAATTTGACAAAGGGGGAGATTGTAAGTGTTATGGTCTCATGTCCTTTGGTTGTCAAATTTTTTGTGCCAAAAATCTATCTGTGTCCTGTACTTGTATGATCATTTATTAAATTCAAGACACCTCAAGAAGCTACATGTTGAACCCTCAAGAAGCTACATGTTGAAGCCTCAAGAAGCTACATGTTGAAGCCTCAAGAAGCTACAATGTTGAAGTTCAAATCTAAAGAAACAAAGAATGATATGGTTCAAGATCTCAAGCATGATATGGTTCAAGATCTCAAGCATGATATGGTTCAAGATCTCAAGCCTGATATGATTCAAATTATCTACATTCGTTGAATGGTTGAAGTTCAATGTCCATACGACATGGTTCAGGTTTGAATGACCTTAGGTTGACCCTTTAAGTAGGTCACTTTGGATACATTAATCAAATATTTATTTTACACAAGGTTGGTCTATTCTACGACCAGTCCTAGCTCTTGTTCGACCAGTCCTAGCATTGGTTCGACTAGTCCAAGAAATTCCACGACCAGTCCTAAGTAGTTGAAGATTTTTCGGAATTTTTGGTACGCCCACGACCAGTCCTGGAGGTCCTTCGACCGGTCGTAGGTGTGGCTTCGACTCGTCCACGACCAGTCGTGGAGCTACGACTTAAAGTCCAGCAACGAAATCACTGGTCCTACGACCAGTCGTAGGTATCTACGACCAGTCGTAGGTGACCCACGACCAGTCGTAGGGTACTCACGACCAGTCGTAGAACGGCTTTCAAAGATCGCGCTTATTTTTTCAAAAATCTGTTAGAGCTACGACCAGTCGTAGGTTTCTAAGACCAGTCGTAGGAGCGATTTCTGCTTCTATAAATTGAACACGAAATTCAGAGTTTTCATAACTTCAACTCCATTCGATTCAAGAATTTTCAAGTGATCACTCTGAGATAAGTCTGTGTTTATTTTAAGCTAGATTGTGCTTATTTAATATTCCTTTTTGCTAGCTTATTTAATTTGATTTTGTTTCTATATTCCAATCTTATTTGAAAAGAGGAATTATCTTATTCCTTCTTCTTGGAATCAAAATCAAATATAGCTACGCCCAACGAGTTAAATCTAAAATCAATTAGAATTTAGAACCTTATGAATGTGAGTATTGGAAATTGAACTTTGACATTCAAATCATCTACTCCGATTGGTTCTACCGGGCTGCTACGAAAAAGGAGAAATCCAGGTATTTTACAATTCTGTAAAATTCATTTACTTTTGGTTTTGTTTGAGGTTGAGCCAGAAAAATCTCATTGTATTGGTTGTCTGAGGAAAACCAGAAAACTCAGAAAAGAGGGGTTTTTGAATTGTGTAAGCCCAAGTGAAAAAGACACAATTGTAAAGGTTTTTGGTGAACCTGTGAAAACCTATTTGTTAGTGAACGCTAATATCCCCTGTGTGAGGATATTAGGAGTGGAGTAGCTTTTTGTGTGGCTGTTGGAAAACAGTTGGTGTACACACAAGCGAACCACTATAACTCTTTGACTTGTGGTTTGAATGCTTGCTTAATTTTCATATCTTTTATCATTCGATCTTGTGGAATGTACAAGTGGATGTGAATGTTGTAATTATTTACATTTCAAGCAAGTGTGGGGATTGTTGTAATAATTTAGATCTTACTTCTGCATTTAATTACAATTCCTTGCTATTTCATTTACTTATATTAATATTGAGTCCTTGATCCAAAAGAGGTTCTAGAAATAAGGTTGTCCTACCATAAGCCCTTGTTGATTATGGTGTAAGGTTGTCCTTAGAACTGAATTTGCATCAATCTCTCGATACCTATTTATCAAGGTGATTTAAATTTAGCTTTGTGAATTGATTCATATTGTAAGGCTATTGGCTTATTTTATTTCCGCTGATTTTATTTTAAATTTGGCATAGTCCTATTCACCCCCCATCTAGGACATATAGCTTGGCCTTTTCAATGCCTTCACAAGTGAAGATACACCAGGTTGGGCAACGTGGGGAGTGAAGAAAAACTGATCTTTATCTGTCAACCAAGACGAAACAACTCCAAATAGATGAG
This sequence comes from Magnolia officinalis, assembly GCA_021015155.1. Classification (NCBI taxonomy): domain Eukaryota; kingdom Viridiplantae; phylum Streptophyta; class Magnoliopsida; order Magnoliales; family Magnoliaceae; genus Magnolia; species Magnolia officinalis. Next base: position 4,276,446 of record JAJHSJ010000015.1, on the reverse strand, counting down.
GTTCACAAGCGAGCTAAACCATTGCAGCACCATTGTTGGTCCCCTCACCAACACAAGAGAGAAAACCCTAATCCTATTGTGTGGTTCTCATGGGGGTGTGAGGTGCATGCGGAAGATCAAAATTCCCGTCAGCTATATCGAAATCAGGTACACTTTATAGTTATGGCATTGAATCTCCATTATTGATGCATAGACTATCCGTCAATTCCGCAATTCAGATGTAACAAGAGCTTCGAGATGGAGTGTTTCTTCTTCACTTATTGCCTTCACACCCAATGTAAGTAGGTGTTTCATCTCTTCGACGGACCGACACAAATCTGCTCCGACCACTTTGACTTTGAAAATGCCAAACCTCAATCAGTTGGGTTAAGTTCCCAACTTGTCTAACAATCTGCTCTTCTCTTTCTCCTATATCTGCTAAACTTTGTAAACTTGCTATATTACAAATCCCCATATATAGGAATATAGATACTACTGAAGTAATCATAACTCACTGCACCTTCCCTATTATATCTATACTAGAATATGTGGCGCAGTTTATGTAGCTTCACAACCTCACTTGGTAGCCTCTTTATCCTTGTTTCTCTAACATCCAATGTTTGCAGGTTCCATAGCCTTCCTATAGATTTCGGAAGCTCGCTGACATTAGTATTCCTTAAGTTGAGATACCGTAAATTGAATGGGCTCGTCAATTCATCCGATATGCTTTCAATAGGAACATCTTCGAGATTTTGGACGCTCAAAATTAAAAGCCTGATACTAGGGTATTAAGAGACGATGGGAGAGATGTGCATCCATCACACCAGAAGAGAACGAAGACATGGCATAGTTGTGCTCGTTTAATAATTTCTCTAGAATTGTAGATTGACAAACGGCAGACTTTGGGATCTCTTGGCGTTCTCTGCCCATCATTTGTTGTGCAGAACTTTCCTTCATAAGATACTGCTAAAGCTACTTCACGCAAAAGATCTTGCATTCTACAAGCTCTCAGCCCTTTTTTTTTGTTTTTTTAAAAGGCAAACGGAGGCCCTTGATTCATTTCAAAACTATCATCAAGAAATATACATTCGGGCTTTCCCAGGAGAAAAAAAAAACTTGGGCATACGATCATGGCTATCAAAAAAGAAAAAAACAACAAACAAAGACCTCAGGAAGAAAACTCCCTAATGCTCCCTAATCACACACAGCCCCACCTTGTCTAGGAAGAGGAGCCCTTTGACCTGAGGAGGGAGCTCAACAAACCGAACAAACCAAGAGAAGGACTGGCTGTCGCTGCCCAAACGGGCCATATTGCATCAGCCGGAGAGTTGCCTTCCCTGAAAATATACACGAAAAGAACCTGACCTCTAAGCTTGAGCCTCTTAATTCTGTTAAGCCAGTAGCTTCATTTCCAACCTGGTTGGGAACCCTCATTCAGAACATTTACTACCAATAACAAATCTGATTTTACAAGCACTTTGGTGAAACCCCTGAGAAAGCAATGGGATAGACCATCATGGATGGCTCGAAGCTCAGCATTGGTGTTCGAGCCTTCACCATAACCTACCAAGATGAATCAAGCAAACTGAAGCATGTTAAGGTGGAATATGAGTTCCTTTAAGTTGTTGGGGACTTACGGAAGCACACAAAGATGAATCAAGCAAAGTACTCCAATCACAACAATCAAGTCCAATCACAAAGACTTTGAATTTAACATGGAAAAACTCTTTCACAAAAAGAACCATGGCACAAAATGACGATGATGCATTATGAAAGAAGAAATTACAAGAGATAGAGAGAATAACCCAATTCGAACAAGCCTCGAATCTCCCCTTACAAGCCCTCGAAACCCTAGTTACAAATTAGAAAGCCTTAGAATACTCCTCATTCCCGATTACACCCATATATATAGCCTCTATGATAATCACAATCGAAATAAAAAACAAATCCCGCACTTACGAAACTTATGTGTAATTTTGCATGATACTTGGATGTTATCTTCTCTGCCTCTTCCATACTAATATTTTCTCTCTCTTCCACAAAACCTTCTGCCACCCATAACCTAGTTAACCGCTTGCAACAAATTAGATAGTCCTCGAGAAAAATACAACAATATAATAAACAATGGTTAAGATAGTATGGTAGATCGTAGAAGCTAAGCAACAAGATGCACTTCATTTATTCGAGCATTGGATTGTTTTTTTACTGCCAACTTAGGTTACTGTGGACTCAATCCCATTCAAATGTGGACGTGCCTTTCAATGACAAGAGGCTGCCTAAAGAAACAATTGCGAGCGGTAGGCCTTCACACTTCTCTATAATTTTTCGAGCCGATGGCTGCAGCTCTGGAGAACAAGGTTCCTTCCAAAACGCCTTCCTGCTAAAGAGTTCCCAAGCCTCTTTCTCTTGAAGAGGCTCAAGCAATAATGGATGGCTTCCATCTCCTAATGCAAATGCTACATTCTCATGTCGAGTAGTGAGCATTATCCTACTTCCACACTTATTTTGTGGAAAGGCAATGTTTAGATCTGTCCATGCATCTATGCTCCATACATCATCTAAGACAACAATATACCTCTTCATAGCCCAATAGTTGTTCACCATCTGCATTAGTTGTCTTTGATTCATGCTTTCCACCTCGAATGGAACCTCAACCTCATTCGCTTGGAACAGATCTGTTATGACACTTCTTAGGAGGTATTTATTTATTTATTTATTTATTATTATTATTATTATTTTGGAGAAGACCTTTTCATTCAACAGTGGGCAAAATTTACATGAGATAGACATTCGGGCTGCTTCAGGAAAAAAGGACCTGAAAGGAACCTATCATAAAGACAATGACATAAGGATGAAGGACAAAATGGAACAAAGAACATAATGAAGGAGAGCCAGGGCCTAACTCTCAAGGGACTGCGCTGAAAGCTGGAATTCCCTGACTGGGCCGAACCGAATCGCCCCCATGCCCACTTTATCTAGGAAAAGGCTACTTTTAACGAGGCATGGGAGAAGAGAGATCTACCTAACCAGAGAGGAAGCCTGAGTCTCGCTGCCCAAATGCACCATACCATCTGCAGGCCCATTTCCCTTCTCTAAAAATATGGGTAAATTTCAACTAACCTTGAGCGCCAAGTCTCTTGATTCTAGCCACCCAATAGGCCCATTTCCAGCTAAGACTGACATTCCCATTCAAAAAATCTACCACAAGCCTGGAGTCCGATTCTACCTCTATTCTCGGAAGGCCTAAACGGGAGCAGTAAGAGAGATCGTTGTGAATTGCTCGCAGCTCAGCGTAGACATTGGAGGTTGTCCCATAACCTGACAAGAATGCAAAGACGAACTCGCCCTTATCTCCTCTACAGATGCCGCCTCTACCAGAAGGGCCCAGATTACCTCTAACTGACCCATCAACATTAAGCTTGACCCACCCCTTTTGCTGTTTCTCCCACCTGATGAGAGTATGAGGGTACCTGAATCGCGATGTGGTTGCTATCCCCGGCTCAGCCATCGAAGATCTGCTTGGAGGAGGGCGAAGAAGCTCTGGAGAACGGTTAGCAAGAGAGAAGAGTCAGCACTTCACTTTATCCAGGATGGCCGTAACTTGGATCTTTTTATCATCAAATCTGGCGAAATTACGATATTTCTATACTTCCCATAAAATGATGCAGGGGCGATTTTAAGCAGAGGGGAGGATCTAAGATTCACGAGAGAGGAGTTCCACCAGGCAGCCAGCATATCTTCGACTGATGAATCTGTGTTGTAAAATATTCTGAAAATACCACCAAAATGCACCTAACACGCCGAAGCTAAGGGACTACTAATAAAAATATGCTGCATGGTCTCTACTGAGTGGCATCTGGATGAGATAGTTGTGCAACAATCGCATTTGGAAGCTAAAGGCACACCGCACCTTTGGATTCCTTCATCTACCAGGATAGCCTTATGTAAAAGTCTCCAGAAAAAAAGGGAGATTCTAGGGGGCAGATTAGCATGTCATACCCACCTAGACCAATCTCTATGCGGCTTGCTTAATCTATAAAGGTTCCATGCAGTTCAGACCGAGAACGCGCCATTAAGGGTGAACGGCCAGATGTGAGTGTCCGGGCTGTCCGACAGGCAAAAACCGGCTTGGAATATGTAGTTTACTATATGTTGAGGCAGATAACCATAGGCTGAAGAGGGAGGAAGCGGACCGAAGGGCCCCAGAACTTGGTTGACCTTGATAAACAGTAAACTGGGTAGCACTAGTCGAGACGACAGCTGAATTAGAGGGCCCAGACCCGACCAATTGTCGGACCAAAAGCAGCAATTGCCCTGCCTGATTTGCCAGTGCACATTATTCTCCCGCAGAGGCAGAAGTGCATGGATTTTCTTCTAAAGTGGGGAGGCAAACGAGGATGATCAGATCGGACCCGGCGAGGAGAGGTCAAGTTTATGCTTAGCGTTCATGAAGAACTTCCAAAGGCTTGCATCTTCCTTATATTTGACAGCCCAGCCCAGCTTCATCCTGAGAGCTTTCATAAAATCTGGCAGCATCTTTATGCCCAATTCACCTTCTGATTTAGGAAAGCCAATCGATTTTCATCCTATTGAATGAAGCTTTATCTTCCCTTCAACCCAGCCCCACAAGAAGTTAGCGAAATGATGCTGTAACGTTGTTAAGACTAGATTTGGAATAAGAGTGGTAGCCATAGAATGCATGGGATACTACCTAGCACATGCTGAACCAGAACTAGCCTATCAGCCTGGGAGAGACAACGCGCTTGTCATCCGCTTATCTGACCCTCAATCCTTTTAATCAGAGGCTGGAAGGAACTCGATTTCACCCTACCAAAAGCCAGAGGGACTGCAAGGTATATTAAGCTTGAATTGCTCTTTGCAATTCCAAGTGTTCTTTCGATGGCCCTGACTCTGGAGGAAGTGATCTTGTTTGAGCAAAAGAGAGCACACTTGTGGAGGTTAATTTTCTGACCCGAGGCGCGTTGGTATGTTTCTAGAAAAGCAGTGAGAGAATGAAGGGACTGCTGCCCTCTATTAGCGAAGAGCAAAGTGTCGTCTGCATAGAGGAGATGTGATACATGTGAGCACCCCCTCCTGAGCTTGAATGGAATACATTGGCCCTGATCCATTAGGTGATTGATCCCTCTGCTTAGAGCCTCTGCCGCAATAATAAATAGACTTGGGGACAGGAGGTCCCCCTGGCAGATCCCTCTAATCGACTTGAAAAAACCCGTTGCTTCCCTGTTGATGAGAATAGAGAACCAGGCGTTGTTCCAACAATACATGTTTCTTTCCATTTGATGCCTATAAACTTTCACCATGAGAGTGGTCTTTCCCATACCACCCATCCCCACCACAAAAATAACAATACGTTTTGGTTCTTCGTCCATCAACCATCCAACTAATCAATTTATTCTTTCCTCCAGTATGACAATTTCATCGTGGTCTATGTAAAAAGAAGTTTCTCAATGATGTTACCACGTTTCTTTAGCATTGTATGAGCTTGATCCATTTTCTATATTACGATGTTGATATCAATCTTTTCTTGCTGAAATGGCTGCAATTTGACTATTTAGTCCTTGCAATAGAGTGGCGAACCAATGCTTGTTGAAAATATTTATGGGGTAGCAAATGGTGTCATGGACAAAATCCATGAATCCACCTAGTCCTGGTGACGCAAGAGAGTACGTGAGGTTGAACATCGTCTTCCTCAAGGGGATAACTGTTCCAAATCCATGGAACTTCTCTAGGCTCCTCACAGAGACTTCTCAAACCCATGAGAAAGAAAATAAGCAAAATAGACAATAAATTCTATAAAATTTGAAATTGATTGATGAATAAAATAAACGAGTTCACAACCCTTTAAATAGGGATACCAAACAATGAGAGAAATTTCATAATCATACTATAACTAAAACTCCTAGAATTCACAACTTACTATAAATAGTAAACTTACTATTTATAGACGTTCGTGATGTCTACTAGTGCGTAAGGTTTTCGGCCAAAAATAGTAAGTGTCCTATTTGGCCTCACCAAGATGTTCTCCTAATTATTCTAAGCACTTTTCACGTTGGTCGCAACTCCCAAAGCATAATGGATGAAGAGTTATAATGAAACTAAAACTTACTATTTAGAGTTATAAAAACGGAATTAAAATAGGAAAACGACCGTTGATCTGATGGTATTTCACAAATCTAACTTGTGAAACCCAGCATAGCAGGGTTGGGTGGTTAAAGTAGCTCGTTCTACCCAAAATCATATACTTACATCCGATAACTCATTCCCGATTGCAAGACACGCCTGATCTAAGGTCCGACGGTCCGGATAACTTCTATCGTCGACCGAGCCTTTTCTGATCCATCTTGGCCATGAAGTTATCCGTGACCTGCTCTACATCACCAGACCTGTCCATGCGATACACAAACTTGCCAATGATGTCTTCCACATCATATGTTGCATCTCTTACTTGCCCCACTCAAGCTCTTAAACCTTCATTACTATCTTTTTCTCAATCTGCATCTTTCAAGAAGGCTCGCATGCTATTAAGCTCCAGCCTGCATTCTGAAATAGCGGTGAAGACCGCTTGAGTAGAAGTTGGAATATGCCAATATGTCCTAGAGGGGGTGAATAGGACTTTTTAAAGATTTATGAGTTATTTAAAAATCCTATCACACTAATCCTATCATGTATGCAATTTTTCAGGATTACTCAAATGTAACTCTACTGGCTTCCAAGCTAAGTAGAGGATCCAATCACAAACCAATCAAGATATAGTAATATGCAACTTAGTCTATGCTGGATGTGACTCTGTGTGTGTGTGTGTGAGATGTGATCAGATAAACGAATATGAATGGATTGTCATGAATCACACATAGAGAAAGTAATCACAAACACAGTCATTTTATAGTGGTTCGACGAAAAGTCTACTCCACTCCCGACTGCCGCACTCAACCATTGAGTGTACCGGATTTCACTAAGGAGGTTTCCCAGGGTTCACCGCTAACCTAAGGTTTTAAATCAAGTTCACCTTCAACCTTTACAAAGAGGTTTCTACTCGGTTCACCTCTAACCGTGGAGTTTCACTGGTTCACTCCTAACCAGATGTTTATGCTGTCCACAAAGCAAGAGTCCACACAACGCACCCAGAAGTTTCTACTCGGTTCACCTCTAACCCTGGAGTTTCACTGGTTCACTCTTAACTAAATGTTTATGCACTCCACAGAGCAAGGGTCCACACAACGCACCCACAGTGTACACTCCCGCCAGAGGCCTCCTTGAGGACTTCAAAGGGTGAGAACCACTTAAGACCCAATCCTAGAAAGGAATGATCACAAGTGTCCTCTTGGACTCTAGATACTTACAGATAAGTTGATGAGTCCCGTTAAGCACAACGCTGAAGATCTCCTCCTCCTTATTGATGAAGAGTCTTCTGCTTCCTTGATCCGCAACACAAAAGATATACCAAGACTAGGCTTACGGTTGGGTCAAGGTGAAGATGGAATCCTACTCTCTAAAGATTTTTCTATTAGGAAGATAGAGTAGTTCCAATCTTATGCATTCAAGGCATCCCAGCATAATATTTGCCATTAAGGTAGTAGCTGAGGATCCTTGGATGCGAAAGTTTATTATCTAATCCACTCTATTGAATATCAATGGTGAGGGTGGATTGGAGGATGAACTCCCTCGAGAGAAAGGGCTTAGGGTATAAGATGTAAGTTGAAACACTCAAAAGCTCTCTCTGCTTTCTCTCACAGCAACCAAAGACAAGTCCTCTATAAATAGGTAAAAAGTTCCAACGGACATAAAATGGTCACATTTATGACAGAGTTTGATATCATCGAGTGCATACTCTTGATAGCATCGATGGTCCGCTCGATGACTCGGATTCGATGTCATACGCTTTTAAAACTCTTTGCCAATTGGTCGATGAATCGAAGCAATTGTCGATGTCATCGAATTTCGAACTCCGATTCCATCGATGACAGGTTCGATCCATCGACACTTAAAAAATGAGAGAGACTTGACTTTGAAATATTTCAGGTTTTCATGAATGATCGGGGGAACCGTCGAGGTCATCGGAATTTGAATGTCGATGATATCGAGATAGAGTCGAGGCATCGATAAATCCAGCTGATTTATCTTTAAACTTGCTGGACAGTTTATGGCTTTGTTCGATGCAATCGATCTGGTGTCGATATCATTGATATTTGAATATCGATTAAATCAAAGGGCCCCCGATCATAGTTAAAAAACAACCTGAAATAACTGTTTTAAGAAATGCGCGCCCACTGTCGATATCATTGGTGGACCTCCGATCTTATCGATATTTGAATTCAGATCATATCGGACGGTCATCGATATATCGAAGAATTTTGAGATTTTCATTAAAAAACAGGGGCGCCGGAAATCTTCATGTTGATCTTATTGAGCCACTCTCGATGGTCTCGAGATTTGAATATCGATGATATCGATATGTGTATCGATACATTGATAATTCGTCCAGATATATTGTGAAGTTGCTAGACATATTTAGTGCTTTTATCGATGATATCGATACATCAATAAATCCGTCCAGATGAATATTTAGTTGCTGGACATTTGGTCCTCTTATTGATAATATTGTTAAGGTATCGAGGACATCGACGGTGCAGGTCGATCATATCGAGGGTGCTTCGATAAAATCGACAAGGTGAGAAAAACTTAGAGATTTCCTATTTTGCAAAAAATTTTCTCTCCTTAAAAACCCTAAGATGTTTATCTTGTTTTAAGGGTTCTAATCACCTGGTGTTTTTGGACATGGGATGTGAGGCTATGATTTACCTATTGCGAGCTTCCACACATCCGGTTGAGGCAGACGCTTGAATTGTTCTTCCTATCGAGCTCTATAGACGGTCTGACCTACCATTCACGTAACTTGACAAACCAAGGCACTAGCAAGTGCACTTTCAATCTCCCCCTTTGTTAATTACGTGATAAAATGCCCAAAATATCCTAGAACACTTCTAGACACACCCTAAATTGTGTGTACATGCATTTACACAATTTTACAATTTTTCTACCCCATGTACACATTCTAGAAGTATCTGATCCCCCTTACTTCAACACTCCCCCTTTCTTGGTACAACTGCTCCCCCTCACACCTGCAATAACATTAGATATACAATTTTTCGCTCGGGGTGTTTTGAACTGTTCTCCCCCTTTTTGTCAGTTATTGGCAAAGGTATAGCAAGTGATATTGACTGAAGAGTGAAGTGCATGGGAGAACCAAGCAGGTAGAAGCAGAGCATTGATGTATAAGAGTTAACTCAATTCAATTAAACATCAATTTCAGAATTCATGAATGCATGTAGGATAAGATAGAACAGTTGTAAAGCAGTTGAAATCTTCATTCAGGACATCATATGCATTCCTTAACTTGATAAACTAGGGGGCAAAAAAAAAATGCATTGATGATATGAATTCTATTTAGCCACAGAAAAACCAAAACTGCCCCAGATGGTAGTAAATCCAAACCAAAACCAACTGTTTAGTCCAACCACAAGATATACTGCTCCCACACAGCAGTTACCCAAAAAAAAAAAAAAAAACAAGCCCATATATGGGAACCCACAAATCCATCAACATTAGCCCATCTGTAGGCATATATAACCAAAAGAAAAGAAAAGAAGAAAAAAAAACTGTGCATATCTTAGCAGGCTATCATACACACCAGTGATAGTGAAGAACATCCAAAAAGATACTAATGTTCAAACGTGGAGATAAGAGTAAAGTATGTATGATAGCATGCATGACCCGCCTTACGGAGCAAAGTGAGATGGCATCGTGTCGTCCCGTCGACATGTCAGCAGATCCACCAGCTGTTGTACAGACTGCTGCACTTTCTAGACGACTCGCTCCAAGACTGTCAACTGCTCACGTACAGAATGAATATCTCTCTGGATTGCCCCGATTCTGTCCATTTTGAACCTTTTTGCATGTCCGGGTATTGACGCAGATGGGGCTGGATCGGGTCTAGAGGGTTCATCTCCTGTCCTCTCAGTTTCCTCCCAATGAGGATCACCAACACTTTCAGCTTCACATCCTTGAATGCCTTCTTCTTTGTACTCGTGGTACTCCAGGTCCATTTTTCGAATGTTCTTTACATTAAAGACTTAAACTGGAAGTACAGGATCAGTGGTAGGTGGAAAATAAATTCTTTAACATATCCTGCTTATGATCCATGGATATGGCAAATGCTGATCTCCGGATGTATGTATTGCATTTACCAACTGGTTGACAATCAGTGTTAGAAGGCAAACCTTCGTCCATTTGCAACAGAGTATACAATCATGACCATAAGACTCGTGAGATCAGATCGATTGTACTCCTTGGATACAGATTTGTAGCGAATATCACATGCATAACCCGAAGCGGGGTTCCATGTACCTAGATTTTAAGGCGTTCCCCTGGTGCCAGAGAATATCTCTATGTTGCACAGGTACTTGGTTACAATGGAACGGACCTCAGGAAGATCGAGATCTAAGTCGGGAAGGCCTTCTAGTGCCATTTGTAGATTGAGAATGTCAGCTAGTGTGCCAGGAGTGA
>JAJHSJ010000015.1:4176609-4265783 GCA_021015155.1 Magnolia officinalis | reverse complement strand
TCTTCATCATCAGATGGAAATGATTCCGTGACTTGCTGTTCTTTTTCGTTCTCAGATTCAATGGAATGATCGAAGTAGTGGAGACCATGAAATTTTTAATGATTTCTGATCTTCCTTGCTTTCTGAGTCACTAGATTCTGAATTTGACTCATCTGTATCATCCTACTTGCGGCCATTGCTTTGCCCTTGGTTTTTCTTTTTAGGCATTCGGTTATAGGTGTCCATACTCTTGACTGGCGTAGCATTGAGGTTCTTTGGTTCTTTTATCAAATTTGCCTGCAGAAGGTTTATAGTTCACCTTCTTCCTTTGGAAGGCCAACCACGATTCTTTTGAAAGAATCTTCTGAATTTTTGTGCCAGCAAGGCCACTTCCTCATCATCATCCTCTCTTTTACTTTCACTATCCTCATGAGTTGTTTTCTTTGAAGTTTTTAGGACAGTATTTTTGGATTTTTGGTATTGAGTGAAGTGTAGTTCAAAAGTTTGTAGGGAACCTACCAGTTCTTCTACTTTCATTTCATCTATATTCCTACACTCCTCAATTGTTGTAACCTTGGGATTAAACCGTTCCGGCAATGATCTTAATGTTTTCCTACAGATTTTAGGAACCGGAACTTTTTCTCCCAATCCACCCATGGAGTTGCAAATAATGTTCAACTTTGTGAAAAACTCCATAAATGTCTCATGCTATTCCATTCTGAGACTTTCAAACTGTGAGGTCAATAGTTGAAGTTTGGACCTCTTCACAGTATTTGTGCCTTCATGGATTGTTTCCAATAGATCCCATGCTTCTTTAGATGTCTCACACATACTTATCTGATTGAATATATCCTGGAACACGGCATAGTAGATAGCATTCATAGCCTTGGCTTCAAATGTTTGTCGTTCTTTGTCAAATGCTATCCACTTTTCTTTGGGTTTGGGCTTTGTGATTGTTGTGCCATTGTCAAGTATGATTTGTTCAGTTGGTGGCACATATCCGCTTTCAACTATATTCTAAACGTCATGATCCAAAGATCTCAGAAAGTAATGCATCCTAGCCTTCCAGTATGCATCGTTTGATCTGTCAAATACTGGAGGTCTAGTGACTGATGAGCCCTCTCCTTTGGCCATATTCCCAACTTCAGTCAAGATCACTCTCTAGGTGGTGAAGCCCTTAAAGAGAGACCCGCTCTGATACCAATTGAAATAGTGGTGAAGACCGCTTGAGTAGAAGTTGGAATATGCCAATATGTCCTAGAGGGGGGTGAATACGACTTTTTAAAGATTTATGAGTTATTTAAAAATCCTATCACACTAATCCTATTATGTATGCAATTTTTCAAGATTACTCAAATGTAACTCTACTAACTTCCAAGCTAAGTAGAGGATCCAATCACAAACTAATCAAGATATAGCAATATGCAACTTAGTCTATGTTGGATGTGACTGTGTGTGTGTGAGAGAGAGATGTGATCAGATATACGAATATGAATGGATTATCATGAATCACACATAGAGAAAGTAATCACAAACACAGTCATTTTATAGTGGTTCGACAATAAGTCTACTCCACTCCCGGCTGCCGCACTCAACCCTTGAGTGTACCGGATTTCACTAAGGAGGTTTCCCAGGGTTCACCTCTAACCTAAGGTTTCAAATCAGGTTCACCTTCAACCTTTACACGGAGGTTTCTACTTGGTTCACCTCTAACCCTGGAGTTTCACTGGTTCACTGCTAACCAGATGTTTATGCTTCCACAAAGCAAAGGTCTACACAACGCACCTAGAGGTTTCTACTCGGTTCACCTCTAACCCTGGAGTTTCACTGGTTCACTCCTAACCAAATGTTTATGCTCTCCACAGAGCAAGGGTCCACACAACGCACCCACAGCGTACACTCCCGCCGAAGGCCTCCTTGAGGACTTCAAAGGGTGAGAACCACTTAAGACCCAATCCTAGAAAGGAATGATCGCAAGTGTCCTCTTGGACTCTAGATACTTACAGATAAGTTGATGAGTCCCGTTAAGCACAACGCCGAAGATCTCCTCCTCCTTGTTGACGAAGAGTCTTCTGCTTCCTTGATCCACAACACAAAATATATACCAAGATTAGGCTTACGGTTGGGTCAAGGTGAAGATGGAATCCTACTCTCTAAAGATTTTCCTATTAGAAAAATAGAGTAGTTCCAATCTTATGCATTCAAGGCATCGCAGCATAATATTTGCCATTAAGGTAGTAGCTGGAGGATCCTTGGATGCGGAAGTTCATTATCTAATCCACTCTATTGAATATCAATGGTGAGGGTGGATTGGAGGATGAACTCCCTCGAGAGAAAGGGCTTAGGGTATAAGATGTAAGTTGAAACACTCAAAAGCTCTCTCTGCTTTCTCTCACAACAACCAAAGACAAGTCCTCTATAAATAGGCAAAAAGTTCCAACGGATATAAAACGGTCACATTTATGACAGAGTTCGATATCATCAAGCAGGTTCGATATCATCGAGCGTATACTCTCTATAGCATCGATGGTCCGCTCGATGACTCGGACTCGATGTCATACGCTTTTGAAACTCTTTGCCAATTGGTCAATGAATCGAAGCTATTGTCGATGTCATTAGATTTCGAACTTCGATTCCATCGATGACAGGTTCGATCCATCGACACTTAAAAAATGAGAGAGACTTGACTTTGAGATATTTCAGGTTTTCATGAATGATCGAGGAAACCGTCGAGGTCATCGGAATTTGAATGTCGATAATATCGAGATCCGAGTCGAGGCATCGATAAATCCAGCTGATTTATCTTTGAACTTGCTGGACAGTTTATGACTTTATTTGATGCAATCGATCTGGTGTCGATATCATTGATATTTGAATATCGATTAAATCGAAGGGCCCCCGATCATAGTTAAAAAATAACCTGAAATAACTGATATAAAAAATGCGCGCCCACTGTCGATATCATCGATGGACCTCCGATCTTATATCGATATTTGAATTCAGATCATATCGGACGATCATCGATATATCGAAGAATTTTGAGATTTTCATTAAAAAATAGGGGCGTCGAAAATCTGTCTGTCGATCTTATCGAGTCACTCTCGATGGTCTCGAGATTTAAATATCGATGATATCGATATGTGTATCGATACATCGATAATTCGTCCAGATATATTGTGAAGTTGCTGGACATATTTAGTGCTTTTATCGATAATATCGATAGGCGTATCGATACATCGATAAATCCGTCCAGATGAATATTTAGTTGCTGGACATTTTGGTTCTCTTATTGATAATATCGTTAAGGTATTGAGGACATCGACAGTGCAGGTCGATCATATCGAGGGTGCTTCAATAAAATCGACATGGTGAGAAAAACGTAGAGATTTTTCTATTTTGCAAAAAGTTCTCTCCTTAAAAAACCCTAAGATGTCTATCTTGTTTTAAAGGTTTTAGTCACTTGGTGTTTTGGGACATGGGATGTGAGGCTATGATTTACCTATTGCGAGCTTCCATACATCCAATTGAGGCAGACGCTTGAATTGTTCTTCCTATCGAGCTCTGTAGACGGTCTGACCTACCATTCACGTAACTTGACAAATCAGGGCACTAACAAGTGCACTTTCACATTCTTCATTTTGGTTGCGTACTCCTCTCAACAGGGATGCTTGTTGAATTAGGAGATCGAGCACTTAACTTTTCAAACAAGATGTTAACAATAACATCGGCCATTAGTTCTGTAACTAAATGGATGGAGACGATGGATGGCAAGAAGAAGAAGAAGAAGAAGAAGAAGGTGGATGTCAGTAAAAGCAATGATTTGGTAACAACAGATGTAGAATAGTATTTCAAGACTCCTCTTCTTAATTTTCTTATTATTTTTGTAATCTAACATATCATAGTAGAGAAAATCAAAGAGAACGTATCAAGATATCTCATTTGGAGCGAAACTTCACAATCATACAAATGACCTTAACACGGCACAAGCATAGTATTGACACATATCCTATTCAAAGGACTAACTTATCAATTACACCATGTTGGTGGAGTCATGTGTAGATCCATCTAGCCACAATATGCATGGAAGAGACTCAGCAAGGGTGGAAGGCAAGGTTCAAAATAAATGTAGAGTGGATGATACTTTATATCTAATCACCCGTATTAAAACTTGTTGAAAATATAATTTGAAAGTAGTTGTTCTTCTTAATCTATTCTAGTTTAGAAAGTATCTTGAAAGTGTTTAGAAAGTATCCTGGTCTATTCTAGAAAGTTTCTTTTGACTTTCCTAGGTAATTAATATTCATTATAGGAATTCGTAGTGCATTTACTTTTATACGTGAATTCTTCCTCAAGAGTTTATAAAAGGGGAACTTCATGTATGTAGGATGCAAGAGAAATCATCCCTTCCAACAATTCAAAGCATTGAAACATCAACTTTCATAATTTAAAGTATACAAAAACATTCTACTTGCAATACTCCTCAGTTCAAAAATCTTTTCTTCCTCTCCTCTTCTCCAACAAATTTAGTATCAGAGAGAGGTTCAAGAAACATATATAACAACAAGTTATAGCAACAACACTGTCAACTATTCATAAAATATTATGCATATATTCAAAGGAGAAAGCTACAACTATTGGAGCATTCAAATGAAGAATTTCTTCATCTCACAAGACCCCTAGGAGATGGTGGAAGATGACTATGAAGTACCAGAAAATGCAGCAGCATTAGTAACATGGACGGATGTAAGACAACAAGCATTTAAGGAGAACAAAATGAAGGATGTCAAAGCTCTACTTTGTATCTAACAAGGAGTGAGTAAAAGCATCATTCCCAGGCTCCTTGCAAGAATGTACACGAGATTCTATATCCTTAGTAGATCTCCAACAAGTTGTATACACGACAATCTATATCCTTAATACATCTCCAACAAAAGCAGTAAAAAACATGACTCCAAAATTTTTTGATGCATTACATATGCTCACATCCCATCACAAAAAGTAAAAGAAAAGTTCGATGAAAATTGAGAAAAATATTAAAATCCTCCTAAGGCTCACTATCCTGTTTATTTGGCATCCAATTTGTTGATTAGGTCATGCGGACCTAGATGAAGGGAAAAAAGCAAAGATTAGATTGATCCACAACTTTTATACCCCCAAGAAGTTTTTAACAGTGGACGTTCAATCAACACTATTTCCTGTGATATGGTCAACTTGAGATTAGGATATACTTATTTTTGGGCTCATATCTTGAAATGATTTAGAAAAATAGATGGTTACCATAGATGAAACACATACATCATAATGATGTAGCCTACAGAGCGGACCGCTAGCCATTGCCTAGTGCAGGGTCACTGGCCAATCCGCTCTCCCGTTCATGTGTGCCAAAATGCCGCAGCATCTTGCTCGTTAGTTTTGGTCAGGTATAAACACTCACCATCTTGTGCATGGCAACCACTGACGCATACATGCTCATGAGTGGTCCAAGATCCGAACTGTGTATGTTGTGGATTCAGAGGCCCATAATCAACCATCCATGTAGTCAATGGCATCCCATTGATGAAGGTTGAAAACCACACAGACTGGGCAATCCTATCAGTCTCTGTGATTAACAGTTCATATTCAGATGGGATCCTTGATAGTGGAACCGATGATTTATCGTCTCAACCAGTTTGTTCTACCTACTCTAGAATTAAGGCCATGGAGGTGCATCGCCCTACTGGGGCCACACGGAGTGATATGCCCTCGAGTGTTCAAAACTGAACGTGGATTGCGCCTACCTGCTGGAGTATTCACATGGCAAAGTTCTGCAACATGATGTTTGTGTTATATCCATACCATCCATCCATTTTGCGAGATCATTTTAGAGAACAAGATAAAAAATGAGGCAGATTCAAAGCTCAAATGGACCATGGGACAGTGATAAGCACTGTTGAGACCTTCCTAGGGCCTACCATAAAATATATCCCATCTAACCTGTTCATAAGGTCACACAGGCTGGGATGAAAGCAAATCACGAAATTCAGCTTGATCCAAAACTTATGTGGCCCTCAAGGAGTTTTCCAATGGTAGGAAAAAAAAAAAAGTTTCAACCATGGTAATCACTATCCCCCATGCTGTGTGTCGTGTGGTCAACTTGTGCTTTGGATATGTTTTTTTTTTTTTTTTTTTTTTTTTTTTTTTTTTTTTTTTTTTTGTAAAATGTATCTCCTAAAAGATCTCACAAAATGGACAGATAGAGTGGATATAATACATATGTCATGTTGGGGCCACGGAACTTTGCCACGCCAACACACTACCATAGTTGGTGATGTTGTGTGCAGCACACCACGCAATCCGTTTCTTCACCTTCAACTCAATCAATCAGTGTCACTTTCAACTCGATCAATGAATGTCCTGGAACATATTTTCAATGTGAGGATTGGGTACTTCGCCCCTTATCTATAGCTCGGCATACGTTGAAGCCACAAGAGGCGACTATGATGTATGGCTTTTTTCTGCACAGTCCATCCATTTCTTCATTTCATTTTGAGTATAAACTTAAAAATGAGATAGATCTACAGCTCAAGGGAACCATGTGCTAAGGATTAAACTCCTACCATTCAAAACTTGCTGGTTGGCATGAGTTTCAAATGAAGCTAATATTTGTGTTTTCCTATGTCCCGTTCCATGTGACCTTATGTACAATTTGGTGGCAAATAAACGTCATGGTGGGCCTTATGGAGGTTTCAAGGGTGAATTTCATTATCTCCGCTACTTCCTGTGGTGTGGTCCACTTGATTCATGTATCTACAGGTCTCGGTTTGGTACTACGCCGCCTGTGAGATCTCGGGACAAGCTAGGCCTCTAAGGGGTGTCATGATGTATATAGGTTTTATCCACACCATCCACCCATTTTCCTATGTCATTATAAGTTATAAGCCAAAAAATGAGAGAGATCCAAGGCTCAAGTGGGCCATAGATTAGGGATTAGATGAATACTATTGAAAATTTCTTAGAGGCCACGGAAGGTTTGGATCAAGCTAATATTTATATTTCCTCTTCATTTAGGTCCCTTTATGACCTTATGAAAAGTTTTGATTGCAAATAAACATCACCGTGGGCCCTAGGAAAGGTTCAACTGTGGGCATCATTAGCAGGGCTATCTCATGTGGTGTGGTCCACTTGAGCATTGGATCTGCCTCATTTTGAGCTGCTAATCTAAAATGGTATGAAGAAATGGATGGACGGTTTAGATAAAATCCATACATCACGGTGGACCTTCGGAGCCCTAGCCTGTCCCGAGCTTGGGACAGGCGGGGTTAGTACCCAGTCTGCGTCCCTTTCCTGTTCATCCATTCATGCATCTTTGAACGTTGACCGCATGAGAATGGGCTAAAAAACACATGATCCTCAGTTGCAACAGCAGCAAAACGACATCTTTTTCAAGTGAATCATCAGGACACGGAACAATGATTATTTGCACCGTCCAATTTGCAGCAAAGGGCCATAAACGGACAACGGTGTCATTATCACGCGTGGTTGAAGACCTAACCAAGGAACGGATAACGGTACTATTGCTACATGCAAGGGAAGACAGAAACAATGACATTTTATCGACGGTGACATTTTGTGGGCGCCAACAAAGCTAAAGTCACAATTAGAAGGCGATGTGTTTAAAGGGTGAGGCTATTTAAAGCGGCCCAACGAAGCAGAAACTCAAACCAGCCTCCGTCCGAAAATGTCTCTCTTCACTTCATGGCTTCCTGCTCTTCTAATGATTCTTTCTCTTCTTGCTCTCTTACTTATCTTCCCAAAGAGAAAAGTCACAAAGCTTCCACCAGGTCCTCCCCAGCTTCCCATCATTGGCAACCTTCACCAGCTCGGCAACTTATCTCATCGCTCATTTTGGCAACTCTCCCAAAAATACGGCCCGCTCATGTATCTAAAACTAGGTAACGTACCCACCCTAGTTATTTCCTCAGCCAAACTCGCCAGCGACGTGATGAAAACGCAGGATCTCGACTTCTGCAATAGGCCTCTCTTTGTTTCATATAAGAAACTCTCTTACAATTTCTTAGACGTGGCTTTCACGCCCTACGGTGAGTACTATAGGGACATGCGGAAAATTTTCAACAATGAGCTCCTAAACGTCAAGAGAGTCCAGTCGTTCGGGTTCATTAGGGAGGCAGAGGTTGCCCGCATGATCGCATCAATTTCCTGTTCTGCTTCATCTTCAACACCCGTAAATCTAACTGAGCTCATGTTAGCTCTCACGAGCACCATCATCAGCAGAGCTGCTTTCGGTAAGAGTTACGGAGGAGATCAGAAGACCAACTTCCATGGTAGTTTCGAGGAGATGCAGGCCTTGTTTGCATCTTTCTTCTACGCCGATTACATCCCATGGTTGGGGTGGATCGACGTGGTCACCGGACAGCAGGCCCGGTTGGAGAAGTGTTTCCAGGACATGGATGTGTTCTATGAGCAAGTAATCGACGATCACCTCAACCCCAAGAGGGTAAAACAGAATCAAGAGGACCTTGTGGATGTCTTGATACGAGTCCAAAAGGATCTCCATCTGTCTAGAGACCACATCAAGGCACTGCTCATGGTCATCCACTCTTCCTTCTTCTTGCCTTCCCTTGGTTGATCAGAGAAGTTTCATGGATTCTTTATCTTCTTTTCTATTGTTTATGAAGGACGTGACATAAAATCATACATCATAAGATTGGAATAGAATCATCATCATCATCGTCTAAGTCTTCACCCAACTAATTATCCAAGGCCCTATTTAGTCGACACTTAAAATTGAGATAATCTCATTTTAATAATCATTTATAATCATGTATTAGAGATCTTGATCCCTAATAATTATATAATTACTGTATTAGAGACCAACTCATTTATACATGTCTACCATATATATACAGCCTAAGCCATATTACAACTAATTGGAGTCGTCTACTGAAGATCAACAGGTCAAAGTGGCTTGATTTTCGTTGGGCAGTAGATCACCTGCAACACATGGCTCTCACCTTTTTTTTTTTTTTTTTTTTAAAAAAAAATTATTTTATAAAAGTGGACTCATGCCACGGAACTATCATGCCACCTGCAACACATGGTTCTCACCTTGGGCTAGTAATCGTAGTTCTACTTAGACTTCTCTTTTAGCAGTTGATTGTTTGCATCATGGTATTTGATACTTTCACACTGCCTATATGCTCTTATTTATATCTACTTAGAACTTTTAGCCTTTCAGATTAATGCCCATTGCCAGCCGGAGAAGCTGACCTCAATTCAACTGATCTGCCACCTGACTAGGTCTTTCTTAGTTATTGGGGAAGATTAGTTCAAGTATACGAAAAAGGGTCATGTTGCCACACTTACTATGCACAACACATGCACACACACATGCATACACTTACATGTGTCAACATCTACATAAATCCAAATGCACCATTTCACTATATCAAGGACCATATCCCTTGGAAAGTCGTATTGTCAAGATTTATTATAAAAGTTAAGGTAGATCAGTTTCATGAGGGATACCTACCTCTCACAGCCTTTGTCCTTTAACTTGGTTTGGGAATACTAATGAGAGGACAAACTCCCACTGGTGCCATGTAGTATTCCATTACATAGGACGCGGATTAGCTACTGACAGGTTGAGAAGCGAGACTAGCTACTGAAGTGCGTCACCATGTTCTGTGGGCTCCACCATGATGTATGTGGTGTATCCACACTGTCCATCCATTTGAAGAGATCATTTTAGGGCATTATCCAAAGAATGAGTCAGATCCAAAGCTCGAGTGGATCCCACCACAAAAAAAAAAAAAAAAAAAAAAAAAAAAAAAAAAAAAAAAAAAAAAAGCATTGGAGATTGAATGCCTACCATTAAAAATTTCTAAGGGCCACAGACGTTTTCGATCAAGCTAATATTTGTGTTTTCCATTTGTTCATGTCTATGTTAACTTATGAGAAAGTTGGATCTCAAATATATATCATGGTGGACCCTCGGAAGGTTTCAACGGTGGGCGTCACTCTCCCCACTGTTTTCTGTGGTGGGGTCCACTTGAGCTTTGGATCTAACTCATTCTTTGGCTTATGTCTTAAAATGATCTCTCCAAATGGATAAACGGTATGGATACAATACATGCATCATGGTGGGGCCACTTTCAGTAGCTAATCCGCGTCTTATTACATAGGTTGATTAAAATCAATTTTTAGGAATAGAATTTGCCAGATGTTACAAAAATGGCAAAATATAAAATGTCAAATGTGTCCAAGTTCATAGTAGGCAACTTCGATCTGGGGTAGCCATTTGACTAACGTTGGCCTGTATTTTTATTGCAGAATATTTTTATTGGCGGAACCGACACAGGTGCTGCAACAGTGGTGTGGGCCATGACAGAACTCATAAGGAATCCAAGAGTGATGAAGAAAGTGCAGGACGAAATTAGAAGGATTATTGGAAACAAAGGTAAGGTAGAAGAAGATGACCTACACCAACTTGACTATTTCAAGTTAGTGGTGAAGGAGACATTTAGAATGCACCCAGCTGCCCCTACTCTTATTCCACGAGAAACTACTCGGCAATGTAGGCTTGATGGATATGATATTGCCCCGAAAACATTGGTATTTATCAATGCATTAGCCATAGGACACGAACCTGAATCATGGGAAAATTCAGGAGAGTTTTGGCCAGAGAGATTCACAGGTAACTCTATTGATTACAAAGGACAAGACTTCCAATTCATACCGTTCGGGGCAGGACGGAGGATCTGCCCGGGGATGCATTTTGGAGCTATGACTGTGGAGATTTCCCTGGCAAATCTTCTCTATTCTTTTAATTGGGAACTGCCTTCCAGCATGAACAGGGAGGACATCGACATGAGTGAACTACCCGGTGTTACTGTGCATAAGAAATTTCCTCTCCTCCTTATGCCTATCAAATACATGAATTCAATGAATGGGAAAACAAATGAATAGAGGATTTCTTCCTCTAATATCTAGTTATATCTATCCTACAATAATGTGGATAACAAATGAATAGAGGACTTCTTCCTCTGATATATAGTTATCTCTTTCCTACAATAATGGGGATTTGTTTGTTTGATTTTGGATTTATGCAAATCTCTCTCTCTCTCTCTCTCTCCGAAATTCAAGTACAAAGTATACACCCTCTGACCCGAGTTTCGATTTGTATCTTGTACACAAAGTGTACTAATTTCATCTATTGATCATTTTAATCATATGTGGGAATTACATAGCTCAAGGGGTAGACTGAGTGAAAGATACCTCGTTTCAACACTGAGGTCTTGGTATCGATTTCCTAGTGGGGGTGGCTAACAGTGAACTGTGAACTGACAGTGGGGTGTACTAACAAGCTAACAATAAAATAAAATAAAGATGTCAGAATTACATTCATTCTAAGTTCCACCAAAGTCCATCGATTTCAAATCACGCATACATAACACTTAGCATCACTCAACCAGGCATATATAAATCTTCGCGACCATTCAAATAACATAAATCTAAAGCATCTTAATATAAATATGTTTATTCCAGGCTCCCAATGTATCAATCAATAAATTTAAACAATTACTTAAAAATCTCGTAATCAACACCAATATGCATTATATGCCAATTAAACTATCCAAGCAAATAAATTAGATATTTACAAATGGTCTAATGATGCCAATATCATCTTCTGACAAGTATAGCCACGTTTCACATGGGTCATGTTCAGTTTTAGTGACCCATTCTGGTTCTTGTATCACATCATCTGCTAATAGCTCATCTATATGGTTTTTCCATCAATAAAAAGGTAAGTTGGTCATGCTTAGTAAAATAACTCAACATAGTTCATAAATATAGTAATTAAAATAGTATAAAACACTTAATGGAAAAATGCATGTACATGATGTATGAATCCGTCAGATGGGGTGATTGTCCATCTGCTTAGGTTGGAGATCATCAACCTGCATCCACCTGTTGGGTAGGCTTCCATCTTTCAATTGGCATGGGCATGGCCCACATCTGGTAACGCTCTACCAAGATCGACATTTCTTCTAGGGAGGGCCCCCAGATCAACCATATATTATGCAAATGCAATTGATGATGTAGAAATTTTTCATTTTCATAATTATTCATATACACTTGTTTAAATCAAAATGTAAATATATGATTTTAAATCATATTTTCGAAAAGTTAAATGTGATAACATAAATTAACACATGACAGAGTTTCACACATATCGTCATTAGACAAAATAATACTTCAAGCTAGTAATACATCAGTCAAATCACACATAAATAAATAAATATAAAACAACCAATCACATTCTAATTTCTATGAACATGAGATACATTGGGTTATTTAGCTGAGTCTAGTGGTGTAGAATCCACAAGGTAATCAAGCTAGTTTAAATTCAAAAATCTTACTAATTATATCCACAATATTGTTATTCATCTGATTATATTACATGGCGGGGCCCATCCATGATTAACATCTTAGGTGGTCAAACCCTATATGATCAAATTATATATATATATATATATATATATATATATATATATATATATATATATATATATATATATATATATATATATATATATATATATATATATATCGTTAATTCAATGATCAAAAATCATATTTTAAATTCCATGATGTACCATTTTAGTGCGCAACACATGCTCCTTACGATCAGTATTCAAACCAGTTTCTCTACGTAAGATGTATCTTCTTGTAACTCGAGACCTTGCAAGTCAATCACATGAGAAGCATCACTCTCATACCTCCATAGCATTGATACATCAAAAATATTATGGACACTGGCCAACTAAGGAGGTAGTGTGAGCCGATATGCCATTGCTCCAATCTGCTCTAATATTTCAAATGGTCCAATAAAACATGGTCCGAGTTTTCTTTCAGTACCAAACTTCATCAATCCCTTCATGGGAGAACCTTAAAAAACACACGATCTCCTACGATGAACTCCAGATCTCGTCTTTAATTGTCGACGTAACTCTTTTGACGGTTTTGTGCAGCTTGTAATTGCTTCCCGATAATTTCAACTTTCTCAATAGCTTCTTGGACAAAATCTAGCCCGATTAAACATTTCTCACCTACTTTGGCCCAACAATTAGGTGCTCGAAAACGATGTCCATACGATGCTTAAATTGGAGCCATACTGATACTTGCCTAGTAACTATCGTTGTATGCGAATTCAGCATAATGTACGTTGTCATCCCAGCTTCTCTTAAAATTCAGGGCGCATGCACATAACAGGTCTTCCAATATTTGATTCACACATTATGTCTACCCGATGAACTGTGGATGATATGATGTGTTGTAGTCCATAGTCGTATCCATAACTTCCTGTAGACTTATCCAGAATCACGAAGTAAAACGTGTGTCTCGATTCGATACAATAGAACTGGGGACGCCATGAAGTCCCACTATTTTCTTGATATATAGCTTGACGAGTTCCTCCATTGAGTAATTGATACGAATATGAATAAAGTGCATTGACTTGGTCGGTTAATCGATGATTACCCAAATTGAATCATGTTTTCTCTATGTCTTGGGAAGACCAACTCTAAAGTTCATAGAGATACAATCCCACTTCTACTCAGGTACTTTCAGAGGTTGCAATAATCCTAATGGGTTCTAATGATTTGCCTTCACCTGCTGACAGACAAAACGTCTCGCACATAATTGACGATTTCTCTCTTCATATTCGGCCACTAAAATGATCACTTTACGTTGTGGTACATCGTTGTGCTTCAAGAGTGGATTGTAAACTTAGTTCGGTACCTATCATTTAGAATCTCATCTTCCAGATATGGAATATTAGATACACAGAGTCAACCTCGATACCAGATCCTTTTATCATCTCCAATCTTAAACCTCATCATTTTGATGCTTGGCCATCATTTTTAACAACCACTCATCATTCGTTTGAGCTTCAATTATTCACTCCCTAAAGGTCCACATTACCATAATATTACATACATAAATCTTCTTCTCTTGAAAATTTAATCGAATGTCAAACTCTCTAATGAAATTCAACATTTCTCATTCATACATCATTAAGCTAGCTACAGTCCTTTATTTATACTCTTTTTTACTTAAAGCATCGGCAACCATATTATCTTTACCCGGATGTTAGGACAATGATAAATCATAATCCTTAAGAAATTACATCCATCTTCTCTGTCATCATGTTTAATTAGTCCTTCTGAGAGAATATGTACCTTAAACTATTGTGATCCGTATAAATTTTGAACTGCTCACCATACAAGTAATTAATGTCGTCAAATCTTCAATGCAAATACAATAGTGTTCAAATCTATCTCAGCCTCAGGACAGTGGAATCCATTTTGTCCACCTGTTTTTTCAGATCATTTTAGGGTATTATGCCAAAAATGAAGATCCAATTATCAGGTGGACCATATCAATGGAAACAATGGTGATTGAATGTCCTACCATTAAAAACTTCCTTGGGCATACCATAATGTTTCTGTAGTATTTATTTGTCATCCAATCTGTTGATAAGATCACATGAGCCCAGAAGAAGGGAAAAACAAATATCAGCTTAATTCAAAACTTTTGTGGCCCATTAATGATCAATCACTACTGTTTCCTATGGTATAGTCCACCTAATAATTGGACCTGTTTCATTTTTGGGATAATGCCCTAAAATAATCTAGAAAAACGGACAGACAGCGTGGATAAAGAATACGTATATCAAGGTGGCCCCAACAGTAAGGACCGCACGCTCTTGGGTGAGTCCGGGGTCTCACCTAATCTACTCTCACGGAGTTGGTACGCAACGTCCAACTAGATGAAGACATGTGGCTATCACAATACGTATTTGTTATCCAACCCATTCCAATGTGATCATTCCACTATGAAAACAGAAACTTCAAAATTCATTTTGATTCACCTCATCAGGTGGCCCACCGCATGAGTTTGGCAGTATATGCATCGGTGTGGCCCACCCATGATTAGATTAACCAAATTATTTGTTGTGTTTTTTCAAAATAAGAAGAAAAGATATTTTAATATATAAAGGATTTTTGGAAAAAGAAGGGTTGTGGCTTTGGTGATTGTTGGTGTGAATGGTGATGCCTCTTCGTAAAGGGAGCATCTTTTGAATTTGAAATGGAGGGATGGTTTTGGTGGAAAGACACCACCATTGATGAAAAGACACCATGGAAGAAGATGTCTTTTCATGAAAAAGGTTTTTTAGCATCTCTTGTGATTCTATATAAACCCATCTTTGGGTCAATCCGAATTCACAATTTTTCCAACAATATGTTCTCCATCTTCGTCTTCTTCTCTATTTTCGTTTTTGAATGTTCTTTGGAAAAATACAGTTTTTAGGCGCTAAACTACAAATAGTTTTTCAGGCAGTAAATTGCAAACAGTTTTCAGGGGGTAAATTGTAATAGCATAGAAGTCAGGGTTGTACGCTGTAAAAGTGTGTTCCGGGTGCGGTTTTTCGGTTTTGCAGGCCGAAACTCACATTTCTTCGGTCTTGAAGAAGAGGCTTATTGTATCTGGAGGCGGATTTGTTGTAACCCTCTTGCAAATTGGTTTAATCACTAGTAGGGTACGAATATCGCCTTAAAGATAGCGACATCGTAATGCGCCTTAAGCCTATCTTTAAGTAATTCATTTTCTATTTTTCGCCTTCACCAATAACAATTTTAAGGCGATATTATGGCCTCTTCTATGGGTCATCCTGAGTTTGTTCGAATTACGCCGTTCGACGGCTCAAATTTTCTTCGTTTGCAATCGAGGGTCCATCTCTTCCTCACATCACTCAAGTTGGATCACGTGCTCACTCAAGATCCTCCTTCACCACCATATGACAATGATACATTAGAACAAATTCAAAAGAGACAAAGTTGGGAGCGTAACAACTACCTATGCAAATGTTATATCTTCAATGCTCTTTCTAATTCATTATACATTGTTTACCGTCAAAAGTAGACTACTAAGGATCTGTGGCAGGCGTTACTCACCAAATACACATCAGCGGATGAAGGCAACAAAAAATTCCTTGTAAGTCAGTTTTTAGAATTCAAAATGTTGGATGAAACACCTGTCCCTGATCAAGTAGATAAGTTACAAGTCATCATCCAACAGATTATTGCCGATGACACTAATCTCGACGAATCCAACAGATCATCCAACAGATTATTGCCGGTGATTTGAATTTTGAATCCCACTCTTCGGCGGGGCTCTCTCCCTGGCCGGAGTGACTCCCGGCGAGCCTCCGGCCAATGCTGATAAACCTTCCTCCTCAAGTTAGATGAGATTCAATGATCGGTATCCGCAACAATCAATCCACAAAGGCATCCCAAGAAGAACTATTGCAGCAAGAACTCATGGATAAGAGCAGGGATAAAAACCTCGAGGGGGAATGGCAGATGGTTCAGAAACGGAAACGCAGGGAGGAGGAATCAAGCTTATTTATCGGAAATCTTCCGTTCAATATAGCCGCAGATGATCTTAACAAGAGATTTGGGCAATTCGGGACCATTACAGACATCTACATCCCAAAGTTTGCAAAAACAGGCAGGGGGAGGGGATTTGCCTTTGTCCGTTATCGCCGCCAGACGGATGCCGTAGCGGCTAAAGAAATGCTGCACGATAGGTTCATGGGCAGGCGTAGAATGCAGATCGACGTTGCAATCCATAGAGCAGAGCCAGAAAAACCCTCAACATTCACCTCTAATCCAAAACATGAGGCAACTCGGAAACAAGCAGACATCTGGATCTCTCAACCCAAGACTACGACCATATTCAGGAAAAATCCATACCAGAGAGATGAGCCTCAGCAAACCCAGATCCAGAACCGGCCAGTAACATTCGCGGATGCTCTGACCTCGCGAAGCCATCCCATCCCTCCATACCCTCCACCCACCCCAAACTCCATCATAGTCCCGAAATGGATCTCAGACAAAGGGAGAGCGAATCTAGCAAATGCACTGGTGGGAGAAGTCAGGAGACCACAGGATGCATCTGCTGCCATCGCCGAAGGTATCCGCTCATCCTCATTTCGCAACTCTCGTGTAGAAATCCTTAGAATCTCGGCATCGGGTTATGCTATTTGTTTCGAATCCAGGGAAGGGGTTCTAGCTTTCTCAAGAGACAAAATTCTTCATCAAAGATTATCCTTAGAGAATACCAGAATTTGGAGCCCGACGATGATGACTCCGGGCAAGGGAATATGGATTCGTATGGAAGGCATCCCCTTGCATGCCTGGTACAAACACACTATCGGGCAAGTAGCTGAACAGTTGGGCACAGTAATAGAAATAGACAAGCATTCTCTGGACGGTCCAAACCGGTGGTATGCTCGGGCCAAGATAATCCCATCTCAGGTCATATTTAGTTCTATAAACCTCCTAGTGGAAGGGAGAAGTTATCAGGTTCTGGTTTTTCCAGACACCTGTTATCAGCCTCTCCCTGACTTGGAGACCAATCTCGCTCCCACCATCTCCGCCAAGGAAGGTACCAAGCAATGGGTGGTCAGGTCATTTGGGAGACAACACCCCCCCCCCCCCTAAATATCACTCCAGCTGAGGACCGAGGCCTCGAATCTGAGGATAATCAAAGGGACTGCATCAGGGGTGATATCCCATCAACTGTTCGGCAAAATGTCCCTCAGACAGGACAGATAGAAGTAGAAACTAGCATTGGCTGGAAGTCTATAGCAAATGGCCCACAAGATCCAGTAGGCTGCGACACCATCCCATTTACGGACCATCAAACTCTCGACATGCCGCCACAGCCCCGGTCTACGACGAGGACTGCCCCCCAACAAACTACAGCAGGGAACCAACAACTAACATCTTATTCGGCTAGCCACCAGGCTTTATCTCAACAACATACTAAAGACGCTCCAGATAGCAGATACCAGATGCTGGCCCACTATGAAGAACTGCCGATAAAAAATATAGCCAATGGCAATCTCATCCATCAGGACGTGACCCAAGATCACATGGTAGGTAATAAGGAAGTGCTCCTCTGCCCAAATCAAGGAACCCAGGATCTTCATCCCACCCTCTATCAGTCCAGCGTGGATCCTAACCTCCAAACCACACCTCTCCAGTGGATCTGTCCAACTCCAGATATGCTGGTTGCATGGGAAGGATGGCTATCAGGTGTGAAGGATATATTCAGAGAAAACTCAGAGGAGAAGGGAAGAAGCCCAGTCAGATCTACAAGACTGCCAGACAGCAGCCCAACAGCTAAGTCCCCTTTGGCAGGGGACCTTAAAACAGATTATCCAAAGCTCCATTCTGCAGGATCAGTGGATAAGGGACCTCAGCAGGTACCTCGGCAGGATCAATCTACATGGGATCTTAGCCCATCTGTGCTACTATACCGATGACCTTTTCATCAGGCCCCACAAACAGGGGTCCCCAGGCCACCACTAATATCACAGGATCAACAGCTGCTCTCGATCTTGACTCAGGGAGAATGCTGGCACCTAACAAGGCAGCGGATCAACATTCAATAGAGCAGCACATAGAGGGCACGAAATTTTCTCAGGAGGCAATCAGCCTATGGGTGGATATCCAAGGAAGGACAACAACTCCAGACACAAGCAATTCAGAGTCATCCGACAGCTCTCAGGACGAGGAACCACTCAGAACAAGGGAGAAGAAGAAACAGAAAAACTTTCAGAAAATGAATTGCAGCAACAGGAAAAGTCAGAGAATGAAAAGCTTGCAGAGAAGGGCTGGGGATAAAGGATGGGTTACTGATGATTAGCATCCTATCTTGGAATGTGTGAGGGATAGGTAATGCGCAAACTATCCGATTTCTGAAAAGGCTGATAAGGAAACACAAAATTGGGATTTTGCTTCTACAGGAACCAATGATCAGGGCATCAAAACGTCCTAGTGTGGCTGCCAAACTGGGATTTGCCCATCACATATCTGCTGGCGAGGTGGAAAACAAGATCTGGATACTGGCTGAGAGCCATATTCAAATTCAAAACAGTCCGGGCTGCTAGGCAAAGCAAAACTCTTAGGATCTCGGAGGAGAGCCTTACCCACCCTATCTTCATTACGACAGTTTATGCCAGTTGCTTCAAGGAGCAAAGGAAGGTGTTGTGGGACGAACTGAGAAGCACCGCTGGATCCATGGTGGGTCCTTGGATGGTAAGTGGAGATTTTAACACAACAACCAGCCCCGATGAGCGGCTTGGAGGGCCTATGCAGATGACCACAGCAATGTCAGAATTCCAGGAGGCTATCAGCAATTCGGGCCTGCTGGATGTAGGATTCACGGGATCCCCCTATACTTGGTGCAATAATAGATCAGGGAGAAGTCGCAGATGGGCACGATTAGACAGGATTTTGATAAATTTAGACTGGATGAGAAGTTTCCCGAATTGCAAGGCCGAGCATTTAACAAGAGCATTCTCCGACCACTCCCCTATTCTTCTCTCCTCCTAAGCTGTTCCAGCTTCATTTCCCCGACCCTTCAGATTCCAACGTATGTGGTCTCTCCACGACAATTTCTTCCCGATTGTAAAGTCCTCTTGGCAAGAAGACATTGTAGTGACTCCTATGCTCAAACTCTATCTCAAAATGAAGAAGCTGAAGACAGTTCTGAAATCCTGGAACAAAGAAGTTTTCGGGGACGTTAAAACAAATGTCCAGAAGGCTGAGAATGAACTGCTCAAGGCTGAATTTACTCTGCTCGATACTCAATCAGAAACCGATACTATCAAGCTCAACCAGGCCCACGCCAACCTGAAAAGGGCCTACCTCCAAGAGGAAATTTTCTGGAAGCAAAAATCTAGGATCACCTGGTTATCCGAAGGAGATAGGAATACGAGGTTTTTCCACGACTCAGTCCTAGATAATCGCAGGAGATTGGCAATCAAGAAGCTGAAAAGAGCCTCAGGTGAACTAATAGAGAAGGATGAGGACATAGGGGACGAAGCAGTGGCCTTCTTCCAAGATCTTTTCTCCTCCAATGCAAACAACCATATTGGTGACACCATCAACTGCATTCCCCGAATAGTGACAAATCAGATGAATGCAGATCTCATGAAGCCTCTAACGATCGAAGAAGTCAAGGAAGCGGCGTTTTTCATTCCGATTGACAGTTCCCCTGGTCCGGATGGATTTGGAGGAGCGTTCTACTCTTCTTGTTGGGACATAATTGGGACAGATCTCTTTGAAGCAGCCAAGGATTTCTTTCAGGGAGGGTTGATCCCTAGAGCCTTCCAATGCACTCACATATGCCTCATCCCTAAGAAGAAGAACCCTGACTTCATTAAAGACTACAGGCCCATCAGTCTGTGCAACTGCATCATGAAATTTTTTTCTAAAATCATGGCATCCAGGCTGAACCACATTCTTCCTGATCTAATTTCTGAAGAGCAAGGAGCATTTGTTAAGGGGAGATCAATAGTCGAGAATATTTCTATTGCTAGAGAGATGGCTTATGAGCAGACCGCAAGGTTTTTGGCGGCAATCTGATCATCAAAGTAGACATGGAGAAGGCATATGATCGTCTTGAATGGGGCTTCATTATCCAGGTTCTATAGAAATTTGGATTTGCCAAGCAATGGATATCCAGAGCTCAACGTTGTTGGGAAGATATTTGGTTTTCCATTCTCATTAATGGAAGAAGCCACGGTTTCTTCAAGTCATCCAGGGGATTGCGTCAAGGAGATCCCCTATCTCCATCATTATTTATCCTAGCAGCTGAAATGTTTAGCAGGGGCTTAACCAAGCTATTTGCATCGAGATGCTGTCAGCCATTCAAGCTACCTCAGAAATGCCCCACGATCACTCATCTTTTTTTCGCTGACGACGCAATTTTATTTCTTAATGGTAGGTTATCCAATGTGCGAACTCTGCTCACATTCATCTCCCAATATGAAAGCGCCTCAGGCCAAAGAGTCAATGCTTCCAAGACTTCTTTCATAGCTCCGAAGAAAACTTCCATCAGCAAGGCCCAGAAATTCACAAATCTAACGGGTTTCAGGCAAGCGTCCCTTCCTACTATGTATCTCGGCGTTCCCCTATCAAAAGGACGAATTCCAGCTCCGCTTCTTCACCATCTTGTCCACAGGATTGTTAGCAAAATAGATGGCTGGAAGGCAAAGCTTCTTAACCAGGCAGCGAAGTTGGTTTTGATTAAACACGTCCGAACCAGCATCCCCATCCACGTGCTATCGGCCATTAGCATTCCAAAATCTGTTACTAAAGCCATTGAAAGAGCTCTAGCTAACTTTTTCTGGGGATCCTCGGATAAAGGCGTCAAGAGGCACTGGGTCAGATGGTCATCATTATGTACCCCTCTTCACGAGGGAGGTCTAGGCATCAGAACCATGGAAGACACTACTCGTGCATTTAGGATAAAGATGGGTTGGCAACTTCTTCAGGGTAAGTCCCTTTGGGCAAAATTCTTCTCAGTAAAGTACTTCCAAAAGCTCATAGACTCCAAAGGCAAAAAGTGGTCAGTCTCTTCTCCCTCTTAGAAGGAGATTTTCAGATCCTCGCATTTCCCCCTTCTTCATTCCAGATGGCTGATAGGAGAAGGCAAGATCAATCTCTGGTCCCAGAATTGGACGGGCAGAGGTTTGCTCGTTGGTGCGACTGTGAGGTCCATTCCCTTGCATCTCAAGGAAGCTTCGGTCAGGGAATTCTTTGCCCACCTTGCCATAAGAAATCTGACGAATATTCAGCACCTCATTTCCCCAGTAGCTATGCAGACTGTTTCTGCTTTCCCAATCGCTATCTCTAACAGGGCTGATCGGCTAATTTGGGACCTTTCTGCCTCCGGGAAGTTCACGATGAAATCGGCTTGGGAAGGTATTCGGCATCACCAACCCCCTCGTCCCTGGTCTAAGTGGCTATGGAACAAGAACCTCCCCCCGAAAATGAGTATTTTTATCTGGAAACTATTTCATGCTGCTGTTCCAGTGGACCAGGTAGTGCAGAAATGTGGCATTTCTTTAGCCTCCCGCTGCGAGTGCTGTAGGCAAAAGCCTTCCCATCAGCACGATCCTTCAGCAGTGCAATCCAGATCTCAGTAAGGTACCAAATCGTCTATTATCAGTCAGCAACAGTGTCAACTTCATAAGGATGGGCCAAAGACGCTTCCATCGACCAACAGTTACGCAGGACGACCCCAGATCAGCACCAGAGGCAGCGAACAGGGGACCCCAGAACGCCCCTCCCCTAGCTCAATGGTCGGGTAGAACAGAGGATCAAGACCGCCTATTCAGCACAGGAGAAATTGCAGCCGCTGTTTGGGACTATTTCAGTCGTCTTTTTGGACTTACCTCCTATCCGAATCAACCCATTCTGCAACGTCTTCT
Source organism: Magnolia officinalis (assembly GCA_021015155.1). Taxonomy (NCBI): domain Eukaryota; kingdom Viridiplantae; phylum Streptophyta; class Magnoliopsida; order Magnoliales; family Magnoliaceae; genus Magnolia; species Magnolia officinalis. The sequence goes on along the minus strand of JAJHSJ010000015.1, from coordinate 4,243,453 downwards.
CTTATGGACCTCCACGGGTAACAAGAAAACCAGGATTTCTCACCTCATTAGCCTCACTCGTTGCATCATAATATGGGAGATTTGGCTTAGCAGAAATCAGGCTCGTTATGAAGGTCACATAATGTCGGAAAATCTGATTATTAACAAGGTCTCCCGCTGGTTGACTGAAATTGGCTCATCCATCCCAACTCCGGATAGGAACTCCATGACGGATTCCATCATTCTCCAGGCCCTCAGGATCCCAAAAGTTAAGGTTCCCCTTGTCAGAAACCTCACTATAGTTAAATGGTCTAAACCCCCTCGTGACTGGTTGAAGTTGAACGTTGATGGCTCCTCGAAGGGCAACCCAGGAGCGAGCGGAGGAGGAGTATGCAGGGATCATCATGGCAGGTTTTTATTTGCCTTCCACAAATACTATGGGCACTCAACGAATACAATTGTTGAGGCATAAGCCATGTTAGATGGCATTACGATATGTTCCAAGTTTGGCCTCTCCAACATAATTGTGGAAACAGACTCAACGACCATTGCTAAAGCTGTCAACGAACCGCACGCCCCCAGCTCTTGGAACATTTGGTATAAGCTGGGAGCGATCCAGCATTTTCGCCAGGCCCTCGACCTCTCCTTCAGCCATATTATGCGTGAAGGGAACTCAGTGGCAGACACCCTAGCTAAGATGGCTAGCGAAGGAAGCCCAAATAGATTGTTTGCTTCTCGCCCCGCTCTTCCGAGGCTAGTGCGGGGTGCTCTCGCCTTGGATAATGCCGGCATAGGGGCCATCAGGAGAGAGTAATCTGGGATCAAGGGGGCCTCTGTCTTGTTTTGTTAGTGCTTTCAGGTTAATTTAGTGCATCTAAAGTTATATGATGGGAGTGGTCAGCTCCTTTTTGCTGGGACCCTCTTGAAAGGCTGTAAATTTCAGTTAGTAATGATATTTTTGAGGCTTTTGAAAAAAAAAAAAAAAAACTTCCACCTAAATGGAAGGATACTAGAAAATCATTAAAACAGAAAAAAGAAAAATGTCCTTAGAGGACCTCCTAATGTTTCTTTAAATAGAAGAATAATATAGGATCTATGACAAAAATGAAGAACAATAGGAGGCCCTAAGTAAAGTTAATGTAATCAAGAATAGTGTGAATCGGGAATTAGAGAAGCCACATTTCAAGAAAGATGATAGGCTCAAATATAATAACCAAGGGTTTATAAAGAACACATCCAAGAAGGGTCCATGCTTCTTTTGCAAAATTCCTGGTCATTTTAAGAAAGACTGCCGAAAATACAAAAAGAAATGCAAGAAAAGAAACGGCAAGTCAATATGACGGAAGACATGAATCTGGCAGTTGTAGTCTCTAAAGTTCATATAGTGAATGAGAATGTTGAATGGTGGGCAGATTCTGGTGCTACCAGATATGTTTGTAGAAATTACAATATCTTCAATTCCTATAAAATAGTGAGGGATAATCAAGAACTATATATGAGGAATGCCTCCACATACAAGGTTGTAGGAAAGGGAAGGTACGTCTTAATCTAACTTCCAGAGAAGTCCTTACTTTGAATGATGCGTTGCATGTATCAGATATTAGGAGGAATCTTATATCAACTAGTCTACTGACTAAGTTTGGATTCAAACTCCTATTTGAATCCGATAAATTGATTTTGTCTAAAAATGGGGTATATGTAGGGAAGGGCTATGTATCCAATGAAATATTCAAATTGAACCTCATAAATGAAAATTCTTCTTCCGTTTATATGCTTGATTCACATGATGTTGGGCATGCTAAATTAGGACATATTAGTTATCGTAGTATGGATAATATGTTTAATCTTAATCTAATCCCTAAGTATACAAAACCTAATGACAAATGTAGTATTTGTGTACAATCTAATATAACTAGAAAACCGTTTCCAGTTGTGAAAAGATAATCATAACTCCTATACCTAGTTCATAGTGACATATGTGAAATGAACGGTTTAATAATAAGAGGGGGAAAGAGGTACTTCATAATCTTTATATATGATTTCTCCCGTTATACCTTAGCATACCTATTGAAAAATAAAGATGAGGCACTACAAAAATTCAAGATATATAAGGCAGAAGTTGAGAACCAATTAGACCGAAAGATTAAAATTCTAAGGTCGGACAGGGGAGGAGAATATATATCCTTAGAATTCTTGGAGTTTTGTAAAACTCATGGTATAATTCACCAAATTACAGCTCCCTATTCACCCCAACAAAATGGGATAGAAGAACGGAAAAACAGGTCTCTCATAGACATGATAAACTCTATGCTCAATAATGTGGGTTTAAGTTCAGGATTTTGGGGAGAGCCTTATTGACTGTCTGTCATATCTTTAATATGATACCTCACTCTAAGACTTGTAAGACTCCATATGAACTATGGAAGAATAAGATTCCTAACATCTCATACTTCAATGTATGGGGTTGTAGAACCTTAGTTAGGCTTACTGATCCTAAAAGGCCCAAGATAGGGTTGAAATCTCTCGAGTATATTTTCATACGATATGCATAAAATAGTAAGGCTTATAGCTTTCTAGTTGTAGAATTTAATCATGCGATCCCGATAAACACCACAATAGAATGTAGAGATGTCGAGTTTTATGAAAACTCATTCTCTTCTATAACTATAAAATAGATAAGATCTCAAGATCCTAATATAAGTAGTAGTTCTCAGATAACTAATCAAGATATCAGCAGTCTCGATAAAAAGTACATAGAACCTAGAAGGACCAAGAGGATCAAAATAGGTACATCTTTTGGACCCGACTTTTTTTTTTTAAAAGGAGGGTGTATATTAAAACCAGAAAAAGATTTACAGCAAAGAAGCGGGACTCCTGGGGACAAAAAGGAATCAGGTGAGCCGCTACAACCCTGTACAAGAAACACAGAAGAGAGAACAAGTCTCACATCTCTCTCAAGGACCCAAGACCCAGCGCATCTAAATTATAGAGACCTTTGATGCTGATAGGGAGCTCCGAGAAGGAAAGGTATGACGAGTGATGTTGGGACGTTGCAGCCTCTTTCGCCAGCCCATCAGCCGGGCCGTTCCCTTCTCTCGGAATAAGGAAAATGACAAAAGTGCCCCTGGTTTTTAGGGCACTGATACGCGTCCACCAGTATCTCCATTTCCAAGCCGGGGAGGACTTACCCAAGAAAGCGTCTACCACACATTTTGAATCAGATTCCAAAAAAAATTGATTATATCCACGGTTAATACAAATTTCCATTGCATCGTAAAGGGCCCGAAGTTCCGCTCTATTATTAGTGTCCATCTCATAACCGAGGAGTCCCTCCCAATCCCACCTCCCCCAGACTTACCAGGATTACCTATAGCGGCGCCATTAACATTCACTTTTATCCAACCTTCTTGTGGTATGGACCACTTTACGACCTGAACTGATGTAGGAGTAGGAAGGCGATGCCGAAAGTTGAGACGTTGGAGTGACGAGAGGTCTGATCTGCTTAAAGATCTGGTGTCAGGACAGACATCGTTAATCCTGGACAGCCACCACTTGATGCGATTGAGAACGTTTGACACGTTGGGGCGAACATTGTCGAAGCGAACCGCATTTCTTTCTTTCCAAAGCTCCCAAAAGATGAGACAGGGGATGGCACATTGGATGAGAGATGGGCTTCAAGCCAGAGGGCAGAACGTTCCACCAAGAGGATAGTCTCTCCTAGACTGATTCCTGGTGGGGGAGGTGGAAATGGAATGAAGTGTTAAATACCGACCACACTCTGTCAGCAAGGAACCCGGTGATAAACAGGTGGTTGATGGTTTCCGATTTTGGAGTTGTATAAGAGTGATGAAGACTGCAGCAGTGGCACATAGACCCGAGACTGACACCTCTGTTTTGAATTCTATCATCGGTAGGGACCGCACCGTGTTAAACGCCAAACGAACATAAAGATTTTAGGGGGAAGAAGCGGGTTCCAGATTTTGTTAGACCACTCCTGTAAGTTGTTCCGAGATCTGGAAAGATTCCGAGCGGAACTGACCGTGAATGCACCCGAACAGTCAAGAGGCCAGAAGCGCTCGTCAGGAGCTGAGGACGTGCAAAAACCTCTCGCGATTATGTGAAGAGTGATCTCTTCGAGCAGGAGATGAGAGAGAAGGCTTGGAAGTTGGGGACCGTCAGGAGTGAGGACCTCCTTAATAGACAAGTGGAGAGAATCCGCAGGGATGGGTTGAGGGTGAGATTAGCTAGGGGGCCAAGGCCTGACCAATTGTAAGTCCAAAGTTCAGCTCCCCCTGCCCAATGTACCATTGAGAGGCCGAATCTGTAATCTGAGACATATGCACGACTTGTTTCCACAAAGGAGAGGTACCCTGTTGATGGACCGGTTGAGCAGAAAGCGGCTGGTTATATTTTGAGATAACGAACTCAGCCCAGATGCTGGAGAAGTTCTTGGAGAGTAACGACCAAGCCAACTTGAGTCTCAGGGCTTTTAGGACATCCTTAAGCCTGTGGATACCCAAACCACCCTCCTCCTTAGGAAGAGCAATCCTTTTCCAGTTAAGCCAATGGAGCTTCTTTTTGCCTTCCTGCCAGCCCCAGAAAAAATCAGCCATCTTTGCTTCCAATTTAGCCAGAATCTGAGAAGGAATAGGAGCAGCTGTCATGGAGTGAATAGGGATACTACCTAGAACATGATTGATGAGCGTACATCTACCAGCCTGTGACAGATAGTATGCCGACCAGCCGCGGATTCTGGATTCAATTTTATCGTCTAACGGGAGAAAGAGGGAGGTCCTATTTCTTCCAAAAGATAAGGGGACACCGAGATAAGTGAAGGGGGCTGAGGAACCATTCATGCCAAGGATCCTACCGGTCAATCTCTACCTACCCAGAGGGAGAGAGGGAGCATGATAGAAGCAACTCTTCGATAGATTAATCTTTTGGCTTAAAGAGGACTGATAAGAGGAGAGGAATTTGGCAGTAGCCGTAATGGATGATCTACTTCCGTTGAGAAAAAGAATTGTATCGTCCGCATAGAGGAGATGAGTGATTTGTTTACAGCCGCGCTTGAGCTTGAATGGAGTATAGACACCACTTGTAATCAGATTGGAGAAACCTCGACCTAGGACATCCGTTGCAAGAATGAAGAGGCTGGGGGAAAGAGGATCTCCCTGTCACAGACCTCTAGAAGACTTGAAGAAGCTAGCACCTTCCCCGTTGATCAAGACGGAGAACCAAACGTTACTCCAACATTTCTCCACCAAACTAGTCCAAGATTCAGAAAATCCGAAGCGAGCCAATACTAGCTTAAGAAAGTCCCATTCAATCTGGTCATAGGCCTTTTCTATGTCAAGTTTTAGGATGATGTTTCCCCCACGAACTTTACGACTGATGTCCCGATAAATTTCCTGACCCAAAGTAATACTTTCAGCAATCGATCTTCCTTTGATGAAAGCCCCTTGTTCAAGTGAGATTAATTTTAGGAGAATAGTGGTAAGTCTAGAAGCAATGACCTTTGCAAAGATTTTATATACGTAGTTGCAAAGACTAATCGGTCTAAAATCAGAGAAGCGTTTGGGGCCTACCACTTTTGGGATTAAGCAAATGAGAGTTGAGGTGAACGCACGCAGAAGATTTCCCCCTGAAACAAATGGATGAGAGCCCTAAGAATATCAGATCCAACAAATTCCCAGCAGCCCGCAAAAAATGCACCAGAAAGACCGCCTGATCCCGAGGCCCCGTCTGTCGGGATGGCCCTGACCGCGGCCCTGACCTCCCCCATGGACGGGAGGTGCATCAAGAAGTCATTATCAATAGTAGATAGAATCTTAGGAATGTTGCGAAGGAGATGCTCATTGATCGAGTGATGCTCCGACTGGAAGAGGTTTGTGAAATATTCAATTGTTGCGGATTTAATTTGGGTTGTATCAGATGTGACCGTACCAGAATCGAGCTGAAGTTGCGAGATGGAAGCACGCCTGGATCTCTCAGTGGCTTGAAGGTGGAAATACTTGGTGTTACGATCACCTTCAGATAACCAGTTGTTGCGGGATTTTTGCTTCCAGTAGATCTCTTCCGCTAGCTCCATGTTAGCCAAATGCCGCCTAGCTTCCAAGAGAGAGGACTGGTTAATATCTGAGGAGCGAAGCTGCGCCTGGGTTTCCAGAGAAATTAAATTTTGTTCGGCAGCCCTGAGATTCTGGAAAAGATTGCCAAAAATAGTTCTATTCCAATCCTTTAATCTGCATTTGACTTTCCTGATTTTTAGCAGGAGATTCGTCATGGGCTGATTGTTGAGATCCAGTCGCCAAGCTTCCTGAACAACTTGAGAGAAGCCCTGGTGGATCATCCACATTCTTTGGAAACGGAAAGGCTTTGCAATGGTAGAAGGACTCCTGGGAGCTGACAGGAGTAAAGGAGAATGGTAGGAGTTTACCCGGGGCAGATGCTGAACCTGAAACTAAGGAATGCTGGAAACCCAATCACCGTTGCAAAAGACTCTATCGAGTCTAGCCCAAACCCGCGCGGTACCCGCCTGATTGTTGCACCAAGTAAAGCCATTACCTGTGAACCCTGCATCCATGAGAGCAGCGTTGTCCATCACTGCAGCAAACTCCACTGAACTGCTATGATCAAAATTACGGCTCCCTCTACATTCAGAGGGGGAGAGGACAGCGTTAAAATCGCCGCCAATGGCCCACGGGCCAGGGATACTGCTGGCCAAGGAGGAAATGTCTGACCAAAGATGTCTTCGCTAGAACTTAGAACATTTGGCATAAAAATTGAAACAATGAAATTTGTTTGGGAGATGTTAACTTGGACAGAGAATGAGATCATCTAAGAAGATGACTGAATGACTTGAACAGATAAATAGGAGCTAAAAAAGAACCATATTTCACCTCCAGCTTCAGCATTTGAGAACAAATAATGGAAGCCCAGAGATAAGCCAACCGAGACACGTTTCTCTTCTCGCGCCATAGGTTCCAAAACAGTCATCCACCAAGGGTTATGAATTCGAACTAGCCTTCTCGCAGATCTAAGGGTCGCAAAGTTGGCCACGCCTTTAGCGTTCCAAATGATAGCTTTATCTATCAGTAACGTTTCCGGAGTTGAACGCCCTTCTTTTTAGTTTTCTGAGTCTTCCATTCCAGTCCACTGCGAGGTCAATATATCTGCATGTTGATGATTTACATCTGCCCGGACCCTGTTTTGTTATACTCGTATTCCAAGAGGCAAGCAGGATTCTGGTAGGAGGACAACTAATCAGCGAAGTATCCTCATGTTCGGGTTGAGGGGCAGTCTCTTCCTCAGAGAACTGATCATCACTGTCACCCTGCTCCTGGTTAAGACAGTGTGTTGTGCTATTAGTTCGAGGGGAGAAAGCAGCCATCTAAGGAAGTCGGTTGGCAGCAATAGGGGAAACAATTCTAGCAGGGGAGAGGTTCTCTGTTATTGGACTGCTTTGGAGCCGAGGAAGGTCCACCGTGATGAGCTGCGGATCTACCACCTTAACAGTAAGCAGAGAATGGTGGCTATCCTTTGAGATGGATGGAGTCGGAAGAAGGTTCTGATTGAGCTCTATGAAAGGAAGCCTTCTCCTCCAGCAATGAATGGGGGAGCTTCTAACTGATCTAAAAAGGTAAGGAGGGGGCCTGGAGACCACAAGATTCTCCAGGGGAGGAGGGATCGAGCAAGGAAGATGACTGGGCAGGTCAGCTACAAGGGACATTGGTGTTGTAACATTCGAAGGTAGGCAGGCAATGGGGCCTTGCAGTTCCTCGACATTCATAGCAGGAGGCGGAGAATCTCGATGAGCAGGGCGAAAGACCAAGGAAACAGGAAGGAAATCTAGGGGGTGGGGTTTATGGAGGGAAGGGGAAACAAGAATCTGCAGGATAAGCATGTTTGAAGAGGTCTGGTGAGGTGAGGCGGGGTCAGGGAGGGACTGAGTAGCCAGGGCAGAGGGAGTGAGGCAGGTGGAATTGATAGGGGAGGTAGGGGGAGGGGGAGGAGAAGGTATTTGAGGATTTAGGCAGGGATGGGGGTGTTGGGATCCGGAGGAAGGGGGAATGATCATTGGGGGAGTAGCACAAGCAGGAGTGGGTTGAGGGGTGAGTGTCAGTAGGGAATTATCACAAGCAGGTGTCGGGCAATGGATGATGGGATCCTCTTGCCCCTGAAAAGTGGCCTCTACCCACTCGCGTGTCGATCCAAAGACATGATCAGATGTCGAAGTCGTAAGGGACATCCCCGTGAGGTAGTTGCCTCCTTCGATAAATCCCAGAATAGGGTAAGAGATTCCATTAATCAAGAGATTCCTGACCTTAGATAATTCTAACCTGGGGTGGATTTTTACCCGAACTCTAGCAAAGCCTTGGAAAGATCCATTCAAAGCCACCTCGTCAATTTCCAGCACTTCACCAAATGTTGAGGCTAGGCTTTTAATGGCGTCCGGGTACCAAGAATGTGTCGGAATCCCCATTAGACGAATCCATATACCATGAGACAAAATAGACTCCTCAGGGGACCAAACGCAAACATCTACTAGGCCCATCTCACGGTGAAGACTCGCATCATCAAGGAAGGTCGACATCACCTCTCTCAATTGAAATTTTAAAAGGAATCTGTCAGCTGTTATTCTGATGAAATCTACCTTAGCTGTGGAGAGCTTAGAGGCACGAAAGGTGGTTATGAGGTGCATTAAAGAGAGAGAAGCATCACGCACTTTGATAATCAGCGCAGAGGATAGAGAAGCTCGTAGTCTATCAATCACCTTGGGGTCTGCCAAAATCGAAAATCCATCAGCCTTTGAGGGACTGGTAAGGGGCTGAGGGATCACCTTTTCCCAGTAGGAGCGCACCAGGGGATTTTGGGAGGACGCAGTTGGCATCATCGGGACAGGCCTAGGAGACGAGTAAGAAGGAACCCCTTTTTTCTGGATTTTAGCAAACGCGATGGTGACTATCCGGCCATTGATCCGTCGACCATTTAAGCACCGAATCGCATTTAGGGCATCCTGTTCGTAGCAGAATCTTACGAAACCGAATCCTTTATGACGATTTGAAATCTTATCCGAAGGGATGAAAGTCTCGGAGATTTTGCCATATCTACCAAAGATACGAGCAAGATCATCAGGCGTAGTGTCGAAAGTTAGGTTTCTAGCAAAGATGGAGAGGTTAGGGGGTGGAGGAGAATGGGAGCGGACGGGCAGCCAAGGACGCTCGCTTTCCTCCATCGACGGGGTCTTCGCAAGTTTTTTGGACCCGACTTCTACCTTCTGCTAATAGAATGAGATATAAATAACATAACAAAGGAAACCATGTTAGTTTGTAACATAGAAAATGATCCAGTAAAAATAGACGATGCCCTTAGATTTCAGGATACTTCTTTTTGGAAGGAAGCTATAAACGATGAGATGGATTCTATATTGCAAAATGGAACATGGAAACTTGTGGATCTTCCACCAGGATCAAAACCAATAAGTTGTAAATGGGTTTTCAAAAGAAAATTAAGACCATATGGAACTATAGAAAAGTTTAAGGCCAGATTAATGGCTAGAGAATTTACACAAAAAGAATGTATTGATTTTTTTGATACTTATGCTCCAGTAGCAAGGATATCAACTATCCGAGTTTCAGCTGCTTTAGCATCCATTCATAAGTTTTTCTAAATAGAGACCTCGATGAAGAGGTTTATATGGAGCAACCAGAAGGTTTTATAGTTCCAGGACAAGAAAATCAAGTGTGTAAATTGATCAAGTCACTATATGGACTTAAACAGGCACCTAAGCAATGGCATGAAAAATTTGATAAAATAGTCACCTCATATGGCTTTAAAATTAAGGAATTTGATAAATGTGTACATTTAAAATTCTCTGATAATAAAGAAATAATTATATATCTCTATGTAGATGATATGCTAATATTTAGTACATGTTTAGAAGTTATAAATAACACTAAAGATTCTTATCATCTAGTTTTGACATGAAAGATATGAGTGAAGCTAATGTGATTTTAGGTATTAAGTTATTAAGAAACAATTATGGTATAACTCTATCTCAATTACATTATATTGAAAAGATACTTAAAAAGTTTGATCACTATGATAAGAATCCAGTTTCTACTCCTTTTTATTCTAATATCAAGTTAATTAAAATGAAGGTCGTAGTGTATCTCAGTTAGAGTATTCCAAGGTGATTGGCAGTCTTATATATGTTATGATTTCTACTCGACCTGATATTATTTTTGCAGTAGGTAAATTGAGTAGGTTTACAAGTAATCCAAGTTTAGATCATTGGAATGTTGTCTCTAGAGTACTCAGATACTTAAGAAAAACTATCAACTATGGTTTACATTTTTCTGGTTACCCTAGTGTACTTAAAGGGTATAGTGATGCAAGTTGGGTCACTGATTCTAATGAATCCAAGTCTACCAATAGATGAATTTTTAAACTTGGAGGAGCAGCCATTTCTTGGAGATCAAAGAAGCAAACTTGCATATCTCACTCTACCATGGAATCTAAATTCATAGCTTTGGCGGCTAATAGTAAAGAGGCAAAATGGTTAAGAAACCTGTTATTTGAAATATCATTATTGGTAAGGCCTTTACTACCAGTCTCTATTTACTGTGATAGTGAAGCAACACTATCAAAGGCATATAACAAGACTTATAATAGAAAATCCAGACATATCAGTCTAAGGCATAGTTTTGTACAGCAACTACTTGGTGACGGTGTTATAACAATACAATATATACGATCTATCCAAAATCTAGCGGACCCGTTCACCAAGGGACTGGCAAGGGATGTTATCAGTAGAACATCAAGAGGAATGGGACTTAAGCCAATCTCACAGACACCGGATGACGGAAACCTAACCTAAGTTAATAGGTTCAATGGGCAAAATACCTCACAGGAAGTGTCTAAAGCAACACTGTACGTTTTCTATCTGCCTCATTCCTGGATGTATATATAGTGTTGGGTACCTGTAATGATAAAAAAGGAGGATGAGCTGCTGCTCTTAATGAGTTCTTTCCGGGGTGCTATAGTTACAGGGGCATTCATAAGGACTCACCTATATGAGTATTGGAAGTGGGGCCGCTTCCTGATGTTTAAGAGTTTTGGCTACTCTCATGAACTCATGAATCCAGGACAGAGCACAAGGCCATTAATGTGCTATAATTTTAGAACACGTGACAATTGAAATATATTTGTGTGTAACATGTCGGTTGTGTCATATAGAATACTTAGTTCAAGACTATAGTCACTAAGGATTTTGAGTCAATTTTGATTGTTTACACTAAGTGAAGGTTCAAGTCCATAAGACACCTTCTCCTATGCACATATTTTCCTTACATACCCTGACCTCTATATTTTAAATAATAGTGGGGGATTGTTGCATTTTTTTAAAATAAGAAGAAAAGATATTTTAATTTATAAAGGATTTTTGGGAAAAGAAGGGTTGTGGCTTTGGTGATTGTTGGTGTGAATGGTGATGCCTCTTGGTAAAGGGAGCATCTTTTGAATTTGAAATGGAGGGATGCCATTGTTAGAAAGACACCACCATTGATGAAAAGACACCATGGAAGACGATGTCTTTTCATGAAAAAGGCTTTTTAGCATCTCTTGTGATTCTATATAAACCCATCTTTGGGTCAATCCGAATTCACAATTTTTCCAACAATTTATTCTCCATCTTCTTCTTCTTCTCCATTTTCGTTTTTGGATGTTCTTTGGAAAAATACAGTTTTTAGGCGCTAAACTGCAAATAGTTTTTCAAGCGGTAAATTACAAACCGTTTTTCGGGAGTAAATTGTAATAGCACAGAAGTCAGGGTTGCACGCTGTAAAAGTGTGTTCGGGTGTGGTTTTTCAATTTTGCAGGCCAAAACCCACATTTCTCCGATCTTGGAGAAGAGGCTTATTGTATCCTGGAGGCGGATTTGTTGTAACCCTCTTGCAAATTTGGTTTTTTTTTTTTTTTTTTTTTTTTTTTTTTTTTTTGTTAAGAAGGTGGGGCATGCCACCAAAGTTTATTAAAAAAATAACTAACTGTACAGCCTTTCGAGCCGGCCTCGACAAAAAGATATGGGCCTGGCCTATTATATAGGAGCTCAAACAAGATACTTACAAAAGGCCCCACCTGTGTTCAAACCTTTCTAATCGATCCTAAACCAACTTTGTCAAGAAAAATCATACCTCGAACCTGTCATGAAAGTTGTGATTGATTCGTGAAAGAAGCCTGAGACTGAGAAGCACTACCTAAGCGAGCCATAAGATCCGCCGGCGAATTTCCTTCCCTGAGGACGTGCACGACGCTGGTATTGCCCCTTCTCCTCAGGTGATTGATCCTATGCAGCCACGCTTTCCATTTCCAACTTGGTTGTACCACTCCATTGATGAGATCGACTACCAGACGCGAATCCGACTCAATAATAATATGGCTAAAACCCCTCTGAAAATCGATATATAGGCCATCATGCACCGCACAAAGTTCAGCCATTATGTTGTTCCAAAACCGTAACCAGCTGAAAAGGCAAAGATGAACTCACCCCTCGCCCCTCTACAAATTCCACCTCCACCAGAACTTCCCGGATTTCCTCTAGCAGAACCATCAACATTTAGTTTAACCCATCCGGGCAATGGCCTCTCCCACTTGATTACAACTGGGCGGCCAACACTTCTGGTATGGATCGGCGAGCACTATTTGGTATGCAAATTGGTTTAATCACCAGTAAGGTGCGAATATCGCCTTAAAGATAGCGACATCGTAACGCGCCTTAAGCCTATCTTTAAGTGATTCATTTTCTATTTTTCGCCTTCACCAATAATATTATTTAGGCATCCAATGGTTTTATGGTAGAAGGATTCCTTTTACTCTTACGGCATAGCGGAAGGGAGGTAAATGCAATATTTCAGATTGAAGGGTATAATTGTTAGAAACTAGAGGGACGTGTTTACAATTATCCTAAAATATAAGGGATGACACGTGATAGTTTATCACCATTCTTAAGATTGTAGCTACTTATCATCGTGTCATATGTAGCATTTCTGTACGGCGATCCAGTCCATTCCGGTTGTGGATGGAAGCCTGAGTACTCTAAAAATAATATAATTAAGAAACTTTAACCGTTCAAATTTTATGGCTATATTGATTGAATGGTTAGAAGTAAAATATCTTATGGTATTGTCCTATTCTCAGCGTAATCTTTTGGTTATGTTCCATGAAACATTAGGTTAGATATTTGGACGGTCTGAATTGCATAAAACTATGCCATTTGTTGGTCGGAGAGTCACCTCCATTTTTTAAACGGTGAATAACGGTCATCATTGAGATATTTTTACGAGGGATAAGATAACTGGAAATCGGATTGCGTCTACTATCGTACTGAGTAAACTTAGTTGGGCCCACCATGAATGTATATGGTTTATCCACACTGTCCATCCTTTTTTTCAGCTCATTTAAGGGGTTGATCCCAAAATTGAAGCATATTAAAAGCTCAAATAGATCATACCACAGGAACAGTGGGAATAATGATTTCCACCGTTGAAACCTTTCTATGTCCCACAGTGATGTATATTTGTCATCCAACATGTTCATAAGATCTTACTGACATGGATGGAGGGAAAAAACAAATATAAGCTTGATCCAAAACTTATGTAACCCCAAGAAATTTTCAATGGTAAAAGTTCAATTAATACTGTTTCCTGTGGTGTGTTCCATTTGAGCTTTGGATAAGCTTCAATTATTTTTTACATGCCTTAAAATTATCTTGTAAAATGGATGGACGGAGTGGATAAAATACATAAATCATAGTGAGACTCACAGAGTTTACTCTCATTACGCTAATCTGACTGAGTTACTCAGTACGCAGTCCGCTTCCCCAGTTACGTGGACGCGGATTAGCTACTGACGCGTTGAGTAGCGAGATTCGCTAATGAAGTGATGTCATCAAGTTCTGTGGGCCCCACAATGATGTATGTTTTGTATTCACGCCGTCCATACATTTTGAGAGATCATTTTAGGGCAAGAGCCAAAGAGTGAGTCAAATCCAAAGCTCTGGTAGACCGCACCACATAAAACAGTTGGAAGAGTGACGCCGCCATTAAAAATCTAAAGGCTAGGAAGTTTTCGATCAAGCTAATTTTTTTTTTTTTCCGTTCTTTCATGCCTGTGTTAACTTGTGAACAGGTTGGATTTCAAATAAACATTCAGGTGGGCCTTAGGAAGGTTTCAACGGTGGGCATCACTCTCCCCACTGTTATTTGGATCTACCGTATTATTTGGCTCATGCCCTAAAATGATATCTCCAAATGGATGGACGGTGTGGATATAACACGCCCGCTTAACTTGGTGACGTCACTTCAGCAGCAGCCAGCAAGTTTAGCTATTCAACATCTCAGTAGCTGATCCCCGTCCCAGTTACATTGAAGCGGAGTAACTTTAGCGTAATGAGAGTAAACTCTGTGAGGCTCACCATGATTTATGTATTTTATCCACTCTATCCATCCATTTTAAAAGATAATTTTAAGGCATGTGAAAAAAATTAAAGCTTATCCCAAGTTCAAATGGACCACACCATAGGAAATAATATTAATTGAATTTCTACCATTGAAAATTTCTTGTTTTGGATTAAGCTTATATTTTTTTTTCCCTTCATCCATGTCTGTATGATCTTATGAACATGTTGGATGACAAACATACATCACTGTGGGGCACAAAAAGGTTTCATCAGTGGAAATCATTATTCCCACTGTTTCCTGTGGTATTATCTACTTGGGCTTTTAATATGCTTCAATTTTGGGCTCAACCCCTTAAATGAGCTGAAAAAACAGATGGACTGTGTGGATAAACCATATACATTCATGGTGGGCCCAACTGAGTTTATAAGAGGAGCATACTAACTCAGTAGGCAATCCGATTTCGATTACAAGGACGTGTGCTGTTGGAGAAGCTTTGTGGATCCCACCATGATGTTTGTGTTTTATCCACGCCATCCATCTATTTTCCAGCTCATTTTAAGATGATGAGGCCAAAAATTAGGCAGATTCAAATCTCGGGTAGACCACACCGTAGGAAATAGTTGTGATCAAATACCCACCATTAAAAACTTGTTGTGGGCTAGAAAAGTTTTGGATCCCTTCGTCCAGGTCTGTTTGACCTAATCAATAGGTTGGATGGCAAATAAAGATAACAGTGGGCCCTAATCTCGAGATGCATATGTCTACTACTTGTATGAAAGTTGTTGCCAGATTGATCTATTGCCTTTTCCCTCACTGTAACACACGTTTATCATGCTCTAGGAATAGCCACTTACAGTATTCTATTTATAATCCTCTGAAATTGTATTCCAAGATGACTACATACCTTAATTTGAACCATCCACTCTATCATTGTTTTAAAGAAAAGCTTATGACTCTTGCAGAGTGTGATGGATGATGAGCAAGCACTTAGAAATTAATAAACTACATATGTGGCATACAAGTAGTTACATTCAACCGTTCAAATTATAGTATCAAGTGTACATGTATCATGAATAAAAAAAATTAAGCTTATTTGATTATGTAACTATTAGATTGGTGGACATTTATTGGACGGTTTAGAATGAAAATATCTAGCAGTCCTATTTCCACAATCAAGTGTATATGAATAAGAGGTTAGGATTGTGACTTGGTAGTAGTATCAAGAATCACACGCTGCGTGAGTATGGTATAACCACTTCTTCCTATATTGACCATGAAAATTTCATTCAGGGCCACTTTAGATTCACGGAACCATGAAAAAGGAAGCGGTGTTTTCCGTGAAATTTACTTTCCTCTACTTTATGAAGACCTTTTCTACAAAAAATTTTGAAAAACCCATAATTAAAGAAAAATTAATTTCTCAAGGATTAAAACAGAAATGTACCATTATCTATGTTCAATTACTTCATTTGTGCCAACATGTGCCAAATGAGACATTATCCGTCTTCAATCATGCTGCGTACATGCCACTACACTACATGTGCCACCATCCATTTTTTCATCCAACATATGTGTCATGTGTAAATAACCTCACATATCTTAATGCGCCCCATGTGTCACAATTCATCTTCTCTTACACCTTACATGTACTATTCTTCCACATGTACCACTATTTATCTTACTTGTGTCCTACATGTGCAAAGCACCCCCACATGCACTAATGTGCTATATGCCCTTGTCCATCTTCAATCCTCAAATAGGTTATGTGCTAATGGTGCTAATGTACACAAGTATTATCATCTAATTTTAGTGCCCACATGTGTCAAATGTATTATTGCTATCTTATGCCACATATGCCACCTTACAAGTACCTCACATATACCTCATATGCCAGAATTTAGCTTCAAGTGTTCACATATGTTGTGTATGCCACATATATTATTGTTCGTCTTTAAGCATTCCACATGTGCTTCATGTGCTAATTTGACACGTTCTAAAGACTATTTTTAAAAAATCCGAGAATTTTTTATTTATTTTTGCCAAACAAAAAACTTAAAAATAAATTCTAAATTTTTATTGAAACCTTATCCAAAAGCAAACAAGGAAAACAATTTTTTTTTCCTTTCCCATATTTTTTTTGAAATAAAGTTTTCAAATAAACATTATTACTTTTTTCATGCTTTTCGTGAATCCAAACATACTTAGAAGGAAAATCTGTTGGAAACCATGGAAACACACAGAGCGGAATTAAGCAAAGCACATGTAATAGCACAAACAAACTCAAACAAGAACAATCAGATTTTTACATGAAAAACCTATGCGGGAAAAAACTGCGATGCAAAGCGAGGAATAAGGCACTATAAAAGCATAATTACAATCTTACCGATTCGAACAAATCCCGAATTTCCTTCAAATCCTAAATATGCCCTTAAACCCGTAGGAACATTTTAGAAGGCCCTAACACATGTTAATCACACCATAATTCTGATTACACCTGATGTATATACTATCACAAACCATAATGGGAAACAAATCCCCCACTTACGCAACCCTTCAATGGCATGACAGTCATCGAAGATCTTTCGATGCCATCATGTAGCAACTTTCAAAACTGTTCAACGATCAAATAGAAATTTTCTTTTCGAATTTTCTCAATAAGATCGAGGAATCGAGTAGATTATCAATGGCATCGATATCTATTCGATGGCATCAAGTGATCTGTCAATGGCATCAACAAACACTGTTACAAACAGATTTGAGACATCAACAACAAAATATACAGAAATAGGTATAAGGCAGTGGCAAGAATCCTAAACAGAGAAAAGGAAAAGAGACCCCACCACATTCCAAAATCCAGCAGTGCCTAGACCGCAAATCTTAACTCTCCATCGAGATTGGATAGGGAAATCCTTTTGAATTATCCCATCAACTGCCAAATTTCTATTATATCTTGATTCAAGCAATCAGTTCGGTGGCTCGAAATTTACAGTTAAATCCAATTATAAATTATCATCCAATCGGGGGAGATTTTTGGGTATCTTTCATCATGGTAAGGCCACTATATGGGGGCCTGGATTGCCAGAAGGTGGCCCCACCTTTGCAGTTTATTTCTTGATCTACCATTCAATATTTGCCCTTTCAAGAGACCATTTTTGGCGTTCACTGCAACTTTCCAGCTTTTGTGACCAATAACACGACCTGCGGATCCTTTCCTTTCCTTTTTTTTTTTTTTCCTTTGCAGCATAGTTCTAAAACTCACTGACTCGACTTGAAACTCAGCTAAGTCAGCTCGGCAAGATATCGAGCTGAGTCTCTGGAAAACTCGGTACTCTTAAGGGACTCCTCAAGTCGACTGCTTGGATAACTGACTTGGGCCAAGTGCTGTGTAGTACCCCAATTCAATATAGTATCCCTCAAACACTTGCAATTTGGTATGTCTAAGCTGGTATCAGAACTTGCTGAATCTGAAGTGAAACAGTTGCTAGACACGGTAAGATAATCTATTCGGATCCGCGAATAATGAGAAGTTTGATCTATGTTTTTCAGGCTGATGTCAGAAAAAAATAATAATAATAATTGGGAGCATTGATTCTATTGAATTTGTCACTATAACTATGCATCGACATAGGATAGAAAGAGGAGAGAATTTCTTCAAGGCTTTTTAGTTCCTGACCCAAGAGCTACGTTACCTTGAAATCCCAAAGAGGTATTATATGCGACTCACTTGATAGACTGTTTTCTTTCTGCTCGACGACCCAGCAGCAGAACATTTGAGACCTACCTTTCAACAACCTTAGTTAATGGTCTGGTGGGACCCATCATGGGATGGGCCATGCCCTAAAATCTGCATTAAGTTGACCATTGCAACTACTTGTCATCTTTTTTTCTTTTTTTTTCAGGTTCATCACAAGATATAAATTGAAACGAGCACCGACTGAATAAGGAATGGGTGATGAAGCCACAATTACAGGTGTACACGAGTCGAACCGAGTCGAGCTTGGCATAGCTCGACTTGGCTCGGCCACTAGCTGACCCTAGCTCGAATTCAACTCGGCTCGGTCCTCGAGCCTGACTAGCCAGCTCAGCTTGGTTCGGTCAGCAGCTCGGGTCAGTTCGAGCCGAGTTCGCCTGTGCAGCATTTTCACAAACACATGGACTGCACCTTCAAATTCTCACTTTATGTAAAATAGCAACAGTGGTTTTACAGGTATTTGATGAAATACCTTGTAGGCAAAACCAAAATCAAGAAAAAAAGGGTATTTGTTTCATATACATACCTTCCTTGCCACCAGCCAACACTTCATTGAGGCATTTCATCAAACACTTGGTGAGCAACATCAATATCAAAGTAATCAAGTCACCAAACTGGTTCGATCCGAGTTGGGGTTCAATCCGAGTCAAGTTGAGCTCGGTTCAAAATTTTTTCGAGCTCAAAAAATCAGCTCAACTCGGCTCGAACTCAATTTCGAAACGAGTCAATTGAGCTTTTTCGAGTAGAGTAGAGCGAGCTAACCAAGCTAACTCGGTTCGTGTACAGCCCTACCCACAATCAATGAAGTTATCAATGAGATTGACAAAAAGATCATGTAAGTGAATCATTTTCTTGTAAAGAGGAATCATACGATCCTCACCCTGACAATGCGCCTATGCGCAAGTCTTCATTTTTTTTTTTTTTGGTTAGCTTGTTAGTACACACACCACTGTCAGTTCACACTTCACTGTTAGCCACCCCCACTAGGGAATCGATACCACCCCCTGTCAATGCGCCTATGTGCAAGTCTTCATTTTGAACAAGTGGGGTTAAATTTTTCAGTGACCCAAATCATTTTTCTGGTGGAACCATCTTGGATGGACCACAAACCAAAAATCATTTTTCCTTCCTAACTTTCCATTTGCAGGCCACCAAAAAAGTTGGGATTGTTGCCTTGAAGTTGGTATATGGACCGTCCATAATGGGTCCCATCATATCAATGGGTAGGGTCAGTGAACCATTGGCCTCACTTGTACAAACTCAGAATCTGTGGATACCGTCCATCACATTGTGGAAAAAAGGATCATAGAATATCTTGAAAACTCATGTTTTCATCTCATTGCTACCTAACCAACCATATAATCTCCTGAGATTTCTTTGCTTAATATCATGTAAAAGCCCATATCTAATTTTGCTAACTCCAACTGTAAAGTGTTGTAAAAATGCCAACCGTCTGATCCACAACTGGATATCAACCATAAACATTAAGCTTTTTTGGGTCCATCATTGTGATCTTGCATACCTCCTGTAAGATGTATTGACATCAGTCTCGTGAATTATTGCATTGGATTTGCAGGCAAGTGGTTTCTCTGTGTACTGGGCTGTTGGTTGTAACACTAGAAATGTTTTCAGCAAGCGTAAATTTGTGTTGGAAATAGATACATGGGACCCACTCAAAACTGTAAATCTTGACTTACCAGCAACCATTTTTCATATTGGGAATTGAAATAGTGCAATTTTCTAACATTTCAATTCCATCAATGAATGGAGGAGGTATTTGGGTAATTGGGACAGCCATTATCGACTCCATCCTCCATTTGCAGCCGTTGGTCTGGTCACCAGGATAATGCCACCTGACATGATTTTGGGCCATTGCTCACCCTTACAGTGACCACTACATTAATGATACAGAACATTTGCCATGTCGCATGGAATGTTAGAGACAGAAATGGCAAAGGGCTCCCTTCCACTGTCATTTCACAATAATATTTTTAATGGAGAATTTGGGCAACGATACTATGCGTATGTGAATTATGTAAGAGATGCCATGCAATGCAGGCATGATTCAAAGGTTGATGCCATCATGAAGATCACCTGTGACCCATGCATCAAGTGGCAGCCATACCGTAACTGTATAAACTCAATGGAAAAAAATAAAAATAAATAAAAAATCATCTCCCTCAATGTACATGTATGGCCCACCTAATAAGTTTTAAAGGAGGCACCCGCCTTTTACAAGACTTCGATGTGCAGCGGATGATAAGTTGGCAATAAAATGGATTAGCTAGATGTGGGTAAACCGATGACAATGTGCATTTCATTCAAGGTGCATCCCATAGTGTCATCACATAAATTCTTCATCAAGTAGAAATCAATTCGAATGAGCATAGCTGTTCTAAAACACAACCCCAAACCAACAGGTTCTGACCCATTTAATGGAGAGCAAACCATTAGTGCATGGCCCACCTGCAGTGAAGGGGGAAATAGCTATTGAACATTTAACTGGACCCTCATTCCCATCAGAAAACCTCTAGTATAATTTCACTTGATTTATGAGATTTTTGTAACATTGCACAGCGACTTGATTCTTTTTGGTCATGCAATTACTAATCCATCTTAAAACATGCTTAAGGTGTGGAACAGCTTTTGTAAGAGCCCTGCGAGGGCTACTTGCATGAGCAGGTGCCAAGGTGGCACCTGTAGTGTTCCAAGCAATTCAATTTGTGGGTTGGCCCCCAACTGTCCCTGCCCTCGCCTGAAAAATCAGACCAGCCACACTCATCGGGAAGGCCACACTTGTAAATGGATGGTTGTAAAAAGATTTGACCCACGGTCAACATTCAACATGCAAAGATAGCCAACTGATAACTGGACGAAGCTGATTTTGGCAGCCAAGATATGTAAAATAGTGGGGCCCAATTGGACCAGATCTCCAACACATGTTCCTGACGACAGGAGAGCCCACAAGCACAAGTAGCCCTAGCATCTCTCTGTTCTTTGCAGTACCTCAAGCAAAAACAAGCTCAACCAAAATATCAAGAGCTTCTTGATGGGTAGAGAAGGCTTAAAACACACCAACATGATATTAAAAGTACTTTGGAAGGAAAATAAAAAATAAAAAATGCATGTTTATTTTTTCATTAACCTGCTTGTGATGTCCTTGGAACAGGTGGAATTACAACTGATTTCAGGTCTCCGGGGTAAGGAGTCCAAAGGCCTAAACCCCCCCTACTCTCTTTCAGTCCAGTGGCATTCCCTTGAAATTCATCCAAGGACTTCACCCACTCAACCACAGATGAATGCTCCCTGGTATGCTTGTGCAATATGAACAGCGAATTGTACTCACAGTTACGAAACATAAAGAACTTGAAGGACCTGCCTAACCTGTACACAACGTAGCCAAAGCTTAGCTGATCCCTCGGGGTGAAGAGGTTGACTTCATTGAACCACAGGCAGCTGAAAAGATCATTTAAGGCAGTGTGCTCCCGTATGATGACGGCCCCCTCTGGCACATCTGCATTTTGACACTGCATCAATTGTTGTTTGGAAACTAGAAAACCTGACTCAACACAATGCCCAGCTGAGTCGATGGGTTGGCTTGATAGACTGACCCGAATCTTCATTAGGACCACATTTATTAGTCTAATATAAAATATTAAAATTTTGAGAATTCTTTTCTTTCAAATTTAATATAAATGGTGGTAAGGCAATCGTCCTCAAGCCTTTTCCCCCAAAGAAACCAGGCTCTCTTTAAAATTGCAATTTTTATCAACTTTAAAATTTCTTTTAAATTGTAAATTAAACCAAGTCGAGTCTAAAGCCCGAGTTGCAAGTAGATTCAATGAGTTTTAGTACTATGGATTAATAATATCTTTTATTTATACTGTGGACTATTATATCATGAAATAAGCAAGGGAAATGTGCTAGGAGTTTCCTTCTCTTACCA
The DNA here is from genome assembly GCA_021015155.1 of Magnolia officinalis. NCBI lineage: Eukaryota > Viridiplantae > Streptophyta > Magnoliopsida > Magnoliales > Magnoliaceae > Magnolia > Magnolia officinalis. The sequence continues at coordinate 4,221,318 of JAJHSJ010000015.1, read as the reverse complement.
CTGAGTGTATTTTTCATTGGATTCCATGGTTCCATTCCCTCGTAACGGTATATTTTCATGTGAAGATCGATCAGCGGCCGAGCATAGCGCTTCCTTCTTTTGATCGCATCAGCCTCCTCATAAATACTTTGGTGGTGTTTATGGCGCGCAATAGCGAACGTGTGCTTCCCACGCCAGAGATACCTGAAAATCAAACAGATGCAACCATTTACATGTTAAGGGAGGGCCAGTTTGGTAAGACTAATGCAAATGTACCGATAAAGACTCAAAACCCAGGATGGCAAAATGTCAACACACAAATCTAGAAAGTTGCCTAATGAATGCATTGAGGAAACGTGAAAATGTTAATTTAAGGCCTGTTTGGATAGCAAAAAAAAAAAAAAAAAAAAAACAAAAAACAAAACAAAAAGGAAAAGAAAAGAAAGTGAAGCACTTCTCTCATGATGGGATGCTTCACTATGTTTGGAAATCAAAAATAGCAGCAGATTCCACATAGCAATCAGGACGCAGATTGCGTCCTACCCCCGCCCGGATGGTAATCCGTCCGGGCAGGGCTCTGTGTGGCCCACAGTGATGTGAGTGTTTTATCCACGCCGTTCAACGTTGTTTTCAGATAATTTTAATATGTGAACCAAAAAATGAGGCGGGTCCAAGGCTTAAGTGGACCACACCAAAGGAACCTACACTGATAATGACACCCACCGTTGAAACCTTTCTAAGGGCCAACGTGATGTTTTCTTTACCATACAACCTATTCATAAGGTCATGTAGACGTGGATGAAGTAAAAACACAAATATCAGCTTCATCCAAAACTTCTCCGGCTGCTAAGAAGTTTTTAATGGTGGACGTTCAATCCCCACTTTGTGGTCCACTTAAGCCTTGGACCAGCCTCATTTTTTGGTTCACAAATTAAAATTATCTGAAAACAGCGTTGAACGGCGTGGATAAAACACTCACATCACTGTGGGCCCCACAGAGCCCTGCCCGGACGGATTACCGGGGTAGGACGCAATCCGCGTCCATAGCAATCATTATGCTTTTCCAGAGTCAATTCTCCAGCACAGTATACGACGTGAGCATTGTTTCACAAAAATTTAAAATATATATATATATATATATATATATATATAGATATATATATATATATATATATATATATATATATATATATATATATATATATATATATATATTTGATATCCAAACAAGTACCCTGAAATGGAATTCATGGTAATCCATGTTTGAAATAGTGCATGGGGATATCCAAACAAGAACCCTGAAATGGAATTCATGGTAATCCATGTTTGAAATCGTGCATGGGAATCATAATTGGGAGAGTGTTACGTTTTATTCTCTTCCAGCTATCCAAACATGCCCTCCAGTTAAATATATGAGAGAGGAACAGGGGAAAAGATACTCGCCCAAGGATACACATGGTATACATGGGCCTCAAGTATATGTGGGGCCAATGGTTGGTGCTCCAGAAATTGATGTGATGGGCTCCACCATGGATGAACTGTGCCCCAAATGTTTCCTTGATGGGAGAATCGTAGATCAGCAGCCTACAAATGGAAATTTCGAAAAGAATACAGAAAAAGACCTTGATCAATGGAAAAGAAAAGGCCAAAGATTGGATGGCTAGATTCATCAATTGATGAACAGGACCCATCAGATCAATGGAATGGATCATCTAGCCATGGGGTCCACTTGTACAAACTGAGAGCCTGAGGATACTAATCCTCAGAACGAGGAACATATAATTCCTCATTTGTCCACCTCAGTAATGAAAATGCTGAAGTTGAAAACAGGCAAAGATCACACCACCTTTCAAGAATAAGCAATGGATCAACTATAAGCTCCATCTTCCCATCGATCCAGATGGTATACTGAGCCTCTGGAAATAGCCTGTGGGTTAAAATCTTTGGGACCTTCCCATTCCTTCTGGGCTCATCATATGGAGGATGGTGCAACACCACGATTCGCCAAATACCAACCCATTTGCCACCGTGCCTGTCCTCTCTGACGCTAACATTCTGCTTGATGAAATCAAGGGACTTTTCGTCTACCACCATAAGAAAGCAAAAAAGTTTTTGGGAACGGAGGCTTATATTCGAAGGTTGATGGGGCGTATCATAACCATCAAAAATGCCAGAGGCAACCACAAATCTACATTTCTTGGCATATTTTACATCTACAGCATCCATCTCTACACCCCCATTTTGCATGAAACCGCAGTGCACCTGAAAGACGTAGCGAGTGACAAACAATACCAACTTTTTGAGATTTAGGGATTTAAATGACCAATCCAACCAGCGGTTTCTACACTATAGGGATGAAATAGGCTATACAATAGAATAGAAATCTTGATTCATCTTGATATAAAGAATCAACTTATCCTACAGCATAAAACAAGATTCACAGAAGTATAAGCTGCGAGTATATGGCAAATCTCAGTCATGTATACAAGCATGGTACAGCTACCAAAATTCTCTATGAGGTGTAAAGTCCAAGTCTATTAGAAGGGGATGAGAATTATTATGAATGGCAAAAAGAAAACATGCACAGTATGTAGTTTAACCATGATTAGCTTTAAATTATGTTGATGGGCCCCATCAAGTATTAAAAGGGCATAACATGCTTCTTGTAGGTTTTTTTTCTTTTTGAAGCGATAATAGCGAATTTTATTAAGAGAAAAGGCCAAAGGCCAAAAAATACAAAGAAAAGCAAAACAAGAAATAAAACACAAAGATTTTACAACTCGAACCAATTAACTGGAAACTGATCAGCAACTAATATATTAGCAGCAGCATGCCCCCATTCTACTCTGTTAGTTTTGAAACAAGAATCGCTAGAAACAGAGTTTCCTGTACACATCAAACTTGAGTGCAAAGACTGGAATAAGAGAATAATTGTTTTATATTCTTTTTTCTCTGCAAAAATTTGAATGAGAGAATAGTTGTTTTATCTCCTTTTTTCCAGTGTTGAGAAGGGAACCCATATCCTTAAGACAATTGATACATAGAACCAATACTTGTACAAGGTGCGAAAGTCCCATGGATAAAAGAAGAAAAAAAAAAAAATGGCCCTTGTGCAAATTTGAAGAAATGGTCCCCACCAAATCAACGGCTTCAATTTCATCCAAATTCTTTGACTTCATAAGCGTAAAGACCTCTTTATTCCACAATTGGATATCTTTGACCACTTGGAGCTGAGAGGTTTAAAAAAGGTTTGAATTTTGAGGTTTAGAAAAGGTTTGAATTTTGAAACCCAACCTTGGAGAGAATAGTGCCCTTGAATGTATGTCATCGGCCAACTCACTTATACTAGGCAGAGTCTATGCAATAATAACATAGAATTTCAAGATAAAAGCAATATGACTATCTTTTGTATAAGACGATCCTGTTCTTATCTTTAAAAACCACTTTGAGGGAGAGGACTTGGCATTGAAAATCCTATTACACATACCTTCATGGTTGAATTCAGTTTAAAGCTATCTTCTCTTTGCTTCCAGCTTTGATGCCCTCCAAATAGTGGAGGAGATTGGGGTTCAGCCTTTACATGCTCGTCCACCAAATAATATGATAGCTTCTGAGGAATCGTGTCAGGAACTCCTCTCTCAGGAATGACTATGGAATTCGGATCATCCTTGACAGGAATTGGACAACCTAATTGCATTATCAGCATGGAAGAATGAGTATCAGATCCTCTGTATAACAAAACATGCCTAAGAATAGAGGTTCTGTTTTATTATAATCTTACGGTGTTGTTTCGGAATGAGTCCCATATTGTCCAACATGATAAACACCTTGCTGTCTTTTCTACAAATACCTGCCAATTCAGACACAGAAAACTAGTACATACATAAAATGGAACTCAGAGAAAATATGAAATATCATTACCACAATGTGGACAAACCTTGATTCTATATATTAAAAGAGAAAAAAGCAGCAACATCCTTGGAGAACAGAATGAATTAACATTATCAACCTAGAAGAAACAGAACTACACTCACAGTAACTCCTACATTTGTTGTCTAGTTAGAGAACAGGTGTCAACCATTTTCTTAAGAGGGCCAGTTGTAGGGAACCCCTGTACAGCTTACCCATCCAGGATCCCATCATACACATGGCAGAGGGGAAGGTGGATCAGGACCATCCATATCATGGATCATGCATGGATGGTCCACAGTTCAAAAAATACCAACCAGAAAAATCCTACCCATCACTTCCACCCACAATTTTCTGGTTAATAGTTCTTTTTTCACTGTACATTTGAAGAACACTAGTAGCTAAGATCCTCTAACCAATGTGGTTTCTGGACAGCGGTCCATCTATGATAGGGCACACTAGATTTATGGTCCCAATCAACCTTTGTGTCTACTACATGCGACATGTACAACGGCGGGTGGGTTGTAAGGAAGTTCTCAGAACCAGAGTATTGTATCACTTCATTCTTGAGATGAGCCTATACAAACTTTCTTGTTAAAATGAGGTGATTTTGAACTTCCATAATTTTTATTTAGTGCTCACCCATACCCCCACCCTCACCCCCACACTCGGGATCTATGGTCCCAATCAACCATTTTGTTACCACACATACAACATGAGGTACATTGTAAGGAGTTCCCGGAAAACCAGGGTATTGAATCACTTCCAATATTGAGATGAGCATTGTGGAAGTTCTCTTTATTAAAATGAGGTGTCTCGAACTTTTACAATTCATAATTGTTAGTGCACTGATTTGTGCATCTTGTTTGTCAATCACGCGAGTCCTTGTGTCATATAGTCGGTTGGGCCTTTGGAAGTTGAAGACCGAAGACACAAGAGTACAAGAGCATTGAGGAACGAAAAACGGGTGAATGAAGTGCCTTGGTTGCCCTAACCCTTGACTCAAAACAACCCTTGAACCTCTAGATGATCTTAACTTAATAGGAAAACTTTATTGATCATCTCTTAGCCTTAGGAACCTAATTATAACATGATAAGTAAGGCTAGAGGAGGTGCGAAGCTGCTGTGAAAACATACGCTCAAAACAGCAGACTTCGAGTGATGCTCAATCCAATCAAGCAGACCTCAAGGGATCTTTGATGGCATCGAAGATCCCCTTGTTGGCATCAAAGGGAAGTCAGATATGTCCAGTAAAAAATTCACCTTTTATTTGATCTTGTATGGCATCAAAGACCACTCTCGATGGCATCGAACAAAGAGTCAGATATGCCCAAGAAGAAATAAACATTTTATTTGATTTTCTCGATGACATCGAGGTCTCTCCTTCGATGGCATCGAAGCTTCACTTCGATGGCATCGAAGACCACTCGATGGCATCAAAAGGTAATTCAGATATGTCCAACAAGAAATATATCATATTATAGCATTCAAGACCTTTCAATGGCATCGACAGAGCCATTATCTGTCTATTTTCTTACCGTTGGAATTCGAACTTTTTATAAAGGTCATTTGGTTCTTGGGCATTCTCATGAGTTTTTGGTGCAATAAAAGCTTAGGTGATTCCATGATCATATCCCTCATCCCAAAGCCTCTAAACCAAAGAGTTTTAAGTCATCTTCTTTGAGATTAACACTCTAATGAGGATTTCAACCTCCACCTTTAAGATGTGTTTGAACTCCTCCATTTTCTATATAGTAGACTCAACCTATATCGGCATATCATTGTCTAAAATCATCTAGAAGACGCATCTAGGTGAACCCCCAGAAAATACAATTTCTCATTAGTTGTAGGAGATTCAATCAACCTCCCATCACCTTGGGTCACCTCAAAGGAGCGATACATGCAAGGTGTTAATCTTGGAGCTAGAGCCTTAGCAAAGCATCGACATCATAATTGAAGGAGCGAAAGGGAGCTGATTGAAGCACAGAAGAGCATCAATCAAACTACTTAAGAAGGCGCTACAAAAGGGGCTCAATCTGACAAGTTGTCAAGTATAAGATTATGTATACTTTCATTCCTTGTGTAGGATTGAGGGTAAGTTTGTGACCCAAACTCGAATAGGTTCTTGTGTACGACTTTAGCTCTTGCGTAGGGCCTAAATCCAGGTTCATGTGTACAACATTGGCTCTTGTGTAGGGCCTAAATCATAGGTTCTTGTGTAGGACATTAGCTCTTGTGCAGGGCCTAAATCAAGTCCTTGTGTAGGCCACCAGACACGAGTGTGTACATGTTAGTCTCCATAGGAACCTTCGACGGTAGTAAACGTAGGTGTTTGGACTAGTACCATGGTTGTTGGTTAGCCTACAAAAACCATCTAAAGTCTCTTGCAAGATCTTCCAACAGGAGTATACGTCAGTAGGTTCTTGTGTAAGACCTAGATTTGTGGCGAGCATATAGAAAACCACGTAAAGTTTCTTGCAGGAGCCCTTTCTTGTATAGGATTGTAAAGGTTAAAGATTAACCTAATTTAAAATGTTCGATAGTCAAATCCGGTACACTTATGGGTTGAGTTTATCTGCCAAGAGTGGAGTAGGGAAACAGAACCACTAAACATGCTTGTGTTTGGAATTATCATTTGTGAACTTCTTTAATTATGCTTATGTGATTGAATGTTTAATTATTTGTATGCATAATTAGATGAATGTTAGGACTTGATAATTAGCACATTCCACACAAATGTACACTATAATGTTATAGACTACTTGCTTTATTGGCATATCACAATCTATGTAATTGGACCCTCTGTTGGCTTGGAAGCCTTATAGTTAATTGCATTGCTTAGCTTATGATACAAGACAACTAACCACTTGCTCTAAAAGCTCGAACTGATAGAGGGTGACAAATCAATCCCTTTATCTCATAGCCCAGACCCCACTTCCCATGGGTTAGGACCTCGACCGAACCCTCCTCATGGGCCCCACTTCACACAACTCACCCATCCCGAGTATGTCCCTGCATCCCATAGGCTACCCCACTCGAGCCCGGTTTGAAAACACTCCTGCATTAATCACACACGGTAAAGAGTCTAGAACACGAGACATCCCGCTCTTATACCAATTTGATGCGTGACAACTAGTCACTTGCTCTTTGAACTGATAGAAAGTGGCGAATCAATCCATTTATCTCATAGCCCAAACCCCACATCCCATCGGACCGAGTTAGGGCTGACCTGACTCAAGCGACATAGCCTTCATTCCTTAGCTCCACCAAGCTTCCGCACGCGCAACCGTGGTAATCGATTACACCACAGGCGAATTTTCAATAATTGCTGCTAAACACCTACCCCACATTTACAAGAGGTAGTTGTAACTAGTAAGGTAGTTTCCCAAAAAAATTACGGTACCATATCACTTCCATTCTTGTGAGAAGCATTGTGAAAGCAATCTAGTTAAAATGAGGTGACCTTTTAACTTCCGCAATTAACAGCTAATGCTTTATATATATATATATATATATATATAAGGCAAACTAAACTAGCTTGGTCCTCATTTCATATGGGAGTTTATAAGAAGTGTGATCCAATTTTTTGTCAAAGAAAACGTGGCAACATTTCATGGAATATGAATTGCAGAATGTCTGTTGCAGTAAATGGTCATAGGATCCAGATAAGAAACAAAAGGCCGCAAGTAATGATCTAAAGCACGGATCCCCCAAAGGGTTCTTCAAAAGCTCGCGTGGCCTGCAGCAGGGCGACCCATTATCCCCACCTTTGTTCCTCATTATCGGAGAGGCCCTTTCCATAATGTTACAAAAAGGAGAAGAGGAAGGTCTCATCAGTTGTATTAGCGTGAAAGGCATGCCAAAGGCAATTTCCCACATTCGATACGCGGACGACACTTATTTTCTGCAAGGCAGATCTTGCGCTGGTAGATAATTTGCACTCTGTTAGTCGTTGTTTTGAGGTGGTGTCGGGTCTAAAAGTGAATCTGGCGAAATCAAAATTATTCGGCATCAATATGGAGCTCAAGGAGGTTTCGGATTACGCTCAGAAGATGGGTTGTGCAGCGGCCTCGTTCCCTTCTTCCTTTATTGTCCTTCCTCTATGTACTGGGGCACCCCCAAAATCTGCGTGGGACAAGGTGATAAATCGTGTCAAATCTTATCTGGCCAAATGGAAGTGTCATTTTCTCTCGAGAAGCGGTCGGCTCACTCTCATAAAAGCGACCCTGTCCAATCTGCCTGTGCACCTCATGTCCCTCTTCAGATGCCCAGCTAGCATTCTGAAGATGATTGATAAGCTGAGGCGGGAATTCTTCTAGAACTACAAAACTGACAAAAGTAAACATCATCTTGTCAAGTGGAAGCAGGTGTGCTGCAGTTTTAAAGAAGGGGGTGTAGGCATAAGGGACCTCAAGGCGATGAATGGTGCTCTTTTGGGGAAATGGACTTGGAGACTTGGGACTGAAAATGACAACCTATGGAATCAGATGATCAAATATAAATATGGTAGCTCCATAGGGGGCCAGTGGTCTAAGCCCTCTACTACCTACAGGGCCTCAGCTATTTGAGGGGAATTTTGTATATGCAAAAGCAGGTGCTTAAGGGGGTTGTTTTCGACCTAGGGAAGGGAGACCGTGTTCGGTTTTGAGAAGACACCTAGCTGGGAGATGCTCCTCTGAAAGATCTTTATCCTTCTATCTTCCAGCTAGCCCCGAGCAAAGAAATCATGATCAACAGATGTGCTGTAATATCTGGTGAAGAGACAGTCTGGAACATGGTTTGCAGAAGACACTTACAGGACTGGGAGGCCTCCGTATATGTTGATCTTCTTCAAAGACTTCAGAACATCAAGCTGGATTCTTCATCTGCCGATCGCATCATGTGGAGATGGGAAAAATCTGGTGCTTTCTCCGTAAAGTCGCTATATCAAAAGCTATCCTCTTCTCCTGCCACGCTTTCTCCTCCATCTTCCCTCATCTGAAGACGTGGGGCCCCCCTAAAAATTCTGGTGTTCGGCTGGCTCGTGGGGCAGAAAAAAATTCTGACGATCGATAATCTGAAAAAAAAAAAAAAAGGGGAATGCCAATCGTCAACATCTGCTTGTGTTGCATGAAGGGAGAGGAAACTATCAATCATCTCCTCCACTGTCCGTTCATAGCGTCTGTTTGGTCAGATTTTCTGCAATGTTTTAGGATAAGCTGGTGCAATCTGGGTTCGGTTGATCTCCTTCTTCATGCTTGGTATGGTGTTAGCCTGGGCAAGCTGTCAACGCGGCTGTGGAATGTCGATTCTAGCAATTTGGTGGGCCGTTTGGATAGAGAGAAACAGTAGATGCTTCGACAACATCTTAAATCTAGTGAACAGTATTAGCTCATATGCTAAACGTATGCTTGTTGAGTGGGCAGCGTCTGACGCTAGGTTTAGAGATTTTGATTTTCTCTTTTTATCCATGTTGTAAGGTCCACCTTCTCAGCGGACTGCCTCTTTTGTTGGGTGTTTTGCTTCATTTTTATTTTTTCCCTATCCTGTTTTGTTCTCTCTTTTCCTTCTAATGAATTTTCAGTGATCTTTAAAAAAAAAAAAAAAAAAAGTAATGATATAAAGCACCTACATGTCATGCTGAAAAGCCATGTAATGATCTAAAGCACCTACATGGCATGCTGAAAGGCCATGACCTTGTATGAAGCTCCACTACCAAGGCAGTAGCTTGGCCATCATTTCATGTGGGAAGTTTATAAGAATTGTGATCCTCTTCTTTCTTTTTCTTTTTTTTCTTTTTTCTTCTCTTCACTTGCCTTTTTTTGGGTTATAGAAGAGGCAGTAACTTTTCATGGAATATGAATTGCAAAATGTATGTTGCAGTAAATGGTCATAGGATCTGGATAAGAAGCAAAAGGTATGCTGCAGTAACCTCTCTTTGGGGGGGGAGGTTGGTTCTCAAAGTAGGGGCAGTAACTTTTCCTGGAATGTGAATTGCAGATGGTATGTTGCAGTAAATGGTCATGGAAACCAGATAAGAAACAAAAGGCTGCAAGCAATGACATAAAGCACCTACGTGGCATGCCCAAAAGCCATGACCTTGTATGAAGTGATGGCTTACATCTTTTTTTTATTAGTTGTGTATGTCTACCAACACAATCAAAGCTAGAAGGTCTCTTCCATTCAGCATCTAAAGTGACCCAAAGTCGTAATTTTTTGGAAGGCATCAAAATGGGTTATCAACATGATTTCATGCGCTGAGTTACCTATCCTAGAGAAGATTTTAGTTACGCACTACATGAATAGTATTATAGTTCCTACAAATTTGGGGGGGACTAATCTATGCATGTGTACTTGCAGAAGCACTACAGACTTGTCGTGCATGTAGGGCTGTCAATTGGTTGGGCTCAGGCCAGGCAAAATCAAAATTTTGAATAGGCCCAGCCTGAAAAGTTCAAAATCCAGGCTGAGGCCAACCCCAGGCCCGGCCCATTGACAGCCCTACATGCATGCGTGTGCTCAGAAATCCATGCAAACAAGCATGTCCAATGTGAAAAGCTCAAGTGCTGTTCCACTTCATTTATTTTTCAAATATTGCAGCTCAACTGAAACCATAAATGGCATTGCATTCAAGATGTTCTATTTTAGTCTCTTGTGTGCATAGATGGGCCAATCTCTCAGCAGATGCAGTCATAGACAAAAGAATCAAGATGGCTTCTCATGTAGGGATCTGCAGTTGCTTTCGGATAAACTCGGCCACTGACAAGCTTGGGCAATGTAACAAGGTCAGTGTTCGAAGTATCAGTATCACTATAAGTTTCGCTGGTCAGGGTACAGAAACAATATTGATATCACCAATAACTGGAATTGTGGGGAAACATGGGGGAAACAGTGGACTTTTTCAATGAAACTTTAGGAAATGCTAAAATACATGTATTTGCATATTTAGGAATTAAAAAATTTGCAAAAAGAATGCATACATAATAAGCCTCCATTTAATGGGGCCTAAAAGCATATGTTGTTATAAGAAATCAGTCCAACAATCTCATCCATCCCATCTATCCATCCAACCATCCAACCCTTCATCCAAACATCCGTCAATGCTTCAAAATATTGACAACACATGATATTTCGCCGAGGAATTGTCGACAACTGGAAAGGAAATGAAAGATTGTGGTCTCGATATCGCACATGTTGCAATAACGATAATTTCGTGATATTATTGTTGAAAAATTGAACATTGCATACAACCATGCGCCCATAAAAAAATTGAAAAGGAAACTTTTTTAATAAATAGATTTTTGGGGATATCGATACACTGGCGATATTATCGAAATATCGCCGATAGATTAGTGGTACAAACAACACTTGGAATTTACACAATAAAAAATGTTGACGATATCGATACAATGGAGATACTTAGCAATACATCGCTGATACCTAGAAATTTTTTATATTACTAGTGTTATCAGTATCGTTACCAACGTTATTGGTATCATTAAGTTGGAGATGCAGATAATATCGAGGATACTCCGAACAATGAACGAGGTCACTTTACTTCCAAAAAGATTTGTGTCACCAATGTCGGACATGTCAGACACATTCAACTAATACGGCAAAACCTCATTTAACTTTTATTATGATACTTTAGCAATACGTATATACCATTTACATAATCCCAATGTCTTTCTAGTTATGAAAATGCATACCTCTATGTCATATGCATTTATGAACTTCCCGAATATATTTCTCACAACCATAGCATTTCTAGTTTTGAGTTCCCAGTTTTCTAGGGTCCTTGTGTCTAATAAACACCGACATGCTTGCCCATGTCCATGTCCCAGATACATGCAACTCAGGCTATTTCTTCCTCATTCAGGGGATGCTCACTTTTTTTTCCTTTCTTGCATCTTGTTGTGTAATCTAGCGAGAGAGAGAGAGAGAGAGAGAGAGAGAGAGAGAGAGAGAGAGAGTTCAAAAGAAGCTTCATCATCATCTTTATCTAAAGCCTTGTCCCAATTAATTGGGGTTGGCTAAATGAATCATGCTTTGCCTTCCACCCTTCCAAGGGCCAGACCTTCAGTTAGACCATAAGTCATCAAGTCTTATCTTACTACCTCCATCCACGTCCTTTAGGCTCACCTTGCCCTTTTGGATCCTTCAACTTGTACCAACTCACGCTTTCTAACCGGCACAAATCTTGGTCTCCGTTGCACATGACCAACCATCTAAGTGTACTTTCCTCATCTTATTACCTATTGGTGCTACTCCCAAGTTCCCTCTAATGTATTCATTTCTGATTCTATCTTCTTTGACTTGCCACTCATCCATTTCAAAATCCTCATTTCAGCTACAATCATCCCATTGACATGTTGTTCCTTAATTGCCCAACATTGTCCCATAAATCATGGATGGTCTAATACGCCCTAGCATGAGTTTGGAATGTCATATTGTTCAGATTCATGATGAAAGTTATGGCATAATTTTGACACCAGCTACCATCCTAACGCAACCCTCCTTTATCCAGGCTGGGGACCAGCAATGAGAGCACAAAACTCCCACGGACACGATGTAATATACTATTACACAGGTTGACGACAATCAAGCGCCATCTAATAGTCTCTTACATAGTCCAAAAGAAGTGTCAAGGAAGAAAGCAGAATTGTCAAAGCTGCTCCATGAGTATTTGAAACTATATCATATCTCCATTCCCAACAATTCTTAGGACACTAATTGCCACAGGCGTTAGAAATAAATCAGCCTAACTTACAATTCACATTAAACCAATCAGTATAACAAATTTAACTACTAGGCCAACACTTTCTCCACGATACCTGAAATGAAAGCAACGGAAGATTGGCATGACCATACGTGAAATAATAATGCGACAAGAATGAGTAACATCCATAGGATGCCTCCCACAAGAGCCAATCGTATAAAACCCCTCTTCCAAATAATCTTCATTGGAATGTCTTGGGAGAACCTGCCTGAGAAAAGAAAACCATCTTCAACATCTGCATTCACCAAAGAGTTATGTATGTCATGCATCCCACAAGGCCAACTCCATTGAGGTATATCAAAGCAAGTCCAGACTCCAAACCTAATCCTACAGAGAAAATGCCTTCCATTAAAATGTGTTTCTACCTTTGTTTTTCTGGCTTTGATTATTTCGGTCTGTTCTGCGGGTTGCCCTTGAAGAGAAAGAACGCCGAATATCAGTCTCCATTGTTCCCCTCACATCTTTCAAGGAAGGAAATGAATGTACATATTTATCAAGTCATCAAACACCAAATAAGTCAATTTGACAACAGTCTTTGGAAGTAAGTAATGACTAATAATCTTACTAATTAGTGTGTGACAAGACTGAAGTTATTCATCTCAACTCCTGGCCACGCTAAAATCCCAGCATAAGTGACAAACAACTGCAAAAATAAACATATTTCCGATTTCAGTCATATTGGTTTCAACCCGTCAGAAAACAATAGGTCTAGCGATTCATAGTTCATGCATACAAGTAGATTTCAAACATTGCAGCAGATGTCAAAACTACAGCTGGACACAGGTTCAAATTTTTTTAAATATACTCCCATAGGAAGTGACTAGATATTCTTATACATGCTAGTTCGAATGAAATTTACTGAGAACAATAGCTACTCATTTAATCCCCGGTTTGGCTCCAAATGGGGTTTAAGCCTCAAATGCCCTTTGGAGTGTGCGTCCAAATGGGCCCTAAATCAGGTAAGCTCTGCCATGGATATGACTTGACACAAAAATCAAGCAATTCCACTCATTTGTCCGGCCATGCATTTGAATGTGAAACTTCAGCAATCTTTTTAAATCATCCTTGGTTTTCACATGTGCGCCTGCCTGGTCAGTTGACTGTCCTGATTTTGTGCCAGGCCATCAATGCACATGAGCTTAGCAAAAAGCACCATCATTATTACTAGGAAAATAGTCCTGCAAGGTTTACAGAGGACCCCATTGGCACTCTCCTGGTCATCTATTTTAAGGAGACAGTGGAAGGCTGTGGTCTCAAGGACAAAAATTTGTGAGGACTGGACCTCTCAATGTTAATATTACAAAATGCATATCTGACTAGCTAGGCATAAGACATTTCTCAACTACTCAAATTTCCTTATAAAATCCAAGCAATTCTTCAAATGATGATAATGATGATAAAAATAGTAGTGGGAGTAGCAGACTAAGGCAAGAGTGAGAGAGAGAGAGAGAGAGAGAGAGAGAGAGAGAGAGTACCCAGAATACCCTCTTTTAAACCAGATCAAACCCATTTCCTTGCTACAGAATCGTCAAAACCCACATGCCCAACATTTCGACAGAATCATCAAAAGGACAAGGGGTGGTGTTGTATAACAGACTTAGGTAAGATCTGAGCTAATTTCTATAATTTATTTCACTGAAAAATGAACATTCTTAAAGACCCAGCATTAAACAACACAAAATTCAAAGTTTGGTAACTGTTAACGCATGAGAAATATGGGCCATCCAGCTGTACGGCCCACCTAATGGATATGGATGTGGGCCATACACCTTCTCTTGTCTATTCTTTAGGGATCATTCGGATGCCTGTAAATGGTTTAAGTTGTAAATGATTTACAGGTGTAAATCACAGGTGTAAATCATTTACAGCCTGTCCTGTTTGGCTTTAAGATGTAAATGATTTACATGTAAATGATTGTCTATGTTTGGATAGCCTGTAAATGGTTTAACTCCTGTAAAGGGAGAGCCACTCTTTCCATTTATAGCTGTTAGACTGTAGTGGAATGTTTCTTTAGTATGTTGCACTATTTTCTTATAGTCATTCTTCTTGTTGTAAATCCGGCAAAGAACCCAATCATCTAGCTACAACAAAAAGATTTCCTAATGAGCCCAATTAAAATTTTCCCATAGTTTCCTACCAATTCTTATATTAAGTTATTGCTCTATATTATAGGTATTTTGAATCAGTGGGCTCACTTTTATAGCTAACTTGATGATTGTTTGACCTTAAGAATTGGCTTAAATATTTATCTAGATGAGCCTAACAAAATTGTATATTTGGTGCCAAGTCTTTTTTTTTTATGTAATCATAACATATTGGAATGATTCCCTACGCTAAACTTGATTCGATGTAAATATAAAGCTTCTTACCTATAAGTAACTTACAG
This sequence comes from Magnolia officinalis, assembly GCA_021015155.1. Lineage (NCBI taxonomy): Eukaryota > Viridiplantae > Streptophyta > Magnoliopsida > Magnoliales > Magnoliaceae > Magnolia > Magnolia officinalis. The sequence continues at coordinate 4,206,286 of JAJHSJ010000015.1, read as the reverse complement.
GTTATCCAAACACAAAAACCAACTTACCTGTAAGTGACTTACAACCTACATTCAAACAAGATTACCTGTAAGTGACTTTCACATGTAAATGACTTACCTGCAAGTCACGACTTAAAGAACTTACAGGCATCCAAACACGCCCTTAACATTGCAGATACACAATTTGATTCTGGAGCTAGTTATAACAGTTTACATGTGTGCGAAAATACAAGAAAAAAAGAAGTAATTTTTGGTGAATGGTCAGACAACCAAGCGGGGAGAGGGAATGGGTAACAATGGGAGTGAGAAATGAACTCGCACCCATTTAGCTGCCCCCACACCTAACCCATTAGAGGCAGGGCTCAGGTGTCCAAAAAGAGGGGTTGTTTGACACCCTAGAAAAGTACATATCTGGAAATGGGCTTAATTCATGTGTTTGGACGGCTGAAAGAACAGGTGAAACAGATTCTAGTTGGAATTGAAAATTAGGATCTGAAAATCAAATAAGTGATCATTCACGAAGAAAAATCCACCCAATCTAAAACAATCACCACTTTTAACACTAGAAATCACAACAAGTATCAAACGAGAACGGATCAGACCCCAATTTTCTACTATCTACGCCAAAACCCCACTGATTTCAACAAATCGAAGCAGTAAACCATCAAATCTAATGAAATCAACATCGAATCAAAAAAAAAAAAAACTCGACCACAAAAATGCTAAAAAAAAATTCATAGAATCATCAGATTTTCCAGCAGAAAAAGGGGGGGAAAGCGAAGATAGAAGGGATCTGACCGTCTCAGTCCTTGTCAAACATGTTAAACGCCTCCTTTTACTCAGAGATATGATCGTCCGTGAGCTGATCCGCCATTTTTTCTCTGAAATCGAGCAGAAAACGATGGAGATGGAAGAGGAAGAAAATCTCAGGGAAGGAAAGGGTCTTCCAGGGCTTTATACCACGAGATTAGGATTGCGTGCTACCCCACAACCTAGCTAGAAACGGACGATCCTATCAGGGGATCCGTGGAGAGAGACAGAGAACGGGAAGGGAGATCGAGAGGAAGAGGGGGAGAGGAAGGAGAGAGATCGAGAGGAAGAGACAGACGAGAGGGAGGGTATGAGGGCGCCCGCGCACGAGAGAGAGAGGATTAGAGCGAGAGAGAGCCAGAGGAGCCAGAGGAGCCAGAAGCGGATTGCGTACCGACTCAGTACGCTCAGCGTACTGAGTAAACTATGTGGGGCCCACCGTGAATTCATGTTGTTTATCCCCTCCGTCCATCATTTTAACAAATAATTTTAGATCTTTAGCCCAAAAATGAAACATATCAAAAGCTCAAGTAGACCACCCCACCAAAAACACTATTACTTGATCGTCCACCGTTGAAAAGTTTTCGGGGGCTTCACTTCATCCATGTTTGTGTGATCTTATATTCTTATGAACAGGTTGATAACAAATAAACATCATATGAGGCTTCGGAAAGGTTTCAGCGGTAGAAATCAATACTTCCACTATTTTCTATTGAATGGTCCACCTGAGCTTCAAATATGCTACAATTTTAGGCTTAACCCCTAAAATGATGGAAAAAAATAGATGGACAATGGGTAAACTGCATGCATTCATAGTGGGCCCAACCGAGTTTACTCGGTACCATAAGAGCATACAACTCACACGCAGTACCATAAGAGCAGACAACTCATACTAGTCTCGCATTAATAATGTGATGTCACACGTTGTGGGCCCACCATGATGTATGTGTTGTATCCACACCGTCCATCCATTTAGAGAGATAATTTTAGGGCATGAACTAAAGTATGAGGCAGATTCAAAGTTCAAGTAGACCCAACCACAAAAAACAGCAGAGATTGAATGCCTACCATTGGAAGTTTTGGATCAAGCTAATATTTATGTTTTCCCTTATTTCATGTTAATATTAACCGATAAACAAGTTGGATCTCAAATAAACATTATGGTGGGCCCTAAAAAGGTTTCAATGGTGGGTGTCATTATCCCACTCTTTTCTATGGTGGGGTCCACTTGAACTTTAGACCTACCTCATTGTAACGCCCAGTTTTCGAAAATTATAAGACTTGATTTTTGAAAACTCAAGTGTTAACTTTTAAATATAGTTAAATTTTAAGTACATTTTTTGTTCTTTATTTTTCTCGGAATTAGCAGTTTAGCAGAAGAGGAATAAATCAAGCATAGAGGGAAGTCCCAATAAGCATATCCAAATATTCAAGTAACTGCACTAAGGCTTATACAAACCAACATCCCAATATTACAAATAAATAAAAGAAACAATTAGATACATAAAACAAAATAACATTTTATCTAGTCTTAAATTGCAAGATCATGTAGTAGCTCTTGGGTAAACTTTGTACCTTGCTCCTCATCCACCTGAACATAAATATCATTTGAGTCATCTGCACTACATGTACGGTTATATATTCAAAGGATGAGTGGTCAAGCTTATTAATGTAAATTCCCATCAAAATTACACACCGCCGCATTAATTAAGCATAGTTTAAACAAGGAAACATACAAAACAATTCAAGATGCGATCTTATTTGAATGAATGGATGCATAAATACACATCAACTGGGAATGTACATCCAGTCGACCAAATGAATGGACCTTTCAAATAGTCAGTCCATTCATGCAAGAGAATGAACCTTTCAAATAGGCATTTCAAATAGTTGGCTCATTCATGCATGGGAATAGGCATTTCAAATAGTCGGCTCATTCCTAATAAGAGGGTGGACCTTTCAAACGGTCATACAAGAGATGTTCTTAAGTAATGCATGTTTTGCATGCTTAAATGGTAAGATGGCAATGTTGTCACACTTCAATTTTTGCTATTTACTATATATTTAGTTCAATTTGCTATTCAAGTCAATCGAGCATCCAAATACACCCAAAATGATATTTAGTCCATTTTCTTATTCAAGCCAATCTTTTGAATTTTGTGAATGGAATTCCTATTAAACAATCTTGCAAATTTTATTTTGACGACTATCAGGTGTAACATATTAAAATTAAAAAATAATAATAATAATAAAAAAAAAAAACCAAATCTATTACTGTTTTTAAATTAGCAGAAATTTTAGCGACGGACCAAATCCGTCGATAATTTCTAAACAAGTAAATCAACGACGGATTTGTGGTGCATTGCATCTCCTAAGATCAGCGATAGACCATATTTGTCGCCAAATTTTAAAATGATGAATAATTTTGTGGGTTTGTAGTTCAACAGATTTTTAATTTTGTGATGGATCGGATCCGTCATTTATTTGTGACAGAGTGAAACCATCGCATATTAACGACGGATTTCATCCGTCGCTTAATTTTTGCGAAGCTGCATACAGTGACAGACGAAGTCCGTCGTTAATTGTGTTTTACAACACATCTGGTCTATCACAAATTCATAATTTTGGCATAGTATGTACAAGCTATCTAACTTTGCCTAAAGTCCTATAATGGTCTTTTTATCAAGGACATTACAAAGGACGTCATCCGTCAAACATAGTTGGACCGTAATTTTCTATCTTATCCAATTCTTCCCATTTTTCATCATTCATAGACGCATGACGATTCGCTATACAAAGGATTGCATGTTGCAACCCTTGTTAGAATAGAAGGTCTCTCATCTTCACATTCCATAGTTCAAAGTTTTTTTTTCTAGTGAACTTCTCCATTTCATACTTCACGTTAGATCCCTTAATAATCATGTCTCAAATTTAAACTTGAATCCTAATGAATAGCTCTAATATCACTTATTGGGGAACCACAAAAGCAAACCCCAAATTTGGATGACACTACAATAAGCAAACGAAAACAAAGCATGCACAAGTACACATAATTTTTATGTGGAAAAACCTCGTCGGAAAAAAAAACCACGGCACAAAACGATAAGAAATCACTATGAAAATGAAAATTACAAATGATGGATGCACTTACAATTCAGAAAACCCTCATTCTCTCCTCTCTAAACCATAGAAATGACTTAGCCCTGATTAAAAATACCCTAATCCTGCATTATACCCATATATATAATGTTACACTCGGAATAGGAAATAAAATTCACGAAATTACACAAAACTGTGAATGCCATCGAAGTACCGATCAAGTAATCCTCGATCGATCGAGCTCCCAAACATGGCCTAAATTGTCCAAAGAACAGTTTAACTGAATTTAAACTGTACAAAAATTGAGTTTCTTGATCGATCAAGCTAGGGGTTTAATTGATCGAACTCCCTTGTCCCAGACAAATTGAAGACATCCTGGCAACATTCATCACGCTACCACTAAGTAAATTTGATGCCTCAAGAAAGCAAGTCAAGTGATTATCAGGGGGGCCAACGTTCTTAAAAAAATATGAACAGTTGGAGCATTTGACCAATGTTCTAAATTATATCCACTCATATGGCCCACTTGATGATCAGATCAACCTAATTTTCTAGACATGGTATCATACGGTGGGGATCAACTCATAAGCATATTTGATCTTGAACACGTGTTCCTCATTCAAATGTATGAGGTGGGTGAACTTCGAAAGGGACCCACTTACCCAAAACCCGATGTTACATTAAAAATAATAATTGAAAAAAAAAAACAATAATGTAATGTCTCCCAAACTCCTCTTTTGTCATAGTCAGGCAATAGCTCTTGCATGTGACATTCCTTCTTAACATACAACCATTCCTTCTCTCCAAATACCCATAAAGATTACATGTAAACTATCACTTAAATGCCCCAAGCATGGTGGGGTTACATGAATTCCCTGTAACCCTAAGCAATTTGGTGTCAACCTATGTTGACAAGATCTAGCATTCCTAGATGAACGGTGTAAATATGGCCACGTGACCCTCGTAATATCATCATGTGATGGGTTGAATATATGAAAGACGACTCATTGTTGAGCAAATCTCCAAAGAGGTTTGCCAAGCATGTGACTTGGAGATAAATGCCTATAACCATTAAGGCTACGTCAGCGTGGAACCGTGTGGGAGGTTCTTGATGGGATAAGAATCCATTTGACAAGGACAAGCACGATCAAATGGAGGTAACCTCTACTTTACATTTGGCAGTATGGAAGATTGTCACGTATACAAGGGTTACTCTCATGATTGCATCAAGAGTTCTATAAATAACAGAAGAAAACATGAAAAGAAGGATCTATGATCAATCAACCAAACCCAAACAAAACCAATCAGTCAGCACAATGCTGCTTATCCAGTCCTCAAAGACGCTTAGCGTAGCAATTATGGCTAGTCCAGTCTATCCCTTCGATTATTCTGAACCGACTTAGGGTTAACTAGTAGTTGTAATTCCCTTCCAATTTTACCTTCGTGTTAGATCTGGAGAAAGACCTTAGCTTTAGGAATTGTCCAACTATGTCACACGCTAGGTCCAAAGTTGTAATCTCGACATTACTAAGTCCTTGCTCATCAGTGCACTGCTCCACAAAGTACCCCTCTGCTCTCAGCTAGGTTCATGATCTGAATTTAGCGGTAAGTACTCACCTTTCCTGATCATCCATCTCTCAACTACATCTCCGCTCGGTAGCATAATTTTTGCACATTTGAAAATCATTGGTTTCCAAGGTAAAAAGAACTCATAAGAGGAAAATTTCCCAACCTCGGTAAATCACCTAATAGCGCACTAGACAGTTGCCTGAATAGATGGTTGATAGCACTTCTGACCAAGATTTGCTCTATCTCCACATGGGTCAGTAGTTTTGGTTTGAATCTGTCCCAATTGGTTCTGGCATGGCCACAAATCTCATATGTGTACCATGTGACCTAATTTTGACAAACAACATTTTTTGGTATGTTAGGTGGGATAGGTGTGTACTTGCTAATTGAGAGATTTGATAAAATGGGTTGTCGATCTATAAGGAACAATGGTAACATTGAAGAACAAGAACTTCATCAAAGCCTCGAAGCATTCCAATTGTAAGATGATCCTAAAGTTTCAAAATCAGTTCCTTAGACTGTCCCGAAGGTAAGGTCATGATCTCATGCAAACTCCCTAGAACAAGTGACTGGGATGTTAGAAAATATGAATGCACATTTGTAACAATTGACCATGCAGTCTAGAGCTCATGTTGAATCTTTCAACCGTATTTTAGGATTTCTCAATGGGAGGTTTCCTGAAGTGTGTCAATACAACATCGAGCTACCCCTTTTCTGAAATGTTTCATAGGAACTACCAATTCTACCTCCAAAAATTGTTAATTTGGATCAAGGCCAAGTCGCTCGGAACATTTTGCCTCAAGCTAGTATAAAGAGAAACGGTCATAATGGCCAACTGAATAGTCAAAATGAATAAGGAAAAAAATATCGGCATACCTCTTGCGGGACAGTTCATGTCAAACAATGAAACACATGGGAGGCAGGGTCCTTTTGTATAACTACCTCAAATGGTTAACCAAGGATCCTAATAACACAGTGCAATTGTTTTACCTCCAAAAATTGGCCATGAAGAACTGGTTAATTTGATACAAGAGGTTACGGACCAACAACATGGTCGCCAAACAAATCAGCTAACGTATCACAAGCCTTACCCGAATTGGGTCAATCGACTCATCGAGGTGCCAAGAAGCTATAAAATGCCAAATTTTACTCTGTTTTTTAGAGAAACATTCCAATCTATGGTAGACCATATTGGTCATTTTACCATGCAATGTGTTGAATTTTCAAATAATGCATTCCAAAAAAAAAAAAAAAAACGTTGAATATGATATGGGACGTACGCGATGGATGGAGTGGATGTTACGCTCAGGCTCCACAGAGCAAGGATGTTTTACTTTCAACGTGCAACACGTGTTGCATAGGATTATGGTGCAACAGATACACTTAAAATTTATTATTATTTAAAAAATAATAATAATAAAAATAAAAAAAAATAAAAAAAACAAACATGGGATGCTGTGTGTTCTGCGTTGCTTTTGGCTGTGCAGTTTCGAATTTGATTCTGTTTAATATTCCATCTTTCATTTGCTTGTGAGAGAAATCTTCTCCCTTATGATATTCCTTTATTGCTTGCTGTCCTTTTATCAGCCTTTGCTTCTTTTTCTTTTTCTTTTTTCTTTTCTTTTGCATCTCATACTAGCCCGGTAATCCAGTACTGAACAAAACTTCAGCGAATTTTTCATGGAGCATATTAAATGGACGGTTGAAATTAATATGAGAGTCAGTCGTCCAAATTCAATGGACTTATGATTCCCACGCATCCATTTCACATGCATGGTAGCCCATCTTTGTCTTTTTTTAGCAACAAATTCAAACTTGGTGTGCTCCCACCTTCCGAGTAAAAAAAAAAGTCTTTACAAGTCAGATGAAATTATTGTTAAATTGGAATGAAACAGCATCGATGGGACGTGCAACAAGAAAACATGCTACATGAAGGAAGTGTACTCGTCTAGCAAAGAAAAAAAAAAAGAGAACGGAGTTGTAGTCTAGTTTCAGCTGTAGGTGATCCATCCCCGCATTTTAGTGCTGTCGCAGCAAATTTAAATACATCTCATTTTTTGGCTCATCACGTCCAACTATCCACTGTAGTAATAGATGTATGGAGTGGATATTACAGTTATCATGGTGGGCCCAACAAAGCCCTTATTGTATGGGTTCCCTAATACTCCGTCTCAGAAAGGCTACATGCAAAGAGGAGATGTGCCTGTGGGCTACTTGCATGAAAGAACTAAAATGACAAAAATACTCTAGAAACATCCCACTTTTGGTTTATTCCCCGTGGGTAATCGCAGGGAAATGTGTGATTATTACAATTTTAACATGAATAATTACTCAAATACAAACAATAGGAGAGAAAAATTATAAGCATTGCAGTTTTTTATAACTAGCGTCCGGGTGAAAATCTCATATCCAAACACAACCATCAATATATTTTAGTAATAGTAAAATATTAAAGTAATACAAAAATACTATTAGTGAGAATCTATGCCGATGAAACAAAACAGGATTACCAGTTAAATGCAGATGTTGTTAGAAGGCCAGTAAAATAATTTGTAATCACTGCACATTTTTTCTACATGTAATTAGTTATGGTGAAACAAAGGAGCCCTCAAATGAATTTAATAAAGTGAGCTTCATGTAACAAAAAATTCATTACATCACGGCACATATCTACATTCCTGTGGCTGGAAATAAAGGAGTCATATAGTGGACACATCACGGTACATATCTACATTAGCTTGTGTCATATCAGGGACTTGACCAGCTAAACCACGGGCCCTACTTGCTTTTGTCTGGACCAGCTAAACATCCCACATAAATCAAAGTTCTATTATCATTAATGAATGACTTGGGTTCATGACTTACCATCTGAGTCTTCCCTTAAATTACTTTCTTTATTGCTTAAGACAATGCTATTATAAGGGATAATTCCTGGACGAGTGCGGATCCTCTGCCTCCCGGAGGCAGTAACTCCCTGCCTGCAGCGTTTTCATTGGTCAACGTCAATGTAAGTGCAATGTCATTAATTTTTTAAATATAGTAAAAGAGTACATTTAATAACAACTCTAACGGAGACGTTAAACAGAAGCTGTTTGCTGGCTGAGTACCTCAGTACGGTAAGCGTAATGAGTAAAGGCTGTGGAGCCCACCGTTATTGTCATTCGTGCATTGTATCAACTCTATCCATCTCTTTTATCATCTAATTTTAGGGTTTTATAACAAAAATTAATCATATCCAAAGATCAAGTGGACCACACCACCTGAAACAGTGTGAATTGAATTCTACCGTTGAAAAGTTTTTGCAGCCCACGGAAGTTTTATATCAAGATGGTATTTGTTTTTTCCATTCATTCATGTCTCGGTGATCTTATGAACAGTTTGGATGAAAAATAAAAATCATTGGGGGCTTAGAAACACTTCAATGGTGAAAATCAATACTTCCATTGTTTCCTTTGGCATGGTCTACTTGAGCTTTTGATATACTTCAGTTTTGGGCTCAACTCCTAAAATGAACTGATAATACGGATGTACGGTGTGGATAAACCACATGAATTCACAATGAGCCCAATAGAGTTTACTCAAGTACGATAAGACTTGGTACGCAATCCGATTTCACGTGCATGGATTTCCTGCCAAAACCTTTCGCAGTAATATCCTGCTTAAGGATTCCAGATTGGCCCACTGCAATGGCTGTAATAAATCCAATCCTTTCATCCATTTTTAAATATCATTTTAGGATATCATACCAAAACTAATGAATATACAAAACTCAAATGGGCCACACGAGAGGAAATAGTGGGGATTTAGTGTCCACCATTAAAATATTTATATGGCCACAAAAGTTTTGCATCGGTCTAATATTTTGGTGTTTTCACTTCATCCTAGTAAAAATGACCTTATAAACAGTTTGGATGGCATATAAACATCAAGAGGCCCAAGAATGTTTCAATGGTAGGAATTTCTTTCTCCACTGTTTCATCTTGTATGGCCCAATTGAGTTTTTTATCATCCTAATTTTTGGTTACATGTCTTAAAATAAGCTCTAAAAATGGATGAATGGATTGGAATTCTTATAAATATCATGGTGGACCCCACCATACATCCCAGCGTTGGAACTTCATGCAAAAGGCTTTTCCTAGTGAATCCACGTCCACGGTTTCCATTGGAAACGTATTGGCCACTCCCCTGCCACTTGGTGATATGTGGGCCCACCATGATGTATGTGTTTCATCCATGCCGTCCATTTATTTTTCTAGATCATTTTATGGTCTGAGACCAAAAATGAGGTATAACCCAATCTCAAGTGGACCACATTACATGAAACAGTGTTGAATGAACATTGACCATTAAAAACTTTTTGGGGACCATAAAAGTTTTGGATCAAGCTGATCGTTGTTTTTTCCCTTCACTTGGGTCTTTATGACCAAACCAACAGATTGGATGTCAAATAAACAGTACGGTGGGCCTTAGGAGGACTTTAATGATGAATATCCAATCACCATTGTTTTCTTGTGGTGTGGTCCATATGAGATTTATATCCCTCTCATTTTTGGGATGAACCCCTAAAATTATATGTAAAAATAGATTAACGGTATGGATGAAACACATACATCATGGTGGGGAAGCAATGTCACCCATTTATATGGGTCCCACTATGATGTATATTTTGTATCCACACCGTCCATCCATTTGGAGAGATCATTTTAGGGCATGAGCCAAAGAATGAATTGGATCCAAAACTCAAGTGGACCCCACCACAAAAAACAGTGGAGAGAGTCACACCCACAATTTATTACAACTGAATCCAATCCAAACCTCGTCACTTTGTCTATTGAACCCCGTCGCTTTGAACTGCAACCCCGTCACTTTGTCTACTGAACCCTGTCACTGTGTACTGCAACCTCGTCACTTTGTCTAGTGATCCCCATCACTTTGTACTGCAACCCTGTCACTTTGTCTACTGAACTCTGTTACTTTGTATTGCAACATTGTCACTTTGTCTATTGTACCCCGTCACTTTATGCTACAACCTCGTCACTTTGTCTACTGTACCCTGTCACTTTGTCTAGTGAACCCTGTCACTTTGTACTATAACCCCGTCACTGTCTAGTGATCCTCGTCACTTTGTATTGCAACCCCATCACTTTGTTTACTGAACCCCATCACTTTGTACTGCAACATCGTCACTTTGTCTACTGTACCCAGTCACTTTGTGCTGCAACGTCGTCACTTTGTCTACTATACCCCGTCACTTTGTCCAGTAACAATACTTAACCCCATCACTTTGTCCAGTAACCCTATTTAACCCCATCACTTTGTCTAGTAAAACCACAAGGTGATAGGGTACTTTGCAAAGTGATGAGGTAAAGTAGACAAAGTGATGAGGTTGTAGCACAAAGTAACGTGGGTACAGTAAACAAAGTGACGATGTTGCAGTACAAAGTGATGGAGTTCAGTAAACAAAGTGACGGGTACAGTAGACAAAGTGACGATGTTGCAGTACAGAGTAATGGGGCTCAGTAGATAAAGTGATGGGGTTGCAGTACAAAATGACGGCGTTCACTAGACAAAGTGATGAGGTTCACTAGACAAAGTGATGGGATTGCAGTACAAAGTGACGGGGTTCACTAGACAAAGTGACGAGGTTACAGTACAAAGTGACAGGGTTCGCAAAACAAAGTAATGAGATTGCAGCACAAAGTGACGGGGTACAGTAGACAAAGTGATGAGGTTGTAACATAAAGTGACGGGGTACATTAGACAAAGAGACGATGTTGCAGTACAAAGTGACGGAGTTCAGTAGACAAAGTGACGGGGTTGCAGTACAAAGTGATGGGGTTCAATAGACAAAGTGACGGGGTTGTAATACAAAGTGACAAAGTTCACTAGAGAAAGTAACGAGTTTGCAGTACAAAGTGACGGGGTTCAGTAGACAAAGTGATGGGGTTGCAATATAAAATAACGGGGTTCAGTAGACAAAGTGACGAAGTTTGGATTGGATTCAGTCGTAATAAATGGTGGGCGTGACTCTCTCCACTATTTTCTGTGGTGGGGTTCACTCGAGTTTTGGATCTGATTCATTCTTTGGCTCATGCCCTAAAATGATCTCTCCAAATGGATGGATGGTGTGGATACAAAACATATATTGTAGTGGGACCCATATAAATGGGTGACATCACTTCCCCACCATGATGTATGTGTTTCATCCATTCCCTTAATCTATTTTTACATATAATTTTAAAGGTTGATCCCAAAAACGAGAGGGATATAAATCTCATATGGACCACACCACAGGAAAACAATGGTGATTGGATATCCATCATTAAAGTCCTCCTAAGGCCTACCGTATTGTTTATTTGACATCCAATCTGTTGGTTTGGCCATAAAGACCCAGGTGAAGGGAAAAAAAGTGATCATCTCAATCCAAAACTTTTATGGTCCCCAAAAAGTTTTTAATGGTCAATGTTCATTCAACACTGTTTCATGTAATGTGGTCCACTTGAGATTGGGTTATACCTCATTTTGGTCTCAGACCATAAAATGATCTAGAAAAATAGATGGACAGCATGGATGAAACACATACATCATGGTGGGCCCAGATAGCACCAAGTGACAGGGGAGTAGCCAATATGTTTCCAATGGAAACTGTGGACGCGGATTCACTGGGGAAAGCTTTTTGCATGAAGTTCCAACGCTGAGATGTATGGTGGGGTCCACCGTGATGTTTATAAGAATTCCAATCCATTCATCCATTTTTACAGCTCATTTTAAGACATGTAACAAAAAATTAGGATAATCAAAAACTCAACTAGGCCATACAAGATGAAACAGTGGAGAAAGAAATTCCTACCCTTGAAACCTTTCTGGGCCTCTTAATGTTTATATGTCATCCAAACTATTTATAAGGTCATTTTTACTAGGATGAAGTGAAAACACCAAAATATTAGACCGATGCAAAACTTTTGTGGCCATATAAATATTTCAACGGTGGAGACTAAATCCCCACTTTTTCCTCTCATGTGGCCAATTTGAGTTTTGTATATTCATTAGTTTTGGTATGATGTCCTAAAATGATATCTAAAAATGGATGAATGGGTTGGATTTATCACAAATGTCACAGTGGGCCCATCTGAAATCCTTGCGCATGATCTTACTGCAAAAGGCTTTGGCACAAATCTCGTCTAAAACGTGAAATCGGATTGCGTACCAAGTCTTATCGTACTGAGTAAACTCTATTAGGCCCATTGTGAATTCATGTGGTTTATCCACGCCGTCCATCCGTCCAAATTTTCAGTTCATTTTAGGAGTTGAGCCCAAAACCGAAGTATATCAAAAGCTCTAAGTAAACCATACCAAAGGAAACAGTGGAAGTATTGATTTTCATCATTGAAGTGTTTCTAAGCCCTCAATGATTTTTATTTTTCATCCAAACTGTTCATAAGATCACAAAGAAATGAATGAATGGAAGAAACAAATATCATCTTGATATAAAACTTCCATGGGCCCCAAAAAACTTTTCAACAGTAGAATTCAATTCACACTGTTTTAGGTGGTGTGGCCCACTTGATCTTTGGATATGATTAATTTTTGTTATAAAACCCTAACGTTAGATGGTAAAAGAGATGGATGGAGTTGATACAATGCAAGAATGACAAGAAGGGTGGGCTCCACAGACTTTACTCCCGACGCTTATCGTAGTGAGGTACTCAGCGCGCAAACAGCTTCCGTATATCGTCTCCGTTAGAGTTGTTATTAAATGTACTTTTTTAATATATTTTAAAAATTAATGACGTGGCGCTTACAGTGACGTTGACCAATGAAAACGCTTAGGGAGTTCCTGCCTCCGGGAGGCAGAGGATCCAAAGAAAGATTTCTTTCATTCTTCTGTATCCAGAAATGAGGAATGGAAAGCTTGCTGGGAGGCTTATGCAAAACATAAGGAGCTTCCAAAGCATTACATCAAAAGAAACACTTGTAGAAGTAAAACCAGCATCTACTCAAGACATCACAAGCTGTAATCGTATAGCATCCATGAAAGGGAGGCTACAACCAGAGGTGCCTGATGAGCACAACATGGTGTCCATCTACAGGGTTCCAGCTAACATCCGCCAGGTGAACACCAAAGCCTATGATCCCAACATCGTGTCTATCGGTCCTTTCAACCGCGGACTAGATCGCTTGCAGGGAATGGAAGAGCTCAAATGGAAATTCCTCCGTCGTCTCTTGGATCCGAACCTGGGACACCAAGCGACATTGGAGTCCCTTTTCGACGACATGAAGAGCTTAGAGGATAGGGCAAGGAAGTGCTACTCAGAGACAATCAAGCTTGGCAGTGATGAATTCATCGAGACCATGATCGTCGACGGTTGCTTCATAATTGAGCTCTTCCGCGAATCGATCAAGCCCAAAAACATGAATGAACCTTTCTTCACGATACATCGGATGGTGCATCTTCTCCGGCGTGATTTCATCATGCTTGAAAACCAACTCCCACTATTTGTTCTACGGAAATTGTTTGATCTAACGGCTGTCCCAACAACCTCAAACACAATGATGTCCCTCCAAGAACTAGCCCTCAATTTCTTTGGTCCCTTGATGAGTAGAGTCCGAAATCCTCCCAACCAGATCAAAGTAAAGGCAGGCCATTGTGGGAACCATTTGCTTGACCTCTTCCATGCAAGTATCCTTCCATCACATCCCATTCATCGTGGACATCAGCGCTGTGTATTTCGGTCAGCCACCGAGCTCGAAGAATCTGGAGTGAAGATTGAGGAAGGAAAGCATCATGGGCCATTGGATGTGAGCTTGAAGATCAAAGGAAAAGGTTGGGGCCCATTGGATGGGCTATTCAGGACTGGGGTATTGAAGATCCCTCCGCTGAGCATCGAAGATTATACAGGAACCTTGTTCTGTAACCTTCTCGCCTTTGAACAATGCCACCCCCAACGCAGTCCCGATTTTACAACGTACTTGTTCTTCCTTGACGGCCTTATAAATTCAGCTAAGGACGTCGAGCTTCTACATTACTCAGGGGTTATCCAACATTCCTTAGGCAGTGATGATGAAGTGGCGCGCCTTGTTAACAGCCTCTGCAAAGAGATTGCCCTCGACATGGATAATTCATATCTATGCATGCAATCTAAGGATCTCTATGATTACTGCAATGATGATTGGGTGCGTTTGCGAGCAACAGTTGTGCATAAGTATTTCAGCAACCCATGGGCAAAATTGACAACTATAGCTACAATTTTGATATTCCTAGTCGCCAACATTAAAAAATTTGGCGACTTTGTTTCTTACATGAGTAGCTTGTCCAAGAACAAGAACATGTAATGGCTACTTCTCTCTTGTGTTTGCCTCTGATATGGTAGCATTTGAAATTAATTGAAGAACATATAGTAAAAATGAAGATTTCTACAAGGCTTTAGTTTTTTATTTATATTTTTATTTATTTATTTATTTATTTCAAACTTCATGAATATATTCACCATTTTATATATAATAGGAGTCTTTCTTTAGTTTCCCTATACACATCCGATTTCGTCATTGATATGCTGCTTTCATATATTAAAAGAGAAGGATCATAGAGAGGACCATCAGTTCTCTATATTTCACACGATTCGGAACGACCAAAGATTGTGTAACGGTTATTTGCAACATTGTCGTATACAAAATCCCTCCGGAACAGAGGTACAAGCTGTAAAAAGATTGCAAGTTGAGGGAAGGGGAGATCAAGATATTCCATGATCTTCAGTACTTCTGATTTGATATATGATCTGTCCTTTTCAACTAGCACAACACTGGAAATATCATCAGGGGACCTTCCAGATATTTACAGCAATTTCTTGCCTGATTCGCTCTGGAGTGCTTCGTCCCCGATTCTCCTGTTATGATCATTGAAGCTGGTACCCTGTCTGAGAAGAAAAAAAAAAACAATGGCATGACCTCCTTATGAGCCGAAGGATATCCCTGCAGCTTTAATCCCACTCTGATCGAGGACTGCGCCAGCACCGAAGGAAACCGACCCACGCTCCACATTACTAGCAAAAACAGGGCAGCAGACAGGCCGCAGCTGCCACAAAAACACCAGATGCAACAATCATATCTGACTGAGCTACGACTGGCCAACACCCGGAATCTCGCAAACATCAAATTTTTATATTTTTTATTTTCCTGCGCTGACCAGCAACTTTCCCGACTGCGAGAACTAAGGCTCCTCCTTCAGATTGGAGGAACTTGGCATCCGATTCCTCTTCAACTATTTGAACCTTTGCTCAAGACTCAAAGCTCTTGCCTTCCATAAAGCCATGATGGCCTAGAAAGACTACAAAGCAGAGCAGCCTAGCTAAAGCCACAACCCCTGCCACCGCAGAGGCAACCGCCGGAAAGCCGAGGCTGCCGACAAACCCTGCTGCTGTGTTGGGATTTTGGCTTGCTTAATCACACAAATATAAATCTGGGATAGCAATACAATAACACCAAGCACATACAAGAGAACACAGATTTAACGTGGAAAACTCTTGCGGGAAAAAACCACGGCACAAAGCGACAGATCTCCACTATGAAATATAGAAATTACAAAGAGAGAGAACTTACCCGATTCGAACAACCTCGAATCTCACCCTTGCTACACCATTTAGAAACTCTAAAATCTTTTAGGAACCCTTGAAACTCCTTTAGAAAGCCTTATAATACCTTAGAATAGCCCTAGGGACCCTATTTATATTTATGAAATTTCCCTTTCGCACCCTTGTGAAAGGTGACATAGAAATCCACAGTCCGCATCAAATTCGGAAACGAATCTGGGTAACCATGACCGGTAGAGCGGACTGCACGACCGGTCGAGCGGACCCATGACTGGTCGAGCACCTCGGACTCAAAAACTGATGCTCGCTGGAGTTCGAGTCGAGCAGGCCACGACTGGTCATGCAACTCCCACGACCGGTCAAGCCAGTCACTCGACCGGTCGAGCACGGTAAAAAAATTTCAGATTTAAGACATTTGACAACAATCTCCACCATGTCTTCAATATTCAACCGTGTAGTTTCTTGACCTCTTCTCTTATTTCTGTATTGCATCATAGCTTCTTGTGCACACTCTGTCCTTCTTTTACGCCATCGCTAAGCCCAGAGAAGTTACACAGAACATGAACTTTTCTGCAGGAACGATCTAGGTGAGCATGTCTGCCGGATCAAAATCCACAAGCTCAACCACCTTTGCTCCTGTCTTCTCAAAAGAAAAGACGTAGTCTTCTTACCATCTTACCGCTACCCAATATTGCTTACCGGGGTACTTGCTCACAACAGTGATAGCCTGTGAAATAATTGGTCTAATCCAGACCATGACATACACTGCCAACCGCATTCGAATAAGGCTCATGAGATATCCTGCTTTTCCTCATCTGTTTTGGGACATGTCCTGAGGAAAACTTGAGGAGAGACGTGTAGGTAACTCTCTCCGGCTTTACCTGGCCCATCATATCCTTGATTAATACCTACACACAAGGTATTCCTCCTGTGATTACCAAAGCCTACTCCTCCTACAGTCTCAATGCCAAGAACCATCTTTGCAACCCCCTCAATCCTTCATCCTGAATGTCCCACCTAACCGAGTCTTCAGTACATTGATTTCAGACATGTCATAATTAGCGATCTACATGTCATCAATTCCTGACTCACCATGAAGGAATTAAACCACTGCCTAAGCGACAGGTCGAACCACGACCTCTTGCAAAGTCTTTTCTCAGCCCCTTTAACTTCGAACCGCTCTGGTTGCTTCATGTAGATCTGTTCTTCACTTTCCCTTGCAGAAGTGCAGACTCCACATCCATATTTCCAGCTCAAGATCACATTAGCCAACCAGCGCCAATCACGGATCTAATAGACATCTGCTATACCATTGGCGCGAATATCTCTGAGAAGTCGATCCCTTCTCTCTAAGCATAACCCTTCGCTACCAACCTCGCCCTGTATCTATGTTGTATCCTCTTGAAGATCCACCTGCATCCAACCGCTCTCCAGCCCACTGAAAGCTCCACCCACTCCCATATGTCAGTCTGGTACAACGAATCCATCACATCGCCCATAGTCACTTTTCACTTCTCAGCACCAGGATTACCTAGAGCCATCTGAATAGAAGATGAATCCCCTACGATATTGGAGTCGTCCATGTACCTCGCCGATATCTTGCGGTCATGCCATGTGATTCTTCTCACAGGTGACTGCTCCACCTGCTCTGTAACCCTGTTCGCGCGTCTCAGCCTTCCTTCCCTGCTCGCTCATGTGGTCATGCTCAACATGCCACACATGTGCAGAGGTGGAATCTACTACATCCACTGCAGCTCCACCTTTTGAAGTGCTCCCGATCAACCTGTACATGTTACTGAGTCGTAGCGCTTTCATGATTACCCGTGCCCCCTTAGATACCTTAAGAGCACCATCAATACCTGTGTACTTGCATTCTTTTGCCTCGAGTATATCAAGAGAAATCAGATTCTGCTTCAAATCAGGAATGTGCCTGACATCAGTCAAGGTACGCTCTACCCCATCAAACATCCTGATGCGTACCGTACCAACAGCCACAACATTACAGGCAAGGCCATTGCCCATAAACACCTGTCCACCATCGCACTCCCTGTAGCTGGCGAACCAACTCCGATGAGGAGTCATGTGAAAAGATGCCCCTGTGTCTAGCATCCACTCGTCCTTACGATCATCGTATGGCCGCTTGATAGTAGACACAGACAAAACATTACCATCACATCCACTCGATTCATCAGACGTGGCAGCATTGACCTCCCTATATGAACTCTCAGAATCTTCTCTCTTTGATTTAGGATTTTCACAATCCTTCTTCACATGTCCTTCCTTCCCATAGTTCCAGCACTTTACCTTTCCTTTGCCCTTGCCCTTGGATTTGGATCTAGAACCTGAAGAACATGTACCTTGTTCAGAATTCGTACCCTTTGTAATCATTGCATCCGAAGATATCCCCATGTCGACGTTAAGCTTTCTCATGACCTTTCTTTGAAGAGCCGAGATAACGGTGTCGACACTCAGGGTTTTATTCGTGCTGCACATAGTGTCTTTGAATGCCTCATAAGACGCTGGAAGAGAATTGATCAGCAACATACATGCCTGTTCTTCATCTTTCATCACTTCCTTCATATCCAGTAATTTGCAAACCAATTTATTAAAGTTGTTGATGTGAGCCTCTAGATCTCTACCCTCTGCCATCTTGAAGTTATACCACTGCCGCTTCAAGTGCAGGCGATTTTCAGAGGATTTTTTTGCATAAACATCCTCTAACTTCGCCCATAACTTAGCCGCAGTTTTCTCCCTCATGACGTTGTAAAGAACCTCATATGTGAGACATAAACGGATCGATGATAAAACCTTCTTATCAAGAGTATTCCACTCATCATCAGTCACAGTAGACTTCCGCTCCTCAAGAGCACCATCTTCGCCTTGTTTGATTAAGGAACTCATCATCTTGATCTTCCATAACTTAAAATTATTTTTCCCTGAATACTTCTCAATCTCATACCTGGTGCTTCCCATTATTACCAATCCCTCAGATTCAGATCTGTGCCCCAACGATTTCTCTGATACCACTTGTTGGAATTTTGGCTTGCGGAATCACATAGATCTAGATATAGGATAGTAATCCAATAACACTAAGCACACACAAGAGAACACAGATTTAACGTGGAAAACCCTTGCTGGAAAAAACCACGACACAAAGTGACAGATCTCCACTATGAAAATAGAAATTACAAAGAGAGAGGACTTACCCGATTCGAATAACCTCGAATCTCACCCATGCTACATCCTTTAGAAACCCTAAAATTCTTTTAGGAACCCTTGGAACTCCTTTAGAAAGCCTTAGAATACCTTAGAATAGCCTTAGGGACCCCTATTTATAGTTTAGGAAACTTCCCTTTCGCACCCTTGCGAAAGACGACACAGAAATTCGCAGTATGCATCAAATTCGGAAACGAATCTGCGTAACCACGACCGGTCGAGTGGACTGCACGACCGGTCGAGCACCTCGGACCCAAAAACTGATGCTCGCTGGAGTTCGAGTTGAGCAGGCCATGACTGGTTGTGCAACTCCCACGACCGGTCGAGCCAGTCACTCGACCGGTCGAGCACGGTAAAAAAATTTCAGATTTAAGACATCTGACAACATGCTGCCCTGATGAAAAAAAAGAAAGAAAAGATCTGCAGCAGATTCAAGCTTCCACTCGAGACTCAGAGAGAGAGAGAGAGAGAGAGAGAGAGAGAGAGAGAGAGACCCACACCATTCTTAAAATTGATCTTCCTTAGCAGCCCCATACATGCCTTATCCAGCGTCAGTGAGCCCCAAATGGAAGACGGAAGATGAGCTGATGAAAGGTATAAGGAATTGGGCCTCCCATCACTAGCAAATTTGGGGAGGCCATCCGCAATAGATTTACCTTCTCGGAAGGTGTGGGATAAGGGGAGGTTTATAATTGAGAAGCTTTTATTATTATCTTGTGTTCTTATTTCATTCCACGTCACCGCGATATAAAGTTCTTGGTTGAGCTCACAAGTTAGGCTGGGCCTTGTCCTTTTATTGGGTTTCTGCCCCAAATTTTGTATAACATTTTCAGATCGAGTGGCAAAGTTCTAGGTGGTGTGCTCCCAACTTTCTTTAAAAAAAAACAAATACTTTAATTATACTAAATAGAGTAACCCTTAACTCTAAGACAACTAAATGAAAAAATAGTAGATTTTAAATAATGTTAAAGTTGATTAATGCATTTGCATATTGATAAAAATGCATGTTAATGCGTGCAATGCAGAACAAAACACAGCCCCTAGGCCTAGGGCATAGATCTATCATCAATGGATTCATACTCTTTTTTTTAGAAGAGAATTTTATTGAAGAAGGGAAAAAGATAAATAAGACTTTCCGGCGAGAGCCAACTAAAAAAGTCAGGCCCTTGCCTATCGTATGAGATCATATACAAAGTCCAACCCACAACCGAAGCGAGAGAATTACTACCATGACAACGACCTTCTAAACGACAATTAGCCATCACCCCTTTCAGTTCTTCTTTTCCTTATCATCCCCACTCATATATTATCCCCAGCCAGAGATCCTCAAATGTCCCTCGGAAGATCAACTCGACTTCTATAAATTCTGTTAGGACAACCCTCACTTGCCATTTTTGCTAAGCCATCTATTATAGCATTACCCCTGAAGGGTATGGGAGAGAGAGGTTAAGGGAAGCTTTCTTGCTCAGAATGATCCCCACATGATACCAAATATTCCATGGAGTATGGGCAAGGAGTTTAACAATTGAGTCCGCAATAATGTAAGAGTTGGTCTCTCTTAGAATCTTAGATAGCCCCATCTCTTCACAAATTTCTAGACCATCTAGCATTGCTTGAGCTTCAACAATGGTGTTGGATACCCGACCGTATCTCCTATGAAAAGAAAAGATAAAGCACCCATGATGATCTCTACAAACACCCCCTCCTCTACCTTCCCTCGGGTTCCCCTTGGACGAGCCATCAATATTCAATTTTAGCCATCCAGATCCAACTTCTTTAAACTGACTATTTGAAATGTGTGTTCTTTCTCCTAAATGTTTGGGCTTAGACCCAAGACTTGTAATGGTATCTTTTCAAACAGAGAGTCCCTATCAGGTTTCGATAATCGATTCCCCACTTCTCTAAGCCCCTATCATTAGATTAAGAGAGTTCCATACTATCATGAGATATAGGCGATGTGCCCTCTCGCATAGTAAGAGAAAGAGTGCTCTAGGCACTGTGCAAGTCTCTATCTCATATAGTATGGTGGTTCAAATTGCCCACACCCCGAGGGAGGCCAACTCAGCTGCGGATGGCCTGACCCGATTCGGGAGTGATGGCCAAGTGGACTGGGTTTACCATTCGTTGAGAGATCTTCCCCCTACCTTTCGTGGTATTATGTTCTTAGACAGAGTGAGGTTAGGCAGCCTATACGAGTAGCCTAATCTCCTTTTTGCTTCTTTCTTTCTTTCCATACGATAGGTGGGCCCGTAACATTTTGGTTGGACTTGCTCGAATTTAGCCCTGTATAGTTTTGATGTGCTTCACATCTTTTTGAATATAAGTTCTTTTGTTTTTTAAAATTTTATTTTATTTTAAAGTCTCTATCTCATATAGAAAAGTGGGGGGAGCCATGTGTGGTATTGTGCATTCAACTCATAAGATAAGGAGCGTTGGGTTATGTCATCCATGGAGCAAACATCACAACATAATTAAGAAGATCCTATTTGGCCACATTCCATAGCAAGTTAGCTAATACTAATGGGCTAGCTGTCCTAGAGCTTCTATGATAGTTGATTCCCAACATTCATTGCTACTTGAGGGTGGTCTCCGAACACCATCTCTAGTAGCATTAGCAGATCCTGTAGCTTATTCCAAATACGCCTATCCTTATTTCATGGTTTCTAAGATAGGGCTCTTTCAAGCTTGTTGCTTTAGATAATTGGGGTTTAATAGTTTTGGGAGGTTGGGAGAGAGGAAACTGAAGACACTTGAGTGTCCTGTAGGGGTGAGATTTGATGGTTGAATAGAGGTACAAAATTGACATCAGGTTGGGGAGCTCGCGAGTCTATTTGTTGCTAATATTCCTTTTGATTGTAGAAAGTTGTAATTGAAAGATCAATGTGGGAAGTTTGGAGAGGTTATGGATGTCTTCATCCCAACTTTTCCCAAATCGAGGAGATTGCCATGTGTTATAGGTGAAAGTGGTCTGACCACTCATGGGGTCAACATGGACTCACAAACATGTGCTTCCTAGCCCAAGATTGGAAGAAAGGACTGGGGTTGATCATGACCAAAGGACTTCTGAACAATCCTATCTTAGATCAATCTGAAGGATAACAGGCGATGAACTCCCGAGTTGAGGCCACGATACCGTATATCTCCAAGTTCATATCGAGCCTGTCTGACCCCTGAGGAATGCCTAAAATTATCCAATCTGCCCAATCTATTGAGGGCCCGACTCAACTAGCCCTTGATAAGTGACCAGAAGACTAGTCGGTTCGACGAGGTTGAGGCGATGGTCATCTAGGATGACGAACCTCATCGAGGAGATGAGCCTACCCCCGTGCCCAAGCGCAGATGGACCAAAGAATTGGTCAGTCGACCAATGACGGTCAGTGCGAAAGACCACCCTGAGCCAACCATGGAGGTCAGCCCGATTGATCTGGGGCTTAGCTCAGCTCGGCCTCGACTGTTCGTCACATGATTTTAGGGCCAACCACTTCAACACTTATGACCCCCACAAATTCTACATAACAGTTGAGAAACATACGTAAGGATTGTGCTTGTGATCAAGAACTGTTTTTAATCCCAATAGTGACCCCTCTACACTATAAATAGGGGACCCGTCTACACTAAGAAGTACGCACAATCTCACCTAACAAAGCCTGTCCACATGACTTGACCTAGATTCCTAGCCTAACTTTGGCATCGGAGGGTCCCTTGCCATAGTCAGGGTCTCCTTTGTCTTCTTTGTGTGCAGGTATCCGAGTCCAGTGGTTCAGCGAAAAGGGTGAACCAGATTTCTACATCAACACCATGGTTTTGGATTCATGATATTCTAGTGAAAGTATGAGGTGGAGCTGGTAAGGGAGAAGCTAAATGAGAGAAAGTTGAGAGGTAGGTAAATATCTATTCTGTAGGCACACAAAGGGTGGAGTAGTTGCATCCAGAAAATTCCCCTCCTAAGAAGGGGGCTCAATAGAGAGATCCTCTAAGGATATGTAAGAACTATAGGAGTGCTTGTTGCAGGGGTAATAAGACTATGTCCCGAAGTTTCAAGCAATGCAGTGATTGTTCGAAATAGAAGCCTGATGTATAAGAGAGAGATGGCCTAATTGTAGTTACCAAGTAGATCTTTGGCAAATGAAGATTTGAACTTGCCAACACTCTAATAGGAAGTAGAGAGCTCTAAGACATTGACCCTTCTGTTAGTCTATGGTATGTGGGTGACCCCTTTTGGAGCTTTGAGGGTTAAGGTATTTAGGCCATCAGATAATGCCTTTCTAATTGTACTCTGAACAGGGAGGAAGCCACGAAATTTCAGAGAGACAAAGCTCTATAGCATAATATGGCAATGAGTGATGTCAACAGATGGGGACCCTCATCGGTGGTAACAAACAAAGGAACTTGGATTAGAATTGAGGGGATTCTGACCTACACGCGGTCTGAGAAAATTATAGAGCAAATTGCAAAAAGATTAGGGTCAGTAATTAAGCTTGATGAGCGCACGTATAATGTTTCTTTCATGATGTATGCTCAGGGTGAAAATCATTCCTCATTCAACAACGCTATTGAATTAGATGTTTGACATAGAAATGGATGACCTATGTTTTCTAATACTCACCTATTTTGAACTCGCTACAATGATTGAAGTAAGAAAAAGACCAGCGAGTAAAGATCCTCAACCTGCTCAGCGGCACGAATCAACTAAGCAGTGAGTGGTTAGGTCTTTTGGAGGCCCCAGTGAGAGGAGAATAGATGAGAAAGGTGGCGATAGTAGACATTCCTAATCCATTTTTTTTGGTATAAAAAATGCTTAATGTAGGGCTGTGAAGAGCTAGCAGTCCAGAACTAGGATGATGTGAGGAACCAGGTCTATTTAGGTGAACCAATCATTAGAGTGGAGGCATGCAGGGCTAAACCACAACTCATCCGTAGAGAGTGGGCTAAATGCAGTAGTTTCTGGAGGCATGTGGATCTAGGGAACCTCAAGATAAACCGGGGAAATATAGGGCTTGGGAGGCTTGTTTGCCTGGGGTCTAGCAGTTGTTTTTTGAATCACAACAGAGTGTAGTTCCACAATTGAAAGAACACAGAAATGAATAGATGCCACTAGTGAAGGTGGTGTAGAAGCCCAAATTATGGTGACACAAGACAACATCAATGCTCTGGAATTATGGTGGGCCTGGTCAGTTGCTACCGACATGAAAGAGAGGGAGGCAAGTAGAAATGATGAGATTAATGTAGTTGAGAAAGAAGGACATAAGCATGATTTTGGAGTAGCATCGAAGCTTGTCATGGACTATAGGCAGGATGGGGCCCTTGTGGAAAAGCGGATTCTTTAGGTGGACCTTCATGGGGAATCTGAACTAGAAAGTGTTATCCAAACAGAGAATCTGACGCGGGGATGAATGTGATGAGGTCGATCACCATCTTCCTCAAGGATAACTACTCCGAATCCATGAAGCTTCTCTGGACTCCTCATAGAGACTTCTCGAATCCACGAGGAAAAAACAAGAAAAATAAAAACAAATTCTATAAAAATTCATAATTTGATTGATGAATGAAATAAACGAGTTCACAACCCTTTAAATAGGGATACTAAGCAATGGAAGAAATTTTGAAAGCAAACTACAACTAAAACTCCTAGAATTCGCAACTTACTATAAATAGTAAACTTACTATTTATATACGGTCGTGATGTCTACTAGTGCGCAAGGTTTTCGGCCAAAAATAGTAAGCGTCCTATTTGGCTTCACCACGCAGTTCTCCTAATTATTCTAAGCACTTTTAACGTTGGGCGCAACTCTTAAAGCCCAATGGATGATGAGTTATAAACAAACTAAAAGTTACTATTTATAGTAAAAACAGAATTAAAATAGGGAAACGAACGTCGATTTGATGGTATTTCGCAAATCCGGCTCACGCAACTCGGCGTAGTAGGTTAGGTGGCTAAAGTAGCTCGTCTTACCCCAAAATCATATATTTTACGTCCGATAACTCATTTCGGATTGCGAGATACGTCTGATTTAAGCTCTGACGGTCCGGATCACTTCTGTCGTCGACCGGGCCTTTTCTGATCTATCTTAGCCACGAAAATGTCCGTGGCCTGCTCTACATCAGTATCTCTCTTAAGGTCCAGTTGGAGGAATCAGAGAGGGAGGTCTTCATGTCGGTTGTTTAAGGTTCCTTTTCGATGAGCTGCTGAAAGTTCAAAGCATGGGGTTGGAGCCTTGGCTAGTTTATGGGGACTTTAACATGACTTTTTTGAGAGAGGAGCTCCTTGGGAGCAGTTATCTAAATAAGCAAGCTATGGAGTAGGCAAGCTATTAGGGATACGAGACTTATTGATGCTAGTTACAATAACAGGGTGGGTTGTAGTCACATGCAGTCTAAACTAGATTGGATTTTGGTTAATGTGGATTGGATGTGAATCTTTCCATCTGATATGGTGGACATGAGCATGTTAGTTGTAGACTCACATCTTAGGGAACTTCTAACACTTAGACCATCTCAGAGGTCAGAATCTTGCCGATCGAAGAAGTGTTCTCCTCACTGCAGTTGGGTCCTCTTATAGGGCTTAGGGGGTATTGAGTTGACCAATTGGGCTAGAGTGGAGCAACATTATTTCGGGGATCTTAAGGAAAAGTTTGTTGGGGAATCTTAATTTAGGAGGGTTGTTGGTGTTAGAAAAATAACAATCTAGAACACAAAGAGGATAGAGGAAAAAGATAACGAGACGATAAGATCTATCTAGTTCAATGCTCGACTTGAATAGTCAATTTCTCAAGACAGATTTGCTGCCATTTTTCTGGAAGTTCCAGCAAGTGCAAACGAAAGAAATTTGCAAATTGTCTTTATGATACAATGAACTTTCAATCAGAATTTCAACACAAAATTTTGCACATTTAAGTGTTGAACAGATCTCTAGTTTTGATACCGATATGCCTTTAAGACGTCAGGAAAAAAACTTAGCAAGATGTCAGATCGAGAGTAATTGCACAGAAGATGATATAATCTTAAGAATTAAGAGTGTTAACTTCTGAATTATAGTATCTAGGATTTATATCAATTGAAATGTTATGGATTTCTTCCTGAAAAGATGTCAATGTGCCTCTTCAAGAAATCCATACCCATTCACAGCAAACAATTGTCTTTCATGAAAGGACATAGCTCTTTGTCCTATGGCGGTTATTTATGTACCCATTCAGACAGAAACAGTTATCCAACAGTAAAAACTGTATCAACATGAGTGACATGTGGCATATGTGTCACATGTACAATCATGTCACAATTACTCTCAATCAACAAAAAGGTAATAAAACATCAGGGTAGACCCTAGTTCAATTCTAGTTGTACCAAAAGTTTGAACCGTGTGCCAAAAAGTTTGAACTGTACAATCAGGTTTTTTTTTTTTTTTTTTTTCTCCTTGCGACAATACACGTGTTAAGTGCACCTAATAAAGCGCCCAAGCTGTGCGTGCTTAAGGAGATTTGAACCCTGGTTGCATAAGCAAAAACCCATTTTTTTATCGACTGGTTATAGACACTATTTATGAAAAGTTTAAATAATTAATATATTTATTTACTTTCTAAAAATAATTTTTATTTTTAAAATTTATTTTTTATTCTAAAAAACACAACAGCTGGGAGGAGCTAGGCAGCTGAACATAGATTTTGCAAGCTGCATATTTACGTATATGGAAAGTCTCCTAATAAGGTAGGAGAGTAGAGGAGGTGAGGAGCAGGTTGTTAAAATAGCAACTGGTTTTGGCAAGTCTTTTAGGCCACGCGCTGAACATGAGGGCCTGGTCACGAGGGTCCTTTGCTGAGACACGACAAGTGTAATATCCTGAGGCTTTCAAAGACTCCGTGTACACGTATGTGTACATGGGCATTCATCAATGCATCCATGCATGCATCCATCAGTTGGTGCAAGTTGTGACTACTGACATGCGTGATTTATCTATTTAGCATAAACCATTTATTTATGTAATGATTATTTGCCATTGTGTATATATTTATATAATTAGGCTTTTTTTTTTTGTTTAGCTTGTTAGCACACGCCACTGTCAGTTGACACTTCACTGTTAGCCATCCCCACTAGGGATCGATACCATTTATCTGTTTAGCATAAGCCATTTATTTATGTAATGATTATATGCCATTGTGTATATATTTATATAATTAGGTATATATATACAGGTACACTCTCATCACTCACGTACACTCACAACCCATTGATTTGTAACAAAGCTTAAATCTAACTGTTGATCACTGACTAAATCTACCAACCCGTCTATCAAAACCACTTGATTAGGTTTCTAGTGACCCAAAAACCTGCCCAAATACATTACCCACTTGAATATCATATCAGCCAATTCTAACCATTCGATCTAAAGTTACATAAGCCCATAGTAGGCACGTAAAGTTAGAGATTAATCTACCTTCATTTGATACATGATCCGTATATTTACATTATCAATGACCATTGAACCCACGATCTAAATCAGCCCATTAAGCCCTATGATAATATACTTAAATCTTCAAAATCATCCAACCATAGAGATAAATCAATCCTAGCTCAATTTCTATCCTAAACCAACGTGTACAATTTCATCACTAAATCTAGGTCATTCATTAATAAATCTTCAAATCCACCCATACACTTGCCCATTCCTCGACTCAATCATAAAAATACAAAATTAGACTTAGATCCAGGGATCTAATTGTCTACTTTTGATTTAGGCCACCACATTATCATGAAATAGACAGAGTCAATTTGAGCCATCTCTAGTGGAAGGGATTACGATTTGCATCAACTGGGGATTTGATAAGATTAAGGGTGGAGAGTGACTTCAAAACTGTGGTTAATCTCTTAAACCTAGGTCTCCTCTAAATTGGAGGATATGGTATTAGTTGTCAAGGGTAGCTGCATTCAGGAGAGGTGCTTAATTAGATTGCTATTAACTATGCTTCGAGGGAAGCTAGCGAGGTAGCTGATGGTCTTGCTTGCCTGAGCAGCCATTCCCAAGAGGTTCGGATGTTTCTTTCAGCTTTAGACCTCTCTCGTATGATAAAGGGGAGGCTTTTTCTGGACATGAGTAAGTCCGGAGTCGGTTAGAGAGTGAGCTTTGATGTGTATAGTTAAACGGGCATACGATACGTTGGCCTAGGTGTGTTTTTTGTGGGCCTGGGGTTTGCTTGAAGTTGTCTATCCTGTTTTGCTTCTATTCCTTTTGTTGAAAAAAAAAAAAAAATCTAATCCATTTTTATTTGATCATAATGATGTTGAACATTATATTCTGGTCCTAGTACATTAAAAAATGTTTTATATAGTTAAAGTCTATTTCAAATGGCTAAAAATGCATAATTGAGCATCTTAAGTTTTCTACGGTGTACACATTCCCACCATACACTTATCTTGAGAAAACATATTTCTGAAAATCTATTCGTGATAGAATTTTAACTACCGCCTATTCAACCTAATTGAACTGCACATCTTTAATATTGAAAACTAATTTGCAAGATCCACCGTCTATCAAATTTGTATCACATCCGCTGTATGACCCACTCAAAAATTAAACGAACACCGTCATTACGATCTACAGATGCTCACCAATGAATCTATCTGTTTACATTTTTCATTGGAGCAGGTCTAGAACTATTTTCGGAGTCTCCATAAGGAGAACCTTACGCAACTTCGTCCAGAAAGATATGACAATCATGTGTACATCTCATACCATGCACCTTCTTTCAAAAATAATGTGATCTAACCGTTAATTTTGACGATTGATCATACCCCGATATACGATTAAGAAAAATCTGACTTTTGGATTTAAAGATCAACCCATACTAAACAACTGGGATTAAAATGCAAAAATCTAAACCATACGTTAGGTGGGCCAATGGACAGCGTGATCTGTGGCCATATTCCACACAATTTCTAAGTTGTCCCCATGTACAAACTACAGTTGCAAATGACTGCACGTGCAACATTCAAAAGCATATCGGAATCAGAATTCAATCCCAACGCGTGCGAAATAACATTTGAACGGAACTTCTTCCATTTTTTATATTTTTTATATTTTTTATTTTTCGAATAAGAACCGAACTTCTATGTCAATCTAGGAGAGGCATCTTCAATAGATCTAAGCCATCTGTTAAGAGGATTATAGCCATCTAATTCCACGTGCAGAGCGTGTGCAAGTGCATGTAAAAACCAAGAGCAACCTTCCACGCAGAAACAACGTGTGAAAGGCATTCTTGTTCATTATTTTTGTTTGAAAATCTCCGAGATTCATGAGAAGCAATCCCAAACAGTTCACAACCATCCACGGCATAGATCTTAACCTTCCAAAAATGGCCATCTATCCACTGCACACGTAGAGAAATAGTCTAGAGATTCAACATGCAGCATCGCCATGCGCAAGTCAA
>JAJHSJ010000015.1:4110335-4176509 GCA_021015155.1 Magnolia officinalis | reverse complement strand
ATCAGATCGACGTTCGTTTCCCTATTTTAATTCTGTTTTAACTATAAATAGTAACTTTTAGTTTGTTTATAACTCATCATCCATTGGGCTTTAGGAGTTGCGCCCAACATTAAAAGTGCTTAGAATAATTAGGAGAACTGCGTGGTGAAGCAAAAATAGGACGCTTACTATTTTGGCCGAAAACCTTGCGCACTAGTAGACATCACACGACGTATATAAATAGTAAGTTTACTATTTATAGTAAGTTGCAAATTCTAGGAGTTTTAGTTGTAGTTTGCTTTCAAAATTTCTTCCATTGCTTAGTATCCCTATTTAAAGGGTTGTGAACTCGTTTATTTCATTCATCAATCAAATTATGAATTTTTATAGAATTTGTTTTTATTTTTCTTGTTTTTTCCTCGTGGATTCGAGAAGTCTCTATGAGGAGTCCAGAGAAGCTTCGTGGATTCGAAGTAGTTATCCTTGAGGAAGATGGTGATCGACCTCATCACGTTCATCCCCGCGTCAGATTCTCTGTTTGGATAACACTTTCTAGTTCAGATTCCCCACGAAGGTCCACCTAAAGAATTCGCTTTTCCACAAGGGCCCCATCCTGCCTATAGTCCATGACAAGCTTCGATGCTACTCCAAAATCATGCTTATGCCCTTCTTTCTCAACTACATTAATCTCATCATTTTTTCTACTTGCCTCCCTCTCTTTCATGTCGGTAGCAACTGACCAGGCCCACCATAATTCCAGAGCATTTATGTTGTCTTGTGTCACCATAATTTGGGCTTCTACACCACCTTCACTAGTGGCATCTATTCATTTCTGTTTCTGTGTTCTTTCAATTGTGGAACTACACTCTGTTGTGATTCCAAAAACAACTGCTAGACCCCAGGCAACAATCCTCCCAAGCCCTATATTTCCCTGGTTTATCTTGAGGTTCCCTGGATCCACATGCCTCCAGAAACTACTGCATTTAGCCCACTCTCTACGGATGAGTTGTGGTTTAGCCCTGCCTCCACTCTAATGATTGGTTCACCTAGATAGACCTGGTTCCTCACATCATCCTAGTTCTGGACTGCTAGCTCTTCACAGCCCTACATTAAGCATTTTTTATACCAAAAAAAATGGATTAGGAATGTCTACTATCGCTACCTTTCTCATCTATTCTCCTCTCACTGGGGCCTCCAAAAGACCTAACCATTCACTGCTTAGTTGATTCGTGCCGCTGAGCAGGTTGAGGATCTTTACTTGCTGGTCTTTTTCTTACTTCAATCATTGTAGCGAGTTCAAAATAGGTGAGTATTAGAAAACATAGGTCATCCATTTCTATGTCAAACATCTAATTCAATAGCGTTGTTGAATGAGGAATGATTTTCACCTGAGCATACATCATGAAAGAAACATTCTACGTGCGCTCATCAAGCTTAATTACTGACCCCTAATCTTTTTGCAATTTGCTCTATAATTTTTTCAGACCGCGTGTAGGTCAGAATCCCCTCAATTCTAATCCAAGTTCCTTTGTTTGTTACCACCGATGAGGGTCCCCATCTGTTGACATCACTCATTGCCATATTATGCTATAGAGCTTTGTCTCTCTGAAATTTCGTGGCTTCCTCCCTGTTCAGAGTACAATTAGAAAGGCATTATCTGATGGCCTAAATACCTTAACCCTCAAAGCTCCAAAAGGGGTCACCCACATACCATAGACTAACAAAAGGGTCAATGTCTTAGAGCTCTCTACTTCCTATTAGAGTGTTGGCAAGTTCAAATCTTCATTTGCCAAAGATCTACTTGGTAACTACAATTAGGCCATCTCTCTCTTATACATCAGGCTTCTATTTCGAACAATCACTGCATTGCTTGAAACTTCGGGACATAGTCTTATTACCCCTGCAACAAGCACTCCTAATAGTTCTTACATATCCTTAGAGGATCTCTCTATTGAGCCCCCTTCTTAGGAGGGGAATTTTCTGGATGCAACTACTCCACTCTTTGGTGTGCCTACAGAATAGATATTTACCTACCTCTCAACTTTCTCTCATTTAGCTTCTCCCTTACCAGCTCCACCTCATACTTTCACTAGAATATCATGAATACAAAACCATGGTGTTGATGTAGAAATCTGGTTCACCCTTTTCGCTGAACCACTGGACTCGGATACCTGCACACAAAGAAGACAAAGGAGACCCTAACTATGGCAAGGGACCCTCCGATGCCAAAGTTAGGCTAGGAATCTAGGTCAAGTCATGTGGACAGGCTTTGTTAGGTGAGATTGTGCGTACTTCTTAGTGTAGACGGGTCCCCTATTTAGAGTGTAGAGGGGTCACTATTGGGATTAAAAATAGTTCTCGATCACAAGCACAATCCTTACGTATGTTTCTCAACTGTTATGTAGAATTTGTGGGGGTGATAAGTGTTGAAGTGGTTGGCCCTAAAATCATGTGACGAATAGTCGAGGCCGAGCTGAGCTAAGCCCCAGATCAATCGGGCTGACCTCCATGGTTGGCTCAGGGTGGTCTTCCGCACTGACCGTCATTGGTCGACTGACCAATTCTTTGGTCCATCTGTGTTTGGGCACGGGGGTAGGCTCATCTCCTCGATGAGGTTCGTCATCCTAGATGACCATCCCCTCAACCTCGTTGAACCGACTGGTCTTCTGGTCACATATCAAGGGCTAGTTGAGTCGGGCCCTCAATAGATTGGGCAGATTGGATAATTTTAGGCATTCCTCAGGGGTCAGACAGGCTCGGTATGAACTTGGAGATATACGGTGTTGTGGCCTCAACTCGGGAGTTCATCGCCTGTTATCCTTCAGATCGATCTAAGATAGGATTGTTCAGAAGTCCTTTGGTCATGATCAACCCCAGTCCTTTCTTCCAATCTTGGGCTAGGAAGCACATGTTTGTGAGTCCATGTTGACCCCATGAGTGGTCAGACCGCTTTCACCTATAACACATGGCAATCTCCTCGATTTGGGAAAAGTTGGGATGAAGACATCCATAACCTCTCCAAACTTCCCACATTGATCTTTCAGTTACAACTTTCTACAATCAAAAGGAATATTAGCAACAAATAGAGTCGCGAGCTCCCCAACCTGATGTCGATTTTGTACCTCTATTTAACCATCAAATCTCACCCCTACAGGACACTCAAGTGTCTTCAGTTTCCTCTCTCCCAACCTCCCAAAACTATTAAACCCCAATTATCTAAAGCAACAAGCTTGAAAGAGCCCTATCTTAGAAACCATGAAATAAGGATAGGCGTATTTGGAATAAGCTACAGGATCTGCTAATGCTACTAGAGATGGGGTTCGGAGACCACCCTCAAGTAGCAACGAATGTTGGGAATCAACTATCATAGAAGCTCTAGGACAGCTAGCCCATTAGTATTAGCTAACTTGCTATATATGGAATGTGGCCAAATAGGATCTTCTTAATTATGTTGTGATGTTTGCTCCATGGATGACATAACCCAACGCTCCTTATCTTATAAGTTGAATGCACAATACCACACATGGCTCCCCCCACTTTTCTATATGAGATAGAGACTTTAAAAATAAAATAAAATTTAAAAAAACAAAAGAACTTATATTCAAAAAGATGTGAAGCACATCAAAACTATACAGGGCTAAATTCGAGCAAGTCCAACAAAATGTTATGGGCCCACCTATCGTATGGAAAGAAAGAAAGAAGCAGAAAGGAGATTAGGCTACTCGTATAGGCTGCCTAACCTGACTCTGTCTAAGAACATAATACCACGAAAGGTAGGGGGAAGATCTCCCAATGAACGGTAAACCCAGTCCACTTGGCCATCACTCCCCAATCGGGTCAGGCCATCCGCAGCTGAGTTGGCCTCCCTCGGGGTGTGGGCAATGTGAACCACCATACTATATGAGATAGAGACTTGCACAGTGCCTAGAGCACTCTTTCTCTTACTATGCGAGAGGGCACATCGCCTATATCTCATGATAGTGTGTAACTCTCTTAATCTAATGATAGGGGCTTAGAGAAGTGGGGAATTGATTATCGAAACCTGATAGGGACTCTCTGTTTGAAAAGATACCATTACAAGTCTTGGGTCTAAGCCCAAACATTTAGGAGAAAGAACACACATTTCAAATAGTCAGTTTAAAGAAGTTGGATCTTGGATGGCTAAAATTGAATATTGATGGCTCGTCCAAGGGGAACCCGGGGGAAGGTAGAGGAGGGGGTGTTTGTAGAGATCATCATGGGTGCTTTATCTTTTCTTTTCATAGGAGATACGGTCGGGTATCCAACACCATTGTTGAAGCTCAAGCAATGCTAGATGGTCTAGAAATTTGTGAAGAGATGGGGCTATCTAAGATTCTAATAGAGACCAACTCTTACATTATTGCAGACTCAATTGTTAAACTCCTTGCCCATACTCCATGGAATATTTGGTATCATGTGGGGATCATTCTGAGCAAGAAAGCTTCCCTTAACCTCTCTCTCCCATAACCTTCAGGGGTAATGCTATAATAGATGGCTTAGCAAAAATGGCAAGTGAGGGTTGTCCTAACAGAATTTATAGAAGTCGAGTTGATCTTCCGAGGGACATTTGGGGATCTCTGGCTAGGGATAATATATGAGTGGGGATGATAAGGAAAAGAAGAACTAAAAGGGGTGATGGCTAATTGTCGTTTAGAAGTTCGTTGTCATGGTAGTAATTCTCTCGCTTCGGTTGTGGGTTGGACTTTGTATATGATCTCATACGATAGGCAAGGGCCTGACTTTTTAGTTGGCTCTCGCCGGAATGTCTTATTTATCTTTTTCCCTTCTTCAATAAAATTCTCTTCTAAAAAAAAGAGTATGAATCCATTGATGATAGATCTATGCCCTAGGCCTAGGGGTGTGTTTTGTTCTGCATTGCACGTATTAACATGCATTTTTATCAATATGCAACTGCATTAATCAACTTTAACATTATTTAAAATTTACTATTTTGTCATTTAATTGTCTTAGAGTTAAGGGTTACTCTATTTAGTATAATTAAAGTATTTGTTTTTTTTTAAAGAAAGTTGGGAGCACACCACCTAGAACTTTGTCGCTCGATTTGAAAATGCTATACAAAATTTGGGGCAGAAACCCAATAAAAGGACAAGGCCCAGCCTAACTTGTGAGCTCAACCAAGAACTTTATATCGCGGTGACGTGGAATGAAATAAGAACACAAGATAATAATAAAAGCTTCTCAATTATAAACCTCCCCTTCTCCCACACCTTCCGAGAAGGTAAATCTATTGCGGATGGCCTCCCCAAATTTGATAGTGATGGGAGGCCCAATTCCTTATACCTTTCATCAGCTCATCTTCCGTCTTCCATTTGGGGCTCACTGACGCTAGATAAGGCATGTATGGGGCTACTAAGGAAGATCAATTTTAAGAATGGTGTGGGCTGATTCTCTCTCTCTCTCTCTTGAGTCTCGAGTGGAAGCTTGAATCTGTTGCAGATATTTTCTTTCTTTTTTTTTCATCAGGGCAGCATGTTGTCAGATGTCTTATATCTAAAAATTTTTTACCGTGCTCGACCGGTCGAGTGACTGGCTGGACCGGTCGTGGGAGTTGCACGACCAGTCGTGGCCTGCTCAACTCGAACTCCAGCGAGCATCAGTTTTTGGGTCCGAGGTGCTCGACCGGTCGTGCAGTCCGCTCGACCGGTCGTGGTTACGCAGATTCGTTTCCGAATTTGATGCATACTGCGAATTTCTGTGTCGTCTTTCACAAGGGTGCGAAAGGGAAGTTTCCTAAACTATAAATAGGGGTCCCTAAGGCTATTCTAAGGTATTTTAAGGCTTTCTAAAGGAGTTCCAAGGGTTCCTAAAAGGATTTTAGAGTTTCTAAAGGATGTAGCATGTGTGAGATTCGAGGTTGTTCGAATCGGGTAAGTCCTCTCTCTTTGTAATTTCTATTTTCATAGTGGCGATCTGTCGCTTTGTGTCGTGGTTTTTTCCCGCAAGGGTTTTCCACGTTAAATCTGTGTTCTCTTGTGTGTGCTTGGTGTTATTGGATTGCTATCCTATATCTAGATCTATGTGATTCTGCAAGCCAAAATCCCAACAAGTGGTATCAGAGAAATCGTTGGGGCACAGATCTGAATCTGAGGGATTAGTAATAATGGGAAGCACCAGGTATGAGATTGAGAAGTACTCAGGGAAAAATAATTTTAAGTTATGGAAGATCAAGATGATGAGTTCCTTAATCAAACAAGGCGAAGATGGTGCTCTTGAGGAGCGGAAGTCTACTATGACTGATAATGAGTGGAATACTCTTGATAAGAAGGTTTTATCATCGATCCGTTTATGTTTCACATATGAGGTTCTTTACAACGTCATGAGGGAGAAAACTGCGGCTAAGTTATGGGCGAAGTTAGAGGATGTTTATGCGAAAAAATTCTCTGAAAATCGCCTGCACTTGAAGCGGCAGTGGTATAACTTCAAGATGGCAGAGGGTGGAGATCTAGAGGCTCACATCAGCAACTTTAATAAATTGGTTTGCAAATTGCTAGATATGAAGGAAGTGATGAAAGATGAAGAACAGGCATGTATGTTGCTGATCAATTCTCTTCCGGCATCTTATGAGGCATTCAAGGACACTATGTGCAGTACGAATAAAACCCTGAGTGTCGACACCGTTATCTCAGCTCTTCAAGGAAAGGCTATGAGAAAGCTTAACGTCGACATGGGGATATCTTCGGATGCACTGGTTACAAAGGGTAGGAATTCTGAACAAGGTACATGTTCTTCAGGTTCTAGATCCAAATCCAAGGGCAAGTGCAAAGGAAAGGTAAAGTGCTGGAACTATGGGAAGGAAGGACATGTGAAGAAGGATTGTGAAAATCCTAAATCGAAGAAAGAAGATTCTGAGGCTTCATATAGGGAGGTCAATGCTGCCACGTCTGATGGATCGAGTGGATGTGATGGTAATGTTTTGTCTGTGTGTACTATCAAGCGGCCATACGATGATCGTAAGGACGAGTGGATGCTAGACACAGGGGCATCTTTTCACATGACTCCTCATCGCAGTTGGTTCGCCAGCTACAGGGAGTGCGATGGTGGACAGGTGTTTATGGGCAATGGCCTTGCCTGTAATGTTGTGGTTGTTGGTACGGTATGCATCAGGATGTTTGATGGGGTAGAGCGTACCTTGACTGATGTCAGGCACATTCCTGATTTGAAGTAGAATCTGATTTCTCTTGATATACTCGAGGCAAAAGAATGCAAGTACACAGGTATTGATGGTGCTCTTAAGGTATCTAAGGGGGCACGGGTAATCATGAAAGCGCTACGACTCGGTAACATGTACAGGTTGATCGGGAGCACTTCAAAAGGTGGAGCTGCAGTGGATGTAGCAGATTCCACCTCTGCACATGTGTGGCATGTTGGGCATGGCCACATGAGCGAGCAGGGAAGGAAGGCTGAGACCCGCGAACAGGGTTACAGAGCAGGTGGAGCAGTCACCTGTGAGAAAAATCACATGGCATGACCGCAAGATATCGGCGAGGTACATGGACGACTCCAATATCATAGGGGATTCATCTTCTATTCAGATGGCTCTAGGTAATCCTGGTGCTGAAAAGTGAAAAGTGACTATGGGCGATGTGATGGATTCGTTGTACCAGACCGACATATGGGAGCGGGTAGAGCTTCCAATGGGCCGGAGAGCGGTTGGATGCAGGTGGATCTTCAGGAGGATACAACATAGATACAGGGCGAGGTTGGTAGAAAAGGGTTATACTTAGAGAGAAGGGATCGACTTCTCAGAGATATTCGCGCCAATGGTATAGCAGATGTCTATTAGATCCGTGATTGGCGCTGGTTGGCTAATGTGATCTTGAGATGGAAATATGGATGTGGAGTCTGCACTTCTGCAAGGGAAAGTGAAGAACAGATCTACATGAAGCAACCAGAGCGGTTCGAAGTTAAAGGGGCTGAGAAAAGACTTTGCAGGAGGTCGTGGTTCGACCTGTCGCTTAGGCAGTGGTTTGATTCCTTCATGGTGAGTCAGGAATTGATGACATGTAGATCGATAATTATGACATGTCTGAAATCAATGTACTGAAGACTCGGTTAAGTGGGACATTCAGGATGAAAGATCGAGGGGGTTGCAAAGATGGTTCTTGGCATTGAGACTGTAGGAGGAGTAGGTTTTGGTAATCACAGGAGGAATACCTTGTGTGTAGGTATTAATCAAGGATATGATAGGCCAGGTAAAGTCGGAGAGCATTACCTACACTTCTCTCCTCAAGTTTTCCTCAGGACATGTCCCAAAACAGATGAGGAAAAGCAGGATATCTCATGAGCCTTATTCGAATGCGGTTGGCAGTATATGTCATGGTCTGGATTAGACCAATTATTTCACAGGCTATCACTGTTGTGAGCAAGTACCCCGGTAAGCAATATTGGGTAGCGGTGAGATGGTAAGAAGACTACGTCTTTTCTTTTGAGAAGACAGGAGCAAAGGTGGTTGAGCTTG
This sequence comes from Magnolia officinalis, assembly GCA_021015155.1. Taxonomy (NCBI): domain Eukaryota; kingdom Viridiplantae; phylum Streptophyta; class Magnoliopsida; order Magnoliales; family Magnoliaceae; genus Magnolia; species Magnolia officinalis. Next base: position 4,168,030 of record JAJHSJ010000015.1, on the reverse strand, counting down.
TGGATTTTGATCCGGCAGACATGCTCACCTAGATCGTTCCTGCAGAAAAGTTCATGTTCTGTGTAACTTCTCTAGGCTTAGCGATGGCGTAAAAGAAGGACAGAGTATGCACAAGAAGCTATGATGCAATACAGAAATAAGAGAAGAGGTCAATAAACTACACGGTTGAATATTGAAGACATGGCAGAGATTGTTGTCAGATGTCTTAAATCTGAAAATTTTTTACCGTGCTCGACCGGTCGAGTGACTGGCTTGACCGGTCGTGGGAGTTGCATGACCAGTCGTGGCCTGCTCGACTCGAACTCCAGCGAGCATCAGTTTTTGAGTCCGAGGTGCTCGACCGGTCGTGAGGTCCGCTCGACCGGTCATGGTTACGCAGATTCGTTTCCGAATTTGATGCGGATTGTGGATTTCTGTGTCGCCTTTCACAAGGGTGCGAAAGGGAAATTTCATAAACTATAAATAGGGGTCCCTAGGGCTATTCTAAGGTATTATAAGGCTTTCTAAAGGAGTTTCAAGGGTTCCTAAAAGGATTTTAGAGTTTCTAAATGGTGTAGCAAGGGTGAGATTCGAGGTTGTTCGAATCGGGTAAGTTCTCTCTCATTGTAATTTCTATTTTCATAGTGGATATCTGTCGCTTTGTGCCGTGGTTTTTTCCCGCAAGAGTTTTCCACGTTAAATCTGTGTTCTCTTGTGTGTGCTTGGTGTTATTGGATTGCTATCCCAGATCTATATCCGTGTGATTAAGCAAGCCAAAATCCCAACACAGCAGCAGGGTTTGTCGGCAGCCTGGGCTTTCCGGCGGTTGCCTCTGCGGTGGCAGGGGTTGTGGCTTTAGCTAGGCTGCTCTGCTTTGTAGTCTTTCTAGGCCATCATGGCTTTATGGAAGGCAAGAGCTTTGAGTCTTGAGCAAAGGTTCAAATAGTTGAAGAGGAATCGGATGCCAAGTTCCTCCAATCTGAAGGAGGAGCCTTAATTCTCGCAGTCGGGAAAGTTGCTGATCAGCGCAGGAAAATAAAAAATATAAAAATTTGATGTTTGCGAGATTCCGGGTGTTGGCCAGTCGTAGCTCAGTCAGATATGATTGTTGCATCTGGTGTTTTTGTGGCAGCTGCGGCCTGTCTGCTGCCCTGTTTTTGCTAGTAATGTGGAGCGTGGGTCGGTTTCCTTCGGTGCTGGCGCATTCCTCGATCAGAGTGGGATTAAAGCTGCAGGGATATCCTTCGGCTCATAAGGAGGTCATGCCATTGTTTTTTTTTTCTTCTCAGACAGGGTACCAGCTTCAATGATCATAACAGGAGAATCGGGGACGAAGCACTCCAGAGCGAATCAGGCAAGAAATTGCTGTAAATATCTGGAAGGTCCCCTGATGATATTTCCAGTGTTGTGCTAGTTGAAAAGGACAGATCATATATCAAATCAGAAGTACTGAAGATCATGGAATATCTTGATCTCCCCTTCCCTCAACTTGCAATCTTTTTACAGCTTGTACCTCTGTTCCGGAGGGATTTTGTATACGACAATGTTGCAAATAACCGTTACACAATCTTTGGTCGTTCTGAATCGTGTGAAATATAGAGAACTGATGGTCCTCTCTATGTTCCTTCTCTTTTAATATATGAAAGCAGCATATCAATGACGAAATCGGATGTGTATAGGGAAACTAAAGAAAGACTCCTATTATATATAAAATGGTGAATATATTCATGAAGTTTGAAATAAATAAATATAAATATAAATAAAAAACTAAAGCCTTGTAGAAATCTTCATTTTTACTATATGTTCTTCAATTAATTTCAAATGCCACCATATCAGAGGCAAACACAAGAGAGAAGTAGCCATTACATGTTCTTGTTCTTGGACAAGCTACTCATGTAAGAAACAAAGTCGCCGAGTATTTTAATGTTGGCGACTAGGAATATCAAAATTGTAGCTATAGTTGTCAATTTTGCCCATGGGTTGCTGAAATACTTATGCACAACTGTTGCTCGCAAACGCACCCAATCATCATTGCAGTAATCATAGAGATCCTTAGATTGCATGCATAGATATGAATTATCCATGTCGAGGGCAATCTCTTTGCAGAGGCTGTTAACAAGGCGCGCCACTTCATCATCACTGCCTAAGGAATGTTGGATAACCCCTGAGTAATGTAGAAGCTCGACGTCCTTAGCTGAATTTATAAGGCCGTCAAGGAAGAACAAGTACGTTGTAAAATCGGGACTGCATTGGGGGTGGCATTGTTCAAAGGCGAGAAGGTTACAGAACAAGGTTCCTGTATAATCTTCGATGCTCAGCGGAGGGATCTTCAATACCCCAGTCCTGAAGAGCCCATCCAATGGGCCCCAACCTTTTCCTTTGATCTTCAAGCTCACATCCAATGGCCCATGATGCTTTCCTTCCTCAATCTTCACTCCAGATTCTTCGAGCTCGGTGGCTGACCGGAATACGCAGCGCTGATGTCCACGATGAATGGGATGTGATGGAAGGATACTTGCATGGAAGAGGTCAAGCAAATGGTTCCCACAATGGCCTGCCTTTACTTTGATCTGGTTGGGAGGATTTCGGACTCTACTCATCAAGGGACCAAAGAAATTGAGAGCTAGTTCTTGGAGGGACATCATTGTGTTTGAGGTTGTTGGGACAGCCGTTAGATCAAACAATTTCCGTAGAACAAATAGTGGGAGTTGGTTTTCAAGCATGATGAAATCACGCCGGAGAAGATGCACCATCCGATGTATCGTGAAGAAAGGTTCATTCATGTTTTTGGGCTTGATCGATTCGCGGAAGAGCTCAATTATGAAGCAACCGTCGACGATCATGGTCTCGATGAATTCATCACTGCCAAGCTTGATTGTCTCTGAGTAGCACTTCCTTGCCCTATCCTCTAAGCTCTTCATGTTGTCGAAAAGGGACTCCAATGTCGCTTGGTGTCCCAGGTTCGGATCCAAGAGACGACGGAGGAATTTCCATTTGAGCTCTTCCAGTCCCTGCAAGCGATCTAGTCCGCGGTTGAAAGGACCGATAGACACGATGTTGGGATCATAGGCTTTGGTGTTCACCTGGCGGATGTTAGTTGGAACCCTGTAGATGGACACCATGTTGTGCTCATCAGGCACCTCTGGTTGTAGCCTCCCTTTCATGGATGCTATACGATTACAGCTTGTGATGTCTTGTGTAGATGCTGGTTTTACTTCTACAAGTGTTTCTTTTGATGTAATGCTTTGGAAGCTCCTTATGTTTTGCATAAGCCTCCCAGCAAGCTTTCCATTCCTCATTTCTGGATACAGAAGAATGAAAGAAATCTTTCTTTGGATCCTCTGCCTCCCGGAGGCAGGAACTCCCTACCTCCAGCGTTTTCATTGGTCAACGTCACTGTAAGTGCCACGTCATTAATTTTTAAAATATATTAAAAAAGTACATTTAATAACAACTCCAACGGAGACGATATACGGAAGCTGTTTGCGCGCTGAGTACCTCACTACGATAAGCGTCGGGAGTAAAGTCTGTGGAGCCCACCCTTCTTGTCATTCTTGCATTGTATCAACTCCATCCATCTCTTTTACCATCTAACTTTAGGGTTTTATAACAAAAATTAATCATATCCAAAGATCAAGTGGGCCACACCACCTAAAACAGTGTGAATTGAATTCTACTGTTGAAAAGTTTTTTGGGGCCCATGGAAGTTTTATATCAAGATGATATTTGTTTCTTCCATTCATTCATTTCTTTGTGATCTTATGAACAGTTTGGATGAAAAATAAAAATCATTGAGGGCTTAGAAACACTTCAATGATGAAAATCAATACTTCCACTGTTTCCTTTGGTATGGTTTACTTAGAGCTTTTGATATACTTCGGTTTTGGGCTCAACTCCTAAAATGAACTGAAAATTTGGACGGATGGACGGCGTGGATAAACCACATGAATTCACAATGGGCCTAATAGAGTTTACTCAGTACGATAAGACTTGGTACGCAATCCGATTTCACGTTTTAGACGAGATTTGTGCCAAAGCCTTTTGCAGTAAGATCATGCGCAAGGATTTCAGATGGGCCCACTGTGACATTTGTGATAAATCCAACCCATTCATCCATTTTTAGATATCATTTTAGGACATCATACCAAAACTAATGAATATACAAAACTCAAATTGGCCACATGAGAGGAAAAAGTGGGGATTTAATCTCCACCGTTGAAATATTTATATGGCCACAAAAGTTTTGCATCGGTCTAATATTTTGGTGTTTTCACTTCATCCTAGTAAAAATGACCTTATAAATAGTTTGGATGACATATAAACATTAAGAGGCCCAGAAAGGTTTCAAGGGTAGGAATTTCTTTCTCCAGTGTTTCATCTTGTATGGCCTAGTTGAGTTTTTGATTATCCTAATTTTTTGTTACATGTCTTAAAATGAGCTGTAAAAATGGATGAATGAATTGGAATTCTTATAAACATCACGGTGGACCCCACCATACATCTCAGCGTTGGAACTCCATGCAAAAAGCTTTCCCCAGTGAATCCGCGTCCACAGTTTCCATTGGAAACATATTGGCTACTCCCCTGTCACTTGGTGCTATCTGGGCCCACCATGATGTATGTGTTTCATCCATGCTGTCCATCTATTTTTCTAGATCATTTTATGGTCTGAGACCAAAATGAGGTATAACCCAATCTCAAGTGGACCACATTACATGAAACAGTGTTGAATGAACATTGACCATTAAAAACTTTTTGGGGACCATAAAAGTTTTGGATTAAGATGATCACTGTTTTTTCCCTTCACCTGGGTCTTTATGGCCAAACCAACAGATTGGATGTCAAATAAACAATACGGTAGGCCTTAGGAGGACTTTAATGATGGAATCCAATCACCATTGTTTTCCTGTGGTGTGGTCCATATGAGATTTATATCCCTCTCATTTTTGGGATCAACCTTTAAAATTATATGTAAAAATAGATTAACGGAATGGATGAAACACATACATCATGGTGGGGAAGTGATGTCACCCATTTATATGGGTCCCACTACAATATATGTTTTGTATCCACACCATCCATCCATTTGGAGAGATCATTTTAGGGCATGAGCCAAAGAATGAATCAGATCCAAAACTCGAGTGAACCCCACCACAGAAAATAGTGGAGAGAGTCACGCCCACCATTTATTACGACTGAATCCAATCCAAACTTTGTCACTTTGTCTACTGAACCCCGTTATTTTATATTGCAACCCCATCACTTTGTCTACTGAACCCCGTCACTTTGTACTGCAAACTCGTTACTTTCTCTAGTGAACTTTGTCACTTTGTATTACAACCCCGTCACTTTGTCTATTGAACCCCATCACTTTGTACTGCAACCCCGTCACTTTGTCTACTGAACTCCGTCACTTTGTACTGCAACATCGTCTCTTTGTCTAATGTACCCCGTCACTTTATGTTACAACCTCATCACTTTGTCTACTGTACCCCGTCACTTTGTGCTGCAATCTCATTACTTTGTTTTGCGAACCCTGTCACTTTATACTGTAACCTCGTCACTTTGTCTAGTGAACCCCGTCACTTTGTACTGCAATCCCATCACTTTGTCTAGTGAACCTCATCACTTTGTCTAGTGAACGCCGTCATTTTGTACTGCAACCCCATCACTCTATCTACTGAGCCCCATTACTCTGTACTGCAACATCGTCACTTTGTCTACTGTACCCGTCACTTTGTTTACTGAACTCCATCACTTTGTACTGCAACATCGTCACTTTGTCTACTGTACCCACGTTACTTTGTGCTACAACCTCATCACTTTGTCTACTTTACCTCATCACTTTGCAAAGTACCCTATCACCTTGTGGTTTTACTAGACAAAGTGATGGGGTTAAATAGGGTTACTGGACAAAGTGATGGGGTTAAGTATTGTTACTGGACAAAGTGACGGGGTATAGTAGACAAAGTGACGACGTTGCAGCACAAAGTGACTGGGTACAGTAGACAAAGTGACGATGTTGCAGTACAAAGTGATGGGGTTCAGTAAACAAAGTGACGGGGTTGCAATACAAAGTGAAGAGGTTCACTAGACAGTGACGAGGATCACTAGACAGTGACGGGGTTATAGTACAAAGTGACAGGGTTCACTAGACAAAGTGACAGGGTACAGTAGACAAAGTGACGAGGTTGTAGCATAAAGTGACGGGGTACAATAGACAAAGTGACAATGTTGCAATACAAAGTAACAGAGTTCAGTAAACAAAGTGACAGGGTTGCAGTACAAAGTGATGGGGATCACTAGACAAAGTGACGAGGTTGCAGTACAAAGTGACAGGGTTCAGTAGACAAAGTGACGGGGTTGCAGTTCAAAGCGACGGGGTTCAATAGACAAAGTGACGAGGTTTGGATTGGATTCAGTTGTAATAAATTGTGGGTGTGACTCTCTCCACTGTTTTTTGTGGTGGGGTCCACTTGAGTTTTGGATCCAATTATTCTTTGGCTCATGCCCTAAAATGATCTCTCCAAATGGATGGACGGTGTGGATACAAAATATACATCATAGTGGGACCCATATAAATGGGTGACATTGCTTCCCCACCATGATGTATGTGTTTCATCCATACCGTTAATCTATTTTTACATATAATTTTAGGGGTTCATCCCAAAAATGAGAGGGATATAAATCTCATATGGACCACACCACAAGAAAACAATGGTGATTGGATATTCATCATTAAAGTCCTCCTAAGGCCCACCGTACTGTTTATTTGACATCCAATCTGTTGGTTTGGTCATAAAGACCCAAGTGAAGGGAAAAAACAACGATCAGCTTGATCCAAAACTTTTATGGTCCCCAAAATGTTTTTAATGGTCAATGTTCATTCAACACTGTTTCATGTAATGTGGTCCACTTGAGATTGGGTTATACCTCATTTTTGGTCTCAGACCATAAAATGATCTAGAAAAATAAATGGACGGCATGGATGAAACACATACATCATGGTGGGCCCACATATCACCAAGTGGCAAGGGAGTGGCCAATACGTTTCCAATGGAAACCGTGGACGTGGATTCACTAGGAAAAGCCTTTTGCATGAAGTTCCAACGCTGGGATGTATGGTGGGGTCCACCATGATATTTATAAGAATTCCAATCCATTCATCCATTTTTAGAGCTTATTTTAAGACATGTAACCAAAAATTAGGATGATAAAAAACTCAATTGGGCCATACAAGATGAAACAATGGAGAAAGAAATTCCTACCATTGAAACATTCTTGGGCCTCTTGATGTTTATATGTCATCCAAACTGTTTATAAGGTCATTTTTACTAGGATGAAGTGAAAACACCAAAATATTAGACCGATGCAAAACTTTTGTGGCCATATAAATATTTTAATGGTGGACACTAAATCCCCACTGTTTCCTCTCGTGTGGCCCATTTGAGTTTTGTATATTCATTAGTTTTGGTATGATATCCTAAAATGATATTTAAAAATGGATGAAAGGATTGGATTTATTACAGCCATTGCAGTGGGCCAATCTGGAATCCTTAAGCAGGATATTACTGCGAAAGGTTTTGGCAGGAAATCCATGCACGTGAAATCGGATTGCGTACCAAGTCTTATCGTACTTGAGTAAACTCTATTGGGCTCATTGTGAATTCATGTGGTTTATCCACACCGTACATCCGTATTATCAGTTCATTTTAGGAGTTGAGCCCAAAACTGAAGTATATCAAAAGCTCAAGTAGACCATGCCAAAGGAAACAATGGAAGTATTGATTTTCACCATTGAAGTGTTTCTAAGCCCCCAATGATTTTTATTTTTCATCCAAACTGTTCATAAGATCACCGAGACATGAATGAATGGAAAAAACAAATACCATCTTGATATAAAACTTCCGTGGGCTGCAAAAACTTTTCAACGGTAGAATTCAATTCACACTGTTTCAGGTGGTGTGGTCCACTTGATCTTTGGATATGATTAATTTTTGTTGTAAAACCCTAAAATTAGATGATAAAAGAGATGGATAGAGTTGATACAATGCACGAATGACAATAACGGTGGGCTCCACAGCCTTTACTCATTACGCTTACCGTACTGAGGTACTCAGCCAGCAAACAGCTTCTGTTTAACGTCTCCGTTAGAGTTGTTATTAAATGTACTCTTTTACTATATTTAAAAAATTAATGATTTTGCACTTACAGTGACGTTGACCAATGAAAATGCTGCAGGCAGGGAGTTACTGCCTCCCGGAGGCAGAGGAGCCGCACTCGTCCAGGAATTATCCCTTATAATAGCATTGTCTTAAGCAATAAAGAAAGTAATTTAAGGGAAGACTCAGATGGTAAGTCATGAACCCAAGTCATTCATTAATGATAATAGAACTTTGATTTATGTGGGATGTTTAGCTGGTCCAGACAAAAGCAAGTAGGGCCCGTGGTTTAGCTGGTCAAGTCCCTGATATGACACAAGCTAATGTAGATATGTACCCTGATGTGTCCACTATATGACTCCTTTATTTCCAGCCACAGGAATGTAGATATGTGCCGTGATGTAATGAATTTTTTGTTACATGAAGCTCACTTTATTAAATTCATTTGAGGGCTCCTTTGTTTCACCATAACTAATTACATGTATAAAAAATGTGCAGTGATTACAAATTATTTTACTGGCCTTCTAACAACATCTGCATTTAACTGGTTATCCCTGTTTTGTTTCATCGGCATAGATTCTCACTAATAGTATTTTTGTATTACTTTAATATTTTACTATTACTAAAATATATTGATGGTTGTGTTTGGATATGAGATTTTCACCCGGATGCTAGCTATAAAAAACTGCAATGCTTATAATTTTTTTCTCTCCTATTGTTTGTATTTGAGTAATTATTCATGTTAAAATTGTAATAATCACACATTTCCCTGCTATTACCCACGGGGAATAAACCAAAAGTGGGATGTTTCTAGAGTTTTTTTGTCATTATAGTTCTTTCATGCAAGTAGCCCACAGGCACATCTCCTCTTTGCATGTAGCCTTTCTGAGACGGAGAATTAGGGAACCCATACAATAAGGGCTTTGTTGGGCCCACCATGATAACTGTAATATCCACTCCATACATCTATTACTACAGTGGATAGTTGGACGTGATGAGCCAAAAAATGAGAGGTATTTAAATTTGCTGCGACAGCACTAAAATGCGGGGATGGATCACCTACAGCTGAAACTAGACTATAACTCCGTTCTCTTTTTTTTTTTTCTTTGCTACACGAGTACACTTCCTTCATGTAGCATGTTTTCTTGTTGCACGTCCCATCGATGCTGTTTCATTCCAATTTAACAATAATCTCATCTGACTTGTAAAGACTTTTTTTTTTCCTCGGAAGGTGGGAGCACACCAAGTTTGAATTTGTTGCTAAAAAAAGACAAAGATGGGCTACCATGCATGTGAAATGGATGCGTGGGAATCATAAGTCCATTGAATTTGGACGACTGACTCTCATATTAATTTCAACCGTCCATTTAATATGCTCCATGAAAAATTCGCTGAAGTTTTGTTCAGTACTGGATTACCGGGCTAGTATGAGATGCAAAAGAAAAGAAAAAAGAAAAAGAAAAAGAAGCAAAGGCTGATAAAAGGACAGCAAGCAATAAAGGAATATCATAAGGAAGAAGATTTCTCTCACAAGCAAATGAAAGATGGAATATTAAACAGAATCAAATTCGAAACTGCACAGCCAAAAGCAACGCAGAACACAGAGCATCCCATGTTTGTTTTTTTTTTTTTTTTTTTTTTTTTTTTTTTTAAATAATAATAAATTTTAAGTGTATCTGTTGCACCATAATCCTCTGCAACACGTGTTGCACGTTGAAAGTAAAACATCCTTGCTCTGTGGAGCCTGAGCGTAACATCCACTCCATCCATCGCGTACGTCCCATATCATATTCAACGTTTTTTTTTTTTTTTTTGGAATGCATTATTTGAAAATTCAACACATTGCATGGTAAAATGACCAATATGGTCTACCATAGATTGGAATGTTTCTCTAAAAAACAGAGTAAAATTTGGCATTTTATAGCTTCTTGGCACCTCGATGAGTCGATTGACCCAATTCGGGTAAGGCTTGTGATACGTTAGCTGATTTGTTTGGCGACCATGTTGTTGGTCGGTAACCTCTTGTATCAAATTAACCAGTTCTTCATGGCCAATTTTTGGAGGTAAAACAATTGCACTGTGTTATTAGGGTCCTTGGTTAACCATTTGAAGTAGTTATACAAAAGGACCCTGCCTCCCATGTGTTTCATTGTTTGACATGAACTGTCCCGCAAGAGGTATGCCGATATTTTTTTCCTTATTCATTTTGACTATTCAGTTGGCCATTATGACCGTTTCTCTTTATACTAGCTTGAGGTAAATGTTCCGAGCGACTTGGCCTTGATCCAAATTAACAATTTTTGGAGGTAGAATTGGTAGTTCCTATGAAACATTTCAGAAAAGGGGTAGCTCGATGTTGTATTGACACACTTCAGGAAACCTCCCATTGAGAAATCCTAAAATACGGTTGAAAGATTCAACATGAGCTCTAGACTGCATGGTCAATTGTTACAAATGTGCATTCATATTTCCTAACATCCCAGTCACTTGTTCTAGGGAGTTTGCATGAGATCATAACCTTACCTTCGGGACAGTCTAAGGAACTGATTTTGAAACTTTAGGATCATCTTACAATTGGAATGCTTCGAGGCTTTGATGAAGTTCTTGTTCTTCAATGTTACCATTGTTCCTTATAGATCGACAACCCATTTTATCAAATCTCTCAATTAACAAGTACACACCTATCCCACCTAGCATGCCAAAAAATGTTGTTTGTCAAAATTAGGTCACATGGTACACATATGAGATTTGTGGCCATGCCAGAACCAATTGGGACAGATTCAAACCAAAACTATTGACCCATGTGGAGATAGAGCAAATCTTGGTCAGAAGTGCGATCAACCATCTATTCAAGCAACTGTCTAGTACGCTATTAGGTGATTTACAGAGGTTGGGAAATATTCCTCTTATGAGTTCTTTTTACCTTAGAAACCAATGATTTTCAAATGTGCAAAAATTATGCGACCGAGTGGAGATGTAGTTGAGAGATGGATGATCAGGAAAGGTGAGTACTTACCGCTAAATTCAGATCATGAACCTAGCTGAGAGCAGAGGGGTACTTTGTGGAGCAGTGCACTGATGAGCAAGGACTTAGTAATGTCGAGATTACAACTTTGGACCTAGCGTGTGACATAGTTGGACAATTCCTAAAGCTAAGGTCTTTCTCCAGATCTAACACGAAGGTAAAATTGGAAGGGAATTACAACTACTAGTTAACCCTAAGTCGGTTCAGAATAATCGAAGGGATAGACTGGACTAGCCATAATTGCTACGCTAAGCGTCTTTGAGGACTGGATAAGCAGCATTGTGCTGACTGATTGGTTTTTGTTTGGGTTTGGTTGATTGATCATAGATCCTTCTTTTCATGTTTTCTTCTGTTATTTATAGAACTCTTGATGCAATCATGAGAGTAACCCTTGTATACGTGACAATCTTCCATACTGCCAAATGTAAAGTAGAGGTTACCTCCATTTGATCGTGCTTGTCCTTGTCAAATGGATTCTTATCCCATCAAGAACCTCCCACACGGTTCCACGCTGACGTAGCCTTAATGGTTACAAGCATTTATCTCCAAGTCACATGCTTGGCAAACCTCTTTGGAGATTTGCTCAACAATGAGTCGTCTTTCATATATTCAACCCATCACATGATGATATTACGAGGGTCACGTGGCCATATTTACACCGTTCATCTAGGAATGCTAGATCTTGTCAACATAGGTTGACACCAAATTGCTTAGGGTTACAGGGAATTCATGTAACCCCACCATGCTTGGGCATTTAAGTGATAGTTTACATGTAATCTTTATGGGTATTTGGAGAGAAGGAATGGTTGTATGTTAAGAAGGAATGTCACATGCAAGAGCTACTGCCTGACTATGACAAAAGAGGAGTTTGGGAGACATTACATTATTGTTTTTTTTTTTTTAATTATTATTTTTAATGTAACATCGGGTTTTGGGTAAGTGGGTCCCTTTCGAAGTTCACCCACCTCATACATTTGAATGAAGAACACGTGTTCAAGATCAAATATGCTTATGAGTTGATCCCCACCGTATGATACCATGTCTAGAAAATTAGGTTGATCTGATCATCAAGTGGGCCATATGAGTGGATATAATATAGAACATTGGTCAAATGCTCCAACTGTTCATATTTTTTTAAGAACGTTGGCCCCCCTGATAATCACTTGACTTGCTTTCTTGAGGCATCAAATTTACTTAGTGGTAGCGTGATGAATGTTGTCAGGATGTCTTCAATTTGTCTGGGACAAGGGAGTTCGATCAATTAAACCCCTAGCTTGATCGATCAAGAAACTCAATTTTTGTACAGTTTAAATTCAGTTAAACTGTTCTTTGGACAATTTAGGCCATGTTTGGGAGCTCGATCGATCGAGGATTACTTGATCGGTACTTCGATGGCATTCACAGTTTTGTGTAATTTCGTGAATTTTATTTCCTATTCCGAGTGTAACATTATATATATGGGTATAATGCAGGATTAGGGTATTTTTAATCAGGGCTAAGTCATTTCTATGGTTTAGAGAGGAGAGAATGAGGGTTTTCTGAATTGTAAGTGCATCCATCATTTGTAATTTTCATTTTCATAGTGATTTCTTATCGTTTTGTGCCGTGGTTTTTTTTCTGACGAGGGTTTTTCCACATAAAAATTATGTGTACTTGTGCATGCTTTGTTTTCGTTTGCTTATTGTAGTGTCATCCAAATTTGGGGTTTGCTTTTGTGGTTCCCCAATAAGTGATATTAGAGCTATTCATTAGGATTCAAGTTTAAATTTGAGACATGATTATTAAGGGATCTAACGTGAAGTATGAAATGGAGAAGTTCACTAGAAAAAAAAAACTTTGAACTATGGAATGTGAAGATGAGAGACCTTCTATTTTAACAAGGGTTGCAACATGCACTCCTTTGTATAGCGAATCGTCATGCGTCTATGAATGATGAAAAATGGGAAGAATTGGATAAGATCGAAAATTACGGTCCAACTATGTTTGACGGATGACGTCCTTTGTAATGTCCTTGATAAAAAGACCATTATAGGACTTTAGGCAAAGTTAGATAGCTTGTACATATTATGCCAAAATTATGAATTTGTGATAGACCAGATGTGTTGTAAAACACAATTAACGACGGACTTCGTCTGTCACTGTATGCAGCTTCGCAAAAATTAAGCGACGGATGAAATCCGTCGTTAATATGCGATGGTTTCACTCTGTCACAAATAAATGACGGATCCGATCCATCACAAAAATTAAAAATCTGTTGAACTACAAACCCACAAAATTATTCATCATTTTAAAATATGGCGACAAATATGGTCTATCGCTGATCTTAGGAGATGCAATGCACCACAAATCCGTCGTTGATTGACTTGTTTAGAAATTACCAATGGATTTGGTCCGTCGCTAAAATTTCTGCTAATAAAAAAACAGTAATAGATTTGGTTTTTTTTATTTATTATTTTTTAATTTTAATATGTTACACCTGATAGTCGTCAAAATAAAATTCGCAAGATTGTTTAATAGGAATTCCATTCACAAAATTCAAAAGATTGGCTTGAATAAGAAAATGGACTAAATATCATTTTGGGTGTATTTGGATGCTCGATTGACTTGAATAGCAAATTGAACTAAATATATAGTAAATAGCAAAAATTGAAGTGTGACAACATTGCCATCTTACCATTTAAGCATGCAAAACATGCATTACTTACGAACATCTCTTGTATGACCGTTTGAAAGGTCCACCCTCTTATTAGGAATGAGCCGACTATTTGAAATGCCTATTCCCATGCATGAATGAGCCGACTGTTTGAAAGGTTCATTCTCTTGCATGAATGGACTGACTGTTTGAAAGGTCCATTCATTTGGCCGACTGGATGTACATTCCCAGTTGATGTGTATTTATGCATCCATTCATTCAAATAAGATTGCATCTTGAATTGTTTTGTATGTTTCCTTGTTTAAACTATGCTTAACTAATGCGGCGGTGTGTAATTTTGATGGAAATTTACATTAATAAGCTTGACCACTCATCCTTTGAATATATAACCGTACATGTAGTGCAGATGACTCAAATGATATTTATGTTCAGGTGGATGAGGAGCAAGGTACAAAGTTTACCCAAGAGCTACTACATGATCTTGCAATTTAAGACTAGATAAAATGTTATTTTGTTTTATGTATCAAATTGTTTCTTTTATTTATTTGTAATATTGGGATGTTGGTTTGTATAAGCCTTAGTGCAGTTACTTGAATAATTGGATATGCTTATTGGGACTTCCCTCTATGCTTGATTTATTCCTCTTCTGCTAAACTGCTAATTCCGAGAAAAATAAAGAACAAAAAATGTACTTAAAATTTAACTATATTTAAAAGTTAACACTTGAGTTTTCAAAAATCGAGTCTTATAATTTTCGAAAACTGGGGCGTTACAATGAGGTAGATCTAAAGTTCAAGTGGACCCCACCATAGAAAAGAGTGGGATAATGACACCCACCATTGAAACCTTTTTAGGGCCCACCATAATGTTTATTTGAGATCCAACTTGTTTATCGATTAATATTAACATGAAATAAGGGAAAACATAAATATTAGCTTGATCCAAAACTTCCAATGGTAGGCATTCAATCTCTGCTGTTTTCTGTGGTTGGGTCTACTTGAACTTTGAATCTGCCTCATACTTTAGCTCATGCCCTAAAATTATCTCTCTAAATGGATGGACGGTGTGGATACAACACATACATCATGGTGGGCCCACAACGTGTGACATCACATTATTAATGCGAGACTAGTATGAGTTGTCTGCTCTTATGGTACTGCGTGTGAGTTGTATGCTCTTATGGTACCGAGTAAACTCGGTTGGGCCCACTATGAATGCATGCAGTTTACCCATTGTCCATCTATTTTTTCCATCATTTTAGGGGTTAAGCCTAAAATTGTAGCATATTTGAAGCTCAGGTGGACCATACAATAGAAAATAGTGGAAGTATTGATTTCTACCGTTGAAACCTTTCCGAAGCCTCATATGATGTTTATTTGTTATCAACCTGTTCATAAGAATATAAGATCACATCATAAGAATATAAGATCACACAGACATGGATAGAGCTGTACACGAGTCGAGTCGAGTCGAGTATCGCCCTACTCGTACTCGACTCTTAACGACCGACCGCTGCTCGTACTCGGGCTCTACTCGGCCGAGTAGCATGACCCCCTGCTCGTACTCTACTCGCCCGAGTACGAGTCGAGTACGAGTAGTAAACGAGTCGAGTCGAGTCCGAGTTTTCGAGGCGAGTTCGAGTACGAACACACGAGTTGAGTACCGAGTGCGAGTTTTCAAGTCGAGTCCGAGTACGAGCACACGAGTTGAGTACCGAGTGCCAGTTTTCGAGGCGAGTTCGAGCTTTGAGCCAGGTTCAAGTTATAAATTGAAATTAATTTGAATTTCAATTCGATTGTCAATTGAAATTCGAAATTAAACGAAACAATAAAGATGAGTGTCTTTATTGTTACATAATTACATTAACGTATTTACATAATTACATTACATTGTTCAAAATGACAATTTATAACTAATAACCTCTATAAGATGAGTGTCTTCCTAGGAGATATACAGCTGTACCTAGGAGATAGGATCCTACATGGCTAGACCGCTAGACGGGCGTAATTACTTAACTGTCTAAATCAGTCACCCATTCAAAGTTAGATGGATTGTAATGCTTTATTTTTCAATTTAAATGCTACGCCGAAATTCCGGCAGCATCTCCCCTTATCTCTCCAGAATATATTAATCTTGTATTTGATTCCCATGTCAATCATCAACACAAAGTGTGGACATTTGACGACGGAAATAAATACATGAAATATATCCAGAGAGAAAAAGGAGAGACGAAACCGGAACAGGCATATGCATTTAAATTGGAATAAATGAAGACATTACAATCTATCTAACCCTGAACTGTCCAAAAATGGACAATTTGAGCAATTTCTATGCATCCAAGAACACACTGAATCTATGTCTGGCAACATAGAAATCCTCAAATGGGCAACTGATTATCCTATACTGTCTACAAGTCTACAAGTAGAATAATACAAATAATTCATATCCATGTGCCAAATATTTAGGGAAAACACAAATATCAGGTTAATTCCAAAATTATATTAAACAAATTCTATATTAACAAATAACAACTGATATCAGGTTAACACAAATATCAGGTTAACACAAATATATTAACAAATATCAGGTTAACACAAATATATTAACAACTATATTAACAAATATCAGGTTAACACAAATATATTAACACAAATATCAGGTTAACACAAATATATTAACACAAATGTATTAACAAATATCAAGTTAACACAAATATATTAACAACTGATTAACAAATTCTATATTAACACAAATATGAAATATATTAACAATTGATTAACAAAATTATATTAAACAAATTCTATATTATTATTAACAACTAATTATCCACCGAATATTTAGGGAAAACACAAATATCAGGTTAATCCCAAAATTATGTTAAACAAATTCTATATTAACATATTTTATTTTTATTTTTTTATTTTTTATTTTATTAAATAATTTCTAAAAATAAAAATAAAAAATTAAAAATAAAAAATCCACACATTACCGGGCGAGCTGGGCAGGAACGACCGGCAGGCGGCAGCTGCGTGCAGGGCAGGGCGATGACGAGTGACAGCCTGGCAGGGACGATTTTAAACTGGACGACTGACAGGGACGAGCTCCGTCACCGGACAGGCCGCAGAGACGAGCGGCAGGGTCTAGCACCGCCGGACAGGGGACGGGCGAGTGTGAGAGAGAGAGAGGGAAGAAGAGGGACGGGCGACGGCGACGGGCGAGTGAGACAGAGAGAGAGAGAGAAGAAGAGGGGCGGCCGGAGTCCGGCCGAGCGCTAGAAGAGGGAGGGGAGAGAGAGGGTTTTTTTTTTTTTTTTTTTTTTCAAACGGGCGGGAAAAAGGGTGCTCGGCTACTCGCTGGTTGAAAATGACGGGCGAGTGGGTGGGTGGGGTAGGGTTTTTTGGGCGCTCGGCTACTTGCTGGTTGAAAATGAAAAACGGGTGGGTGGGTAGGGTTTTTTGGGGCGGGCTTATATACAGAGGAACGAGTCGAGTACGAGTCGAGTTACGAGTCGAGTACCGAGTCGAGTACCGAGTCGAGTACATCTAGACTCGAACTCTACTCGTTATGTAAACGAGTAGTGGAAACCCGCTCGTACTCGGCTCTAACTCAGACGAGTCGAGTACGAGTCGAGTATTCCGAGTCGAGTCGAGCGAGTACTCGAGCCTTAGTCTACTTGTGTACAGCTCTAGACATGGATGAAGTGAAGCCCCCAAAAACTTTTCAACGGTGGACGATCAAGTAATAGTGTTTTTGGTGGGGTGGTCTACTTGAGCTTTTGATATGTTTCATTTTTGGGCTAAAGATCTAAAATTATTTGTTAAAATGATGGACGGAGGGGATAAACAACATGAATTCACGGTGGGCCCCACATAGTTTACTCAGTACGCTCAGTCGGTACGCAATCCGCTTCTGGCTCCTCTGGCTCCTCTGGCTCTCTCTCGCTCTAATCCTCTCTCTCTCGTGCGCGGGCGCCCTCATACCCTCCCTCTCGTCTGTCTCTTCCTCTCGATCTCTCTCCTTCCTCTCCCCCTCTTCCTCTCGATCTCCCTTCCCGCTCTCTGTCTCTCTCCACGGATCCCCTGATAGGATCGTCCGTTTCTAGCTAGGTTGTGGGGTAGCACGCAATCCTAATCTCGTGGTATAAAGCCCTGGAAGACCCTTTCCTTCCCTGAGATTTTCTTCCTCTTCCATCTCCATCGTTTTCTGCTCGATTTCAGAGAAAAAATGGCGGATCAGCTCACGGACGATCATATCTCTGAGTACAAGGAGGCGTTTAGCATGTTTGACAAGGACTGAGACGGTCAGATCCCTTCTATCTTCGCTTTCCCCCCTTTTTCTGCTGGAAAATCTGATGATTCTATGAATTTTTTTTAGCATTTTTGTGGTCGAGTTTTTTTTTTTTGATTCGATGTTGATTTCATTAGATTTGATGGTTTACTGCTTCGATTTGTTGAAATCAGTGGGGTTTTGGCGTAGATAGTAGAAAATTGGGGTCTGATCCGTTCTCGTTTGATACTTGTTGTGATTTCTAGTGTTAAAAGTGGTGATTGTTTTAGATTGGGTGGATTTTTCTTCGTGAATGATCACTTATTTGATTTTCAGATCCTAATTTTCAATTCCAACTAGAATCTGTTTCTCCTGTTCTTTCAGCCGTCCAAACACATGAATTAAGCCCATTTCTAGATATGTACTTTTCTAGGGTGTCAAACAACCCCTCTTGTTGGACACCTGAGCCCTGCCTCTAATGGGTCAGGTGTGGGTGCAGCTAAATGGGTGCGAGTTTATTTCTCACTCCCATTGTTACTCATTCCCTCTCCCCGCTTGGTTGTCTGACCATTCACCAAAAAAATTACTTCTTTTTTTCTTGTATTTTCGCACACATGTAAACTGTTATAACTAGCTCCAGAATCAAATTGTGTATCTGTTAAGGGCGTGTTTGGATGCCTGTAAGTTCTTTAAGTTGTGACTTGCAGGTAAGTCATTTACATGTGAAAGTCACTTACAGGTAATCTTGTTTGGATGTAGGTTGTAAGTCACTTACAGGTAAGTTGGTTTTTGTGTTTGGATAACCTGTAAGTTACTTATAGGTAAGAAGCTTTATATTTACATCGAATCAAGTTTAGCGTAGGGAATCATTCCAATATGTTATGATTACATAAAAAAAAACTTGGCACCAAATATACAATTTTGTTAGGCTCATCTAGATAAATATTTAAGCCAATTCTTAAGGTCAAACAATAATCAAGTTAGCTATAAAAGTGAGCCCACTGATTCAAAATACCTATAATATAGAGCAATAACTTAATATAAGAATTGGTAGGAAACTATGGGAAAATTTTAATTGGGCTCATTAAGAAATCGTTTTGTTGTAGCTAGATGATTGGGTTCTTTGCCGGATTTACAACAAGAAGAATGACTATAAGAAAATAGTGCAACATACTAAAGAAACATTCCACAAAGAGACTCCATTTACAGTCTAACAGCTATAAATGGAAAGATTGGCTCTCCATTTACAGGAGTTAAACCATTTATGGGCTATCCAAACATAGACAATCATTTACATGTAAATCATTTACAGCTTAAAGCCAAACAGGACAGGCTGTAAATGATTGACACCTGTAAATCATTTACAACTTAAACCATTTACAGGCATCTGAATGATCCCTAAAGAATAAACAAGAGAAGGTGTATGGCCCACATCCATATCCATTAGGTGGGCCGTACAGCTGGACGGCCCATATTTCTCATGCGTTAACAGTTACCAAACTTTGAATCATGTATTGGTTGTGCGATTTCGTGTTGTTTAATGCTGGGTCTTTAAGAATGTTCATTTTTCAGTGAAATAAATTATAGAAATTAGCTCAGATCTTTCCTAAGTCTGTTATACAACACCACCCCTTGTCCTTTTGAAGATTCTATCAAAATGTTGGGCATGTGGGTTTTGACGATTCTGTAGCAAGGAAATTGGGTTTGATCTCGTTTAAAAGAGGGTATTCTGGGTACTCTCTCTCTCTCTCTCACACACTCTTGCCGTAGTCTGCTACTCCCACTACTATTTTTATCATCATTATCATCATTTGAAGAATTGCTTGGATTTTATAAGGAAATTTGAGTAGTTGAGAAATGTCTTATGCCTAGCTAGTCAGATATGCATTTTGTAATATTAACATTAAGAGGCCCAGTCCTCACAAATTTTTGTCCTTGAGACCACAGCCTTCCACTGTCTACTTAAAATAGATGACCAGCGGAGTGCCAATGGGGTCCTCTGTAAACCTTGCAGGATTATTTTCCTAGTAATAATGATGGTGCTTTTTGCTAAGCTCATGTGCATTGATGGCCTGGCACAAAAATCAGGCCAGTCAACTGACCAGGCAGGCGCACATGTGAAAACCAAGGATGATTTAAAAAGATTGCTGAAGTTTCACATTCAAATGCATGGCCGGACAAATGAGTGGAATTGCTTGATTTTTGTGTCAAGTCATATCCATGGCAGAGCTTACCTGATTTAGGGCCCATTTGGACGCACACTCCAAAGGGCATTTGAGGCTTAAACCCCATTTGGAGCCAAACTGGGGATTAAATGAGTAGCTATTGTTCTCAGTAAATTTCATTCGAACTAGCATGTATAAGAATATCTAATCACTTCCTATGGGAGTATATTTAAAAAAATTTGAACCTGTGTCCAGCTGTAGTTTTGACATCTGCTGCAATGTTTGAAATCTACTTGTATGCATGAACTATGAATCGCTAGACCTATTGTTTTCTGATGGGTTGAAAGCAATACGACTGAAATCGGAAATATGTTTATTTTTGCAGTTGTCTGTCACTTATGCTGGGATTTTAGTGTGGCCAGGAGTTGAGATGAATAACTTCAGTCTTGTCACACACTAATTGGTAAGATTATTAGTCATTACTTACTTCCAAAGACTGTTGTCAAATCGACTTATTTGGTGTTTGATGACTTGATAAATATGTACATTCATTTCCTTCCTTGAAAGAAGTGAGGGGAACAATGGAGACTGATATTCGGCGTTCTTTCTCTTCAAGGGCAACCCGCAGAACAGACCGAAATAATCAAAGCCAGAAAAACAAAGGTAGAAACACATTTTAATGGAAGGCATTTTCTCTGTAGGATTACGTTTGGAGTCTGGACTTGCTTTGATATACCTCAATGGAGTTGGCCTTGTGGGATGCATGACATACATAACTCTTTGGCGAATGCAGATGTTGAAGATGGTTTTTTCTCAGGCAGGTTCTCCCAAGACACTCCAATGAAGATTATTTGGAAGAGGGGTTTTATACGATTGGCTCTTGTGGGAGGCATCCTATGGATGTTACTCATTCTTGTCGCATTATTATTTCACGTATGGTCATGCCAATCTTCAGTTGCTTTCATTTCAGGTATCATGGAGAAAGTGTTGGCCTAGTAGTTAAATTTGTTATACTGATTGGTTTAATGTGAATTGTAAGTTAGGCTGATTTATTTCTAACGCCTGTGGCAACTAGTGTCCTAAGAATTGTTGGGTATGGAGATATGATATAGTTTCAAATACTCATGGAGCAGCTTTGACAATTCTGCTTTCTTCCTTGACACTTCTTTTGGACTATGTAAGAGACTATTAGATGGCGCTTGATTGTCATCAACCTGTGTAATAGTATATTACATCGTGTCCGTGGGAGTTTTGTGCTCTCATTGCTGGTCCCCAACCTGGATAAAGGAGGGTTGCGTTAGGATGGTAGCTGGTGTCAAAATTATGCCATAACTTTCATCATGAATCTGAACAATATGACATTCCAAACTCATGCTAGGGCGTATAAGACCATCCATGATTTATGGGACAATGTTGGGCAATTAAGGAACAACATGTCAATGGGATGATTGTAGCTGAAATGAGGATTTTGAGATGGATGAGTGGCAAGTCAAAGAAGATAGAATAAAAAATGAATACATTAGAGGGAACTTGGGAGTAGCACCAATAGGTAATAAGATGAGGAAAGTACACTTAGATGGTTGGTCATGTCCAATGGAGACCAAGATTTGTGCCGGTTAGAAAGCGTGAGTTGGTACAAGTTGAAGGATCAAAAAGGGCAAGGTGAGCCTAAAGGACGTGGATGGAGGTAGTAAGATAAGACTTGATGACCTATGGTCTAACTGAAGGTCTGGCCCTTGGAAGGGTGGAAGGCAAAGCATGATTCATTTAGCCAACCCCAATTAATTGGGATAAGGCTTTAGATAAAGATGATGATGGAGCTTCTTTTGAACTCTCTCTCTCTCTCTCTCTCTCTCTCTCTCTCTCTCTCTCTCTCGCTATATTATACAACAAGATGCAAGAAAGGAAAAAAAAAAGTGAGCATCCCTTGAACGAGGAAGAAATAGCCTGAGCTGCGTGTATCTGGGACACGGACATGGGCAAGCATGTCGGTGTTTATTAGACACAAGGACCCTGGAAAACTGGGAACTCAAAACTAGAAGTGCTATGGTTGTGAGAAATATATATGGGAAGTTCATAAATGCATATGACATAGAGGTATGCATTTTCATAACTAGAAAGACATTGGGATTATGTAAATGGTATATACGTATTGCTAAAGTATCATAATAAAAGTTAAATGAGGTTTTGCCATATTAGTTGAATGTGTCTGACATGTCCTACATTGGTGACACAAATCTTTTTGGAAGTAAAGTGACCTCGTTCATTGTTTGGAGTATCCTTGATATTATCGAAAGTATCCTCGATATTATCTGCATCTCCAACTCAACGATACCAATAACGCTGGTAACGATACTGATAACACTAGTAATATAAAAAATTCCACGTATCGGCGATGTATTGCTAAGTATCTCCATTGTATCGATATCGTCAATATTTTTTATTGTGTAAATTCCAAGTGTTGTTTGTACCACTAATCTATCGGCGATATTTCGATAATATCGCCAGTGTATCGATATCCCCAAAAATCTATTTATTAAAAATGTTTCCTTTTCAATTTTTTTATGGGCGCATGGTTGTATGCAATGTTCAATTTTTCAACAATAATATCAATAATATCACGAAATTATCGTTATTGCAACATGTGCAATATCGAGACCACAATCTTTCATTTCCTTTCCAGTTGTCGACAATTCCTCGGTGAAATATCATGTGTTGTCAATATTTTGAAGCATTAACGGATGTTTGGATGAAGGGTTGGATGGTTGGATGGATAGATGGGATGGATGGGATTGTTGGACTGATTTCTTATAACAACATATGCTTTTAGGCCCCATTAAATGGAGGCTTATTATGTATGCATTCTTTTGCAAATTTTTTTATTCCTAAATATGCAAATACATGTATTTTAGCATTTCCTAAAGTTTCATTGAAAAAGTCCACTGTTTCCCCCATGTTTCCCCCATGTTTTCCCACAATTCCAGTTATTGGTGATATCAATATTGTTTCTGTACCCTGACCAGTGAGACTTATAGTGATACTGATACTTCGAACACTGACCTTGTTACATTGCCCAAGCCTGTCAGTGGCCGAGTTTATCCGAAAGCAACTGCAGATCCCTACATGAGAAGCCATCTTGATTCTTTTGTCTACGACTGCATCTGCTGAGAGATTGGCCCATCTATGCACACAAGAGACTAAAATAGAACATCTTGAATGCAATGCCATTTATGGTTTCAGTTGAGCTGCAATATTTGAAAAATAAATGAAGTGGAACAGCACTTGAGCTTTTCACATTGGACATGCTTGTTTGCATGGATTTCTGAGCACACTGCATGCATGTAGGGCTGTCAATGGGCCGGGCCTGGGGTTGGCCTCAGCCTGGATTTTGAACTTTTCAGGCTGGGCCTATTCAAAATTTTGATTTTGCCTGGCCTGAGCCCAACCAATTGACAGCCCTACATGCACGACAAGTCTGTAGTGCTTCTGCAAGTACACATGCATAGATTAGTCCCCCCCAAATTTGTAGGAACTATAATACTATTCATGTAGTGCGTAACTAAAATCTTCTCTAGGATAGGTAACTCAGTGCATGAAATCATGTTGATAACCCATTTAGATGCCTTCCAAAAAATTAGGACTTTGGGTCACTTTAGATGCTGAATGGAAGAGACCTTCTAGCTTTGATTGTGTTGGTAGACATACACAACTAATAAAAAAAGGATGTAAGCCATCATGCCTAGTAGTGGAGCTTCATACAAGGTCATGGCTTTTGGGCATGCCATGTAGGTGCTTTATGTCATTACTTGCAGCCTTTTGTTTCTTATCTGGTTTCCATGACCATTTACTGCAACATACCATCTGCAATTCACATTCCTGGAAAAGTTACTGCCCCTACTTTGAGAACCAACCTCCCTCAGGTTACTGCAGCATACCTTTTGCTTCTTATCCAGATCCTATGACCATTTACTGCAACATACATTTTGCAATTCATATTCCATGAAAAGTTACTGCCTCTTCTATAACCCAAAAAAGACGAGTGAAGAGAAGAAAAATGAAAAAAAAAAGAAAAAGAAAGAAGAGGATCACAATTCTTACAAACTTCCCACATGAAATGATGACCAAGCTACTGCCTTGGTAGTGGAGCTTCATACAGGGTCATGGCTTTTCAGCATGCCATGTAGGTGCTTTAGATCATTACATGGCTTTTCAGCATGACATCTAGGTGCTTTAGATCATTACTTTTTTTTTTTTTTTGAAAGATCACTGAAAATTCATTAGAAGGAAAAGAGAACAAAACAGGATAGGGAAAAAATAAAACGAAGCAAAACACCCAACAAAAGAGGTGGTCCGCCGAGAAGGTGGACCTTACAACACCGATAAAAAGAGAAAATCAAAATCTCTAAACCTAGCGTCAGACGCTGCCCACTCAACAAGCATACGTTTAGCAAATGAGCTAATACTGTTAACCAGATTTAAGATGTTGTCGAAGCATCTACTGTTTCTCTCTATCCAAACGGCCCACCAAATTGCTAGAATCGACAGTCTCCATAGCCGCTTTGACAGCTTGCCCAGGCTGACACCATACCAAGCGTGAAGAAGGAGATCAACCGAACCCAGATTGCACCAGCTTATCCTAAAACATTGCAGAAAATCTGACCAAACAGACGCTATGAATGGACAGTGGAGGAGATGATCGATAGTTTCCTCTCCCTTCATGCAACACAAGCAGATGTTGACGATTGGCATTCCCCTTTTTTTCAGAATATCGATCGTCAGAATTTTTTTCTGCCCCACAAGCCAGCCGAACACCAGAATTTTTGGGGGGGCCCCACATCTCCAGACGAGGGAAGACGGAGGAGAAAGCGTGGCAGGAGAAGAGGATAGCTTTTGATATACCGACTTTACGGAGAAAGCACCAGATTTTTCCCATCTCCACATGATGCGATCAGCAGATGAAGAATCCAGCTTGATGTTCTGAAGTCTTTGAAGAAGATCAACATATACGGAGGCCTCCCAGTCCTGTAAGTGTCTTCTGCAAACCACGTTCCAGACTGTCTCTTCACCAGCTATTACAGCACATCTGTTGATCATGATTTCTTTGCTCGGGGCTAGCTGGAAGATAAAAGGATAAAGATCTTTCAGAGGAGCATCTCCCAGCTAGGTGTCTTCCCAAAACCGAACGCGGTCTCCCTTCCTTGGGTCGAAAACAACCCCTTAAGCACTTGCTTTTGCATATACAAAATTCCCCTCCAAATAGCTGAGGCCTTGTAGGTAGTAGAGGGCTTAGACCACCAACCCCCTATGGAACTACCATATTTATATTTGATCATCTGATTCCATAGGCTGTCATTTTCAGTCCCAAGTCTCCAAGTCCATTTCCCCAAAAGAGCACCATTCATCGCCTTGAGTTCCCTTATGCCTACACCCCCTTCTTTAAAACTGCAGCACACCCGCTTCCACTTGACAAGATGATGTTTACTTTTGTCAGTTTTGCCGTTCTAGAAGAATTCCTGCCTCAACTTATCGATCATCTTCAGAATGCTAGCTGGGCATCTGCAGAGGGACATGAGGTGCACAGGCAGATTGGACAGGGCTGCTTTTATGAGAGTGAGCCGACCGCCTCTCGAGAGAAAACGACACTTCCATTTGGCCAGATAGGATTCGACACGATTTATTACCTTGTCCCACGCAGATTTTGGGGGTGCCCCAGTACATAGAGGAAGGCCAACAAAGGAAGAAGGGAACGAGGCCGCTGCACAACCCATCTTCTAAGTGTAATCCGAAACCTCCTTGAGCTCTATATTGATGCCGAATAATTTTGATTTGGCCAGATTCACTTTCAGACCCGACACCACCTCGAAACAACGAATAATAGAGTGCAAATTATTCACCAGCGTAGGATTTGCCTTGCAGAAAATAAGTGTCGTCCGCATATTGAATGTGGGATATTGCCTTTGGCATGCCTTTCACGCTGATACCACTGATGAGACCTTCCTCTTCTCCTTTTTGCAACATTATGGATAGGACCTCTCCGATAATGAGGAACAAAGGTGGGGATAATGGGTCGCCCTGCCGCAAGCCACACGAGTTTTTGAAGAACCCTTTGAGGGATCCGTGCTTTAGATCATTACTTGTGGCCTTTTGTTTCTTATCTGGATCCTATGACCATGTACTGCAACAGACATTCTGCAATTCATATTCCATGAAATGTTGCCACGTTTTCTTTGACAAAAAATTGGATCACACTTCTTATAAACTCCCATGTGAAATGAGGACCAAGCTAGTTTAGTTTGCTTATATATATATATAAAATAAAGCATTAGCTGTTAATTGCGGAAGTTAAAAGGTCACCTCATTTTAACTAGATTGCTTTCACAATGCTTCTCACAAGAATGGAAGTGATATGGTACCGTAATTTTTTTTGGAAACTACCTTACTAGTTACAACTACGTCTTGTAAATGTGATGAATAAGAAGGTTTGTTGGGACCATTTTATCTTAGTGTGTCGGGGTAGGTGTTTAGCACCAATTATTGAAAATTCGCCTGTGGTGTAATGGATTACCACAGTTGCGCGTGCAGAAGCTTGGTGGAGCTAAGGAATGAAGGCTATGTCCTGGGGGGAGGGACTAGATTTGGGCACTGGACGACTCGACTTGTTCAGACCTGACTCAATCTGAACCGAATGGGTGAGTCGGTCCGAACTGAGTAGGCTTCGCCCATTCCGAATTCAAACCGAGTCGAGTTCGAGTTACCCAGTAACTCGACCCGAAACTCGATCCGTTAGACTCGACTCGGACTTGGGTGTATATATATATATATATATATATATATATATTATATATATATATATTATATATATATATATATATAATATATATATATATATATATATATATAAAACCCTAGTTTTTAAGTATCTCTAAACCTACCCGCCGCACGTGACCTTGATCTAAACCCAAACTCCCTCCCTCATCCTCCTCTTCCAAATTTGGCAGCCACCCACCACCATCACCACCCTCCTCTCTCTCTCTCTCTCTCTCTCTCCACTCTCTCCCTTCCTCCCTCATCTCCCGATTTGACTAGGTGCCAACTCGACTTGGTTCGGTACTTTGACCGGTTTAGACTCGGTCCGGATCAATCTAGGGCATACCAGACTTGGATCGGGTCAGGCATGCTGGACTCGGTACCGAGTCGGGTCGAGTTCGGGTCGGACATATTTCAAAACCGGATCGAGTCAGTCAGCCCTAACTCAGTCCGATGGGATGTGGGGCTTGGGCTATGAGATAAAAGGGATTGATTCGCCACTTTCTATTAGCCTAAAGAGCAAGTGACTAGTTGTCACGCATCAAATTGGTATCAGAGCGGGATGTCTCGTGTTCGAGACTCTTTACCGTGTGTGATTAATGCAAGAGTGTTTTCAAACCGGGCTCGAGTGGGGTAGCCTATGGGATGCGGGGACATACTCGGGATGGGTGACTGTGTGAAGTGGAACCCATGTGAAGTGGGGCCCATGAGGAGGGTTCGGTCGAGGTCCTAACCCATGGGAAGTGGGGTCTAGGCTATGAGATAAAGGGATTGATTTGCCACTCTCTATCAGTTCGAGCTTTTAGAGCAAGTGGTTAGTTATCTTGTATCATAAGCTAAGCAATGCAATTAACTATAAGGCTTCCAAGCCAACAGAGGGTCCAATTACATAGATTGTAAATGATATGCCAATAAAGCAAGTAGTCTATAACATTATAGTGTACATTTGTGTGGAATGTGCTAATTATCAAGTCCTAACATTCATCTAATCATGCATACAAATAATTAAACATTCAATCACATAAACATAATTAAAGAAGTGCACAAATGATAATTCCAAACACAAGCATGTTTAGTGGTTATGTTTCCCTACTCCACTCTTGGCGGATAAACTCAACCCATAAGTGTACCGGATTTCACTATCGAACGTTTTAAATCAGGTTAATCGCTAACCTTTACAATCCTATATAAGGAAGGGCTCCTGCAAGAAACTTTACATGGTTTTCTATAGGCTTGCCACAAACCTAGGTCTTACACAAGAACCTACTGACGTATACTCCCGTCGGAAGATCTTGCAAGAGACTTTAGATGGTTTTTCGTAGGCTAACCAACAATCATGGTACTAGTCCAAACACTTACGTTTACTATCGTCGAAGGTTCCCATGGAGACTAACACGTACACACTCGTGTTCGGTGGCCTACACAAGGACTTGATTTAGGCTCTGCACAAGAGCTAATGTCTTACACAAGAACCTATGATTTAGGCCCTACACAAGAGCCAATGTCCTACACAAGAACCTGGATTTAGGCCCTACGCAAGAGCTAAAGTCGTACACAAGAACCTATTCGAGTTTGGGTCACAAACTTACCCTCAATCCTATACAAGGAATGAGAATATACATAATCTTATACTTGACAACTTGTCAGATTGAGCCCCTTTTGTAGCGCCTTCTTAGGTAGTTTGATCGATGCTCTTCCGTGCTTCAATAAGCTCCCTTTTGCTCCTTCAATTATGGTGTAGATGCTTTGCTAAGGCTTTAGCTCCAAGATCAACACCTTGCATGTATTGCTCCTTTGAGGTGACCAAGGTGATGGGAGGTTGATTGAATCTCCTACAACTAATGAGAAATTGTATTTTCTGGGGGTTCATCTAGATGCATCTTTTAGAGGATTTAGACAATGGTATGCCGATAGAGGTTGAGTCTAAAATATAGAAAATGGAGGAGTTTAAACACATCTTAAAGGTGGAGGTTGAAATCCTCATTAGAGTGTTAATCTCAAAGAAGATGACTTAAAACTTTTTGGTTTAGAGGCTTGGGATGAGGGATATGATCATGAAGTCACCTAAGCTTTTATTGCACCAAAAACTCATGAGAATGCCCAAGAACCAAATGGCCTTTATAAAAAGTTCGAATTCCAACGGTAAGAAAACAGACAGATAATGGCTCTGTCGATGCCATTGAAAGGTCTTCAATACTATAATATGATATATTTCTTGTTAGACATATCTGAATTACCTTTCGATGCCATCTAGTGGTATTCGATGCCATCGAAGTGAAGCTTCGATGCCATCGAAGGAGAGACCTCGATGTTATCGAGAAAATCAAATAAAATGTTTATTTCTTCTTGGACATATCTGACTCTTTGTTCGATGCCATCGAGAGTGGTCTTCGATGCCATATAAGATCAAATAAAAGGTGAATTTCTTACTGGACAATATCTGACTTCCCTTTGATGCCAAATCTTCGATGCCATTAAAGACCCCTTGAGGTTTGCTTGATGTGATCGAGCATCACTCGAAGTCTGCTGTTTTGGGCATATGTTTTCACAGCCAGTGTTTCAAATAGTGCCCGTAGCGTATGCTACGTAGCGTAGCGTGGCCGTAGCGCTACGTAGCGTCCCAAATAGCGTAAATCCCTTGTAGCGTACGCTACAGGGGTCGTAGCATACGCTACAGCTACGTAGCGCGTAGCGTCCGTAGCGTAAGCTACAATGTATTTTTTTACTATTTTATTTTTTTATTTTATTTTTTCACATTTTCTTTGTTTTTAATGTTGAGGAATGTGACACTTATATTATACTTGATACTTTTTACCTATGGGATTTTTATTTCTTTTCATAATTGTGACTTGTGGTTTCAATTAGACATTATTAATTAAAGTGGCCTGCTTAGAAAGTTGTTGATGTGATAATTATTTGATTTGGCTTATATATGTGGATTGGCTTTTGATAAATGATAACTAATAACTTTTTTGAACATGCTTAGAATTGATAAAATGAATCATCTTTTAGGCATTTTTATAATTTTTTTTTTTTCACTATTTATTACATTTATCCTACTTTTAAATTAAAAAAATAGAAGTATCGTGTAGCTTACGCTACACGCTACGTATTTACGCTACACGCTATAGAGGGCTGAGCGCTACGCATCACGCTACCGCTATTTAAAACACTGTTCACAGCAGCTTCGCCCCTCTTCTAGCCTTACTTATCATGTTCTAATTAGGTTCCTAAGGCTAAGAGATGATCAATAAAGTTTACCTATTAAGTTAAGATCATTTAGAGGTTCAAGGGTTGTTTTGGGTCAAGGGTTAGGGCAACCAAGGCACTTCATTCACCCGTTTTTCGTTCCTTGATGTTCTTGTACTGTTGTGTCTTCGGTCTTTAACTTCCAAAGGCCCAACCGACTATATGACACAAGGACTCACGTGATTGACAAACAAGATGCACAAATCAGTGCACTAACAATTATGAATTGTAAAAGTTCGAGACACCTCATTTTCATAAAGAGAGCTTCCACAATGCTCATCTCAATATTGGAAGTGATTCAATACCCTGGCTTTCTGGGAACTCCTTACAACGTACCTCATGTTGTATGTGTGGTAACAAAATGGTTGATTGGGACCATAGATCCCGAGTGTGGGGGTGAGGGTGGCGGTAGAAGTGAGCACTAAATAAAAATTATGGAAGTTCAAAATCACCTCATTTTAACAAGAAAGTTTGTATAGGCTCATCTCAAGAATGAAGTGATACAATACTCTGGTTCTGAGAACTTCCTTACAACCCACCCGCCGTTGTACATGTCGCATGTAGTAGACACAAAGGTTGATTGGGACCATAAATCTAGTGTGCCCTATCATAGATGGACCGCTGTCCATAACCACATTGGTTAGAGGATCTTAGCTACTAGTGTTCTTCAAATGTACAGCGAAAAAAGAACTATTAACCAGAAAATTGTGGGTGGAAGTGATGGGGAGGATTTTTCTGGTTGGTATTTTTTGAACTGTGGACCATCCATGCATGATCCATGATATGGATGGTCCTGATCCACCTTCCCCTCTGCCATGTGTATGATGGGATCCTGGAAGGGTAAGCTGTACAGGGGTTCCCTACAACTGGCCCTCTTAAGAAAACTCAATGGTTGACACCTATTCTCTAACTAGACAACAAATGTAGGAGTTACTGTGAGTGTAGTTCTGTTTCTTCTAGGTTGATAATGTTAATTCATTCTGTTCTCCAAGGATGTTGCTGCTTTTTTCTCTTTTAATATATAGAATCAAGGTTTGTCCACATTGTGGTAATGATATTTCATATTTTCTCTGAGTTCCATTTTATGTATGTACTAGTTTTCTGTGTCTGAATTGGCAGGTATTTGTAGAAAAGACGGCAAGGTGTTTATCATGTTGGACAATATGGGACTCATTCCGAAACAACACCGTAAGATTATAATAAAACAGAACCTCTATTCTTAGGCATGTTTTGTTATACAGAGGATCTGATACTCAATCTTCCATGCTGATAATGCAATTAGGTTGTCCAATTCCTGTCATGGATGATCCGAATTCCATAGTCATTCCTGAGAGAGGAGTTCCCGACACGATTCCTCAGAAGCTATCATATTATTTGGTGGACGAGCATGTAAAGGCTGAACCTCAATCGCCTCCACTATTTGGAGGGCATCAAAGCTGGAAGCAAAGAGAAGATAGCTTTAAACTGAATTCAACCATGAAGGTATGTGTAATAGGATTTTCAATGCCAAGTCCTCTCCCTCAAAGTGGTTTTTAAAGATAACAACAGGATCGTCTTATACAAAAGATAGTCATATTGCTTTTATCTTGAAATTCTATGTTATTATTGCATAGACTCTGCCTAGTATAAGCGAGTTGGCCGATGACATACATTCAAGGGCACTATTCTCTCCAAGGTTGGGTTTCGAAATTCAAACCTTTTCTAAACCTCAAAATTCGAACCTTTTTTTAAACCTCTCAGCTCCAAGTGGTCAAAGATATCCAGTTGTGGAATAAAGAGGTCTTTATGCGTATGAAGTCAAAGAATTTGGATGAAATTGAAGCCGTTGATTTGGCGGGGACCATTTCTTCAAATTTGTACAAGGGCCATTCTTTTTTTTTTTTTTTTTTTTTTTTTTTTTTTCTTTTATCCATGGGACTTTTGCACCTTGTACAAGTATTGGTTCTACGTATCAATTGTCTTAAGGATATGGGTTCCTTTCTCAACACAGGAAAAAAGGAGATAAAACAACTATTCTCTCATTCAAATTTTTGCAGAGAAAAAAGAATATAAAACAATTATTCTCTTATTCCAGTCTTTGCACTCAAGTTTGATGTGTACAGGAAACTCTGTTTCTAGTGATTCTTGTTTCAAAACTAACAGAGTAGAATGGGGGCATGCTGCTAATATATTAGTTGCTGATCAGTTTCCAGTTAATTGGTTCGAGTTGTAAAATCTGTGTTTTATTTCTTGTTTTGCTTTTCTTTGTATTTTTTGGCCTTTGGCCGTTTTCTCTTAATAAAATTCGCTATTATCGCTTCAAAAAGAAAAAAACCTACAAGAAGCATGTTATGCCCTTTTTAATACTTGATGGGGCCCATCAACATAATTTAAAGCTAATCATGGTTAAACTACATACTGTGCATGTTTTCCTTTTGCCATTCATAATAATTCTCATCCCCTTCTAAAAGACTTGGACTTTACCCCTCGTAGAGAATTGTGGTAGCTGTACCATGCTTGTATACATGACTGAGATTTGCCATATACTCGCAAGCATATACTTCTGTGAATCTTGTTTTATGCTGTAGGATAAGTTGATTCTTTATATCAAGATGAATCAAGATTTCTATTCTATTGTATAGCCTATTTCATCCCTATAGTGTAGAAACTGCAGGTTGGATTGGACATTTAAATCCCTAAATCTCAAAAAGTTGGTATTGTTTGTCACTCGCTACGTCTTTCAGGTGCACTGTGGTTTCATGCAAAATGGGGGTGCACAGATGGATGCTGTAGATGTAAAATATGCCAAGAAATGTAGATTCGTGGTTGCCTCTGGCATTTTTGATGGTTATGATATGCCCCATCAACCTTCGAATATAAGCCTCCGTTCCCAAAAACTTTTTTGCTTTCTTATGGTGGTAGACGAAAAGTCCCTTGATTTCATCAAGCAGAATGTTAGCGTCAGAGAGGACAGGCACGGTGGCAAATGGGTTGGTATTTGGCGAATCGTGGTGTTGCACCATCCTCCATATGATGAGCCCAGAAGGAACGGAAAGGTCCCAAAGATTTTAACCCACAGGCTATTTCCAGAGGCTCAGTATACCATCTGGATCGATGGGAAGATGGAGCTTATAGTTGATCCATTGCTTATTCTTGAAAGGTGGTGTGATCTTTTCCTGTTTTCAACTTCAGCATTTTCATTACTGAGGTGGACAAATGAGGAATTATATGTTCCTTGTTCTGAGGATTAGTATCCTCAGGCTCTCAGTTTGTACAAGTGGACCCCATGGTTAGATGATCCATTCCATTGATCTGATGGGTCCTGTTCATCAATTGATGAATCTAGCCATCCAATCTTTGGCCTTTTCTTTTCCATTGATCAAGGTCTTTTTCTGTATTCTTTTCGAAATTTCCATTTGGTGGCTGCTGATCTACGATTCTCCCATCAAGGAAACATTTGGGGCATGGTTCATCCATGGTGGAGCCCATCACATCAATTTCTGGAGCACCTAACCATTGGCCCCACATATACTTGAGGCCCCATGTATACCATGTGTATCCTTGGGCCGAGTATCTTTTCCCCTGTTCCTCTCTCATATATTTAACTGGAGGGCATGTTTGGATAGCTGGAAGAGAAGAAAACGTAACACTCTCCCAATTATGATTCCCATGCACTATTTCAAACATGGATTACCATGAATTCCATTTCAGGGTTCTTGTTTGGATATCCTATGCACTATTTCAAACATGGATTACCATGAATTCCATTTCAGGGTACTTGTTTGGATATCAATTTTTTTTTTTTTTTTTTTTTTTTTT
Organism: Magnolia officinalis; assembly: GCA_021015155.1. NCBI lineage: Eukaryota > Viridiplantae > Streptophyta > Magnoliopsida > Magnoliales > Magnoliaceae > Magnolia > Magnolia officinalis. The sequence continues at coordinate 4,133,926 of JAJHSJ010000015.1, read as the reverse complement.
TTTTTTTTTTTTTTTTTTTTTTTTTTTTTAAATTTGTGAAACAATGCTCACGTCATATACTGTGCTGGAGAATTGACTCTGGAAAAGCATAATGATTGCTATGTGGAATCTACTGCTATTTTTGATATCCAAACATAGTGAAGCATCCCATCATGAGAACAGTGCTTCACTTTCTTTTCTTTTCCTTTTTGTTTTTTTTGCTATCCAAACAGGCCTTAAATTAACATTTTCACGTTTCCTCAATGCATTCATTGGGCTACTTTCTAGATTTGTGTGTTGACATTTTGCCATCCTGGGTCTTGAGTCTCTATCGGTACATTTGCATTAGTCTTACCAAACTGGCCCTCCCTTGACAACATATAAATGGTTGCATCTGTTTGATTTTCAGGTATCTCTGGCGTGGGAAGCACACGTTCGCTATTGCGCGCCATAAACACCACCAAAGTATTTATGAGGAGGCTGATGCAATCAAAAGAAGGAAGCGCTATGCTCGGCCGCTGATCGATCTTCACATGAAAATATACCGTTACGAGGGAATGGAACCATGGAATCCAATGAAAAATACACTCAGTGGTAAGAGAAGGAAACTCCTAGCACATTTCCCTTGCTTATTTCATGATATAATAGTCCACAGTATAAATAAAAGATATTATTAACCCATAGTACTAAAACTCATTGAATCTACTAGCAACTCGGGCTTTAGACTCGACTTGGTTTAATTTACAATTTAAAAGAAATTTTAAAGTTGATAAAAATTGCAATTTTAAAGAGAGCCTGGTTTCTTTGGGGAAAAGGCTTGAGGACGATTGCCTTACCACCATTTATATTAAATTTGAAAGAAAAGAATTCTCAAAATTTTAATATTTTATATTAGACTAATAAATGTGGTCCTAATGAAGATTCGGGTCAGTCTATCGAGCCAACCCATCGACTCAGCTGGGCATTGCGTTGAGTCAGGTTTTCTAGTTTCCAAACAACAATTGATGCAGTGTCAAAATGCAGATGTGCCAGAGGGGGCTGTCATCATACGGGAGCACACTGCCTTAAATGATCTTTTCAGCTGCCTGTGGTTCAATGAAGTCAACCTCTTCACCCCGAGGGATCAGCTAAGCTTTGGCTACGTTGTGTACAGGTTAGGCAGGTCCTTCAAGTTCTTTATGTTTCGTAACTGTGAGTACAATTCGCTGTTCATATTGCACAAGCATACCAGGGAGCATTCATCTGTGGTTGAGTGGGTGAAGTCCCTGGATGAATTTCAAGGGAATGCCACTGGACTGAAAGAGAGTAGGGGGGGCTTAGGCCTTTGGACTCCTTACCCCGGAGACCTGAAATCAGTTGTAATTCCACCTGTTCCAAGGACATCACAAGCAGGCTAATGAAAAAATAAACATGCATTTTTTATTTTTTATTTTCCTTCCAAAGTTCTTTTAATATCATGTTGGTGTGTTTTAAGCCTTCTCTATCCATCAAGAAGCTCTTGATATTTTGGTTGAGCTTGTTTTTGCTTGAGGTATTGCAAAGTACAGAGAGATGCTAGGGCTACTTGTGCTTGTGGGCTCTCCTGTCGTCAGGAACATGTGTTGGAGATCTGGTCCAATTGGGCCCCACTATTTTACATATCTTGGCTGCCAAAATCAACTTCGTCCAGTTATCAGTTGGCTGTCTTTGCATGTTGAATGTTGACTGTGGGTCAAATCTTTTTACAACCATCTATTTACAAGTGTGGCCTTCCCGATGAGTGTGGCTGGTCTGATTTTTCAGGCGAGGGCAGGGACAGTTGGGGGCCAACCCACAAATTGAATTGCTTGGAACACTACAGGTGCCACCTTGGCACCTGCTCATGCAAGTAGCCCTTGCAGGGCTCTTACAAAAGCTGTTCCACACCTTAAGCATGTTTTAAGATGGATTAGTAATTGAATGACCAAAAAGAATCAAGTTGCTGCGCAATCTTACAAAAATCTCATAAATCAAGTGAAATTACACTAGAGGTTTTCTGATGGGAATGAGGATCCAGTTAAATGTTCAATAGCTATTTCCCCCTCCACTGCAGGTGGGCCATGCGCTAATGGTCTGCTCTCCATTAAATGGGTCAGAACCTGTTGGTTTGGGGTTGTGTTTTAGAACAGCTATGCTCATTCGAATTGATTTCTACTTGATGAAGAATTTATGTGATGACACTATGGGATGCACACTATGGGATGCACCTTGAATGAAATGCACATTGTCATCGGTTTACCCACATCTAGCTAACCCATTTTATTGCCAACTTATCATCCGCCGCACATCGAAGTCTTGTAAAAGGCGGGTGCCTCCTTTAAAACTTATTAGGTGGGCCATACATGTACATTGAGGGAGATGATTTTTTATTTATTTTTATTTTTTTCCATTTGAGTTTTTACAGTTACGGTGTGGCTGCCACTTGATGCATGGGTCACAGGTGATCTTCATGATGGCATCAACCTTTGAATCATGCCTGCATTGCATGGCATCTCTTACATAATTCACATACGCATAGTATCGTTGCCCAAATTCTCCATTAAAAATATTATAGGGAAATGACGGTGGAAGGGAGCCCTTTGCCATTTCTGTCTCTAACATTCCATGCGACATGGCAAATGTTCTGTATCATTAATGTAGTGGTCACTGTAAGGGTGAGCAATAGCCCAAAATCATGTCAGGTGGCATTATCCTGGTGACCAGACCAACGTCTGCAAATGGAGGATGGAGTCGATAATGGCTGTCCCAATTACCCAAATACCTCTTCTCGATTCATTGATGGAATTGAAATGTTAGAAAATTGCACTATTTCAATTCCCAAGATGAAAAATGGTTGCTGGTAAGTCCAGAGTTACAGTTTTGAGTGGGTCCTATGTTTCTATTTCCAACACAAATTTACGCTTGCTGAAAACATTTCAAGTGTTACAACCAACAGCCCAGTACACAGAGAAACCACTTGCCTGCAAATCCAATGCAATAATTCACAAGACTGATGTCAATACATCTTACAGGAGGTATGCAAGATCACAATGATGGACCCGAAAAAGCTTAATTTTATGGTTGATATCCAGTTGTTGATCAGACGGTTGGCATTTTTTCAACACTTTACAGTTGGAGTTAGCAAAATTAGATATGGGCTTTTACATGATATTAAGCAAAGAAATCTCAGGAGATTATATGGTTGGTTAGGTTGCAATGAGATGAAAATATGAGTTTTCAAGATATTATATGATCCTTTTTTCCACAATGTGATGGACGGTATCCACAGATTCTGAGTTTGTACAAGTGAGGCCAATGGTTCACTGACCCTATCCATTGATACGATGGGACCCATTATGGACGGTCCATATACCAACTTGAAGGCAACAATCCCAACTTTTTTGGTGGCCTGCAAATGGAAAGTTAGGAAGGAAACGAAATACAGCAATGATGGACATTCAACTAGCGGGGGCAAAAATTGGAAGGCTAGTGGATCTTTCAATCTGGAAGATTTTTGGGTTGTGGTCCATCCAAGATGGTTCCACCAGAAAAATGATTTGGGTCACTGAAAGATTTAACCCCACTCGTTCAAAATGAAGACTTGCACATAGGCGCATTGACAGGGGGTGGTATCGATTCCCTAGTGGGGGTGGCTTACACTGAAGTGTGAACTGACAGTGGTGTGTGTACTAACAAGCTAACAAAAATAATAATAATAATAATCATAAAATAAATAAATTAATAAATAAATGAAGACTTGCACATAGGCGCATTGTCAGGGTGAGGATCGTATGATTCCTCTTTACAAGAAAATGATTCACTTACATGATCTTTTTGTCAATCTCATTGATAACTTCATTGACTGTGGGTAGGGCTGTACACAAACCGAGTTAGCTTGGTTAGCTCGCTCGACTCTATTCGAAAAAAGCTCATTTGACTCGTTTCAAAACTGAGTTCGAGTCGAGTCGAATCGAGCTGATTTTTTGAGCTCGAAAAAATTTCGAACCGAGTTCAAGCTTGGCCGAGCTCGACTCGACTCGGATTGAACCCCAACTCGAATCGAACTCGGATTGAACCAGTTTGGTGATTCGGTTACTTTGATATTGATGTTGCTCACCAAGTGTTTGATGAAATGCCTCAATGAAGTGTTGGCTGGTAGCAAGGAATGTATGTATATGAAACAAAAACCATTTTTTTTTTCTTGATTTTGATTTTGCCTACAAGGTGTTTCATCAAATACCTGTAAAACCACTGCTGCTATTTTACATAAAGTGAGAATTTGAAGGTGCAGTCCATGTGTTTATGAAAATGCTGCACAGGTGAACTCGGCTCAAATTGGCCCGAGCTGCTGACCGAAAGCTGAGCTGAGCTGGCCAATTAGGCTCGAGGACTGAGCAGAGTTGAATTCGAGCTAGGGTCAGCTAGTGGCCGAGCTGAGTCCAGCTGTGCCAAGCTCGACTCGGTTCGACTCATGTACACCTCTAATTGTGGCTTCATCACTCATTCCTTATTCAGTCGGTGCTTGTTTCAATTTATATCTTGTGATGAACCTGGAAAAAAAAAAAAAAAAAACGATGGCAAGTAGTTGCAATGGTCAACTTAAAGGCAGATTTTAGGGCATGGCCCATCCCATGATAGGTCCCACCAGACCATCAACTAAGGTTGTCAAAAGGTAGGTCTCAAATGTTCTGCTGCTGGGTCGTCGAGCAAAAAGAAAACAGTTTCTCGAGTGAGTCGCATATAATAACTCCTTGGGATTTCAGGGTAACATAGCTCTTGGGGCTGGAACTAAAAAGCCTTGAAGAAATTCTCTCCTCTTTCTAGCCTATGTCGATGCATAGTTATTGTGACAAATTCAATGGGATCAATGCTCCTTTTTTTTTCCTGACATCAGCCTGAAAAACATAGATGATACTTCTCATTATTCGCGGATCCGAATAGAATATTTTACCGTGTCTAGCAACTGTTTCACTTCAGATTCAGCAAGTTCTGATACTAGCTTAGACTTACCAAATTGCCAAGTGTTTGAGGGATACCATGTTGAATTGGGATACTACACAGTGCTTGGCCAAGTCAGTTATCCAAGCAGTCGACTTGAGGAGTCCCTTAAGAGTACTGAGTTTTCCATAGACTCAGCTCGATATCTTGCTGAGCCAAATTGACTTAGCTGAGTTTCAAGTCGAGTTGGTGAGTTTTAGAACTATGCTGCAAATAAAAAAAAAAAAAAAAGGAGGAAAGAGTCCGCAGGTCATGTTATTGGTCACAAAAGCTGGAAAGTTGCAGTGAACACCAAAAATGGTCTCTTGAAAGAGCAAATATTTAATGGTAGATCAAGAAATAAACTACAAAGGTGGGGCCACTTTCTGGCAATCCAGCCCTCCATATAGTGGCCTTACCATGATGAAAGATACCCAAAAATCTCCCCCGATTGGATCATAATTAGATGTTTATAATTGGATTTAACTGTAAATTTCGAGCCACCGTACTGATTGCTTGAATCAAGATATGGTAGAAATTTTCAGTTGATGGGATAATTCCAAAGGATTTCCCAATCCAATCTTGATGGAGAGTTAAGATTGGCTTTTGGTGGGTCTAGGCACTGCTGGATTTTGGAATGTGGTGGGGTCTCTTTTACTTTTCTCTATTTAGGATTCTTGCCACTGCCTTTTATGTATTTCTGTAGATTTGTTGTTGATGTGTCAAATCTGTTTGTAACAGTGTTTGTTGATGCCATTGACAGATCACTCGACGCCATCAAGTAGATGTCGATGCCATTGATAATCTACTAGATTCCTTGATCCTATTGAGAAAATCCGAAAAAAATAAATTCTATTTGATTGTTGAACCGTTTTGAAGGGTTGTGTAAGTGGGGGATTTGTTTCCCATTATGGTTGTGATAGTATATACATCAGGTATAATCAGAATTATGGTGTGATTAAAATGTATTAGGGCCTTCTAAAATGTTCCTACGGGTTTAATGGCATATTTAGGGTATGAAGGAAATTCGAGATTTGTTCGAATTTGTAAGATTGTAATTATGCTTTTATAGTGCGTTATTCGTCGCTTTGCGTCGTAGTTTTTTCCTGCATAGGTTTTTTCATGTAAAAATTTGATTGTTCTTGTTTGGGTTTGTTTGTGCGATTACATGTGCTTTGCTTGATTTTGCTCTGTGCGCTTCCATGGTTTCCAACAGATTTTCCTCCTAGGTATGTTTGGATTTATGAAAAGCATGAAAAAAGTAATAGTGTTTATTTGAAAACTTTATTTCCAAAAAAATATGGGAAAGGAAAAAAAAATAAATAAATTTGTTTTCCTTGTTTGCTTTTGGATAAGGTTTTCATAAAAATTTATAATTTATTTTTAAGTTTCTTATTTGGCAAAAAGAAATAAAAAATTCTAGGGTATTTTTTAAATAGTCTTTAGCATGTGTCAAATTAGCACATGAAGCACATGTGAAATGCTTAAAGATGAACAATAGTATATGTGGCATACACAGCATATGTGAACACTTGAAGCTAAATTGTGGCGTGTGGGGTACATGTGAGGTACTTGTAAGGTGGCATGTGTGGCATAAGATAGCAATAATACATTTGACACATGTGGGCACTAAAGTTAGATGATAATACTTGTGTACATTGGCACCATTAGCACATAACCTATTTGAGGATTGAAGATGGACAAGGGCATATAGCATGTTAGTGCATGTGGGGGTGCTTTGCACATGTAGGACACAAGTAGGATAAATAGTGGTACATGTGGAAGAATAGTACATGTAAGGTGTAAGAGAAGATAAATTGTGACACATGGGGTGCATTAACATATGTGAGGTTATTTACACATGACACATATGTTGGACGGAAAAATGGATGGTGGCACATGTAGTGTAGTGGCATGTATGCAGCATGATTGAAGATGGATAAGGTCTCATTTGGCACATGTGGCACAAATGAAGTAATTGAACATAGATAATGGTACATTTGGGTTTTAATCCTTGAGAAATTAATTTTTCTTTAATTATGGGTTTTTCAAAATTTTTTGTAGAAAAGGTCTTCATAAAGTAGAGGAAAGTAAATTTCACGGAAAACACCGCTTCCTTTTTCATGGTTCCGTGAATCTAAAGTGGCCCTGAATGAAATTTTCATGGTCAATATAGAAAGAGGTGGTTATGATAATACTCACGCAGCGTGTGATTCTTGATACTACTACCAAGTCACAATCCTAACCTCTTATTCATATACACTTGATTGTGGAAATAGGACTGCTGGATATTTTCATTCTAAACCGTCCAATAAATGTCCACCAATCTAATAGTTACATAATCAAATAAGCTTAATTTTTTTATTCATGATACATCTACACTTGATACTATAATTTGAACGGTTTAATGCACCTACTTGTATGCCACATATGTAGTTTATTAATTTCTAAGTGCTCGCTCATCATCCATCACAATCTGCGAGAGTCATAAGCATTTCTTTAAAACAATGATAGTGGATGGTTCAAATTAGGGTAAGTCCTCTTGGAATACAATTTCAGAGGATTATAAATAGAATACTGTAAGTTAAGTGTCTATTCCTAGAGCATGATAAACATGTGTTACAGTGAGGGAAAAGGCAATACATCAATCTGGCAACAACTTTCATACAAGTAGTAGACATAGGCTTTCGAGATTAGGGCCCACTGTTATCTTTATTTGCCATCCAACCTATTGATTAGGTCAAACAGACCTGGACGAAGGGATCCAAAACTTTTCTAGCCCATAACAAGTTTTTAATGGTGGGTATTTGATCACAACTATTTCCTACTGTGTACCCGAGATTTGAATCTGCCTAATTTTTTGCCTCATGATCTTAAAATGAGCTGGAAAATAGATGGATGGCATGGATAAAACACAAACATCATGGTGGGATCCACAAAGCTTCCCTAACAGCACACGTCCTTGTAATCGAAATCGGATTGCCTACTGAGTTAGTATGCTCCTCTTATAAACTCAGTTGGGCCCACCATGAATGTATATGGTTTATCCACACAGTCCATCTGTTTTTTTTTTTTTTTTCAGCTCATTTAAGGGGTTGAGCCCAAAATTGAAGCATATTAAAAGCCCAAGTAGATAATACCACAGGAAACAGTGGGAATAATGATTTCCACTGATGAAACCTTTCTATGCCCCACAGTGATGTATGTTTGTCATCCAACATGTTCATAAGATCATACAGACATGGATGAAGGGAAAAAAAAATATAAGCTTAATCCAAACAAGAAATTTTCAATGGTAGAAATTCAATTAATATTATTTCCTATGGTGTGGTCCATTTGAACTTGGGATAAGCTTTAATTTTTTTCACATGCCTTAAAATTATCTTTTAAAATGGATGGATAGAGTGGATAAAATACATAAATCATGGTGAGCCTCACAGAGTTTACTCTCATTACGCTAAAAGTTACTCCGCTTCCATGTAACTGGGACGGGGATCAGCTACTGAGATGTTGAATAGCTAAACTTGCTGGCTGCTGCTGAAGTGACGTCACCAAGTTAAGCGGGCGTGTTATATCCACACCGTCCATCCATTTGGAGATATCATTTTAGGGCATGAGCCAAATAATAAGGTAGATCCAAATAACAGTGGGGAGAGTGATGCCCACCGTTGAAACCTTCCTAAGGCCCACCTGAATGTTTATTTGAAATCCAACGTGTTCACAAGTTAACACAGGCATGAAAGAAGGGAAAAAAAAATATATTAGCTTGATCGAAAACTTTCGTAGCCTTTAGATTTTTAATGGCGGCGTCACTCTCCCAACTGTTTTATGTGGTGCGGTCTACCGGAGCTTTGGATTTGACTCACTCTTTGGCTCTTGCCCTAAAATGATCTCTCAAAATGTATGGACGGCGTGAAAACAAAACATATACATCATTGTGGGGCCCACAGAACTTGATGACATCACTTCATTAGCGAATCTCGCTACCCAACGCGTCAGTAGCTAATCCGCGTCCACATAACTGGGGAAGCGGACTGCGTACTGAGTAACTCAGTCAGATTAGCGTAATGAAAGTAAACTCTGTGAGTCTCACTATGATTTATGTATTTTATTCACTCCGTCCATCCATTTTACAAGATAATTTTAAGGCATGTAAAAAATAATTGAAGCTTATCCAAAGCTCAAATGGACCACACCACAGGAAACAGTATTAATTGAACTTTTACCATTGAAAATTTCTTGGGGTTACATAAGTTTTGGATCAAGCTTATATTTGTTTTTTCCTTCCATCCATGTCAGTATGATCTTATGAACATGTTGGATGACAAATATACATCACTGTGGGACATAGAAAGGTTTCAAAGGTGGAAATCATTATTCCCACTGTTCCTGTGGTATGATCTATTTGAGCTTTTAATATGCTTCAATTTTGGGATCAACCCCTTAAATGAGCTGAAAAAAAGGATGGACAGTGTGGATAAACCATATACATTCATGGTGGGCCCAACTAAGTTTACTCAGTACGATAGGAGACGCAATCCGATTTCCAGTTATCTTATCCCTCGTAAAAATATCTCAATGATGACCGTTATTCACCGTTTAAAAAATGGAGGTGACTCTCCGACCAACAAATGGCATAGTTTTATGCAATTCAGACCGTCCAAATATCTAACCTAATGTTTCATGGAACATAACCAAAAGATTACGCTGAGAATATGACAATACCATCAGATATTTTACTTCTAACCATTCAATCAATATAGCCATAAAATTTGAACGGTTAAAGTTTCTTAATTATATTATTTTTAGAGTACTCAGGCTTCCATCCACAACCGGAATGGACTGGATCGCCGTACAGAAATGCTACATATGACACGATGATAAGTAGCTACAATATTAAAAATGGTGATAAACTATCACGTGTCATCCCTTATATTTTAGGATAATTGTAAACACGTCCCTCTAGTTTCTAACAATTATACCCTTCAATCTGAAATATTGCATTTACCTCCCTTCCGCTATGCCGTAAGAGTAAGAGGAATCCTTCTACCATAAAACCATTGGATGCCTAAATAATATTATTGGTGAAGGCGAAAAATAGAAAATGAATCACTTAAAGATAGGCTTAAGGCGCGTTACGATGTCGCTATCTTTAAGGCGATATTCGCACCTTACTGGTGATTAAACTAATTTGCATACCAAATAGTGCTTGCTGATCCATACCAGAAGTGTTGGCCGCCCAGTTGTGATCAAGTGGGAGAGGCCATTGCCCGGATGGGTTAAACTAAATGTTGATGGTTCTGCTAGAGGAAATCCGGGAAGTTCTAGTGGAGGTGGAATTTGTAGAGGGGCGAGGGGTGAGTTCATCTTTGCCTTTTCAGCTGGTTACGGTTTTGGAACAACATAATGGCTGAACTTTGTGTGGTGCATGATGGCCTATATATCGGTTTTCAGAGGGGTTTTAGCCATATCATTATTGAGTCGGATTCGCGTCTGGTAGTCGATCTCATCAATGGAGTGGTACAACCAAGTTGGAAATGGAAAGCGTGGCTGCATAGGATCAATCACCTGAGGAGGAGGGGCAATACCAGCGTCGTGCACGTCCTCAGGGAAGGAAATTCGCCGGCAGATCTTATGGCTCGCTTAGGTAGTGCTTCTCAGTCTCAGGCTTCTTTCACGAATCAATCACAACTTCCACGATAGGTTCGAGGTATGATTTTTCTTGACAAAGTTGGTTTAGGATCAATTAGAAAGGTTTGAACACAGGTGGGGCCTTTTGTAAGTATCTTGTTTGAGCTCCTATATGATAGGCCAAGCCCATATCTTTTTGTCGAGGCCGGCTCGAAAGGCTGTACAGTCAGTTATTTTTTAATAAACTTTGGTGGCATGCCCCACCTTCTTAAAAAAAAAAAAAAAAAAAAAAAACCCAATTTGCAAGAGGGTTAAAACAAATCCGCCTCCAGGATACAATAAGCCTCTTCTCCAAGATCGGAGAAATGTGGGTTTTGGCCTGCAAAACTGAAAAACCGCACCCCGAACACACTTTACAGCGTACAACCCTGACTTCTGTGCTATTACAATTTACCCCCTGAAAACTGTTTGTAATTTACTGCCTGAAAAACTATTTGCAGTTTAGCGCCTAAAAACTGTATTTTTCTAAAGAACATCCAAAAACGAAAATGAAGAAGAAGAAGAAGATGGAGAATAAATTGTTGGAAAAATTGTGAATTCGGATTGACCCAAAGATGGGTTTATATAGAATCACAAGAGATGCTAAAAAGCCTTTTTCATGAAAAGACATCGTCTTCCATGGTGTCTTTCATCAATGGTGGTATCTTTCCAACAATGGCATCCCTCCATTTCAAATTCAAAAGATGCTCCCTTTACCAAGAGGCATCACCATTCACACCAACAATCACCAAAGCCACAACCCTTCTTTTTCCAAAAATCCTTTATAAATTAAAATATCTTTTCTTCTTATTTTGAAAAAACCCAACAATCCCCCACTATTTTTCAAAATACAGAGGTCAGGGTATGTAAGGAAAATATGTGCATAGGAGAAGGTGTCTTATGGACTTGAACCTTCACTTAGTGTAAACAAATCAAAGTTGACTCAGAATCCTTAGTGACTATAGTCTTGAACTAAGTATTCTATATGACACAACCGGACATGTTACACACAAATATATTTCAATTGTCACGTGTTCTAAAATTATAGCACATTAATGGCCTTGTGCTCTGTCCTGGATTCATGAGTTCATGAGAGTAGCCAAAACTCTTAAACATCAGGAAGCGGCCCCACTTCCAATACTCATATAGGTGAGTCCTTATGAATGCCCCTGTAACTATAGCACCCCGGAAAGAACTCATTAAGAGCAGCAGCTCATCCTCCTTTTTTATCATTACAGGTACCCAACACTATATATACATCCAGGAATGAGGCAGATAGAAAACGTACAGTATTGCTTCAGACACTTCCTGTGAGGTATTTTGCCCATTGAACCTATTAACTTAGGTTGGGTTTCCCTCATCCGGTGTCTGTGAAATTGGCTTAAGTCCCATTCCTCTTGATGTTCTATTGACAACATTCCTTGCCAGTCCCTTGGTGAATGGGTCCGCTAGATTCTGGATAGATCGTACATATTGTATTGTTATAACACCGTCACTAAGTAGTTGCTGTACAAAACTATGCCTTAGACTGATATGTCTGGATTTTCTATTATAAGTCTTGTTATATGCCTTTGGTGTTGCTTCACTATCACAGTAAATAGAGACTGGTGGTAAAGGCCTTACCAATAATGATATTTCTAATAACAGGTTTCTTAACCATTTTGCCTCTTTACTACTAGCCGCCAAAGCTATGAATTTAGATTCCATGGTAGAGTGAGATATGCAAGTTTGCTTCTTTGATCTCCAAGAAATGATAGCTCCTCCAAGTTTAAAAATTCATCTATTGGTAGACTTGGATTCATTAGAATCAGTGACCCAACTTGCATCACTATACCCTTCAAGTACACTAGGGTAACCAGAAAAATATAAACCATAGTTAATAGTTTTTCTCAAGTATCTGAGTACTCTAGAAACAACATTCCAATGATCTAAACTTGGATTTCTTGTAAACCTACTCAATTTACCTACTGCAAAAACAATATCAGGTCGAGTAGAAATCATAATATACATAAGACTGCCAATCACCTTGGAATACTCTAACTGAGATACACTACGACCTTCATTTTAATTAACTTGATATTAGAATAAAAAGGAGTAGAAACTGGATTCTTATCATAGTGATCAAACTTTTTAAGTATCTTTTCAATATAATGTAATTGAGATAGAGTTATACCATCATTGTTTCTTAATAGCTTAATACCTAAAATCACATTAGCTTCGCTCATATCTTTCATGTCAAAACTAGATGATAAGAATCTTTTAGTGTTATTTATAACTTCTAAACATGTACCAAAGATTAACATATCATCTACATAGAGATATATAATTATTTCTTTATTATCAGAGAATTTTAAATGTACACATTTATCAAATTCATTAATTTTAAAGCCATATGAGGTGACTATTTTATCAAAATTTTCATGCCATTGCTTAGGTGCCTGTTTAAGTCCATATAGTGACTTGATCAATTTACACACTTGATTTTCCTGTCTTGGAACTATAAAACCTTCTGGTTGCTCCATATAAACCTCTTCATCGAGGTCACCATTTAGAAAAGTTGTCTTTACATCCATCTGATGGATTTCTAACTTATGAATGGATCGTAGAGCAACTAAAACTCGGATAGTTGATATCCTTGCTACTGGAGCATAAGTATCGAAAAAATCAATACATTCTTTTTGTGTAAATTCTCTAGCCACTAATTTGGCCTTAAACCTTTCTGTAGTTCCATATGGTCTTAATTTTCTTTTGAAAATCCATTTACAGCTTATTGGTTTTGATCCTGGTGGAAGATCCACAAGTTTCCATGTTCCATTTTGCAATATAGAATCCATTTCATCGTTTATAGCTTCCTTCCAAAAAGAAGCATCCTGAAATCTAAGGGCATCGTCTATTGTTATTGGATCATTTTCTATGTTACAAACTAACATGGTTTCCTTTGTTATGTTATTTATATCTCATTCTATTAGCAGAAGGCAGAAGTCGGGTCCAAAAAACTTGCGAAGACCCCGTCGATGGAGGAAAGCGAGCGTCCTTGGCTGCCCGTCCGCTCCCGTTCTCCTCCATCCCCTAACCTCTCCATCTTTGCTGGAAACCTAACTTTCGACACTACGCCTGATGATCTTGCTCGTATCTTTGGTAGATATGGCAAAATCTCCGAGACTTTCATCCCTTCGAATAAGATTTCAAATCGTCATAGAGGATTCGGTTTCGTGAGATTCTGCTACAAACAGGATGCGCTAAATGTGATTCAGTGCTTAAATGGTCGACAGATCAATGGCCGGATAGTCACCATCGCGTTTGCTAAAATCCAGAAAAAAGGGGTTCCTTCTTACTCGTCTCCTAGGCCTGTCCCGATGATGCCAACTGCGTCCTCCCAAAATCCCCTGGTGCGCTCCTACCGGGAAAAGGTGATCCCTTAGCCCCTTACCAGTCCCTCAAAGGCTGATGGATTTTCGATTTCGGCAGACCCCAAGGTGATTGATAGACTACGAGCTTCTCTGTCCTCTGCGCTGATTATCAAAGTGCGTGACGCTTCTCTCTCTTTAATGCACCTCATAACCACCTTTCGCGCCTCTAAGCTCTCCACAGCTAAGGTAGATTTCATCAGAATAACAGCTGACAGATTCCTTTTAAAATTTCAATTGAGAGAGGTGATGTCGACCTTCCTTGATGACGCGAGTCTTCACCGCGAGATGGGCCTAGTAGATGTTTGCGTTTGGTCCCCTGAGGAGTCTATTTTGTCTCATGGTATATGGATTCATCTAATGGGGATTCCGACACATTCTTGGTACCCGGATGCCATTAAAAGCCTAGCCTCAACATTTGGTGAAGTGCTGGAAATGGACGAGGTGGCTTGAATGGATCTTTCCAAGGCTTTGCTAAAGTTCGGGTAAAAATCCACCCCGGGTTAGAATTATCTAAGGTCAGGAATCTCTTGATTAATGGAATCTCCTACCCTATTCTGGGATTTATCGAAGGAGGCAACTACCTCATGGGGATGTCCCTTACGACTTCGACATCTGATCATGTCTTTGGATCGACACGCGAGTGGGTGGAGGCCACTTTTCAGGGGCAAGAGGATCCCATCATCCATTGCCCGACACCTGCTTGTGATAATTCCCTGCTGACACTCACCTCTCAACCCACTCCTGCTTGTGCTACTCCCCCAATGATCATTCCCCCTTCCTCCGGATCCCAACACCCCCATCCCTGCCTAAATCCTCAAATACCTTCTCCTCCCCCTCCCCCTACCTCCCCTATCAATTCCACCTGCCTCACTCCCTCTGCCCTGGCTACTCAGTCCCTCCCTGACCCTGCCTCACCTCACCAGACCTCTTCAAACATGCTTATCCTGCAGATTCCTGTTTCCCCTTCCCTCCATAACCCCCACCCCCTAGATTTCCTTCCTGTTTCCTTGGTCTTTCGCCCTGCTCATCGAGATTCTCCGCCTCCTGCTATGAATGTCGAGGAACTCCAAGGCCCCATTGCCTGCCTACCTTCGAATGTTACAACACCAATGTCCCTTGTAGCTGACCTGCCCAGTCATCTTCCTTGCTCGATCCCTCCTCCCCTGGAGAATCTTGTGGTCTCCAGGCCCCCTCCTTTCCTTTTTAGATCAGTTGGAAGCTCCCCCATTCATTGCTGGAGGAGAAGGCTTCCTTTCATAGAGCTCAATCAGAACCTTCTTCCGACTCCATCCATCTCAAAGGATAGCCACCATTCTCTGCTTACTGTTAAGGTGGTAGATCCGTAGCTCACCACGGTGGACCTTCCTCGGCTCCAAAGCAGTCCAATAACAGAGAACCTCTCCCCTGCTAGAATTGTTTCCCCTATTGCTGCCAACCGACTTCATCAGATGACTGCTTTCTCCCCTCGAACTAATAGCACAACACACTGTCTTAACCAGGAGCAGGGTGACAGTGATGATCAGTTCTCTGAGGAAGAGACTGCCCCTCAACCCGAACATGAGGATACTTCGCTGATTAGTTGTCCTCCTACCAGAATCCTGCTTGCCTCTTGGAATACGAGTATCACAAAACAGGGTCCGGGCATATGTAAATCATCAACATGCAGATATATTGACCCCGCAGTGGACTGGAATGGAAGACTCAGAAGACTAAAAAGAAGGGCGTTCAACTCCGGAAACGTTACTGATAGATAAAGCTATCATTTGGAACGCTAGAGGCGTGGCCAACTTTGCGACCCTTAGATCTGCGAGAAGGCTAGTTCGAATTCATAACCCTTGGTGGATGGCTGTTCTGGAACCTATGGCACGAGAAGAGAAACGTGTCTTGGTTGGCTTATCTCTGGGCTTCCATTCTTTGTTCTCAAATGCTGAAGCTGGAGGTGAAATATGGTTCTTTTTCAGCTCCTATTTATCTGTTCAAGTCATTCAGTCGTCTTCTCAGATGATCTCATTCTCTGTCCAAGTTAACATCTCCCAAACAAATTTCATTGTTTCAATTTTTATGCCAAATGTTCTAAGTCCCAGCGAAGACATCTTTGGTCAGACATTTCCTCCTTAGCCAGCAGTATCCCTGGCCCGTGGACCATTGGGGGCGATTTTAACGCTGTCCTCTCCCCCTCTGAACGTAGAGGGAGCCGTAATTTTGATCATAGCAGTTCAGTGGAGTTTGCTGCAGCGATGGACAGCGCTGCTCTCATGGATGCAGGGTTCACAGGTAATGGCTTTACTTGGTGCAACAATCAGGCGGGTACCGCGCGGGTTTGGGCTATACTCGATAGAGTCTTTTGCAATGGCGATTGGGTTTCCAGCATTCCTCAGTTTCAGGTTCAGCATCTGCCCTGGGTAAACTCCTACCATTCTCCTTTACTCCTGTCAGCTCCCAGGAGTCCTTCTACCATTGCAAAGCCTTTCCGTTTCCAAAGAATGTGGATGATCCACCAGGGCTTCTCTCAAGTTGTTCAGGAAGCTTGGCGGCTGGATCTCAACAATCAACCATGACGAATCTCCTGCTAAAAATCAGGAAAGTCAAATGTAGATTAAGGATTGGAATAGAACTATTTTTGGCAATCTTTTCCAGAATCTCAGGGCTGCCGAACAGAATTTAATTTCTCTGGAAACCCAGGCGCAGCTTCGCTCCTCAGATATTAGCCAGTCCTCTCTCTTGGAAGCTAGGCGGCATTTGGCTAACATGGAGCTAGCCGAAGAGATCTACTGGAAGCAAAAATCCCGCAACAGCTGGTTATCTGAAGGTGACCGTAACACCAAGTATTTCCACCTTCAAGCCACTGAGAGATCCAGGCGTGCTTCCATCTCGCAACTTCAGTTCGATTCTGGTACGGTCACATCTGATACAACCCAATTAAATCCACAACAATTGAATATTTCGCAAACCTCTTCCAGTCGGAGCATCACTCGATCAATGAGCATCTCCTTCGCAACATTCCTAAGATTCTATCTACTATTGATAATGACTTCTTGATGCACCTCCCGTCCATGGGGGAGGTCAGGGCCACGGTCATGGCCATCCCGACCGACGGGGCCCCGGGATCGGGCGGTCTTTCTGGTGCGTTTTTTGCGGGCTGCTGGGAATTTGTTGGATCTGATATTCTTAGGGCTCTCATCCATTTGTTTCAGGGGGGGAATCTTCCGCGTGCGTTCACCTCAACTCTCATTTGCTTGATCCCAAAAGTGGCAGGCCCCAAACGCTTCTCTGATTTTAGACCGATTAGTCTTTGCAACTACGTATATAAAATCTTTGCAAAGGTCATTGCTTCTAGACTTACCACTATTCTCCCAAAATTAATCTCACTTGAACAAGGGGCTTTCATCAAAGGAAGATCGATTGCTGAAAGTATTACTTTGGGTCAGGAAATTTATCGGGACATCGGTCGTAAAGTTCGTGGGGGAAACATCATCCTAAAACTTGACATAGAAAAGGCCTACGACCGGATTGAATGGGACTTTCTTATGCTAGTATTGACTCGCTTCGGATTTTCTGAATCTTGGACTAGTTTGGTGGAGAAATGTTGGAGTAACGTTTGGTTCTCGGTCTTGATCAACGGGGAAGGTGCTGGCTTCTTCAAGTCTTCCAGAGGTCTGCGACAGGGAGATCCTCTTTCCCCCAGCCTCTTCATTCTTGCAGCGGATGTCCTAGGCAGAGGTTTCTCCAATCTGATTACAAGTGGTGTCTATACTCCATTCAAGCTCAAGCGCGGCTGTAAACAAATCACTCATCTCCTCTATGCGGACGATACAATTCTTTTTCTCAACGGAAGTAGATCATCCATTACGGCTACTGCCAAATTCCTCTCCTCTTATCAGTCCTCTTTAAGCCAAAAGATTAATCTATCGAAGAGTTGCTTCTATCATGCTCCCTCTCTCCCTCCGGGTAGGCAGAGATTGACCGGTAGGATCCTTGGCATGAATGGTTCCTCAGCCCCCTTCACTTATCTCGGTGTCCCCTTATCTTTTGGAAAAAATAGGACCTCCCTCTTTCTCCCGTTGGACGATAAAATTGACGGATCCACTGGAGAGGTGTGGTTTGGAGGTTAGGATCCACGCTGGACTGATAGAGGGTGGGATGAAGATCCTGGGTTCCTTGATTTGGGCAGAGGAGCACTTCCTTATTACCTACCATGTGATCTTGGGTCACGTCCTGATGGATGAGACTGCCATTGGCTATATTTTTTATGGGCGGTTCTTCATAGTGGGCCAGCATCTGGTATCTGCTATCTGGAGCGTCTTTAGTATGTTGTTGAGATAAATCCTGGTGGCTAGCCGAATAAGATGTTAGTTGTTGGTTCCCTGCTGTAGTTTGTTGGGGGGTAGTCCTCGTCGTAGACCGGGGCTGTGGCGGCATGTCGAGAGTTTGATGGTCCGTAAATGGGATGGTGTCGCAGCCTGCTGGATCTTGTGGGCCATTTGCTATAGACTTCCAGCCAATGCTAGTTTCTACTTCTATCTGTCCTGTCTGAGGGACATTTTGCTGAACAGTTGATGGGATATCACCCCTGATGCAGTCCCTTTGATTATCCTCAGATTCGAGGCCTCGGTCCTCAGCTGGAGTGATATTTGGGGGGGGGGGGGGGGGGCTGTTGTCTCCCAAACGACCTGACCACCCATTGCTTGGTACCTTCCTTGGCAGAGATGGTGGGAGCGAGATTGGTCTCCAAGTCAGGAGAGGCTGATAGCAGGTGTCTGGAAAAACCAGAACCTGATAACTTCTCCCTTCCACCAGGAGGTTTATAGAACTAAATGTGACCTGAGATGGATTATCTTGGCCTGAGCATACCACCGGTTTGGACCGTCCAGAGAATGCTTGTCTATTTCTATTACTGTGCCCAACTGTTCAGCTACTTGCCCGATAGTGTGTTCGCACCAGGCATGCAAGGGGATGCCTTCCATACGAACCCATATTCCCTTGCCCGGAGTCATCATCGTCGGGCTCCAAATTCTGGTATTCTCTAAGGATAATCTTTGATGAAGAATTTTGTCTCTTGAGAAAGCTAGAACCCCTTCCCTAGATTCGAAACAAATAGCATAACCCGATGCCGAGATTCTAAGGATTTCTACACGAGAGTTGCGAAATGAGGATGAGCGGATACCTTCGGCGATGGCAGCTGATGCATCCTGTGGTCTCCTGACTTCTCCCACCAGTGCATTTGCTAGATTCGCTCTCCCTTTGTCTGAGATCCATTTCGGGGCTATGATGGAGTTTGGGGTGGGTGGAGGGTATGGAGGGATGGGATGGCTTAGCGAGGTCAGAGCATCCGCGAATGTTACTGGCCGGTTCTGGATCTGGGTTTGCTGAGGCTCATCTTTCTGGTATGGATTTTTCCTGAATATGGTCGTAGTCTTGGGTTGAGAGATCTGGATGTCCGCTTGTTTCCGAGTTGCCTCATGTTTTGGATTAGAGGTGAATGTTGAGGGTTTTTCTGGCTCTGCTCTGTGGATTGCAACGTCGATCTGCATTCTATGCCTGCCCATGAACCTATCATGCAGCATTTCTTTGGCCGCTACGGCATCCGTCTGGCGGCGATAACGGACGAAGGCAAATCCCCTGCCCCTGCCTGTTTTTGCAAACTTTGGGATGTAGATGTCTGTAATGGTCCCGAATTGCCCAAATCTCTTGTTAAGATCATCTGCGGCTATATTGAACGGGAGATTTCCGATAAATAAGCTTGATTCCTCCTCCCTGCGTTTTCGTTTCTGAACCATCTGCCATTCCCCCTCGGGGTTTTTATCCCTGCTCTTATCCATGAGTTCTTGCTGCAATAGTTCTTCCTGGGATGCCTTTGTGGATCGATTGTTGCGGATACCGATCATTGAATCTCATCTAACTTGAGGAGGAAGGTTTATCAGCGTTGGCCGGAAGCTCACTGGGAGTCACTCCGGCCAGGGAGAGAGCCCCGCCAAAGAGTGGGATTCAAAATTCAAATCATCGGCAATAATCTGTTGGATGATCTGTTGGATTCGTCAAGATTAGTGTCATCGGCAATAATCTGTTGGATGATGACCTGTAACTTATCTACTTGATCAAGGACAGGTGTTTCATCCAACATTTTGAATTCTAAAAACTGACTTACAAGGAATTTTTTGTTGCCTTCATCCGCTGATGTGTATTTGGTGAGTAATGCCTGCCACAGATCCTTAGTAGTCTACTTTTGACGGTAAACAATGTATATCGAATCAGAAAGAGCATTGAAGATATGACATTTGCATTGGTAGTTGTTACGCTCCCAACTTTGTCTCTTTTGAATTTGTTATAACGTATCATTGTCATATGGTGGTGAAGGAGGATCTTGAGTGAGCACGTGATCCAACTTGAGTGATGTGAGGAAGAGATGGACCCTCGATTGCAAGCGAAGAAAATTTGAGCCGGTCGAACGGCGTAATTCGAACAAACTCAGGATGACCCATAGAAGAGGCCATAATATCGCCTTAAAATTGTTATTGGTGAAGGCGAAAAATAGAAAATGAATTACTTAAAGATAGGCTTAAGGCGCATTACGATGTCGCTATCTTTAAGGCGATATTCATACCCTATTGGTGATTAAACCAATTTGCAAGAGGGTTACAGCAAATCCGCCTCCAGATACAATAAGTCTCTTCTTCAAGACCGAAGAAATGTGGGTTTCGGCCTGCAAAACCGAAAAACCGCACCCCGAACACACTTTTACAGCGTACAACCCTGACTTCTATGCTATTACAATTTACCCCCTGAAAACCGTTTGCAATTTACTGCCTGAAAAACTATTTGTAGTTTAGCGCCTAAAAACTGTATTTTTCCAAAGAACATTCAAAAACGAAAACAGAGAAGAAGAAGAAGATGGAGAACATATTGTTGGAAAAATTGTGAATTCGGATTGACCCAAAGATGGGTTTATATAGAATCACAAGAGATGCTAAAAAACCTTTTTCATGAAAAGACATCTTCTTCCATGGTGTCTTTCATCAATGGTGGTGTCTTTCCACCAAAGCCATCCCTCCATTTCAAATTCAAAAGATGCTCCCTTTACGAAGAGGCATCACCATTCACACCAACAATCACCAAAGCCACAAAACCTTCTTTTTCCAAAAATCCTTTATATATTAAAATATATTTTCTTCTTATTTTGAAAAAACACAACAAATAATTAGGTTTTCTAATCATGGGTGGGCCACACCGATGCATATACTGCCAAACTCATGCGGTGGGCCACCTGATGGGGTGAATCAAAATGAATTTTGAAGTTTCTGTTTTCATAGTGGAACGATCACACTGGAATGGGTTGGATAACAAATACGTATTGTGATAGCCACATGTCTTCATCTAGTTGGACGTTGCGTACCAACTCCGTGAGAGTAGATTAGGTGAGACCCCGGACTCACCCAAGAGAGTGCGGTCCTTACCGTTGGGGCCACCTTGATATACGTATTCTTTATCCATGCTATCCGTCCGTTTTTCTAGATTATTTTAGGGTATTATCCCAAAAATGAAACAGGTCCAATTATTAGGTGGACTATACCATAGGAAACAGTAGTGATTGATCATTAATGGGCCACAAAAGTTTTGAATTAAGCTGATATTTTTTTCCCTTCTTCTGGGCTCATGTGATCTTATCAACAGATTGGATGACAAATAAATACTACGGAAACATTATGGTATGCCCAAGGAAGTTTTTAATGGTAGGACATTCAATCACCATTGTTTCCATTGATATGGTCCACCTGATAATTGGATCTTCATTTTTGGCATAATACCCTAAAATGATCCGAAAAAACAGATGGACAAAATGGATTCCACTGTCCTGAGGCTGAGATAGATTTGAACACTATTGTATTTGCATTGAAGATTTGACGACATTAATTACTTGTATGGTGAGCAGTTCAAACTTTATACGGATCACAATAGTTTAAGGTACATATTCTCTCAGAAGGACTAATTAAACATGATGACAGAGAAGATGGATGTAATTTCTAAGGATTATGATTTATCATTGTCCTAACATCCGGGTAAAGATAATATGGTTGCCGATGCTTTAAGTAAAAAAGAGTATAAATAAAGGACTGTAGCTAGCTTAATGATGTATGAATGAGAATGTTGAATTTCATTAGAGAGTTTGACATTCGATTAAATTTTCAAGAGAAGAAATTTATGTATTTAATATTATGGTAATGTGGACCTTTAGGGAGTGAATAATTGAAGCTCAAACGAATGATGAGTGGTTGTTAAAAATGATGGCCAAGCATCAAAATGATGAGGTTTTAAGATTGGAGATGATAAAAGGATCTGGTACCGAGGTCGACTCTGTGTATCTAATATTCCATATCTGGAAGATGAGATTCTAAATGATAGGTACCGAACTAAGTTTACAATCCACTCTTGAAGCACAACGATGTACCACAACGTAAAGTGATCATTTTAGTGGCCGAATATGAAGAGAGAAATCGTCAATTAGTGCGAGATGTTTGTCTGTCAGCAGGTGAAGGCAAATCATTAGAACCCATTAGGATTATTGCAACCTCTGAAAGTACCTGAGTAGAAGTGGGATTGTATCTCTATGAACTTTAGAGTTGGTCTTCCCAAGACATAGAAAAAACATGATTCAATTAGGGTAATCGTCGATTAACCGACCAAGTCAATGCACTTTATTCATATTCGTATCAATTACTCAATGGAGGAACTCGTCAAGCTATATATCAAGAAAATAGTGGGACTTTCATGGCGTCCCCAGTTCTATTGTATCGAATCGAGACACACGTTTTACTTCGTGATTCTGGATAAGTCTACAGGAAGTTATGGATACGACTATGGACTACAACACATCATATCATCCACAGTTTATCGGGCAGACATAATGTGTGAATCAAATATTGGAAGACCTGTTATGTGCATGCGTTCTGAATTTTAAGAGAAGCTGGGATGACAACGTACATTATGCTGAATTCGCATACAACGATAGTTACTAGGCAAGTATCAGTATGGCTCCAATTTAAGCATTGTATGGACATCGTTTTCGAGCACCTAACTGTTGGGCCAAAGTAGGTGAGAAATGTTTAATCGGGCTAGATTTTGTCCAAGAAGCTATTGAGAAAGTTTGAAATTATCGGGAAGCCATTACAAGCTGCAAAACCGTCAAAAGAGTTACGTCGACAATCAAAGACGAGATCTGGAGTTCATCGTAGGAGATCGTGTGTTTTTTAAGGTTCTCCCATGAAGGGATTGATGAAGTTGGTACTGAAAGAAAACTCGGACCATGTTTTATTGGACCATTTGAAATATTAGAGCAGATTGAGCAATGGCATATCGGCTCACACTACCTCCTTAGTTGCCAGTGTCCATAATATTTTTGATGTATCATGCTATGGAGGTATGAGAGTGATGCTTCTCATGTGATTGACTTGCAAGGTCTCGAGTTACAAAAGATACATCTTACGTAGAGAAACCGGTTTGAATACTGATCGTAAGGAGCATGTGTTGCGCACTAAAATGGTACATCATGGAATTTAAAATATG
>JAJHSJ010000015.1:4033927-4110235 GCA_021015155.1 Magnolia officinalis | reverse complement strand
CGCCCTAAGGCTCTGACCAGACCCATCGCATATAGACCCATCGCACCGCGATCGCACCGAGGTCGCACCGACTCGCGCCGGTTCGCGTAAGGTCGCGAGGGAGCGACTCCTCTGCGACACGATGCGGACGTGCGCCATCTAGTGCCACTATAGCCACACTGCCTCACTGCCCACGCCCGTGCCCGTGCCCGTGCCCGTGCTCGTGCCCGAGAGCGAGCGCGCGCGCGCGCGTGCGTGCGTGTGTTCCAGTGCTTCGCACTGGAACACGCAACCCTTATTTCATCTCCTCCAAAAGCTCCAAGTAAGAATACCCTTCTCAACATCTCATATAAACCACAAAATGATTTCAACCATTTCCGATGTGGGATAAAGCACACACCGCACTTTTAGATTTGAAATTTTCGGAAAAAGCGTTTTGGCGGCAAAATCCCGAAATATTGAAAATTTGAATTTTCTTTTTATTTTTTTCAAAAAACCACTAAATTTCAACAATCCCCTACTGGTTTTTTTAAACAATAAAACTCTGCCAGAATAACAGTTATTATGCATAAAGAAAGATATCTTGCGATTTTAATCTTTCCTTAGTGTAAGTACTTTAAAGTTATTTCGAAATTCCTGGTTGCCGCAGCATTGAACCAGTTATTCCTATATGATATAACCAAAATACCACACACATAATAGCTCCTGCGTTAAGTGTTCCTTATAATCTCGCTTAGCACTTTTAATGGCCATGTGCTTATCCTGTTTCATGAACGATCCCGAGATAACTCTAAGTCTCATGAGAAGCGGCACCACTTCTACGTTCACATAGGTGAAATCCTTCCAGTGTTTTCGTTAAAACACTTGTCCTGTTTGACTGGACTTCATTAAGAGTTTAATACTCATCCCTCTTTTATAACGGCCAGCACTATCATCTTGGATGAGGTTGTTGATTTATTTAGTGCTGAAACTTTTCACTTATCAGTGAATTGTTGTTACCCATTAAACCCAAAAAATTAGAGATTTTCTAATTTAGGGTTGGGTTTCTTTCACTGGTGAAACTTTGAGTAAAGAGTTTCAACCCCATCCCTCTAGATGTTGTCCTTACTACCTCTCTCGTTAGAGGTTTAGTAAAAGGATCAGCCAAGTTATTACTTGACTTTACATATGAGATCGCAATGATTCCATCTTGAATCAATTGCCTTACATAGTCATGTCTCAAACTTATGTGTCTGGACTTTCCATTATAGGTACCGCTATAGGCTCTCGCTAGAGTGGCTTCACTATCACAATGAAATGAAACAGCCGGTATAGGCTTCGCATAGAATGGAATTTCTAATAGAAGATTCCTTAACCACTCAGCCTCTTTGCTTGTAGCAGCTCAAGCTATGAATTCAGATTCCATAGTTGAGTGCGTTATGAAAGTTTGTTTCTTGGATCCCCAAGATACAGCTGCACCTCCTAGGGTGAATATCCACCCTGTAGTGGACTTGTTGTCCCCTACACTCGATATCCAACTTGCATCGGTATATCCTTCTAATACTGCTGGAAATTCTGAATAAAATAACCCTAGTTCTTTGGTTTCTTTAAGATAACCTAGAACTCTATTTATTGCTTTCCAGTATTCAACACTTGGATTACTCGTAAACCTACTTAGTTTACTAACAGCATATGCTATATCCGGTCTTGTGCATTGCATTGCATACATAAGACTGCCTATAGCACTAGCATACTCTAGTTGTGCAACTGCTTTTCCACTGTTTTCTTTTAACTTGATACTTGAATCGAACGGGGTCTTTGCCTTTTTAATTTTCAAGTGGTTAAACTTGTTTATTATTTTCTCAATATAATGAGACTGGCATAATGCAAAACCCCCACTATGTTTTTTAACTTTGATACCTAATATGGTATCCACTTGTCCAAGATCCTTCATTTTGAAAACTGAAGAGAGAAACTTTTTGGTTTCAGTTACACCTTCCATTTTATTACTGATTATTAACATATCATCTACATACAAGTATATGATTACAATATAATCATTACATACTTTTGAATATATGCATTTATCAGCAATATTATGTTTAAAACCATAAGACAGAACTTTAGAATCAAATTTATCATGCCACTGTTTTGGTGCTTGTTTTAATCCATACAAAGACTTAACTAGTCTACATACTTTTCTTTCATTTCCTGGTAGAACAAATCCTTCTGGTTGCTCCATGTAAACCTCCTCATTGAGATCACCATTCAGGAATGCTGTCTTCACGTCCATTTGATGGATATGAAGATGATGTATAGATGCAAGAGCAAATAAGATCCTAATCGATGTTATTCGAGCTACTGGTGAATAAGTGTCAAAATAATCGATTCCTTCTTTCTGTCGGAAACCCTTAGCAACTAATCTTGCCTTAAAGGTTTGAATTGTTCCATCTGTGTGATATTTTTCTTAAATACCCACTTACAACCTATCGGTTTAGAACATGGAGGTAGATCTACCAATTCCCATGTTTGGTTAGATATTATTGAATCCATTTCATCATTAATAGCTTCTTTCTAAAAAGCGGAGTCTCTAGAAGTCATAGCTTCTCTAAAAGTTTTAGGTTCATCTTCTATGGTTAAAACCATAGGTATTTTTCCTAATCACCTTCTCTCTATCACCCTCTACTAGATGAAAAGAGAGTCGTTGAGAGTCTATTTGATCAGGATCAAGACTCTTTTCTACTCTTGCTCTTTGACTCCTACGAGGTTCACTAGGAGCTTTCTCTTCTATTTGTGTTTCTTTTATAATTTCATTTGGAGATTGAATCTCAGCATTCTTTTTCTCCGTGAATACAGAATTCTCAAAGAACTCTACATCTCTAGACTCTATGATTACATTGGTGTCTAAGTCTAAAAGTTTATAGGCTTTACTATGTTGTGCATATCCTACAAGGACGCACTTGATAGCTCTTGGTCCTAACTTAGTTCTTTTAGGTTCTGGAGTTCTGCAGTATGCAAGACACCCCCACACTCTAAGATACCCAATGTTTGGTTTTCTTCCTTTCCATATTTTGTATGGAGAGGTCTTGGTTTTTTTAGATGGAATTCGGTTTTAAAAAAACATGACAAGCGGCTAACAGTGCTTCTCCCCATAGGTTTAATGACAACTGTGCTTGTATTAGCATTGAGTTGACCATTTCTACTAATGTCCTATTTTTCCTTTCTGCTACACCATTTTGTTGTGGTGTATAAGGTGCTGTGCACTGATGTATTATGCCGTGTTCTTCACAATAGTTAGAAAATTCATTAGAGAAATATTCTCCACCTCGATCACTACGAAGGATTTTAATATTTTTATCTAATTGATTTTCTACTTCGGATTTATAGATCTTGAATGCATTATATGCTTCATCTTTTGATTTCAACAGATACACATATACATATCTTGAACAATCATCTATAAATATTATAAAGTACCTTTTCCCTCCACGGGTAAGAACGCCATTTAGTTCACATATGTCAGTATGCACTAGGTCTAATATTTGAGATGATCTCTCAACGCTAGGGAAAGGTTTCTTGATTATTTTAGACCGTATGCATACTTCACATTTATCTTTGTCACTATCATTGCATGATATTAGACCATTCTTAGCCATGAGCTTTAGGGTACTGTAGCCAATATGAGCTAGTCTACCATGCCATAGTGTTACAGATTCAATCATGTAAGCAGAAGAATTATTTTCATTCAGAGATAATTTGATCATCCCATTACAAGCATAACCCTTACCCACAAAGTTTCCATTCTTAGACAAGATCAGCTTGCCTGATTCAAACACAACCCTAATCCCAGGTTTACTTAAAAGATCCCCTGAGACAAGATTCCTCCTTATGTCTGGGACATGCAGTACGTTGGTCAGAATTACCTTCTTTCCAAAGGTAAAGAATAATTCCACGGTTCCTTTGCCTACAACTTTCGATCGTCCTTCATTTCCCATTTGAACCTCTTGACCATTGGTCTCGTCTTCATAGATTTTGAAGGCAGATCGATCATTGCATACATGGACTGTGGCACCTGTATCATACCACCAACCAGGAATTTTCTCTTGAACTAGGTTCACTTCTGTGACCATGGCTACGATTTCATCGTCTACTGCATTAGCCTCTTTCTTAGGTTTTTTTCGGTCCCTACAGACTCGGGCGAAATGTCCGGTCTTGCCGCAGACATAGCAAGCTCCCTTAGGTTTGTCGTTTTTCTTCTTTTGGGTTTTCTTGAATTTCCCTTGTTCTTTGTTAGGTTTAAGGGAGTCAGCTTTCTCATTTGAATTATTTTGGGATGTCCTTTCTACTACGTTCACCTTGGATGAGAATGCACCATTAGCGTCATGCTTTTTGTCTCGGTTACGAGATTCTTCTTCAATACGAAGATGCTTCTGGATTTGTTCTAGGGTGAACTCTTCGGATTTATGCAGTAGTTTCTTCCTGTAGTCTTTCCAGCTTGGAGGTAATTTTGCGATTATAGCTCCAACTTGAAAGGATTCAGGAAGATCTATTTTTATAGCTTTTATTTTATTTACTATAAGCTGCAATTCTTGGATTTGGGCAAGCAGCGGTAGATTGTCTACCATCGTGAAGTCGAAATACCTGGCAATTAGAAATTTCTGTGTACCTTCCTCTTCAGCCTTGTATTTGTATTCCAGCGCGCTCCAAATCTCTTTCGCTGACGTGGTCCCCGTGTACAAATCGTACAACCGATCAGAGAGAGCGTTGAGGATGTGACCACGACACAGCAGTTCATCTTCTTGTCGCTTGATCCTAGCAGCCACTTGTTCTGGAGTGTCAGTGTCCTTTGCTTCAGGCAGAGGGTGGAGAGTCGGATCCAGGATGTAGAATATCTTCAGAGCGGTCAGCAGGAATTTCAGTTTGTCCTGCCATCTAGTGAAATCTGAACCATCGAATCGGTCCAATCGGATCAGATCTTGGTTCATCAGTTTGATTGATGCAACACTTTCGGTGTCCATAATCACACTTTAAGATTGTTAGAAAAATTTGATTGGATGCACCGAAAATATAAAAAAAAAATAATTGGAAAAGAACAATTTCACTAGGCTGAATCACGTATAAAATACGCTGTCCTTAAAGCGTGATTCGTCCCTTTATCACTGCTGGTGGGTTACAGACGAATTGCTTCCAGGATAAGACAAGCCTTATCTGGATCCAACGTACAGCAATCACGATAGGTCCACTGAGGAACAGTTTTAACGCAATAGATTTCTTCTGGCAGATTTAGACTGTAGAGATGATCATAATATTCTAACAATGGAGCTAAGGACTGTTTCTGATTTGATGAGAGAGATGGTGTGTTGAGATGATGAAATCGGACTGGAATGGTCCAGTTTATATAGGCCTCTGGTTTAGACCCGTTGCTGTGTGGTATTCAATGGTCCAGAACGTTTGAAAAACGTTTCTGGCCGTTGTCCATTAATCCCAGACGTTTCTGGTCGTTAGATCAGAAGATCTGACCGTTGGATCATCCTGGCCCGTCCGTTTTCGGACCGTTTGGCTTTCAAGGCAGAGAGCCGTTTTTAGAAATGGCTGGACGTTTCGAATTCTAGATCCGACGGTTCTCAGACACCAATAAAACCTAGGCTCCTTTCGGATTTTCATATAAACCACAAAATGATTTCAACCATTTCCGATGTGGGATAAAGCACACACCGCACTTTTAGATTTGAAATTTTCGGAAAAAGCGTTTTGGCGGCAAAATCCCAAAATATTGAAAATTTGAATTTTCTTTTTATTTTTTTCAAAAAACCACTAAATTTCAACATTCGTCAATTCATCCGGTAAGCTTTCAATAGGAACTCCCTCTAAATTTAGGACCCTCAATAACATAAAACTTGATGCTATGTCATTTAGAGAAGATGAGAACGATGTGCTTCCATCAAACACTAAAAGAGAACGAAGCTGTGACATACTCGTGCTCTGTTGAATAGTTTCTCCAGTATTGTAGATTGACAAGTGACGTACTTTGCCCCCTTGCCTTGTTTGCTGCCCATCGTATGTGATGCAGAACTTTTCTTCGTTACATAAGGATAAGGCCAATTCACGTACAATATCATGCATTCGACAAGCACGAACCCTTCCAGAGAGATTCATCTCGACAACCTGAAGTGTGTTACGATGGATGAGTTCCTTTAGGTAGTCCTCTGCTACCTCTTCCATCGGAATTTTACCTGCATCTTCTACGAAACCCTCTGCCACCCATAACTTTATCAACTTTGTGCGGTGAATTAGATAATCCTCCGGAAACATACAACAATACAAGAAACAATGCTTAAGGCGGTAAGGTAGATAGTAGAAGCTAAGCAACAAGATGCGCTTTATTGGTTCAAGCGTTTCATTGTTATTCAAGTGCCAACTTAGGTTATTATAGACTCGGTTCCATTCCAACACGTTCGCATCTCTCAATGACAGGAGGCTGCCCATCGCAATAATTGCTAGAGGCAGACCTTGACATTTTTCTACTATGGATAGAGCCAATGGCTCCAGTTCTGAAGGCAGGGCTTGTTCTGAAATGCCTTCTTACAAAAGAGCTCGAATGCCTCTTTTGGATGTAGAGGCTGAATCTGGCAGACACGGCTTCCCTCTCCCGCTGCAAAAGCCACATCTCTGTCTCTTGTTGTAACTACTAATCTGCTTCCACATCTGTAGTCTAGAAATATGACACTTAGTTCATTCCAATCATTCATACTCCAGATATCATCCAAGACAATCAGACACTTTTTCGATTTGAGATGTCTTTCAACCATCTGCCTTAAGTCATTGGCACCATTGGTGGCTAGGTCATTTGGAACAACGTCCTTTTCAGCCTCAAGGAGTTGTTTTATGATGCTTCGCAGTACTTCATCGATTCTAAGAGTCTGTGAGATCGAAACACATGCAGAGCATTCGAAGTGCTTCTTTACTAGTTCGTTCTTGTAGGCTTTAGTGACAAGAACGGTCTTGCCCGCCCCACCCATACCCGTCACTGAAATCACCGTGCGTCGCTGTTCTTCCTCCACCAACCATCTGACTATCAAATCTACTTCTTTCTTCATCCCCACAATGTCATCTTCCTCTGAGGAAAGAGAAGTTTGTACATCACATTGCCACATTTTGCTAACATCATGAGAGTTTGTTCCTTCTCCTATTTGATAGAGACCGAAGCTAACTCCTCTATTGAAAAGGTTATGAACCTTAACCTTGGCTTGTTGGAGTCGGATGGTGAAGCAACGCGTGTTGTAGATATTCTTCGGTAGGCAAACGATGTCAAGGAGAAAACCCCGGAGTCCACCTCTTCGTGGTCTGTCCATGCGATATATGAACTCGTCGATGATGTCTTCCACATCATATGTGGAATCTCTTACTTGCCCCACCCAGGTTCTCACTCCTTCATTGCTTTCTTTTCTTTTATCAGCATCCTTCAACAAAGCTTGCATACTTTCGAGTTCCAGCTTGATTTCTTCTACTTCATTGCGCACTCCTCTTATTAGTGATGCTTCTCGAGATAGAAGGGCACTTAGAGTTTCTAAACCGAATTGAACGATAAGGTCCGTCATCGGAATTTCTGTAAAATAAGAAATGAAGACAACCAATGCCAAATATATGAGTGCGGATCTTCTATGTTGAAGGCACAACAAATTCCTGTGGTGCCTCCTCTTATTAGTTAGCTGAGAAAATTAAGAAATAAAAATAAAAATAAAAATAAAGATACCTACGTATTTAAACTTTGTTCTTATAACTCTTTTTATTTTTTACACACGCACCCACCCCACACCCACGCACACCATGGTGGGATTTCACCACCTATGGGTTTCGAACCCAAGACCTCTTGTTGAAACTCCTCAGAGTCTGCCACTCGGGCAAGGACTGGAACCCACTTTGTTCTTATACTTATTTTCACATTCGGTTCCCCCTTTTCTCTCCCTGAAATCGGATTACATATTACAGAACATAGCAATAGATGTACTGACGTGGCAAACTTCTGTGAGCCTTACTTTGATACATGTGTTATATCCATACTGTCCATTCATTTTACAGGATCATTTTAACGCATGAGCCCAAAATGAAGAAAATCATTTCACAGGACCCTAAGAAGTTTTTAATGGTAAGCATTAAATCCCTACTACTTACTGTAAGTGAGGTCTTCTCGAGCGTTGGATATCATTCAATTTATTCAATTTTGAGAGTATTACATAAATGAATTGACAAAAACAGATGGACCGCGTTCATACAACACTGTGGGTCTCAAAGAGTCCTTACACCACGTGCGTTTGTCCCCATTGTCTGTTTACGGATTGGTATTTCCCTACATTGTGAATGGTCCACATCATCACAGACATTAGAAGCACTACTGCATTAAATGTGGCTGGTGATGATGTGGCCCAATCACATGGCAAAGAATAGAAAATTTCTGTTCGTAGCAAAGATTGGTCCCACAAAATCCCACAAAGAATCCTCACACCACCAAAACCGAAGATGCAGTTTGGCCTGTGACCCCAACAACAGCCAGCTAACTTGTGTCATAGCTCTGTGTGCCCCATCATGATGTACGTGTTTCACCACGCCCTCCAACCTTCTTTTATTTTCTTTTTTCTCAGCTCATTTTACTGCATTAGCCCAAAAATGATCTAAAGCTCTGGTGGACCGTATACAGCAGGAAACAGTGGGAGTTGAATTCTTAACTTTGAGGATTTATTAACAGCCGAAGTTCTGTTTTGGACGAGGCTTTTTTTTTTTTTTTTGACAGCGGAAGTTCTGTTTTGGACGAGGCTACTCTTTATGTTTCACTTTATTCAGAGTTATGTAACCAATGAACAGGTTGGATAGATATGGACAGGAGGAAGTTCGTAATGGTTGGAGTTCAATCACCACCTGAGATTTAGACCATCCTCATTTTTAGGCTCAGACCAACCGTGTCCAAAATGGATGCCCTGAAATTGAGTTGGCAACTTTAGTAAGCCCCACCATGATTTAAGTGCTAGATCCACACCATCCACCGTTTTCTACATTATTTTAGGGAATGATCTCAAAAATGATGTATGTGCAAAGATTAAGTGGACCACACCACAGGAAATAATGGGAATTAGACTTCTACTATTGAAAACTTCTTGGTTTGTGTGACCTTATGAATAAGTTAGATGGTAAAAAATGTTAAGTGGGCCATAGAAAGGTTTGACTGGTAGTTGCTCAATCCCCACTTCTTTGTGTTGTGCTCCACTTGAGCATTGCATTGGCCTTGTTCCGAGGTTCATGCCCTAAAATGATTGGGCAAAATGGATGAGTATGTTTAGAGTTGTAGAGAAGAGGAGACATGTTTGCTTATGTTGCTGATGAAACGATCCTAGCAAGCTTTGCTTATATAGGCACATGGGGCTGGGGATTATGGCTTAGGTCATAAATAATATGACCGTTTTTTTAACGTTGGAAAACTAAACGTTTATCCCTTCTTACCTTCGCACTGTCTCGCAACAGTTCGCGCAAGGATGTGAGGGAGTGACTACTCTTGATATAAGATGCAGACGTGAGAAGTGCAAAGTGTGCCAACTAGCTAGCACCCCACCACAACCACATAACTACACTGCCTCACTGTGCACGCCTCCATCCTTGATGACGCCCTCACATGCACGTGTGCATGTGCTCCCTTAGGTTTTCCCAATTAGTAAGGTAAACCACACCCAACTTATAACCGCCTTTCCATTCTCTCCCCCAAGCAATGTGAGATAGAAAAAGGTTTTGAAAACTATATAGCGGAATGCTCAACTACGAACCAGTTCGCATGGAAGTCCTACAAACTTTTTTGAGAACTCATCATACGTGATGAGTCTCGAAAATTTGAATGGTCCACGTGAAGCAGAACCTCATGAAACTCACTGGTACAATTTTTTTACTTTGAACCAAAACTTTGCTGGGCCATGAAAAATGAAAATAATCTTTTCCGTTGATTTGCATTTCTCTTTGCTAAGGCCCACCAGAATCTTAGATCAGGGTGAAATTTGTCCCCTGGGGTTTCATGGGATTCCGCATCTTATGGACCGTTCGGATTAAACGCCCATGACATGCGTGCTAAGGTGCGCACGTGCGTAGGCACGTAGGTGAGCATGTGTGTGTGTGTGTGTGTATTGTTCTAGGCGGTTGACCTTATGGGAACTTCCCATGAGGTCGAGTTGTGTGGGCCCCACCATGATGTGTGTCGAACATCAACACCGTGTATTTGATGGGTCCCCTTTAAATTATGGGATATCGCAAAAATTAGCTATATGTGAAACTCAGGTGGCCCATACCATCTAAAATCATGTGAAGACATGTCTAAAACATATAAAAGCACTTGGTGGAGCCCATCCGAAACTTGGATTGACCCTGCATCCAAGTGGGACACATATAATGGATGGGCTTGATTTGTGAACCACATCTCGGTGGGCCCAACAAATGATTATGAATGTTTGAATGGGAGGGTAACAACTTTTGTATGTGGTGTAGCCCACACAAGTCATGGATTGACTTGATTTTTAAACACGAGACCCACAATGGAATGGTGCATCTGACCGATGGGGTAGATGTTGAACACGCATCACGGTGGGCCGACACAGCTCAACCTCATGGGAAGCATAAAACCATTTCCATATATATATATATATATATATATATATATATATATATCGAAATTTGTCCCTTGGGTTTCATGGGATTCCACATCACATGGACCATTCGGATTAGATGCCCATGACACATGTGCAAAGGTGGGCAACTGAGCATGACCATATAATTATAACATGGAGTGAGCACTTGTGGATGGCGTACATTTCATGTAAATACCCTGGTGAGACCTATGTAAGTTGTTGACCCTTTTTCCTTCCCAAATAATTTATTCTCTCATTTATTATCATACTAACATTAATTATTTACTAGTTACCAAAGTAGTCATACAATCCAACGAGCTGAGTGGGTATCATGCATCCCCCTCTCAACTATTTTCATTAGAGCATACATAAATCACGGGTTCACCTGATTTTCAGCCCAGGCCTTACTTCTTCTTCTTTTTTTTTTTTTTTTTTTTGATGCACCCAATGGAAAAAGTTGATTTCATATACATATATATCACAGTGGGCCTCACTACTTTGCTGGCATGAACAATCTGCCAAGGCCTGCAAAGAACATTCACTTACACATTGCAGTGGACCCACATGATATTCATTCCAACCTCCTTGAATGCCAACTTTTTTTTGTAAATTTTTTTTCCCATTAAGGCTGGATGGCAACAAAAACCAATGATCCTCCTACCATCGGTCGTACCTTTATAATAATTTATGAAACAAAATAAAACAACACGTACCTCAGCAAACTAAATGGCCAAATGAAGATTACCACTAATGTGAGGAAAATCCAAGGCCAATGAGTCCCCTCTTCTACTCAAAGTGGGCGCTGGATATGAACAGACACACACCAAGAAGAATCTAATTAGCGAACAACAGGGTTATTCTCAAGAAAATAAAGAGGATAATAATAATAATAAATAATAATAATAAATCCATGAAGTCACATCTGCCAAACCCAACGACAAATGGGCATTGAGGACCAGAACCCTTAGCCATCTATTATCAGGTGGCCCTTTTTTTTTCAAACTGATCTTCATATATTTATGCAAAAATTTACACAAATCCTCGGGGACCAAAAAACCAGGGACTATGTGTTGAGATGTGGAGCCACATTTGGAGTTCGCACGACCGGTCGTGGCCCCTGCTCGACCGGTCGTGGGGTCTGCTTCACCAGTCGTGGACCGGCTCGACTCAAAGTCCAGCGAGCATCGTTTTTTGGTTCCGAGGTGCTCGACTGGTCGTAGCCCATGCTCGACCGGTCGTGGGGTCCTCTCGACCGGTCATGCAGTCTACTCGACCGATCGTAGTTACGCAGATTCGTTTCTGGATTTGATGCGGACTGCGGAAACTTGGGTCGGTTTTCGCAAGGGTGCGAAAGGGGAGTTACCTAAACTATAAATAGGGGTTCCTAGGGCTTTTCTAGGTATCATGAAAGTTATTTCAAGGTGTGGGCAAAGGGTTTTCTATATTTTCAAGGAAGATGTTAGTATATCGCTTTGTAATCTTTGTTTTTTCTTCATAGTGGAAGTTTGCATCCGTGATTTTTTACTCTTGTTGGGGCTTTTTCACTTATATCTTGTCTTGTGGTTTGGTTGGATTGCTTTTATTCATTTCTAGTTTATATTTCTTCCTGTTTATCATTTGTGGGTGAGATCGAAAATTGGATTTTGGTTCACTGTATTATTAGCGTGTTGCACAACAACTGGTATCAGAGCTATTGGTTTAGTTTTATTGGGAGCGATGACGGAAGAAGAGAAGACTAAAATTGAGAAGTTTGATAGTTCAAACTTTGCCTTCTGGAAGATGCGGATGAAAGATTATTTGTATCAGAAGGACCTCTATATTCCTCTAAGAGGAAAAGAGAAGAAACCAGAAAAGATGACAAATGATTAATGGTTTTTATTGGATAAGAAGGCTTTAGAAATGATCTGACTCTCTTTGTCTAAGAGCGTGTCCTTCAATATATCCAAGGTGAAAACTACAAAAGAATTAATGGATGCTCTAGCTGCCATGTATGAAAAATCCTCAGCGTCCAACAAGGTTCATCTTATGAAACAGCTATTCAACATAAAGATGTCAGATGGTGGAAACGTGGTTGAACATCTAAACGAGTTTAATACAGTCATAAGCCAGTTGGAATCCATCGGCATTGTTTTTAAGGATAAAGTCAGGGCTTTATTGATCTTGTCTAGTTTGCCAGATAGTTGGGATGGTTTAGTGATTGCTATGAGCAATTCTTTAGGGTTGACTAAGCTAAAATTTGATGACGTGGTCGGTCTAATTCTCAACGAAGAATCTAGAAGAAATGCATCAGGAGTTTCAGAGGATTCAGGGAATGCTCTAAATGTTGAAGAAAGAGGAAGATCGCTGAAAAAAAGAGGCAATAAACACAGACGTTCTAAGTCGAGGAAGAAGTCCAAAGGACCTAAAGACAAAGACGGGTGTTGGAATTGCAGCAAAAAGGGGCACACGAAACGTGATTGCAGGGCAGTTAAGAAATAAGATGGAAGCTCTCAAGGCAGGAAGGATTCAGTGAATCTAACTGAGGAGAGTGACATAGAGGCGCTAATCTTGTCTCTTGATGCGAGGAATGAGTCTTGGATTATAGACTCGGGTGCTTCGTTTCCTGCCACTTCGTGTAAGGATGTTCTGCGTGATTATGTGTTAAGTGACTTTGGTAGAGTCTACCTAGGTAATGATGAGTCGTGCAGTATCGTTGCACAGGGAGATGTTTATATAAATCAGAAAGATAGAATGACTTTAAAATTGAAGGATGTTAGACATGTACCGAGTTTGAGAATGAATCTGATCTCAGTGGGGCTGTTGGCCGATAACGGTTATGTGACGACATTCACTAGTGATTCCTGGAAGATCACAAAAGGTGTCTTGGTGATATCTCGAGGTAAGAAGGAAGGTACCTTATATGTGACTTTAGGATCGTATAATTCACTCGCAGTAACATCAACTGGAGTTAATGGGCAGTTATGACATCAGAGGTTAGGATATATGAGTGAGAAAAGGATAAAAGTGTTATTGTTAAAAGGGAAGCTACCAGGGCTGAAGTCTATTGACTTGGAATTCTGTGAGGATTGCGTGTATAACAAACAAAAGATGGTAAGTTTCAAGAAGACAGGACATGCTATAAAGATGCATCTGTTGGAGCTTATAAACACTGATGTGTGGGGACTAGCACAGGTATCATCTCTTGGTAGCTCATGTTATTTTGTTTCCTTTATTGATGATGCTAGTAGAAAACCGTGGTTTTATTTCTTAAAGCACAAATCTGATGTATTTGATGTACTTAAGAAGTGAAAAGTTATGGTAGAAAATGAGACAGGTAAAATAATAAAATATCTCAAATTTGATAAAGAGGGAGAGTACTGTGATAAGAGGTTTGAGGAGTATTGTGCAGCTTATGGAATCAAACATTAAAAAATGATTCCAGGGACACCACATCAGAATGGTATGGCTGAGCGCATGAATAGGACCATCCTTGAGCTCGCCAGGAGCATGAGGTTACATGCATGGTTACCTAAGACCTTTTAGATAGATGCTGTAAATACCGCTGCATATCTCATCAATGGAAGTCCCTTAGCACCATTGGATGGTGGGCTACCAGAAAAAATATGGATTAGAAAAGAAGTGAATCTTGCACATCTCAGAGTGTTCGGTTGCACTTCATAAGTTCACATTGATGCATAGCATAGAAACAAGTTGGATGCGAAGTCCATGAGGTGCATGTTTATAGGCTACGGGCAGCATGATTTTGGCTACAGGTTTTAGGATGCAAAAAACAGAAAAATCATCAGAAGCAAGGACGTAGTCTTCAATGGAAAAGTGATGCATAAGGACAGTGTGCAGGAAAATAAGGCCGAGGAGAAAAAATTCATAGAATTGGAAGAGTTATAGGACACGGGTGTTACAGTGCCACAGGATGATCATGCACAGGAGCATTATGAGGTAGCGCCGCAGACATCGGTTGTGAGGAGGTCTACTCAGGAGAAGAGACCCACGGTCCGTTATTCACCCTCCTTACATTATCTACTGCTGACAGATAATGGTGAACTAGAATATTTTGAAGAGGCGTTATAATCAGATACACTGGTTAAGTGAGAGCAGACCATGAATGAGGAGATGGACTCTCTTGAATCTAATCGTACATGGGATCTAGTCACTCTACCCAATGGTAAGAAAGCTCTTCATAACAAGTGGGTTTACAGACTGAAGGAGGAGCACGATGGTTTGAAATGGTACAAAGCTAAATTGGTTGTGAAAGGGTTTTAACAAAAGGCAGGTATCGATTTCATTGAAATATTTTCACCTGTGGTGAAAATGACTACGATTCGCATGGTCTTAAGTACAGTGGCTACAGAGGACTTACATCTATAACAGCTAGATGTTAAGACAACCTTTCTTCATGGGGACCTTGAAGAAGACATATATATGCATCAGCCGACAGGATACGTGGCACCAGAAAAGGAGAACAAGGTATGCAGATTAAAGAAGAGTCTATATGGCCTGAAGCAGGCCCTAAGGGAGTGGTATAAGAAGTTCGATAGTTTTATGTCGGGAAACGGTTTAAGGAGATGTCATGCAGACCACTGTTGTTACTTGAAGAAGTTTGATACGTCGTACATCATCCTTGTTCTGTACGTTGATGATATGCTTGTGGCTGGTTCAAGCATGAAGGACATCTCAAATCTCGAAAGACAACTCTCTAGAGAATTTGTTATGAAGGATTTAGGAGCTGCAAAATAAATCCTAGGCATAAGGATAAAGCGTGACAGGAAAAACAAGAAACTGGTTTTGTCACAGGCAAAGTACATAGTCAAGGTACTTAATTGATTCAATATGGGAGGTGTTAAGCCGGTTAACACTCCATTAGCCAACCACTTTAAGCTTTCTAAGAAGAAAGGTGCAAAGACGCAGGCAAAATGGGACTACATGGCTAAAGTCCCATACGCATTAGCTATAGGGAGTATCATGTATGCTATGGTGAGCATGAGGCCAGACATTGCTCAAGCAGTGGAAGTTGTTAGTAGGTTCATGAACAACCCCGGGAAGGAACATTGAGAAGCTGTGAAGTGGATCCTTAGATACCTGGTATGTACTAAGGATGTAGGGCTGTGTTATGGTGGATCGAAAATCAAGCTATAAGGCTACGTGGATTCAGATTTGGTAGGAGATATCAACAGTAGAAGAAGCACTACAGGTTATGTCTTTACTCTGGGTAGTGCTGCAGTCAATTGGGTATCTCAGTTATAGAAGATAGTATCTATCAGTATGACAGAAGCAGAATATGTTACAGCTACAGAACCGTGCAATGAGATAGTGTGGATGCAATGTTTTATGGAAGAGTTGGGTCATGGCAAACAGATTACAAGCTGTACAGTGACAGTCAGAGTGCAATACACTTGGCTAAGAATTCAGCCTTTCATTAAAGGACCAAACATATTGCCATCAGATATCACTTCATACGTTCGTTACTGGAAGATGGATCGATAGCTTTGGAAAAGATTCATAAAAGTGAGAATCCTGCGGATATGCTGACCAAGGTGGTCACAAGGGAGAAGTGAAGATCTGTTCAGCTTTGATTGGTCTTCAGGCTTAAAGATGGGGAGGTGGTGCACTCCAGATGAAGAAGACAAAGGTTTATGACGATGTGTATCCAAGTGGGAGATTGTTGAGATGTGGAGCCACATCTAGGGGTCGCACGAACGGTCGTGGCACCTGCTCGACCGGTCGTGAGGTCCGTTCGACCAGTCGTGGATCGGCTCGACTCAAAGTCAAGTGAGCATCGTTTTTCGGTTCCGAGGTGGTCGATCGGTCGTGGCCCATGCTCGACTGGTAGTGGGGTTCGCTCGACCGGTCGTGCAGTCTGTTCGACCGGTCGTGGTTACACAGATTCGTTTCCGAATTTAATGCGGACTGCAGAAATTTGAGTCGGTTTTCACAAGGGTGCGAAAGGGGAGTTGCCTAAACTATAAATAAGGGTTCATAGGGCTTTTCTAAGTATCATGAAAGTTATTCCAAGGTGTGGGTAAAGGGTTTTCTCTATATTTTCAAGGGAGAGGTTAGTATATCGCTTTGTAATCTTTGTTTTTCCTTCATAGTGGAAGTTTGCATCCGTGGTTTTTTACTCTTGTTGGGGTTTTTCCACGTATATCTTGTCTTGTAGTTTGTTTGGATTGCTTTTATTACTTTCTAGTTTATATTTCTTCCTGTTTATTGTTTGTGGGTGAGATCGGAGATTGGATCTCGGTTCACGGCGTTGTTGGCGTGCTGCGCAACACTATGGATGATAAACAAGAAACAAAACAGAAAATCTCTCAGTAGATACCGAATTGTAGACCAAAAAAACCAAAGTAAAGAAACTTGAAGACCAGAGAGATAGCGGCTTATCTACACGTTCTTGAACAGGTTTGGTTGGATCCTAATCCCAGCTTGTCAAGTGGCCCTTACTCCCAAAGAGAGGTCTTTGCAGTGATCAATGGAATCGTGGCAAGAGCCCACTTTGTTAAAAAAAAAAAAAAAAAAAAAAAAAAAAAAAAAAAAAAAGGTGGCCCTTATTTCCAAAGAGAGGTCGCCACATATTCTTACATGCCAACCGTTATTTGGAAATGTTTCCAAAGAATTATGTCAGCCCATGACTATGGTGGCAAAGACAAGCACAGATAATTTGAAGGGAACGCTCGGTTGAGGTATGCCATCATCTGGTGCAAATGTTTTATAAATGGACTGAGTGGTATATGTACATCAAAGTGGGCCCTCTACAAGAATCAAGAGTAAGCATTTCCTCTCAATCTTCCCTGAGTCATAGATTGGGTTGATGTTTGAAAAAATAGCAACTGTTTTATTTTCAGTGAAACATTTATCTATATGCATGCACACACGCATAAAGTCATATGAGTCAGCTAATGTACATGCTACCATATCTGCTAGCATGGCAGATATGTGTGATATGAACCCATGCATTAAAAAGGTGGATGGGTTCTATGGATGACCAGTAATTAAAAAGCAATAATAATAAAAAATAAAATAAGGAAGAAGAAGAGGAAGAAGAAGAGAAAATTAACTTCACTAAAAATATCACCATTGTTTACATCAGGGCCACATGGAGGAGAGTTCTCTATATTATATTTCATTCATAATAATGTATTTATACAAGTACATTAGGGCCCTTAATTCTAGCTCAGTCACATAGTACATGATAGGTGTGGCCCTTCTGCTTTTTGTGGGCCACCCGAAGGGTTGTAAATTTTCGGTGGTTAATGAAAAAAAAAAAAAACATATTACAAAAAAAAAAAAAAAAAATGTATTTATACAAGTAGGATCTATCCTATAGCTGTACCGTACCTACCATTGTGGGCATTAATAGGGACTATATCACGCTTTAAAATAATAAGAATAATAATAATAAATCTTGCAAGAAAATTCTCAATTTTCATCTCATCAAATGATAATTTCAAAGCACTCAAATTCTGAGAAGAAAAAAAGAAAAGGAATGACAAAATAGTTGGTCGAGAGGATGAATTGAAGGATGAAAATGCTTTACTTTTTTCTCTTCATATACTTGCTCACTCCATCCATCTGTTTTGTCAAATCATTCCAGGACATAAACCTAAATATGAGACATAAAAAATCAAGCGGAGGTACACCACAAGAAAAAAGTAGGAATGAAAACTCCCACCATTGAGAAGTTCTTGAGGGCTACATGAGTTTTAAATCAGGTTGATATTTGCATTTTTCCTTCATCCCATCTCAGCCGGTAAATGAGGTAGATCCAAACCTCAAGGGGACTACACTGTAAAAATCAATGGGGATAGAACCATTGATAGTATTAGTTCAGGGTGAAATTTTTGTTTTTCCTTCATCTATGTCTATGTGACCTCGTAAACAGGTTGGATGGCAAACAAATGCTACCAGGACATTAAGGTGCACCCTGAGAAATTATTATTGGTATGGAGCTCAATCACCTCAGTTTCCTATAGTATGGTCTACCAGATAATTGGATTTGTTTCATTTTTAGGATGATGCCCTAAAATCATTTGGACAAATAGACGAATGGCACAGATATAAAATACATACATGAAGGTGGGCCCCATAATTAAGGGCTGCACACCTAACCTGCTCCCACCAGCGTCACCTTTAAATTAATTATTAAAGATTCAAACCTTTTCTTTCAACTCGCTTTCCACCAGCTGGCATGGACCTGAATGTTATGTCCTGTAGTTAGTGCAGTGCAAACGACGAAAATGAAAGGGCTCTTTCCTACAATAATTAGAGAAATATATTTACGATGTTCGATCGGCTTCTTGTGTTTTAAAAAGTAATGCACTGGATTCATAGCCATACAACCAAGAGCACCTAAGGACACAGGACAATAGAGTTCAACGGAGTGGTTAGGCAATCCGAGTATGATGAAAGGACATAGGATGATAGAGCTCAACCCAGTAGTGAGGCTATCCGAGTATGATGTTGACTCGGGCAGAGTATAACGTTGGCACAAGCTGCTTTAGAGAATGAAGAGCAAATTGATGCGAGAGAGAACGAGGATCCAGTGGCATAAATACACCTCGATCGATCCCAAACATCCAATATACATTTACCTCATCTAAAATGTCCCATTTATAGGTCCCACCTACCCTCTATAGCCTTGTGATTAGGTTAATTGGATCATCCTGATTATTTACTAGTATTAGGAAATATATAATTTTGAAGTTTTCTATGTATATTCTCATTTATCATGTTGTGATGTATATATAATTAGGACTGACTATTCATGTGGTGAGCTATGCATGGTTTATGTTAATGGGTGTTTCAGAAAATGTTACTAAGTTGTCTATCATCAATGTAAAAGCCTGACCTGGCTGATGAAAGACTGGCTAAAGTTCTGGTCCCGGGCATTTAATAAAAATTAGGTATTTATTACAGAACTTACATTCCCATACATTTTTTAAGTAATTGTCATCGGTGTACCTCCTGTTAAAGGTTTTCAATGAGCTACCCCATTAATTTAAGTAATTATCACTCCATTACCTTCTATTAAATTTCGTAAAAGGAAGTTGAGTCGGCCATGTGAGTGAAGGGTTCAGGCGTTGGCATTGGGTGGCCAGATGACGACATGGTCATGCTCATCACCATCAGACATAAGGGTTGGATACTTGTGTTCAAAAGTCTGCGACTGAATCAAAATCAACATTGACGGCTCATCCTGTGGGAACCCCGGGCCATTTGGGGGTAGCAGCGTTAGCAGGAATTGCGCAGGTGAGTTTTTCTTTGCATTTTTAACCGGTTATAGAATCAGTTCCAACATCGAGTATGAAATTAGAGCTATCTGGGAAGGGCTCTCACGGTGTGCGGATTTGGGCTTCACCATGGTGGAGGTTGAGAGCGACTCTAAGTCCATGATGGAAACCCTCTCCAACATTGTCTCTCCAGCTTGGACCATCTAGTACTGGCTAGCCAAAATCAAAGCGCTTATAGATGATTTCAAGGTCAAGCTAACTCACATCCCTCAGGAAGCTAACACGGTACCCGACGCTCTAGCTCGCAGGGGCAACGACAGTCAGACATCTAGATTCTATTGGTCCCAGTCCGATCTCCCCTTTATCTTTAAAGGTCTGTTATTTGTGGATAGAACAGGTGTGGGTGGTTTGAGGAAGGAAAAATCCTCCTTTAATATGTTCTTTCTCATGATAGGCGGGCCTGTTTTTTGTTTTTGGTTGACAGCTCCGTCTGAATCTTTGTAAAGTCTTTTCCCATTCAATGAATATATCCTTTAAAATAATAATAATAATTATTATTATATAT
The DNA here is from genome assembly GCA_021015155.1 of Magnolia officinalis. Taxonomy (NCBI): domain Eukaryota; kingdom Viridiplantae; phylum Streptophyta; class Magnoliopsida; order Magnoliales; family Magnoliaceae; genus Magnolia; species Magnolia officinalis. The sequence goes on along the minus strand of JAJHSJ010000015.1, from coordinate 4,089,830 downwards.
AATAATTATAAAAATAAAAAATAAAATTAAAATAAAAGAAGAAGAAGAAGAAGAAGAAGAAAGGATGATGATGCAGCGATTGTGGATACAATATCAGGATAAATGGATTTTCTGAAAATCAGAACTTTCCAAAATTAATGTGGCCAAATCATGTGATTTTAGAGGTAAGAATAATTTTACACTATTCCCTATGGTATGGCCTAACTAAGTCTTTGATTTAACTGATTTCTAGGATCTATGGTGAAAATTGATGTTTCAGATGATGGACGACACAGATCTGATGTATCTCTGTCCTACTTAACGCTTAATTAGCACAAGAAACAATTTCTTCATGACTACGGAGGTGAAGGTAGCTAGCACCATCCTGAATAAAAACTATAGAATAAAAAGATAATAATAATAAGAGCTTACCTCTGATTTTTGTCTAGCTTTCTGCTGTTGAGGAAGGAGAAAATGCACCAGAAAATGGCAGCTGCTGCAACAATTAAGCGCAAATATATGATCAAAGTCTTTGTTGACTAGAAGCATATAGACTATTATTTAAGAGTGAAGGCAGGTGCACAGCATTGAATGAGATGTCCCTGGTACACGTGGACAAGATCAGATCCATTCATCAGCCATGGCCTGATGCCTGTACGTATTAGACCACGATTTAGGGCGGTGATCAACATATTAGGTACGCTTTTGATTTTTTATTTTTATACTGAGGGTGAGTTTCCTGTTCTCTGGGAACATAGAACTTCCCTGTTTGGCACCTAATCTGTTCATGTGGTGCCAATTGTTCATTTATCCAAACTATAGATATGATGGTTGATTTATCCATACCATCAAATCTTGTTCCTTTTCTCCATTGAATTTGGACTGCTAGTGATTTCTTCATGCATTTATATGCCAATAATGGAAAGACTAGAATTAACCAATTGAAGAGATTTTTATTTTTATTTTTATTTTTTTTATAAATGGTTCATCCATGATGGTACTATCAGATCAAACGTATGGGATAAACCAACCATGGCCTCACATATACACCGTAGGTACCAAACAGGGATTTTCCTTTGACTCAGCGGCTTTTTCAATATGCATTTTTTGGTACGATTATACCCAAAGATGAGTAGACGCGTCTGATTCTTGGGCCTACCTGATTAACGGTTCATATTTGAATACACAGCTACACTATAATTCATAACAGAGCTTCACTAATTAATGGTAGGCAATTGATAGCCGATGGTCTGCTGCCCAACTCACGAGTAGGATGGCCTAATCCATCCTACTTTTTCCTGTATTGTGGTTCATTTAGAGCTCTGGATCTGTCTCAATTTTGGAATAATGTACTAACATGAGTTGGAGAATTTGATGAAGGGGTGGATTTCTATCCGACATCTTTGTGAGGCACACATAACCTCCAGCAACAAAAATTTCCTCTGGGAAGGGGGACGCAGGCTAGCTTTCATTCAATCTCCTATTTGAACGTTAAGGATCAACTCTATGTGAACACTTGGGTTTGACAGATGTAGATTGCTTAGCTGAAGAAAGCATTCCTCTGATTGAAAACAACCGAATCTCTTTATTAAATTTGCAAGTGGGAAACAACCGAATCTCTTTATTGAATTTGCAAGTGGGAAACACATTATTTTAAGGAAAATGCTTCTTCTTCTTTTTTTTTCCGATTTTTTACTAGTCAAGATTGGACTCTTTCAATCTGTGGGCTTTATAATTAAAAAGCATGGGGAAGGAAATTATTTATTTTGGGAGAAATTTTCCCCAAATCGCGCAGCACTACTAGTTATAGCACTCATAGTTGCATTGGAACACTTTCACAGCTGAAACATTTGATCTATGCTGTACATTAGATCCGACTCAGATTTATGTACCGTCATGCAAATATCTTAATAATCTGACAATTGTACTTATCTTATCATTGGCCTTTACTTTGGACAGTCGGAATCATTTACACAAAAATAAATCCAACTAGCAATTTGACCAATCTACTTATTGGGGCCCATCATAGATTGCTTATGATTATAAAGGGCCACTTTTGATGGGTTATTTTGGCCCATCTTCGACTGGTCGAGAGCCCTGCTCGACTGGTCGAAGGCTGGTGGTCGACCGGTCGAAGGTTCGAGTCGAAACTTCGACTCAAAGTCCAGCGAGTAATTTTGTTGTTTTTTACTGTAGCTACAACTGGTCGAAGGAACCTTCGACTGGTCGAAGGAACCTTCGACTGGTCGAAGGGGGCCTACGACTGGTCGAAGGGATGTCTCGACTAGTCGAAGGTTACGCAGTTTGTTCCGCGATTTTGCGCGAAACTGCGGATTTGAGTCCTTTCGCAACTGGGATGCGGAAAGGAGTTTCCCAAAAATAAAAAAAGGGGTTGCCTAGGGTTTTTCTAGGTATCACAAAATAGCAAGAGGGTTTCCTAAAGCCTTACAAGGTATTTGTTAAATGGTTTAAGACTATCAAAGATGAGAGAGAGGGAGAGAGAGAGAGAGGAAGCTTATAGAAGGGAGGTTCTGCTCGTGGAGGTTCTCTACTTTGCAATCTACATCTCAGCGCTTCTATGTCCTCGTAATCGGTTAGATCTCTCCATTTTCTCTATTTCTCTTATTGTTTATCCACTCCTGCGTGAGTGAAGAAGGTTGTAAACGTTCTACTTCATAGTGGATTGTTGATCTGGACGAGGTCCCGTGGTTTTTACCTCTTTGAGGGTTTTCCACATAAAAATCTCTTGTGTGGTGTGTGATTGATGCTTTGATTTATTTCATTGCTTTATTATCCATAATTCTGGTTTGTTTCGGGAGGCTAGATCCTAAGGTTTGTGCAAGGCATCCCAACAAAGTGGTATCAGAGCTAAGTTCATTGAACGGGTAGGATCGGTTTTGAATTATTGAAGGTGGCTCAAGGATGATCAGCCTCAATGGTTCTAACTGGACCATATGGAAGGCTAAGATAGAGGACTTGCTTTATTGCAAGGACCTATATTCTCCAATCTCTGGCATATTAGCAAAATCCAAGGATATGACTGATGATGATTGGAAGAAGATGGACCGAAAGGCGGTGGGGTTTATTAGACAATGGTTGGATGATTCTGTGTTCCACCATGTGTCTACGGAAACCTCAGCCAAAAGCCTATGGCTAAAATTACAAGGGCTGTATGAGAGGAAGACAGCCGGTAATAAGATATTTCTGATAAGGCGACTTGTGAATCTCAAGTTCAAGGATGGTGGTTCTGTGGCCGAGCACATGAATGAGGTCAGCAATATAGTGAACCAACTCACCTCTATGAAGATGGTCCTGGATGATGAATTGCAGGCTTTACTATTGCTTAGTTCATTGCCTGACAGTTGGGAGACATTGGTGGTGTCTCTAAGTAACTCCGCGCCAGACGGAAAGATATCCATGGAACAGGTAACTATCTGTCTCTTTAATGAAGAGACAAGGAGGAAGTCTCAGGGGTCTACTCAGCAAGAGGCTCTTGTGACGCAGGAATGGGGGAGAGGAAAGAACAGGAAGGACGGGAAGGCCCGAGATAAATCAAGAGGCAAGTCGAGCAACAGAAAAGATGTTGAATGCTGGAATTGTGGCAAGAAGGGCCACTATAAGCATGAATGTCGTAAGAACGACAAGAAAGGAAAAGGGAAGGAAGATGAATCAGATTCCACTACGGTCGCTTCAGATTACGACGTTGTTATTATTCTTTCAGCAGATCATGATGTGTGTCTCACAGATACCAGTCACGACACCGATTGGGTGATTGACTCGGGAGCTTCTTTTCATGCGACTCCGCACAGGGACTTCTTCACAAGCTACAAGTCAGGCGACTTAGGGACCGTGAGGATGGAAAATTTTGGCATATCAAAAATTGTGGGAGTCGGTGATATTTGTGTGAAAACTGATGTAGGCTGCACATTGGTTCTCAGAGATGTGAGGCATATCCCAGACCTTCGCCTCAACTTGATGTCGACGGGAAGGCTGGATGATGATGGCTATGAAAGCCGGTTTGCTGGTGGGCGATGGAAGCTCATCAAGGGTTCATTAATCGTGGCTAGAGGAAAGAAGTGTTGCACCCTGTACAAGGCAAGTGTCAGTGTATGCAAGGGTGGGTTGAACGCAGCGGAAGATTCAGCTATTGACATGTGGCATAGGCGTCTAGGCCACATGAGTGAAAAAGGGCTTCAGGTACTAGCAAAGAAGCAGCTCCTTCCAGATGTGACAGGTATGCCTTTTAAAACCTGTCTTGATTGTTTATCAAAGAAACAACATAGAGTTTCATTCGTTAAAACTGCTTCTCATGTTAATAAAGTGCATGCATTAGATTTGGTTTATTCTGATGTTTGTGGTCCTATGAGGACAAAAACCTTGGGTGGGGCATTGTATTTTGTTACTTTTATAGATGATGCATCTAGGAGGGTTTGGGTTTATGCTTTGAAATCCAAGGACGAGGTCTTTGGTGTGTTTAAATTGTTTCATGCTATGGTTGAGAGAGAGATAGGTAGACCATTGAAGTGCATCCGCACTGACAATGGTGGTGAATACATTGGCGACTTTCACAAGTACTGCAAGTCCCAGGGTATACGGCATGAACAGACGGTTTCCAAGACCCCCCAGCATAATGGTGTAGCTGAGCGAATGAATCGCACAATTGTTGAGAGAATCAGATGCATGTTATCCCATGCGAAGTTGCCCAAGACGTTCTGGGGAGAAGCAATGCGCACGACGGTGTATTTGATAAATAGGTCTCCATCAGCCCCGTTGAATCAAGAAGTACCTGAGAAGGTGTGGACTGGACAGGATCCATCGTACAGTCATCTTAGGGTATTTGGATGCAGGACATCCGTTCACGTACCAAAGGACGAGAGGTCCAAGCTCGATATGAAGATCAGGCAGTGTGTGTTCTTAGGGTACGGTGATGAAAAATTCGGTTACAGGTTATGGGATCTGACCGAGAAGAAGCTCGTCAGGAGCAGAGATGTGGTTTTTTTGAAGATCAGTGTATCGAAGACATTGGTAAGCCAGAGAAGAACCAGCCTAGTTCAGGTGAGCTAGAGGACATGGATCCGATTACTCCTCCCGTGGTGCCTGATGACGGGGGAGTACTGCAAGGTGCAGAGGACGAGGGAGTTCCTTCAGAAGATGGACCAGGGGAGCAGTGTTCACTCCCCAAGTATAGGGTGGTGATGTAGTAATAAACTCGGTAAGACCGAGGTCGAATCCACAGGGACTGAAACCTGTATGTTATCTGAAAATAACTAGAAATAGAACTAGAATAAGATGAAATCTAAATCGAGTAAATATGAGTGAATAATGGTGAAGTAAGAACTAAAACTGATGAAATTTAAAGGTAGGAAACTAGGGTGCCAAGGATCCACTTGTAGAGATCAGGGCGATCTATGCTTGATTCAAGAACACAACTGGACTTCGAGTCCCATCTTCATCCAGTTGGAAGATATAACCTGAAAATCAATTCTGAACTTCATTTAATCTAGTTTTCAAGAGATCAGACAGGTGTAAATTAGAATAGATTCCATCATAAAACCATGCCCATGAGACAAAGCAAACAACAGAATTAAACCAATTCACAGCCAATCTGAGTGATATATGAATGTCAGGAAGAGTTCCGTCATTCCACCATGTCCAAGGGGCGATGGTGAACAACAGGGCGTCCTGACTTCATAATCACAAGAAAAGAAAAAGGAAATACTCAAGCCATCGCAGATCTATTGTAATGTCCGTCACAACAAACCATTAAAAAAAAACTAAAGCATTCCTTATTAATCAAACTAAAATCAATTCCATTCCGTCACAAATCCAAGCCATAGATCTTCCATCACGCCACAAGCTTCACCTCTTAGCCCTAGCTAAGAGGTTTAGTCCAACATGGATGGACTAAAATCTCTAAAACAAAACAGAATAAAATAAAAAAAAAGAAAGAAAACAAACAACTCTCTATCTTTCTGTCTCTCTCACGTTCCAGCCGTCCGGATTCCCTCTCCTCTCAGCTATCTTTGACTCTTTATAGACTGCTAGGGTGGTGGAGAAGTTTCTGAAGTCGGTGGAAGAGAAGCGGCCGTTTTACGCATTCATGACTTTTGATCTTACATTGATGTGCTTGGTGGAGGCCATGCTTGATGTTTATTTGAGAAATCCATTCCGTCCATTAGATGTGGGACGAAAAACTGGTCTAACATGGACAGTTTTGACTGTCTGTTGATGCGGTCCAGAAAAGATATTACCTTAAGATTGTTTTGAACGTCGCACGACAACCTGTTTGTGGCTTCTGTATTGCACACGTGTACATGTATGGATGCAAAATTTCAGCAAGGTTTTGATGGGTTCGATCCACTCTATAAGATGGACGACTCGGATTTTCTGTACGAGTGACGTGTGGGGCCCACTAGCGTCCGCAAAACGGCCAGCGGCCGGACGCTAACAGAGTATGCGGATGTCTTCCGCAGTGGCATTGGTGGGATCCACTCCATTGATAATTTGGTAAATCCAGGCCGTCCATTGGATGAAGAACGAAAAATCAGTGGGAATTGACTAGTTTTGGGGTAGATTTGGTGTGGCCCACGTGGTTTTCTGCCTCGCCGTCGGTCTAACGTTTGAACGGCTGGATTTCACTACTCGCAATCTTTTGTAATTCTGCCACCTAGGCAGTAGTAAGAGACTTCTTGGGGATCCAATGGATGGTTCGGATTGAACCGTTGAAACACGATGGTGGCCCACAAAACCCAACCGCAGCTCTCTCTACAAACTGTGGAAACGGAAGTTTCCGTTTATGAGGAAGAAGGCTCGGTCAAACCGAGTTTGACCGATTTAAGAGGTCCAGTGCACCGCAAGTTTACATGTGCTGAGTGTGCATGCCTCCCAGGGTGGGGCCCATCGTGATGTTCCTGATAAATCAGCTCCGTCCATCCCTTTATCATATTTTTTAACCCGTCGAGACCAATTTTGAAGCAAATCCAGATAGCATGTGGGTCCCACTTAGTGATTAAGGGGCTGATCTGTCCGTTGGCCCACTTCCACAGGTGTTCAATGGATGAAAATTGATGTGTACGGTTAATTCATGGTCCTCAGGTCATGTATGAAGTTTCGAGTCTATCAGATGGTGGGAACCCTGTGATCTTGCATTCTGGTGGGTTTTCGGGCCCGTTAAATGCGAACGGCTTGATTTCCTCTGATATCTGGCGTGCAAATCCATCAATTTTCGTCCTCTGGAGTCCGTCCCTTACTGTGGTGATTTTAGAGCATCAAATACACACTTTTAGCACCTTTTTGTAGTCCACACTCGCAAATGTAACTTGCATCACAAACACGATTAAATTAGGATTTTAAACGGTGGCATGTTCATAAATCCGGGAATAACTGGGGTCTAATATGCAATATTTGACCCTCAACACACCCCCAACCAGCATTTTGCTAGTCCCGAGCAAAATATGTGAAGAATAAGTTGAGAATTACAGGGCAATTTTCATGAAACCGAGTGATATTTTTAAAGAACGATTCAGATATGAGAAATCTGAGATTCATGAATGTTGGGCATTAATTTCTCCTGGAGGTAAGCGCATGGTAGACTTCATAATCAAGTTCAAAAATTAATCTATTAACTAGAATAATTCTACACATTGAGTTCCATGAGTGTATAGTGTGATCTCAGCTTATCAACATTAAGATTTACTTCTCTCTTTCATGATATCATTGGTAATAAATAAGAAAACTCATGACAATCCAAAGCTAAACCAAAACCTGTCTCATAGATCGACATTTCACCCCTTGATTTTTCCATCAAAATTAATGCTAAAGAAAGGAATCAAACCCTCACCTATAGGGAGCAAACCTATGGTGAAGATCAATCGCCCAAAAATCTTTTATTTTTTATTTTTTTATTATTATTATTTTTTTTTTACTAAGTCAACCATGGGGAATTGACTCTACACCTATGAGGAGCAAACCCATGGTGAAGTCCATTCGCCCAACCCTTTCCGCAGGCAGCTATCTTGTAGCTGGGTTTTCTCATTTTCTTTCATTCTTCTTATTGAACATGGTGGACAAATTCCCCAGGTCGGTTCCTTTTATGCTTACTGATTACCAAGTCAACCCTTCAATATCAAACTGAACCCTTAATGTGAAAGCGAGATGTGACATGTGAAATCATGACTCAATCAATGTTTAAAACTTCTAATCATGGATTAACAATTCAAACTTAACTGTGAAATCTAACAGACACTGAATACAAGAGTCATAAATTACCAACATCACGTATCTTGAAATTCTAGTGCTCTACATTACCGTCAAGATCACTTCGAATGTACAAGAAAGTCTAGAAAAAATTTTAAAAATTTTCACAATTTTTGCTCAAGACCAAGAAAACACTGATTAGGAAACCTAATCTCCCACCCCCAACCTAAAATCTACATTGTCCTCAATGTGAAAGATGTAAGCATGCCATGCACATGGGACAACGAAAGTAAAAGAGAAGTGATGGGAAGATAGTACCTGGATAACGAATCGAGAGACTTTTCCAAAAATATCAACGAGAGAGTGAGTCAGCGCAAGAGAGAAACCAACACAAGTAAAACAAAAAAATAAAAAAATAAAAAAAAATAAACTCCTACCTATACCACTTTCGCAGGTGCTCTCGATTGCATTTAGCGTATGCAACAAGCCTTTAAACCCCTAGGTTGCCCCTAGTGGATGAGTTGTAGTCTCGTGAGGGTTTGCAGCAATGTTACCCACAAACATTAAATTAACTGACTAGAAAAATGAAATAAAAAGCTGGGTTGTCTCCCAGGAGCGCTAAGTTTACTGTCTATCCTAAAACAACATAAAACAAACTGCCCTAGTCCTATGAAAGCAGGGGAAAGACTACTGAGTCATGACGCAAGGTTCCTCTTCCGGCCAGTATCGTGATAAGTTTCTCGATAAGTTTCTCAACAGGATCATCCAAAAGCCCTTTTTGCAATAAGCTTGGATGCCCTGGAGCATGACTATCCAGAGAGACTTATGTACCTCGTAAGAAAATTTTCGTTGAAGTGCTTGAGGTATCCAGAGTATATATGATTCACCTGTGACAGAAGAATTTTCAACGTTAGTATCCCATGGTGAATCAGAGACTACAAGTAAATAAAGTTTAGAAAACTTCTTAAGAAGTGATGTAGCCTCAACACATTCCGAAGTATCAGACTCTGGTTCCATTGTCAGTTCTTCCTCCTTTAATGGTAGACGTTTAGGATCAGAAGAAGGAGGGGCTTCAGAATGAGGGTGCTCTTGGTTAGTAACAACTACCGAGATAGTCTCTTGCAAGGCATCCACTATTTCTTTAATCATAGGATCATTCGAATCTGAAAAGTGTGCCACGCAATCGTCCAAAGAATTGAAAAATTCAGCTGAGAGTGACTCGTCTCCTGCATCGAAGTCTGTGCTGATTTGTCCAAGGATTCCATCGTCTTTTGAAGTAGATGGACGCATGCTCACTTGCTCTTGCCCTTCAAAGACAGATAGACAATCAATAGGCGAAGAATTGATGTGGAGACTCTGGTCATTGAAACTACTCAGTGGAGGCATTGAATCATCTAAAGTGTGTAGCTCAGATTGTGGCCTTAACTGGGTAGTTTCAAATTCCAGAGTCATATCAAGCAAGTCGTCCATCGCCCGAATCATATCATCATTCAATTCAGGGCAGTGGTCCAAATATGCATCACAAGGGTTGGAAGGGTTAGTTGAAAGTGGTTCATTCTCCACATTCAATCAGTCATGTCAGGCAGGTGGAGTAGATCATTATGGTTGACAACTTCCTGAACCTCGTGATCATTGGCAAGGGCCACACTTGAGATTGAATCCCAATACTTATCATCGTCCAGTTCCGTGCAGTGTGCACTTGGGATGGGATCACATCCCTCACATTCTATTCTTAGATTGGGTTGAGGTTCGAATAAACTAACCTCTACCTCATCAGTGTAATCATGTGTGTCATGTGAGTGAAATGTGTCACTATCATTATATTTGAAAGACACCCACGTCTCTTGATCATTCCTTTGGACAGTCATCGAGATCAACTCATCGGAAAATTGAACCATCTGCTCACTAATGGAATCCAATTCCTCATTCGTAATTTCAGTTTCTGCCACAAGCGAGTTATGATTATTTTCTTCGCATTGTGCTTCTAGATTAGGATGAAGCTGGGGTAACCTAGCCTCTTCCTTCTCTATAAGATGTGATTGAATTATTGGAATTGAGGATTTGAACAATTCACATGATTGTATAAAAAGTTGATTGAATTGCTCTTGTGCTTTCATGAGCTTCTGAAGTGAGTCCTCTTGGATTGTTTCTAATTGGGTTTCAAAAGTAGATGACCCAAGAGAATTATCACTATGATATATAACTGGTTCAGCTTCCCGACATCGATGTTTCCACTGGTTATAGTCATACGGATCACAAGTAAGAGAATTTGATGGTTGGTAATACTTATTATCACTCATAATATAATCACGCATTGTTTTCTTTTTCTCGGATAGGTGATAATAATTCTCACTCCTATAGTTATGATAACCCCAACACTCACGTACTGTCCGTGGGGTAGAATTGTTCTCCCGTATGTGATCGCGTAAGGACTTCTTAACCGGTGGAGTGTTATGCTCAGGTCGGTTCTCGATGATTGGTTCAGGAAAATTCTGAGACATAGGCTGATGTTGATCATAATCATCATACATCCCTTCACACTATTTCGCATGCTCAAAAGCTATCTCAGCATATTGACGTTCCCATTCATGCATGTACATGGTGAAACCCTCAATCTGAATCTAATCTTAAGAAAAATAAAAGAAAAGATCCTACAGCAGTATGGAAAGTAAGAGGAAGAGAAGTTAGAAGGAAAGTACCAATTGAGAAGTTCCCATGTTAAAATCCTGCAAAAGAAAACAAAAGAGATTAGCTTTTAAAATAGAAAGTCTAAAGTTAGAAAATTCCTACAAAATAGAAAATTAGTTTCTAAAAAGGAAAGTTTCCTAAACCTAAAAGCTAAGTTAGTTTCTAAAAAGAAAGTTCCCTAAAATTTGAAAGTTTCTAAAATAGAAAATTTAAACCTAAAAATTAAAAAAAAATTCTAAAATAAACTAATTCCTAAAAAGGAAAGTTCTAAAAATAAAATAAAAAAAGATGAGTTAGTTTCTAAAATTAGAAAGAGTCTCTAAAAAGGGAAATAACTAACCTAGTTTCTAAAAACAACAGAGGAAAGTTCTAAAAATAAATTAGTTCCTAAAAATAAAATTAAAAAAATTAAAAAAAAAAATTAGGAAAGTTCTAAGCCTAAAGTTAGAAAGTTCTAAATTAGAAATCCTAATCCTAAAATAGAAAGTAATGTTAGTTTCTAAAAAATAAAATTAAAAAAATTCTAAAATAAATAAAGGCCTAGAAATAGAAAATTTCTAAAACGAAAATCCTAATTCTAAAAATAGAAAAAGTAGAGAAATTAGAAAGGGATTACCAAATTAGAAGCTTATGTTAGGATCCTATAAAACAGGAAAACATATTAGTTTATAAAAATAGAAAAAAAAAAACTCTTACCTAAAATTAGAGAATCCTAATCTTAAACTAATCCTAAAACTAGTTAATCTCAGAAAACGTAACCGTCAATCCCCGGCAACGGCGCCAAAAACTTGTTCACTCCCCAAGTATAGGGTTGTGATGTAGTAATAAACTCGGTAAGACCGAGGTCGAATCCACAGGGACTAAAACCTGTATGTTATCTGAAAATAACTAGAAATAGAACTAGAATAAGATGAAATTTAAATCGAGTAAATATGAGTGAATAATGGTGAAGTAAGAACTAAAACTAATGAAATGTAAAAGTAGGAAACTAGGGTGCCAAGGATCCACTTGTAGAGATCAGGGCGATCTATGCTTGATTCAAGAACACAACTGGACTTCGAGTCCCATCTTCATCCAGTTGGAAGATATAACCTGAAAATCAATTCTGAACTTCATTTAATCTAGTTTTCAAGAGATCAGACAGGTGTAAATTAGAATGGATTCCATCATAAAACCATGCCCATGAGACAAAGCAAACAACAGAATTAAACCAATTCACAGCCATCTGAGTGATATATGAATGTCAGGAAGAGTTCCGTCATTCCACCATGTCCAAGGGGCGATGGTGAACAACAGGGCATCCTGACTTCATAATCACAAGAAGAAAAAGGAAATACTCAAGCCATCGCAGATCTATTGTAATGTTCGTCACAACAAACCATTAAAAAAAAACTAAAGCATTCCTTATTAATCAAACTAAAATCAATTCCATTCCATCACAAATCCAAGCCATAGATCTTCCATCACGCCACAAGCTTTACCACTTAGCCCTAGCTAAGAGGTTTAGTCCAACATGGATGGAATAAAATCTCTTAAACAAAACAGAATAAAATAAAAAGAAAAAGAAAGAAAACAAACAACTCTCTATCTTTCTGTCTCTCTCACGTTCCAGCCGTCCGGATTCCCTCTCCTCTCAGCTATCTTTGACTCTTTATAGACTGCTAGGGTGGTGGAGAAGTTTCTGAAGTCGGTGGAAGAGAAGCGGCCGTTTTACGCATTCACGACTTTTGATCTTACATTGATGTGCTTGGTGGAGGCCATGCTTGATGTTTATTTGAGAAATCCATTCCGTCCATTAGATGTGGGATGAAAAACTGGTCTAACATGGACAGTTTTGACTGTCTGTTGATGCGGTCCAGAAAAGATATTACCTTAAGATTGTTTTGAACGACGCACGACAACCTGTTTGTGGCTTCTGTATCGCACACGTGTACATGTATGGATGCAAAATTTCAGCAAGGTTTTGATGGGTTCGATCCACTCTACAAGATGGACAGCTCGGATTTTCTGTACGAGTGACGTGTGGGGCCCACTAGCGTCCGCAAAACGGCCAGTAGCCGGACGCTAACAGAGTATGCGGATGTCTTCCGCAGTGGCATTGGTGGGATCCACTCCATTGATAATTTGGTAAATCCAGGCCGTCCATTGGATGAAGAACGAAAAATCAGTGGGAATTGACTAGTTTTGGGGTAGATTTGGTGGCCCACGCGGTTTTTCTGCCTCGCCGTCGGTCCTAAACGTTTGAACGGCTGGATTTCACTACTCGCAATCTTTTGTAATTCTGCCACCTAGGCAGTAGTAAGAGGCTTCCTGGGGATCCAATGGACGGTCCAGATTGGACCGTTGAAACACGATGGTGGCCCACAAAACCCAACCGCAGCTCTCTCTACAAACTGTGGAAACGGAAGTTTCCGTTTATGAGGAAGAAGGCTCGGTCAAACCGAGTTTGTCCGATTTAAGAGATCCAGTGCACCGCAAGTTTACATGTGCTGAGTGTGCATGCCTCCCAGGGTGGGGCCCATCGTGATGTTCCTGATAAATCAACTCCGTCCATCCCTTTTATTATATTATTTAACCCGTCAAGACCAATTTTGAAGCATATCTAGATAGCATGTGGGTCCCACTTAGTGAATTAAGGGGCTGATCTGTCCGTTGGCCCACTTTCACAGGTATTCAATGGATGAAAATTGATGTGTACGGTTAATTCATGGTCCTCAGGTCATGTATGAAGTTTCGAGTCTATCAGATGGTGGGAACCCTGTGATCTTGCATTCTGGTGGATTTTCGGGCCCGTTAAATGCGAACGGCTTGATTTCCTCTGATCTCTGGCGTGCAAATCCATCAATTTTGGTCCTCTGGAGTCCGTCCTTACTGTGGTGATTTTAGAGCATCAAATACACACTTTTAGCACCTTTTTGTAGTCCACACTCGCAAATGTACCTTGCATCACAAAACACGATTAAATTAGGATTTTAAACGGTGGCATGTTCATAAATCCGGGAATAACTGGGGTCTAATATGCAATATTTGACCCTCAACAAGCAGCCCCCACTTGATCCACCTGTTGAGCCACAGGTGAGGAGGTCATCTAGGGACAGACAGCCGTCCAAGAGGTACTCGCTGCATGAGTACATTATGCTGACTGATGGGGAGAGCCAGAAGATTATTCTGAGGCCCTAGCCGACGAGCATAAGGAGGAGTGGTTGAAAGCTATGCAAGAGGAGATGGAATCCTTGCATAAGAACCACACCTATGACATGGTGAAACTGTCTAAGGGCAAGAAAGCTCTGAGCAACAAGTGGGTGTTCAGGAAGAAGATTGAGCAGAAGAATTCACGGACGAGGTTCAAGGCCAGACTTGTGGTGAGGGTTTGATCAGAGGAAGGCATAGACTTCGAGGAGATATTCTCACCAGTGGGAAGATGACATCCATACGGGTGTTGCTTGGGTTGGCGGCTAGCATGGATCTGGAGATAGAGCAGTTAGATGTTAAACTGCCTTTCTCCATGGTGACCCTGGAAGAAGATATCTACATGCACCAACCAGGGGTTTGAAGTCAAGGGCAAGAGCATATGGTGTGTAGGCTGAGGAAAAGCTTGTATGGGCTGAAACAAGCTCCACGGCAATGGTACAGAAGTTCGATTCGTTCATGTTACAGCTTGGGTATAACAGAACGGAGTCGGACCACTGTGTGTTCACGCGTAAGTTCTCAGACGGTGATTTCTTAGTTCTGTTGTTATATGTTGATGACATGCTCATCATGGGAAAAAACATCAAGAAGATTGACAGCTAAAACAGGAGTTGGGTAAGTCTTTTGCGATAAAGACTTGGGCCCGGCTAGACATATCCTAGGAATGGAATAACCCTGACAGAAGCAGCAGGAAGCTTTTGCTGTCACAAGAGCAGTATATTGAGAAAGTCCTAGAGCGGTTCAATATGAATGCAGCGAAGCCGGTTAGTACTTCACTGATGTCACTTCAGATTGATCGACAAGCAGTTGTCCTAAGACGAAGGAAGAGGTGGAAGAGATGCAGAAAATACCCTACGCGTCAACAGTAGGAAGTTTGATGTATGCTATGGTGTGTACACGCCCAGACATAGCATATGCGGTTGGTGTTGTCAGCCGGTACCTTGCCAATCCTGGTAAAGAGCATTGGGCAGCGGTGAAATGGATACTACGGTATCTAAGAGGCTCATTTAGGTTGAGCCTATGCTATGGTGACGGAAACCTGTGTTAGAGGGCTACACAGATGCAGATATGGCAGGTGACATAGACTCCAGGAAGTCTACATCAGGGTTCATGTTCACGTTTGCAGGGGGAGCGGTTTCTTGGCAGAGCAAGCTACAGAAGGTCGTAGCATTGTCGACGACAGAGCCGAATACATTGCAGTCACAGAAGCATGTAAAGAGATGTTTTGGATGAAAGGTTCCTACAGGAACTTAGCCTAAAGCAGGAGGAGCACGTATCTATTTGCGATAGTCAGAGTGCTATAACACTTGAGCAGAATCCAAGTGAGCATTCCAAGTCGAAGCACATAGAGATTCGGTATCACTGGATCAGGGATCTTTGGAACAGAAGGTGTTTACAGCTTGAGAAAGTCCACACGGACGATAATGGGTCAGACATGATGACCAAGGCTTTGCTCAAGGGCAAGTTTGAGGTTTGTAAAAACCTGGCTGGCTTGAAGAAGGTGGATCCTTTCTGGGTCAAAATGGGGGAGATTTGATGGGTTATTTTGACCCATCTTCGACTGGTCGAGAGCCCTGCTCGACTGGTCGAAGGCTGGTGGTCGACCGGTCGAAGGTTCGAGTCGAAACTTCGACTCAAAGTCCAGCGAGTAATTTTGCTATTTTTTACTGTAGTTACGACTGGTCGAAGAACCTTCGACTGGTCGAAGGGGGCCTACGACTGGTTGAAGGGATGTCTCGACTGGTCGAAGGGATGTCTCGACTAGTCGAAGGTTACGCAGTTTGTTCCGCGATTTTGCGCGAACTGCGGATTTGAGTCCTTTCGCAACTGGGATGCGGAAGGAGTTTCCCAAAACTATAAAAGGAGTTGCCTAGGGTTTTTCTAGGTATCACAAAATAGCAAGAGGGTTTCCTAAAGCCTTACAAGGTATTTGCTAAAGGGTTTAGGACTATCAAGGTGAGAGAGAGGGAGAAAGAGAGAGAGAGGAAGCTTATAGAAGGGAGGTTCTGCTCGTGGAGGTTCTCTACTTTGCAATCTACATCTCAGCGCTTCTATGTCCTCGTAACGGTTAGATCTCTCCATTTTCTCTATTTCTCTTATTGTTTATCCACTCCTGCGTGAGTGAAGAAGGTTGTAAACGTTCTACTTCATAGTGGATTGTTGATCTGGACGAGGTCCCGTGGTTTTTACCTCTTTGAGGGTTTTCCACGTAAAAATTTCTTGTGTGGTGTGTGATTGATGCTTTGATTTATTTTATTGCTTTATTATCCATAATTCTGGTTTGTTTCGGGAGGCTAGATCCTAAGGTTTGTGCAAGGCATCCCAACAACTTTTTTTTTTTCAGAAAATCCATCCTATCCGTCGTTCACAAAAAGATGGCCAAAAAAATAAATAAATACAAAAACAAGTCAGGGGTGCATCGGATCATCCAATAGTTGTGATTTTGCATAGTAGCTCATAAAATATGTTATGGACTTGGTAGATGGTTTAGATCAATTAATTAAACTGTTCAAGTAAATGATGTAATTCTAGGAGCTCTATACATGACTTATAGTGCCCTCTGCCGGGTGTAACTAGGAGCTTTATAACTTATAGTGCCCTTGGCAGAACGGGCATGTGATGAAAGTGCCAACGCCATTTATCATGGGTCTCCACATGGGCCCACTCGTTGAGATGGAGAGATAATCAAAATTGTCCATCATTTGGGGGCTATTTAGAGATGAACATGGACTGTTGAAAAGATTTTTTTTTTTTTTTTAATGATCACTTCCATCTCTAGTCAGGATCAGTGATTCTAGGAATGCAACCCATTCTGGACATACCAACATAGAATAGAGCGAATGCCGCCATTGACCAGTGTCCAAATGCTGAGTTGTCCAACTATACGAGAATTGTCCCAGGGTGTGGAATCTATGCTTTATGGGCTCCCCATGAGAGACTTACCCTAAACAGATGTTTTCAATAGTTATTTAATAGTTACTATCTACAGATGAATTTAACTCTAGTTAGGAAATTTTCCATGGCTTACATTCAACTCTAAAATTCTTTTATTATTTTTGGTGCATTTAATGTAAGTTTATTCGATTTATGCAATGAATGGTGTGGATCGCTCATACGTTCATTGCATTAATCCATGGGTATATTGATGTAAAGATAATGGAAGTCTAAAAATTAATGTGAAGTTTTTTGTCGCAAATATTGATTGGTGTGCATCTAATCGAATTAGATTAATTCCGTACGGATCATATGATCCCTAAGCCCGAAATATATAAGGGCCTTAACTTTCAAATCAATCTGACCATTGGATGAGCCACACTAATCAGATTTGAATTGTTTAATAATGAAAGCTAAGATTTTTGTGTAAGCGTTGGTATCACTTGGCATACAAGTTTGAGATGGGACATATATGTATGTGTGATTAGATCCACACTATTCATCCAATGCGTAGAGGTAAAATATGTCAAGACCTCAATAATATGGATGATCCAAACATCCGATGAGCCACTCCGATCAATCATTTGTTATTCAATTTTAGAATCTTAAAAAGAAAATTTAAATTTTGATAATTGAATTTAATGAATATATATTATTTAATCATTTAGGTTTGACCACCTATGATGTATATCAAAGGTGGGCCCCACCGTGTAATATAACTATATGAATAATAATAACGTTGATATTATTGAAATGATTTCTGAATTCAAACTAACCTAATTACCTAGTAAATTCTATACTACTAGACTCATGTGAGTAATCCAACGTATCTCATAATTCATTAGAATTAAAATAAATTATTTGTGTTAATTTGATTGATTAATGTACTGATTTGACTGTTTTGTTGCAATATTGTATGATATGGTAAATTATATGCTAATATGTGTCAAATTGCATGAATTATAATAATTGTACGTTGAATTTACTTATCAAGACAAGTATCTATGGCAGTTATGAAAATGATACATTCATACATCATCCATCATTCATTACATTTATATAATATATGGTCGATCCTATGGGCCCTCCTTAGAAAAAAAAAATATCGATCTTAATAGATTGTTGCCAGACGCGAGATATGCCCAAGCCTATCAAAAGGTTAAAGCCTACCCAATGGGTGGATGTGGGTTAACGATTTCCAATCCAAGCAGATGGATTATCATCATATGTGATGCATTCATATATCACTGTATCTATATCATTGTACATACTCTATTTCTATTATATTTTAATTTCAATAAGTATGAACTGTGCTTGGTTTTCTCACTAAGCCTGACCAGCTTACATTTTTATTAATGGAAAAACCGTACGGATAAGCAATTAGTTGATGAGTTGGAACAAAAAGAAGAAGTTGTGGTTGAACTAATGCACGACACAACTGAGACGTACCCGCACCTATCAGAATGAGAATTGACTGCCTATGGATCGTTCCTAATTAATTAATTAGAATTTTTTTGTTAAGGTGATCTGATTTATATACAATGAATGATAGTATTAGTTGTAGAATTTTAAGTATTTAAATGGTTTTATTTAATTGAATTGTTATACGTCCGTAGCAAGTATTCATTGGTAAGCTGTATAGACTGATGAATGATGCCCAATTTATGTTAATTGAATGTTTATGGATGTTGAGAATAGACAGATGTTGGTGCTTAAATCATTTGTCTGAATGATTGTAAATGGACCTATTTGAAATGTAAAGATGAATATTACTTTTGCTTCTGAATAATCGTATAATGGAATGAAGTTAGTATACTTTATATATGAGTTACGACTCGATACTCGGGTTTGAGGGTGCACACTCTGTACTTGAATTTTGGGGTTTGACATCCCTATTTTTAGCACATATTCCAGCAACGGCAGAGACAAAAAAAAAAAAAAAAAAAAAAAAAAAAAAAAAAAAAACTAGAAATGAATGCCTCCCAATTCTTATGCTTTAGATGTACATTTTCCTTTAGTTAGGTATTGGAGGGGGTCAACTATATCTCTTGTCCAGGAGCTTTGGTTGTCACTCTCTCTCTATTTAGCAACCAATAAATGCAACTGTGTAATTTGCAAAGGAGATAATTTTTCTTTCTAATGAGTTCTTTTTATTTTTCAACCAAAATAAATTTATTTTTTTCCACTGTGATTGTAGAGATAATTTGAATTGTGCAATTTAAAGATAAAAGGAATTGAATTGTGTTGATAATAAAATAAAAAAACTTGTTGAAAATAATCCTCAACAATCTAATATATGTGGCATAGATGAGGAGGTCATAGAATTAAATCTTTTTTTTTTTTTGTGGGGGGGGGGGGGGGGGGGGGGGGGGGGTGGGAAGGGGGGGATGAGATGATTATATTATTGAAAACAGGGAAAAAGGTTTTCCTTGCAATCTAGCTCTCGATGTAAATGGAAGGAAATTATATTAGTCTTAAGCTAGGTCAATTGATTATATCAATGTAGATAGTGTTGAGAAAAGTCTTAAATCTAAAAGGTTTTGAGGTCGTTCGACCGGTCGTGGGAAGCTTCGACTGGTTGTGGGAGGACACTCGAACCGGTCGTAGGTTCGAGCCCTGGCACGACTCAAAGTCCAGTGAGTTTTTGTTATTTTTTACTGTAGCTACGACTAGTCGTAGGTGGTCTACGACCAGTCGTAGGAGAGCTACGACTAGTCGTAGGTTATGCAGTTTGTTCCGCAATTTTGCATGAAACTGCGGATTTGAGTCCTTTCGCAACTGGGATGCAGAAGGAAAGTTTCCTAAACTATAAATAGGTATCCCTAGGGCTTTTCTAGGGTATGGTAATGTATGCTAAGGGTTCCTAAAAGGGTTTAGGGTTATCAAAGGGTGTAGCAAGGGTGAGATTCGAGGTTGTTCGAATCGGGTAAGTCCTTTCTCTCTGTAATTTCTATCTTCATAGTGGTGATCTGTCGCTTTGTGCCGTGGTTTTTTCCCGCAAGGGTTTTCCACGTTAAATCTGTGTGTTCTCTTGTATGCTTGGTGCCATTGGATTGCTATCCTAGATCTAGATCTGTGTGATTCCGTAGGCTAAAAAATCCCAACAAGTGGTATCAAAACAATCGGTTGGGACACAGATTTGAATCTGAGGGATTGTAATAGTGGCGAGGCGCTAGGTATGATATTGAGAAGTACTCGGGAAAAGAAAAAATAATTTTGAGTTATGGAAGATCAAGATGATGAGTTCCTTAATCAAGCAAGGCGAAGATGGTGCTCTCGAGGAGCGGAAATCCACTATGACTGATGGTGATTGGAATACTCTTGATAAGAAGGGCTTTATCACCGATCCGTTTATGTCTCACTGATAAGGTTCTCTACAACGTCATGAGGGAAAAAACTGCGGCTAAGTTATGGGCAAAGTTAGAGGATGTTTATGCAAAGAAATCCTCTGAAAATGGCCTACACTTGAAGCGCGGCAGTGGTATAACTTTAAGATGGCAGAGAGTGGGATCTGGACTCTACATCAGCAACTTAATAAATTGGTTTGCAAATTGCTGGATAGGAGGAAGTGATGAAAGATGAAGAACAAGCATGTATGTTGTTGAATTCTCTCCCAGCGTCCTTTGAGGCATTCAAGGACACTATGTGTAGCACGAACAAAACCCTGAGTGTCGATACCATTATCTCGGCTCTTCAAGGGAAGGCTATGAGACAACTAAACAGCGACATGGGGACATCTTCTAATGCACTGTTTACAGTGGGTAGAAATTTTGAACAAGGTACAGGTTCTTCAGGTTCTAGATCCAAATTCAGGGGCAAGGGCAAAGAAAAGGTAAAGTGTTGGAACTGTGGGAAGGAAGGATGTCACACCCCAAACTCGGAAAACGGGCTCACACAATTCCCGATCGCCGAATCCGGTGCTGACAGCCTCCGTAGTACCCCATTCTCGGCTCCCAGCGCCCATACGCCAGATTCCGATCCTGGAATCCTACAAGGAGGATTTTCAGTATGATTTTTTTTTTGTTTGTAATGGAGCATAACCACAAGCATAACCAAGACACAAAACAACAACACCACATATCCACTATATCAAAAGCTTTTAAGTACAATGCGGGAAGGAAAATACAATGTAATGATATCAAAGAAAACTCCAAAAGAAAACTCCAGAAGACTGCTGCACGCTCCGAGCTCAACGCTGCTGCAACCTAACGCCACCTGCACGCATCTATCGTGCATAAGCTTACAAAAGCTTAGAGGGTGGTGTGAAAGTGTGTGTAAGGTGAGTGCCAAGTGTACAATATCAGAGTAATGCGGAAAATATGCGGTAAGTCCATGAATGCTATCAGCTATAGTAAAGTTATGTAATGCAAGACATGAATGCTGTCGGTCATACCAAGACCATGCGATGCGAGGCCTATGTAGCCAAATGTCATATGCGAGATGCAAAACAAGCGTGCCAGTACTCATAAGTACACATATCAGTACAGTTCCTCTCTGGATATCACCGGGGTCTAATACACCTCACACTGACTGCCTCCTCCCTAGCTGCACAGTCAAGCGAGTGGAAGAGACCACACTATCCGCCTGACCAGTAGTCTGCCAATACCTACCCGGCTCGTCGATAGCGGACACATTTGCGAGCTGGTCAAACTCAGCCTAGCTTATAGCCCCCTCACTCAGGCGGATAAGGCCACACCCCCTTCCAACCGACCACGACACAGTGGGAGACGCGGCCTACTGGTATTCGGCACTCGGGCGCTCGTGTATCCACTCGGTCTCGACGTTGGAGCACCTCCTGGTACCAAAAAGGTTCTGGGATTTTCACCCAAGGACATCCTGAGTGCCACAATGCTAGAACAAAGTATTTCCGGTATCCAATACGGCCATCCACGATGTGCCTGTGGAGCCACGGCCCTGATGTCGCTAGGGCGTGCAGTGATCAAGTCACACATATGCGAGATGCATGAATCACACCGTCAAATCATGCAGCAATCCATGCGCGTACAATGCGATAATGTGGGGCACTCCGCCTCATAAGGAGTCCCCTAAGTGGTCTGCCCAATGGCGTATGCTATGCTCAGTCACTACTCATATCAAGCATACATATGATGCGTATGGGTATGAATCATGGAGCTATACTAAGCATGTTATAAAGTGGTGAACTATCAACAAATGTGGGTCTACTAATGGGCCCTAGGGAGAGTTATAATGCGGACATTAAACCAACATTATTCTACAATGTGGACGTCAAACCAACATTGCTCCCAAGGCATAGCCCGCTATAAGACATCATTACACAAACCATGGGGAAATCATACATTGCAATGGACCCTAAGGACCTCCCGTTGGGCCTCGACCTATGGGCCTTGGATACATCAAGTGGGCCGCATCATATGGGCCTTATATAATCAAGTGAGCCACATTAATGGGCCTTAGGTACATTGCAATGGGCCATATCCCATGGCCTTTGAAACATCACAATGGGCCTCGTAACATATGCCACAAATACATTGAATGAGCCTAAACACATGGGCCATGTATACATCAAGGTGGGCCTCAACAACGGGCCACAAATACATCCAGATGAGCCTAATCACATGGGCCTTACAGGTATACCAAGGTGGGCCTCAACAATGGCCACAAATACACAAGATGGCCTCACAACATGGGCCTTATATATACCAAGTGGGCCGTATACATATCAAATGGGCCACATCAATGGGCCGCACCAATGTAAGTGGTGATAAAGAATTCCACCATTAAAATTCCTAGGGCCCACCATAACATTTATTTCTCATACCATCTGTTCATAGGGTCACCAAGAACTTGGTGGCCCAAGGGTCTAATGGTGGACGTTCAATCATCACTATACAGTGTGGTCCACATGATAAATAGATCTATCTTATTTTTAGCCCCAAGCCTTAATACAAGCTTGCCAAATGGTGGACTGTTGGATGCAACACAAGTATCATGGTGGGGCCCACATGAAGGCCCACCATCCCTTATAATATAAATAATATAAATATAATTTATATATAAATATATATATACAATATTATATATGATATATATTATATATTATACATATATATATATACACACATTATATATACATCCACACTCACACACACACGCATGCACCCACCCACACACGTGCACACACACGTGCACACCCCACACGTATGCACACACACGTGCACACCCCACACGCCCACCGTCCCCTGGACGGTGGGTTTTGAAACAAAACATCACAGTGGGTACCACCGTCCAGGCGGACGGTGGTAATAAACACATGCATCATTGTGGGTCCCATGTGGGGGCCCACCGTAATGTTTATTTTCCATCCAACCCGCCCATAAGGTCACGCATACCCAGATGGAGGGTGAAAAACAAATTTCAGCTTGATCCAAAACTTCTGTGGACCCAAAGTGGGTTTTGAATGGTATATGTTCAATTCACACTGTTTCCTCTGGTGTGGGCCACCTGAGCGTTGGATCGAGCTTATTTTTGGAGGGGACCCACCTCAAGGGGCGGTCAACCTCATGGACGGTGTGAATACAAAATATACATCATGGTGGGGTCCACAACTAGGGCCAATGGGGACCACCCTTTTTGTTACGTCATGGCAGCAAGGTTCCTGCCACCTTTTTCTCAAATGTAAAAAAAAAAATTGTTATTCTAGGTGGGACTCACATTAAACCAGATCTACCCCGTCCATTGTATGTGTCCCACAAAATTAAGCGTCCAAACTAAATTTAATGTGGGTCCAAGCTCCACGTGGACCCCAGCAATCATTTTCCAAAGTTTTAACGGCAAAGACCACTGTTTCCTATGGTAAGGCCCACTCGATTATCGGATCAGCCTCATCTTTTGACTCAACGCCTTAAATGGGGGGAGAATAGAATGGACGGCGTGGACCATCTACATACATCAAGGTGGGGCCTACATGAGCACCCACTTCCAATGCCTTAGAAAAGGCTGATATTTGTATTTGGTTTTAAAACGTCCAGAGAGTCCCTGGACTCTCTTTTCTTCTTTTTTTTTTTTTTTTGTTTGTTTGGGCGTGCAACGCCTTTGAGGTGGGCCCTTCCTAGGTGAGCCACCACATGGGGATGTGGTGTGGTCACCATACATATGTAAAGTGGGCCCCACCTTTAGATGGTTTGGATCCAATACATGCTCCATTGTGGGTCCATTCAAGTGGGCCACACAATCATAACATCACAAGAAAAGAAAAATGAAAGAGAGAGAGAGAGAGAGAAAGTGGGACACACGTGTGATGGAGGGACCCCGATATTATGGGCCCTCCGTTACATGATCTACAACATACATTAAGTGGGTCCCATTTCATATGGGCCCACCGATCAAAATCAACGGTGGAGATCCGTTCTCCACCGAAATGGATGGTCTAAATGGCCATGTTATGCAAAGAAAGTAAACATCATGATGGGGTCCATGGAGAATGGCCCCATCATGGGTTGATCTTGAAATCAAAGTGGACCATTGGCCACATTTAGGGTCCAAAATGAGATCCATACCATTGATCGGGTAGGCCTCACTTGGCCCATTATCAAAACAAGAATCTACACCTATAGGAGCACCCACCGTCGATCTTCTTCGGTCCGTTGGAACGTCAACCTTCTTGTGCTCCTCTTTGACGGTGGAGATGGGAAATCAAGGGCTAGGATGAGAGGTTTTGGGAAGGGAAAGGTGAGCCTCACACATACATTTTTCTCTCCATGGGAAGAGCTTCCAACGTGGGGTTTTTCCTTGCTTGGAATTGTAGAGAAATGAGAAAGAGAGAGAGAGATAAGAGAGAGAGATGTGAGTGATGGTGTGAGTGATGGGTGATGTGAGGTGAGTGATGGATGTGGGTAGGTGGTGTAAGAGAGAGGGTGGCTAGCATTATGCTTGTAAGAGCTAGGGGTGTAGGGTGGCTATAGCTTAGGCTAGGGGTGTAGGGTGGCTATAGCTTAGGCTAGGGGTGTAGGGTGGCTATATCTTAGGGTGATGTCATCCATCACCTCATAATTACCTAGGGATTGGTGCCACATGGGATGGGTGGGTCCCGCAATGTGCGGTCCACGGTTATTATAATGTATGGTCCGCATCTTATGATCTAAGCGTCGGATTGGCGCATGAGACGCGGCGTTAGAACCGCAGCGACGGTGCGGTCGCACTGATACAGGTCTCGGATTAAACCGATTCGAATCTAAAGGATACGACTTACGATCGATCGCAACGTCGATTATCGGTCGCGGATTGCCGGACTTCGACGGAAATAATCGCAGGATTCATCGGAACAGTACGAACTAGGATACGGGTCTTACAAAGGACATGTGAAGAAAGGATTGTGTGAAATCCTAAATCGAATAGGGAAATTCTGAGGCTTCTTACAGGGAGGCCAACACTGCCACGTCAGATGAATGTGATGATGATGTTTTCTCTGTGTCTACTATCAGGCGGCCATACAATGATCGTAAGGACGAGTGAATGCTAGACAAGGGGCATCTTTTCACATGACTCCTCATCGGAGTTGGTTCACTAGCTACAGGAGGGAGTGCATGGTGGACTGGTTGTTATGGGTAATGGCTTGCATGTTGTAATGTTGTGGCTGTTGGTACGGTAGCATCAGGATGTTTGATGGGGTGGAGCGCACCTGAATGATGTCAGGCACGTTCCTGATTTGAAGCAGAATCTCATTTCTCTGGGTGTGCTTGAGGCAAAAGAATTCAAGTACACAGGTATTGATGGTGCTCTTAAAGTATCCAAGGGGGAACGGGTAGTCATGAAAGCACAATGACTTGATCATGTTTACAAGTTGATCGAGAGCACTTCAAACGATGGAGCTACGGTAGATGTAGCAGATTCCACTTCTGCACGTGTGTGGCATGTTGGGCATGGCCACATGAGCGGGCAGGGCAGGAAGGCTGAGACGTGCGGACAAGGATATAGAGCAGGTGGAGCAGCCACCTGTGAAAAGAATCACACGGCATGATCGCAGGATATCGGCGAAGTACATGGACGACTCCAATATCGCAGGGGATTCATCTTTTATTCAGACGGGTCTAGGTAAGCCTGATGCTGAGAAATGAAAGGTGACTATGGGCGATGTGATGGATTCGTTGTACCAGACCGACATATGGGAGCTGGTGGAGCTTCCAGTGGGACGGTAAGTGGTTGGATGCAGGTGGATCTTCAGGAGGATACAACATAGATACAGGGCTATGTTGGTAGCGATGGGTTATGCTCAGAGAGAAGGGATCGGCTTCTCAGAAATATTCGCGCCGACAATATAGCAGGTATCTATCAGATCCGTGTTTGGCGCTAGTTGGCCAATGTGATCTTGGGTTGGAAGGATGGATGTGGAGTCTGCACTTCTATAAGGGAAAGTAAATAGCAGATCTACATGAAGCAACCAGAG
Organism: Magnolia officinalis; assembly: GCA_021015155.1. Lineage (NCBI taxonomy): Eukaryota > Viridiplantae > Streptophyta > Magnoliopsida > Magnoliales > Magnoliaceae > Magnolia > Magnolia officinalis. The sequence goes on along the minus strand of JAJHSJ010000015.1, from coordinate 4,063,420 downwards.
CGGTTCGAAGTTAAAGGGGCTGAGAAAAGACTTTGCAGGAGGTCGTGGTTCGACCTGTCGCCTAGGCAGTGGTTTGATTCCTTCATGGTGGGACATTCAAAATGAAGGATCGGGGGGCAACAAAGATAGTTCTCGGTATTGAGACTGAAGGAGGAGTGGGCTTTGGTAATCAAAGGAGGAATACCTTATGTGTAGGTATTGATCAAGTATGTGATGGGCCAAGTAAAGCTGGAGAGCGTTCCCTACACGTCTCTCCTCAAGTTTTCCTCAGGACATGTCCCAAAACAGATGAGGAAAAGCAGGATATATCATGAGCTTTATTCGAATGTGGTGTGCAGTGTATGTCATGGTCTGGTTTAGACCGGTTATTTCACAGGCTATCAGTGTTGTGAGCAAGTACCCCGGCGAGCAATATTGGGTAGCGGTGAGATGGTAAGAAGACTACGTCATTCTTTTGTGAAGACAGGAGCAAAAGTGGTTAGGCATGTGGATTTAAATCCGGCAGACATGATCAATAAGAAATTCTTATAGAGAAGTTCAAGTTCTGTGAAAACTTCTCTAGGCTCGGCGATGGCAGAAAAGAAGGATGGAGTATGATCTGAGCATATGATGTGAAGTAGAGATAAGATAAGAGGTCAAGGAGCTACACGGTTGAAGATTGAAGACTTGGTGGAGATTGTTGAGAAAAGTCTTAAATCTAAAAGGTTTTGAGGTCGTTCGACCGGTCGTGGGAAGCTTCGACTAGTCGTGGGAGATGCTCGACCGGTCGTAGGTTCGAGCCCTGGCATGACTCAAAGTCCAGCGAGTTTTTGCTGCTTTTTTACTGTAGCTACGACTGGTCGTAGGAAAGCTATGACTAGTCGTAAGTGGTCTACGACCAGTCGTAGGAGAGCTACGACTAGTCGTAGGTTACGCAGTTTGTTCCGCGATTTTGCGTGAAACTGCGGATTTGAGTCCTTTCACAATTGGGATGCGGAGGAAGAAGAGAAGTTTCCTAAACTATAAATAGGTATCCCTAGGGCTTTTCTAGGGTATGGTAATGTATGCTATGGGTGTCCTAAAAGGGTTTAGGGGTTTTCAAAGGGTTGTAGCAAGGGTGAGATTCGAGGTTGTTCGAATCGGGGTAAGTCCTTTCTCTTGTAATTTCTATCTTCATAATGGTGATCGGTCGCTTTGTGCAATGGTTTTTTCCCGCAAGGGTTTTCCACGTTAAATCTGTGTGTTCTCTTGTATGCTTGGTGCCATTGGATTGCTATCCTAGATCTAGATCTGTGTGATTTCGCAGGCCAAAAATTCCAACATATAGATGGTATTACACGACTCTTAAGCTAAAGCTGATATATATAGCAACATATATGGGTTGGATTACAATAGTTTAAAGGTACGATAAACTGAAAATAAGATAGACAACGTTGCATTGTAGAATAAATTTGTATTGGACTAATGAGGGCCCGGAACTTTTTTATCTTTCTCCTATTTATAAAGTTTTGAAGTGCTAGCTGAAGAGATTATGTAGTTACTTCTCATGTCTACTAATGTGGAAATAACTTTCTAGACCCAAAGACAATTGTAGCTTAACATGCAATGTCACATGTAGTAGTACTCTTATGTTGTGCATTGGCCATTGGTTGTGTAGGCGTTCTGCTCCTATAACGCAAATGAGAATTATTCTTATAATGCTATATATTGGTGATCGTTAACTATTTACCTACACGAACATATATAGTACGTCATGAAACTCAACCAACTTGGTATTGTTGTTACTCCACTCCTTAAGTGGTTTTGGTTGTAAGAATTTCTTCTATGTGCATTGGTGAATCTAATTCCTGCCGTGACGATGCTTCAGTTGATACCCATTTTTGATTTTGAGGCTACTTATAACGAGTAGTTGGTTACTCTACATGAGTGATATACATGACACGTGTCCCACAATAGTAGTCACCTGGACTAATTATTTTGGGCTTTCGATGACTTTTGGATTCTGATCATATTTGACCGTTAACTCAGCAATATTTCATTTGTCGTTTGTTGATATCTTGCATTCTGTGAGTTGGTAAATCTAACCACACAAATCTAGTGTAAAATGTTCTAACACTTAATAGTATGAGAATTGTCATTTGAATAGCACTATGGATGGGCTATGTCAAAAACTCTTTTGAATTGGGAAGATCTAGCCACTGATCTTGGGTTTATGTTCAACGTGGACAATCACAATAAGAAGTCTGTTTGATTTATTATAATTTCTAAGGACTAGAAAGAAATAGGTAATTATGGTGTTTCATGGGTGTTTGATTACAGTGGATTAAACTGGTCTTAAGAGATCTGATTACCCATGGAGCGACAATGAAAAATCACTTAATGAGGTGGCTGGATAAAAAATTTGTTTTGTCACTACGCCAAAACAGCGAAAAAAGGACGGTCCAAAACCGTCTCAAATGACCAAAAAGGACGGTCATGGACCGTCACATAGGCAGTCAAATTTTGATGTCCTATTCTTATTGACGAAAAAAAGACGGTCATGGACCGTCCTTAAAATGGACTATCATAGACCGTCTCTCATGAGCCCAAAAAGGACGGCCATGGACCGTCATTTAAAAGGACTGTCATGAACCGTCTTTAAAAAAGACGATCATGAACCGTCTCTTAAGGGCCTTTAAAGGACGGCGATAGACCGTCCTTTAAACGGACGGTCAGGGACCGTCCTTTAAAAGGACTGTCATGGACCGTCTCGTATGAGCCTTCAAAGGACGGTTATAGACCGTCCTTTAAAAGGACGGTCATGGACCGTCTTTTTAAAGGACTGCTACAGGCCTTCTCTTCTGCCCCTTAAAGGACTTTTCAAATTTGACCTATTACAGTCTCTTCCTGATATACACCTGTTATACAATATATTTCATCACATTCACATTTACATCCATCTAAACCCAAACTACGTAAATCCATTCAAACACAATCTTCCTGATATACAATTGTTATACAATATATTTCATCACATTCACATTCACATTCACATCCATCTAAACCTAAACTACGTAAATCCATCCAAACACAATCTTATCCACATTACATTCATCCACGCATAATACATATAAGTTTAACTTCATAAGTAAAAAAACAATCTTATCCACATTTCATCACATTCACATCCATCCAAACATAAACTACATCCATCCAAACACAATCTTATTCACATTACATTTATCCACGCATAATACATATAAATAAGTTTAGGTTTAGGTTAGGTTATAAGCTATAGGTTTAGGGAATTGAGCTATAGGTTTAGGAATTGAGAATAGGTTTAGGTTTAGGAAATCGGGTTCGGATTCGGGATCGGGGTTCAAGTTTGGGTTTTCAAGTTTAGGTTTAAATTTAGGTTAGGGAGTTGAGATTAGATTAGTGTAGGTGTAGGTTAGGGATTTGAGAATAGGTTAAGGTTAGGTTTAAGAATTCGGGTTCTGGTTCGGGATTGGGTTTAGGTTTGGGTTTAAGTTAAGGTTTAGGTTTAGGTTAGGGAGTTTAAATTAGGATTAGGTTTAGGTTTAGAGATTTGAGAATAGGTTAAGGTTTAGGTTGAGGAAATCGGGTTCGGGGTCGGGGATCGGGTTTAGGTTTGGGTTTCAAGTAGTTTAGGTTTAGGTTTAGGTTAGGGAATTGAGATTAGGATTAAGTGTAGGTGTAGGTTAGGGATTTGAGAATATATTTAGGTATAGGTTATAGGCTCAGGTAAGTTTAGGTTAAGGTTAAGGTTTAGGTTTAGGTTATAAGCTATAGGTTCAGGGAATTGATAATAGGTTAGGTTTAGGTTTAGGTTTTAGGAAATCGGGTTCGGGTTCGGCTCGGGATCGGGATCGGGTTAGGTTTGGGTTTTCAAGTTTAGGTTTAAGTTTAAGTTAGGGAGTTGAGATTAGGATTAGGTGTAGATTTAGGGATTTGAAAATAGGTTAAGGTTTAGGTTTAAGAATTTGGGTTCGGGTTCGGGATTGGGTTTAGGTTTAGGTTTCAAGTTTAGGTTTAGGTTTAGGTTAGGGAGTTTAGATTAGGATTGGTGTAGGTTTAGGGATTTGAGAATAGGTTAAGGTTTAGGTTTAGGAAATCTCGTTCGGGTTTGAGATAGGGTTTTAGGTTTGGGTTTTCAAGTTTTAGGTTTAGGTTTAGGCTAGGGAGCTGAGATTAGGATTAGGTGTAGGTTTAGGTTTAGAGATTGAGAATACATTTAGGTTTTAGGTCATAGGTTTGGTTTAGGTTAAGGTTACAGGTTTAAGTTCAGGTTTAGGTTATAAGCTATAGGTTTAGGAATTGAGAATAGGTTAAGGTTTAGGTTTAGGGATTCAGGTTCGGGTTCGGGATCGGGTTTAGGTTTGGGTTTCAAGTTTAGGTTTAGGTTTAGGTTTAGGAAATCGGGTTCGAGTTCGGGATCGGGTTTAGGTTTGGTTTTCAAGTTTAGGTTTAGGTTTAGGTTAAAGAGTTTAGATTAGGATTAGGGTAGGTTTAGGTTAAGGATTTGAGAACAAGTAAGGTTTAGGTTTAGGAAATCGGGTTCAGGTTTGGGATCGGGTTTAGGTTTGGGTTTTCAAGTTTAGGTTTAGGTTTTGGTTAGGGAGTTGAGATTAAGATTAGGTGTAGGTGTAGGTTTAGGAATTTGAGAATAGGTTAAGGTATAGGTTTAGGTTTAGGTTAAGGTTTAGGTTATAAGCTATAGGTTTAGGGAATTGAGAATAGTTTTAGGTTTAGGAAATCAGGTTCGGGTTCGGGATCGGGTTTATGTTTGGGTTTTCAAGTTTAGGTTTAGGTTTAGGTTAGGGAGTTGAGATTAGGATTAGGTGTAGGTGTAGGTTTAGGGATTTGAGAATACATTTAGGTTTTAGGTCATAGGTTTTGGTTTAGGTTAAGGTTATAGGTTTAGGTTTAAGTTAAGGTTTAGGTTTAGGTTTAGGTTATAAGCTATAGGTTTAGGGAATTGAGAATAGGTTAAGGTATAGGTTTAGGAAATCGGGTTCGGGTTCGGGATCGCGTTTAGGTTTGGATTTTCAAGTTTAGGTTTAGGTTTAGGTTAGGGAGTTGAGATTAGGATTAGGTGTAGGTTTAGGTTTAGGGATTTGAGAGTACATTTAGGTTTTAGGTCATAGGATTTGGTTTAGGTTAAGGTTATAGGTTTAGGTTAAGGTATCCTCCATTGATAACATATATATATGTATATATTATAAGTTTTTTATTTTCATTTACATTCCCAAATACATTCATCATCCATCCAAGAAAATTGAAACAAGTACTGTCAATCTATGACTAACAATTGAAAAGGAAAATCATGCATCTTATCTTACCGACCGACTTATGTTTCTTTTCACCTTTGTAACTCTCATATTTGTTGCAGCTGCTAGTTCACCATCAGTGGTCTCCCTAACCAAATCTTTGTGCAGTCCCTCCATTTGAAGCAGTGGCTGAAGTTACAAGAAGTAAGACTGATTAGTCTTTCCATGTTTTGAAAAAATCAAATTCTTTATTTTTGGCTGCAAGTCTACTTATAATTATCATTGGCTCTTAATCTATTTATAATGAAAATCTTAAATATCACCCAATAGTGCTTTCTTTGATAAATGTCCTGTTTGGAACAAATAATTTCTGTAAAACTCTTTTATGTTTTTTCAATCCATCTTCCATTTTCTTCTTAATAAGAAAATCTATATTTACTAATATTCCCATTTTTCTATTTTTCAAAAGAACGAGTTCAGTTAAAATTTACTAATAAGAAAATCCAGATTTCCACTGTTGAAACCTTCCTAGGGTCTTAAGTAATTTTTATTTGTCATCCAACTTGTTAATATGATCACAAAGACATGGATGAAGAGAAAGCACAAACATCAGCTTGATCCAAAACTTCTTTGGCCTCCAAAAAATTTTCAATGGTAGATGTTCAATCAAACTGTTTCCCTGTGCTGTAATACTTTCATATTCTCATACATGCCTAAGTTGGATTGATGTTGTGCGACTTGCTGTGTGAAACTGAAAACAATTCTCGTAACAGATACAACAGTAAAACCCATAACAGACAAGAATATATTCATGACAGATGCACAATAGATTTACTATTTTTCACAACAAAGGTCCTGAACCATGGGCCCCACATGTTGAGTGAAAACGAATGTAGAACACATTTCCAGGGCTACAATGTAAAAATAAGACTAATTGGATTATCAAATCCATCTAGATTTGTCCTTATTTCTATCAGCTGTCCTTTTTCCAACTCATGGATGGGATTGTTAGAATTGCCTAACAGAAATGATTCTTAAGAATCATAAGCAATCCATGATGGGAGCTATCAAAAAGATGGATCGAATTGTTGGTTATTCCTATTTTTGTACAAATGATCTTGAGGCATTTGATTATATGGTTGAGATCATCATATTGGTGTGATATTTGCACTATAGCCCATGAAATTTGCGTTGGACCTAATGGACAGTCATGATCAACTGATTGGACTGTTTAAATGTCCCACTGCAACTAGGAACACTAAAACTTCTAGTGCAATGAGAGCACTAGATCATCTCTCCAAAAAGATAGAGAAAATCAAGGCCAATGACCCCAGGAAAAGAGAGAGAGAGAGAGAGAGAGTCCTAAGATCCAAATAACCATGACCACCTTATAAACATGGCCCACTTGATAAATCAACACCCCAACAACTTAGATCCAAGAGAGGAGAAATAACAGATGGGTCATAAAGAGAGCATACCTAGAGCCCATTAAGGCATGGGTGCAGGCCTCCCAACAAATGCAGTGTACTGATCAAGCCCATAGATTGCGGCACTTAAAGACAGCTTTGTAGATATCTCAAGATACTGGTCCTTAAACACCAGGTTCCCATAAGGATCTGATTCATCTGAGCTTGTGTTGAAAAGAGTCTGACCATTTGATTTCCTTCTAACTGAGAATGAAAATGGGTTGGATGTATAGCTGAAAATGAGCTCATTTCCTGAATTCTCAGAGGCTGTGAAGAGCTCCCCTTTGCTTTTTCCAAGAGATTTCTTCAATAGGGGAGGCTGTTCTCTTGCAAGTATGTTGTAAGGAACTTCCCACCTCTTCTTATCCGCATCAGTTATATGTACCCTCAATCTGTCTTGGGTCTCATGCCTACAAAATCAAAGATCTTATATTTATTAATCTAATCCCATGTTTTTATAAACTAATCGAAAAACCAATAAGAAACCATTGATTTCAAAGCAACATACATTTATGTTTAATCAAATCCCATTAGCAAAACATGTTTTTTTTTTTCCTTTTTAAATCTCTACAAATGCAATAAATCTGCCCAAAACAGAACAAAAGAAAACATGGGAATTTTCCTATCTTTTTCAATGCAATACATTTAAAGTAGTTAAACATAAAAACCCATTTAGAAAAATGGGTTTTTTTTTTTTCCTTATCTTTTCTTTTCTTTTCTTTTCTTTTTTTTTTTTTTTTGCTAAAAATCATATGAAAAATCTCCTACTTCCCATGCATCCAGCATATATTTACTTCTTTAGCCAAAACCCCCATTTACAAAACATGATTTTTCTTTTTCTAAGAATGCAATAAATCTGCCCAAAATACATCAAAAGAAAGCATGGGCTTTTGGCTATAAATCAAATATCAAAGTCCTTTTCATGCATTCCTCTTCAAGGTAGTAAAAAGAAACATTTACAAAACACGGGTCTTTGTTTGGTGTGCATACCTTCCTTGCCACTAGCACTTTGTTGAGTCATTTCATCAAACACTTGTGAAGCAACATCAATATCAAAATAACCGAGTCATCAAACTTCAAAGAAGGAATCCCGAAAATAAAAAGAAAGAGATTTCGTTTCATGAATTTAGCACTCGAGATGTTTTACTTGTAATGTTTTCCTAATGGACGGTCTAGATGGGTGATGTGGAGGCCAACTGATCCAAATGCAAGTTGGTGTGGAAAGTTTTCCATGCACTTGTACCATGGGAAAATTTTCCATTTGAGATTGTAAGTCTATATCATGTACTTGACTCATTTGAACAGTATGTATTCTTCAAAAGTTAACCAACCAAACATCATGGATGGAAGTTGAAGGCGGATAAATCCATTGCCCAATAGACAATGTAAACTACCATGATATTTATTTTATAAGTATTCAACAAGAGAAGCAACTATAGGTTTTTGCAGTGTAATGAATAAAGAAGGCTGTGATAGGAAACCTGGTGTTGAATGTTAATGGGACCAAATAAATTACCTGCATGCATGTTACATACGATAAATTCAGCTATTTCCTCACTGGTGAAAAATGCTAATAGAAAACCTTGAGTTATATATATATATATATATATATATATATATATATAACTAATTCATCTTAAAATCTGTCTCCTCCTATTCCTTGCTCATTCCAATGAAAAAACTCATCCAAGCTTCTTTCAATATAAAATTTCTTCTTAAGAAATTCAAATTTGGAAATGGTTTTCTCAAGAGATTGCTGATATGATAAATTCAGTTAGAAGGAACAAACAGGACGATGGTAGCCATACCAAAATATCATTGAAAATCTCCAATGATACTTTTCTCTTGTTCAAAGAAAGACATTCATAACAATGATGACAGAGGACAACAAGTGATGGTTACCTGATTGAGAACCTCAAAGTTCATGGCTGTTTAGCCATTGAGTAATACCCCTATTGATTGAAGCCCAATGCATATGAATATGAAAGACCAATATTCAAAGCTCACTGTAAAGAAAGAAGAAAAAAGTAAAAAAGCAGGAACTTAACTGTTACAATTGAATTATGAAGTAAAAAGTAAAAGGCAAAACCACATGAACTAGCAATCTGTTTAGCTAAAGGAGTGAATGGATAATTGCTTGCTGCGTCAATTTCAACAACATATGAAGAACATAGACATGGTATTAGCGTGAATCATTCACAAAGATAACCTGATCAAAGATAATGCTTAGAAAGCATCATGAAACACCAAAATATTAATGCCATGGAAAACTGTAAATTTAAACTGTATGAAACATTCCTTAAAGTGAAGCAGGCAGAGATGTATATTTACAAAAAGTTTCCATCCAAAAGACATTTCCTGTTAGAAGACAACCTAGAAAGAGAAAAAAACAATGTCAAAATTTTCACATGATGAAGGCAATCAGTAAGATGTATCAATTACAACTTGGAAATTAGATAGAAAACTATCTATAAGTAGAAATATCTAAAATTTGAAATTCACCTTAATCATTTCTTCTACAATTTGAACATCTTTTCTAATTAATAATGTGCATGTGGGGCCATTCTAGGCATTGTGTTAGCTTTAAAAATAGCACTAAGTGATTTTTATTTTTTTTTAGGCAAAAGAAAAGCTTCAATTCACTCCAAAGGCCATTCATAAACGAAGAAAAAATAACATCGACACCTCCTCTCATAGAAAAAGGTAAACCCAAATCTTCCAATTTACAACATCACGAAATAAAATCCAATTTACATTTTGCCATAATTTTCCCAATGACACCATGGATTAACTACATATCAAATTCGAAACACTAAAAAGAAAGAAGAATAGATAGATATATATATATATATATATATATATAATATATATATATATATATATAAACAAATCAGTCACTCCTCTGGAATGTAGAAATCCCAAATAAACAAATTCCAAACACACCACTGAAAAATCCCAAATCAACCAAATCCCAAATCAAAGAAACTTCCAAAACAGAGATACCCATGTGAGATTCCCTTTTGTAAACAGAAAACTAATTGTAACAAAATCCAAACAGATTCACACATGAGATTTCCTTCTGTAGAACAATAAAAGAAATATTCAAAAAGCTTATACCTCATGAACAAAGAAAATTCAGGATTTTTTCTCTTCTTTTTTAATTTGGAAAGATGAGATCTTCAATCACAACTGAAAGCTGTCATTGCCCATCCAGCTTCAAGGAAGGAAGAAGTATATGAAATGGACCCCAGACAACATGCCCAGCATCACACACGTTTCGTTTGGGCCCTACAGATAGAAGTTTAAGAAGAAAACCTAGCAAGGAAAGAAAGAAGTATATGAAATGGGGGAAATTTATGTTAGATAGCTTCAAGCTTTCAGTTAACAATGGTGAATCTATGCTATTCTGGGAAGATGAATGGTGACAGTTTGATTTGGATTCAGGAAATGGTTGCCATGAATGGTGACAGTTTGATTTGGTTTCAAAACCCCAAATCAGTAAATCAGGGATTTAGGAAATCCCAAAATCAGTTAATTAGGGATTCCAATTCCACTAAACAGCTATAGAAATTTCAGATCCCCAACCTCAATTCCTGATTCAGATTAGGGATACTTTTTTTTTGGAACCCCAAATCCAGTTAATTTGGGGATTTCAGCACTATACCTCATATCCAGTTGAAATTAGGGATTTGAATCCCCAAATCGGGAATCGGAATTCCGGATTAGACCCCAAATCCAGACAAATATTTTGGGGATTTCAAAATCGGCTCATCTTGTAGGCCCTTACCTGCGATTTGTGGGAGCCGATTGCCATTGTCACACTCCAGATCTACGGCCATAGACGATGGCATGCCACCTTCCTTGATGAGGCCGTCTCCGGCGTCCTGTGGATGTATTTTCATGGCTGGAGGCCGGACTTTTGCTGTCGAGATGTGCAACTGCGGCAGCTGGAGATTTCATCTCCCTCCCTTCAGCAGCTGCATGTAGCAGGTTGAGAATCCATGTGGCAGCGGGAAGACATCTTCCTCTCTTCAGCTGCTGCGTGCGGCAGGAAGAAAATCCCTGCAGCGACGGCGAGTGAAGAGAGGCGAGTGAGAGAGAGGGACGACCAGAGAGAGGGACGCACGCGAATTGCAGGGTGAGAGACGGCGAGAGAGAGGGAAACGGTGAGAGAATGAGAGGTTTTTTTTTTTGTTTTGGATGGAAGATGAAAGGCGCTCATCCGAAATCCTCTTTTGGATATGATAATAATTTAAATCCGAATTATGTGAGTTTTACATTATTTATAACACAAGATATATTAACAGTCGTACATGCATGGGACCATTTTCTGGATGGTTAAGATTATATTATATGATAAAATTATCATTATTTAACATTTACAACTAGACCAATTATTTGGATGGTCTGGATAACTCTAAATCTTTGCCATGATTGTTATGAATAAGTCACCATTATTTTAAATCAAATACAAAACTCACATTATTTGAAAATCAATTCAAAACGGTGATTTGATCTTTGGATCTGGTATGGCTCTGTGGGCCCCACCATGATCGATTTGCTTCATCCATGCCGTCAATCCATTTCTTAACATAATTTTATTATTTGTCCCAAAACTGAGGCTGAACTAAATCTTGGGTGGACCACGCAATGTGAAAACAATAGTGAATTGGATGTCTATGGTTAAAAAATTAGTTGTGTATTGACATGGGTGTTTACTAACAAGCTGACCTTTAAAAAAAAAAATTAATTAATAACACTTCATAATAATTTAATTGATTTTCTAACACTTAATTGATTTTTCATAAAATTTAAAAATACTTTAATAACACTTCATAATAATTTACTAACAAGCTGAACTAATTGTTTGCTTCATCCATGCCGTCAATCCAAGTATTTTTATTTTTATTTCTTGTGCCTAGCATTTTAAATATTTTAATTGATTTTCTAATATTTTTTAACCGTTGAAGTTTTATTAACGGTTAAAACTACTTTAATAACACTTTATAATAATTTGATGGCTCAGATCTAATCCTTCACCTCTAATTTGTATAGAATATTATTATTATTGGATACATCGTGGCAATGGAGAAATTATACTCGTGAGTATATGCACGGTTGAGGCAGATTGACAAGTTTCCTTTCATATATTCGACCTGCCTAAATGTGATTCACATATCTTGTGTCCCACTTGGATGAGGGGTCAGACCAAGTTTCAACCGCATCCATGTCTGTATTAACTTATAAACATGTTGGATCTCAAATATACATCGCGGTGGGGCCCTAAGAAGGTTTCAATAATGGGTGTCACTATCCCACTCTTTTCTATGGTGTGGGTCCACTTGAACTTTGGATCTGCCCCGTCAATCAGATGCACCATTCCATGGTAGGCCACGAGCTTAAAAATAAAGTCAATCCATGACTTGGGTGGGCCATACCACATACTATAGTTGAGAGGGTTACTCTCCCATTAAAACATTCATAATCATTTATGGGGCCCACCTAGATGTGGTTCATAGATCTAGCCCATTCATTATGTGTGTCCCATTTGGATGAGGAGTCAGCCCAAGTTTCATACACATCCAAAACTCATGTGGGCCCCACCAATTAAATGTTTTTATATGTTTTAGGGATGTCTTCACATAGTTTTAGATGTTATGGCCCACCTGAGTTTTGTATACTACTGATTTTTGGACTTCAAGGGAACACATCAAATGCATGGTGTTGATGTTCTACATACATCATGGTGGGGCGCACACAGATTAACCTCATGGGAAGTTCCCATGAGGTGACCTTATAGTACCATTTCACTATTTAGGTAACTCCTTTATGGGTGTTACTCTAACTTTGTAGGGCCCACCTTGATATCTTTTATGTATATCGACACCGTCCATATATTTTTCCATCATATTTTAGGAGGCGATTTCAAATCATAAGAACTCAATAATCTCAGGTGGGTCATACCAATCAAAACAATAATGAATAACTATTAAAAACCTTTTGAAGGCCACAAAAGTTTTGGATCAATTTGATCTTTATAGTTTACCTTCATCTCCTTCTTTTTTTATTTCTTTTAAAAAAAAAAAAAAAAAAAAAAAACTCTAAATAACAACAACGCTCTTTTTGTGTAACTATTTAAGTTATTTTCGTGACCTTAAGAAATTTGGGGTTGCCAGCCAGTACCAGGGAGACCATAGAACACCATCTGCTCTTGCAACTCCAACTAAAGATAGTTACAGATATCCAAAAAAACAAACCAAACAAAGAAGGCAGACGAGGCCCCTTTTACACACAATTTTCAGCAGATGAATTGGCAGCGAATACATTGCGGGGCAAACAAGATCAAGTCATGAAAGGCCAGGGTAAAGTAGTAAGCAGTCTCGGTCAGTTGTAGACCATGTACTTGGGAGTTGCACTAAATTTCTGATATTTTTGATGACCTTGTTGACTGCATCCAAGAAATCTTTCTCCGTCACTGTCTTTCTCTGCACTCGGATTGCATACATGCCCGCCTCAATGCATACACTCCTGATGTCCGCTCCAGTGGAGTTGGGGCAGAGGCGAGCAAGAAGCTCAAACCAGATATCCCTCTCACAATTCATTGTCCGCGTGTGGATCTTGAATATCCGTGTCCTGCTCTCCAGATCAGGCAGACCAAACTCGACCTAACGATCTAGCCATCCAAGACACAACAATGCTGGATCTAGTGTGTCGGGCTTGTTTGTAGCCATCAAAACATTGATGTTTCCTCGAGCATTAAAGTCATCGAGCTGATTCACAATTTCAAGCATTGTACGTTGATCGCATCCACCTCATCAAAGAAGACGATGCAAGCCTTTTTTGATCACGCCATCTGGAAAAGCTCACGAACCATCCGAGCCCCCTCTCTAACATATTTCTGAACAAGCTCACTTCTAATAATACGAATAAAGCATGCATCAGTTCTATTGGTTACAACTCTAACGAGTAAAGTTTTACCTGTTCCTGGAGGACCGTAGTAGAGCACCCCCTTCGGAGGATCAATGCCAAGCTTCACAAATTTCTCTGGATGGAGCATGGGGAGTTCCACAGCTTCTCTCATCTTTTCAATCTGCTCCTTACACTCACCAACATCATTGTATGTGACATTTGGTTTTTCTTCTACCGTCATCATGGTAACGCTCAGATTGATCTTCGGAGGCAAGAGAATTTGAATTTGGTATTTATTTCGATCAACATCGACACACATCCCTTCTTCTACATCTGTTGGCGAAACTTTATCGCCCAAGCCAACGACAAACTTGGCAATTTGTTTAACATTTATCACATACTTTGCATCCTCGGAGTTCTGATTTATTATTTTGTGCATCTTGCAACCTGAAGAGGTTGCTCCTCCTGCATCATTTGTTTATCAGAAACAAGATCCCATTGGCTGGATGCAGCTAATCCAGTGTCCGACTCTTTTATTCCACACAAGTCATTAACCTTCGTGGCTATTTCATTGATTTCCTTCTCCACCTTCTTTATGCTAGAAGAGTAAGGTCCCAAACCATAGGTTTTGAGGAGTGTTATGTCATCTTCATCCAAAGGAGGAGGGTTTTTCTCATTGTTAATATCTACATCTTCTGGTTCGGGTGCCATCGTATCTGTCTCTCTCTTCCGATCATTTTCTTTTTGCTCTCTCGCTCTGCTCTACTCTACTCTCCTCTTCCGTCTTTTCTCTTCCTCTTATAGTTTACCTTCATCTAGATCTTCTTTACATTATCAACAAGTTGGATTGCAAATAAACATTACTAAAACCTTACGATGGGCTCTTTATAATTTTTAATGGCGAGGAACTATATTATCATTATTTCCAGTGGTGTGGTTCACTTAAGATTTAAATCTACACAATTTTTTATACCCGGCCCAAAAATGGGTTGGAAAAACATAGGGGCGACAAGTGATATACAACACATTATCAAAATCTTACTTTTGTTATTTAACTTTTCAATTTTTCTTGTCAAAATACAAAATCTTAGTTTTCTTTTTTAAAAAATATATATATTTTTTTACAATTCGTCAATTTTTTCACAATTTTGTTTAATTTCTTAATTTTCTTTTCAAAATATCATTTTTTAATGTCACTTTTGTTATATAATTTTTTTTGTCAAAATACAAAATCTAGTTTTCTTTTTCAAAAAATATTTTTTTTTTTTACAATTTATCAATTTTTTCACAATTTTATTTTATTTTTAAAATTTTCTTTTTCAAAATATCAATTTTTTATCGAAATCTTGTTATATAACTTTTTAATTTTTCTTGTTAAAATACAAAATCTAATTTTCTTTTTTAAAATATATATTTTTTTACAATTCGTCAAATTTTTCACAATTTTGTTTAATTTTTTATATTTTCTTTTTCAAAATATTATTTTTTTATTGAATTTTTTTTTTCAAAATTATTAACATTATTCAAAGTTCTTAATTTTTTTTTTCAAAATTTAGATTATTATAAAATCATAGTTTTTTTTTCAAAATATAAAATTTTCTTAAACATAGTTAATTATTTTTCTAAGCTTCTCAATTATTTTCTTTTGGAAATTGATAATTTTTTTGTTGTGAAGTGTTGACCATTAGAGACGGTCTGCATAATAGTGATAAGACGGCCAAAGACCAAGTGTTGACCATTAGAGACGGTCTGCATAATAGTGATAAGACGGCCAAAGACCGTCTCTAATTAAGACGGTCTTTAACAGTCAAATTAAGACGGCCAATGGCCGTCTCTAATTGAAATGGTCCTTCACAGTCCCAAACTAGCAGTAAAAGACTGCCAAGGACAGTCTCTAATTGAGACGGTCCTTGACAGTCCCAGATTAACAATAAGAGACGGCTTTTGACCGTCTCTAATATGGACGGTCTTTGACCGTCTCAAATAGGCGCATATAAGACGGTCAGAGACCGTCCCTTTTTCAGACGGTCGATGGCCATCTTTTTTCTGCAGTTAACGACGGTTTTTGACTGTCTCAAATGATTTGCGGACGTCCAAAATTTTAAGACAAAATTAAGGACGGTCAAGAGCTGTCTAAAAGTTTAGAGACGGTTTACAGCCGTCTCTAAAGAGTCTTTAAACCAAGCAATTTTAGAGACGGTCCAGAACCGTCTCTAAATCCATCATTTTTTTCCAATTTTCACGTAGTGTGTTTTTATATATTGTTGTCTTTTTATTTTCTTGGCTAAAAATTGCTGTATAGGGCACCTAGTCGCTTACAACTCGTCTCTAGCCCAGCCCAAGACCTAACAGGCTAAAAATGCCTTGGCCCTGACGGCCCTATAAGAAAAAGTGCCCATCTTGACCGTTGATACAGACCTAGATCAAAGTAAGTATCCGGATTCTCCCTCTGCCTAATCTATGAGACTTTTTGCCTTTCTCTACGTAAATAGCCAATACCTTCATACCCAGCATAGCACCATTGCCGTGTGGATCACCATGTTGTATGAACGACATCCATTCCGCCCATCAGGTGAGCCCTTAGATATACAAGCTACAAATTAAAAATCAACCTGATTCGAACTCAGGTGGGCCACACAAAAGAAAACAATAGCAATGAACTACAATCATAAGTTTCTTATTAGTTCGTGTGGCCCACTTGAGTTGAAAATAGGGATGAATTTTATCCTTGAGGCTAATATTGAAGGGCTCACCTGATGGATGGAATGGATGTAATATATAAACATGGTGGGGCCTAGGAATTGGCTATTTCATCTCATGCGTACAAGGCGTTTTATACGATTTTATTCTCAAAAGAAACCTCGTCTCTCGGAAAGAATAGATGACCAGGGATCTATCTATGTCAAATCGTCAAGACAACTTGGTACGCAAGGCGTGGACCACACCCTGGCCTTGCCACGCACCGTGTTGTACGTGAGACATCTGCCCTGTCTATCACGTTATCCCCCAGATGTAACGACGTGAGAAAAGAAAAAAAAAAACACGACCTAATAGTGGGCCACACAATAGTGAACAAATCTTGGAAAACAGAGGATATATATCTGTATTATTTTAATCTGCTAGTGGTCCGTTTCAGAGGTAGGAATTGCTCAACCACTCTAATTTGAATGCTTTAATAGAGATTATTAGTACAGGAAGAATGATTATATTAATTTCAGGCATACTAACTACCATTTGTTTGAGTTGTATGGGGCCCACCTGTGATCCGTATGTCTCGAATCCAAATTTTATATATGTTGTGCCCGCTCATGCACTATAATACATACTTATAAAAATCATGTTGATCCAAAACTCACGTGGTATGCTCCATCGAGGAGCAATGTTCCATCACATGTGAAACATATACACACACACACACACACACACACACACACACACACAAACACAATTTACATTTAAAACACATTTTTAAGTGGCAACCAAACAGGGCCTAAATCTTCACCGTATATTGGCTCTGGCCTGCCAGCTCTGAGCCCCATGAAAGTTGGTCTAGTGGTCTTATGATATATATAGGTCTATCGATCGAGTGTACAGTTAGAAATGGGCCATTCTATGGAAGGTCTGGGTCACCCTGACCATGCCCTGTTATTTATGTTCTTATAAATGAGGTCTTGGACTTACCTGCTTGGTAGTTGGGCTTCTAATTTTGGACCCAGGCCCACACATTAACATAATTGGCACAGGGATGAATGTGATGAGGTGGGTAAGCGTCTTCCTAAAGGATAACTAATCCCAAACTACTCCCAATCCACATAGCTTCCCTGGACTCTTCACATAAACTTCCCAAATCCACCAGCAAAAAGTAAGAAAAATAAAAATAAATTCTATTAAATTCTTAATTTGCTTGATGAATGAAATATAACGAGTTCACAACTCTTTAAATAGGGATACTAAGCCATGAGAGAAATTTCTCTTTAAATAGGGATACTAAGCAATGAGAGAAATTTCATAATCTAACTACAACTAAAATTCCTAGAATTCGCAACTTACTATAAATAGTAATGGTCGTGATGCCTACTAGTATGGAAGGTTTTTGGCAAAAAATAGTCTCCTATTTGACTTCACCATGTTATTCTCCTAATTATTCTAAGCACTTTTCACATTGGGCGGGACTCCTAAAACCCAATGTATGAAGAGTTATACTCAAACTAAAACTAAGTATTTATAGTAAAATCGGAATTAAAACAGGGAAACGACCGATCTTATAGTATTTCGCCAATCGGGCTTGCGTAACCCGGCATAGTGGGGTTGGGTGGCTAAAGTAGCTCGTCCTACCCCCAAAATCATATATTGGTCGTCGAATAACTCATTCTGGATTGCGAGATATGCCCAATTTAAAGTCTAACGGTCCGGATCACTTCTGTTGTCAACTGGGCCTTTTCTAATTCATCTTGGCCAAGAAACTGTCCGTGACCCGCCCTACTTCAATCATACACTGACTTACACTGGGTTTCAATGGAAAATGTTGACATTCTTGGTAATGCTGGGCCCATTTATTTATCAGCATTTGAAACTCATGCCTAGGCCAACCGAATGGTTGCCTCCCACACGAGGAGTACATGGTACACAACAAGTTGCATCAGGTGGGCCACACCTTAGACAACAGGTTGATCCACTCATTAAGTAGGCCACACCTGTATTTTGAATTAGAAAAGTTGCTGTCTATAGTGTGTTCCACCTGAAGCAGCTTGTTGTGTCCCACTAGCCTTACCTGGCAGCAATTACGTTGCTAATGACACCCGTAATAATCGGTACAGTACACCACACAGAGCTGATATAGGGTGACCATTTAAGCCCTGTTTGGCCGCTGCTTCAAAATGAGTACTCGTTTTATTTTAATTAAAAAGTAATTTTGTATTAGGAATCTTACCATGGCCGAGAACTTCTGATGAAGGAAACGCAGTGATAGTCCTTATAGAGGATAGGAAGCCATCTCATATAATCCTTTGAAATGCCAACTACTGCCGCAGCATGTACCACTGTCTGCCCCCAGACACAATAGCACCCGCAGGGCGTGCACTTCATAACTCTGAACCTATACAGCCCTAACTTAGTTGGAGAATCTCGTTGTTATATGTCTGCAATCTGGCTAAAACATGAGTATGTTATGTCACTACGGACCATTTAATCCCATCGAGTGTTTGTCAATCCCATCGACACACCACCTGATAATATAGAGAAATTTGCATTTTTTTTTCCTATTCTTGCTGGATAATTTTTTGGGAATTCTTCGATCCCATTGGAGGCGGCTTCAATCTCATTGACACGCCTCCATGATTGTCGATCCCATTGATAGGATTGCGTGATTTTGCAGAAGTATTTTGTTTCCTAATTCAGTTGTAACACTATATAAGTGGGTGTAATCGGAATTAGGGTATGAGAAGACGTTCCTAAGGTGCTCTAGAGCAAAGGTAAGGTTTTGCAATGGAATTTTGAGATTTCTCGGATCAGCAAGTCCATCCATCTCTTGTAAATTCAATATCATATTGGATTCATTGTCACTTTTGTTGGAAATCCGTGAAAGCAAACACCGAATATGGATCACACAAGATTAAGAAAACATAAACAAAATGATGTAGGACGAAGATCAAGCATATTCTTAATGCATATGGACCGGAAGAAGCCCGACTAGAAATTGATTTTTATTTTTTCTTAATAAGCATACTTCAACCTGTAGACCTTTGTGGTCAATAGGTTGAAATTCTGGGTCCTTGCTCTTGCTTCGGTGGTAGACTCTCAGGAGTTTCAACACCTGGTCAAGGGTTCGAGTACCCATAGGTAGTGACCTCCCACTACGGTGTGAGTGTGTGGGGGTGTGTGCGTGTGTTTTTTAAAAATAAAGTTGAAATTCTGCCAAAATTTTTAAATTGCTTGTTAGCTGATTTATGCTAGTTTAGACCAGTCGAAATACTATTCGAAAGGTCAAAGTACTGTTCAAAAGGTTGAAATATCGTTTGACAGATCGACAGAATGGGTTGATAGGTCGAAAATCACATAATTTTCAGTTTAAATCTCCAGACATGTTGTGGTTGTTAAATTTGCAAGTGGGAAACACATTATTTAAAGGAAAATGCTTTTTTCCTATTATTTACTAGTCAAGATTGGACTCTTTCAATCTGTGGGATTTATAAAAAGCATGGGGAAGGAAATTATTTATTTTGGGAGAAATTTTCCCCAAATCGCGCAGCATTACTAGTTATAGCACTCATAGTTGCATTGGAATACACTTTGACAGCTGAAACATTTGATCTTACTGTACATTAGATCCGACACAGATTTATGTGCTGTCATGCAAATATATTAATAATCTGACAATTGTACTATCTGATCATTGGCCTTTAATTTGGATGGTCCAAATCATTTACACAAAAATAGATCCAACTAACAATTTGGTCAATCTACTTATTGGGGCCCATCATAGATTGCTTATGATTATAAAGGGTCACCTTTTTTCAGAAAATCCATCCTATCCGTGGTTCACAAAAGGATGGCCAAAAAAATAAATACATACAAACACAAGTCAAGGGTGGATCGGATCATCCAATAGTTGTGATTTTGCATGGTAGCTCATAAAATATGTTATTTACTTGGTAGATGGTTTAGATCAATTAATTAAACTGTTCAAGTAAATGATGTAACTCTAGGAGCTCTATACATAACTTATAGTGCCGTCTGCCAGGTGTAACTAGGAGCTCTATAACTTATAGTGCCCTTGGCAGAACGAGCATGTGATGAAAGTGCCAAAGCCATTTATCATGGGTCTCCATATGGGCCCACTCGTTGAGATGGAGAGATAATCAAAACTGTCCTTCATTTGGGCACTATTTAGAGATGAACATGGACTGTTGAAAAGATTTTTATTTTTATTATACCGGTCACTTCCATCTCCAGTCATGATCAGTGATGCTAGGAATGCAACCCATTCCGGACATACCAACATAGAATACAGCGAATGCCGCCATTGACTGGTGCCCAAATGCTGAGTTGTCTAGCTATACGCGAACTGTCCCAGGTTGTGGAATCTATGCTTTATGGGCTCCCAGAAGAGACTTACCCTAAACAATGTTTTCAATAGTTACTTTCTACAGATGAATTTAACTCTACTTAGGAAAATTTTTCCATGGTTTGCATTCAACTCTAAAATTCCAAGGCCATTATAATTCTTAGCATGTGATTATGTGATGATCACTTATTTATGGTAGTAATGAAAATATAGATAGTTAAAATCATAAGACCATCTAAGCACATGTGCCCGACCATGACAAAGATAAAACAAACTCAAAATGAGTACCTCCCTTGTAACACCCATGAAAAATTCAAATTTAATAAAATAATAATAATAATAGATTTTTATTTTATTTTTTAAATCTTATCTTATCTCTATCTTATCTCTATCTTATCCTATCATATATCTATTTTATCCTTTTCTTATCCTTATCTTACCTCTATCCCTAATCCTTCTCTTTATATTTACCAATAACTTTCTTGTATCTCTCAAGTCTCAATCCATCAATTAAAATTTTCTTTTATGAGTGTGTTATAAGGGGAGTTCCACTCCAACTTAGATATTAACAAAAGTCACACCTATGACAACTAAGAAAAGGAGAAAGAAAGAGGATTTAGGAGAGCTTAGATATGGTAAGCTTATAATCAATTCTTTTATAATTTTTGATGCATTTAATGTAAGTTGACTCGATTTATGCAATGAATGATGTGGATCGGCCACACGTTCATTGCATTGATCTATAGGTATATTGATGTAAAGATAATAGAAATCTAAAAACTAATGTCATGTTTTTTGTTGCAGATATTGATTGGTGTGCATCTAATCTAATTAGATTAGATCCGTACGGATCATATGATCCCTAAGCCTGAAATATACAAGGGCCTTAACTTTCAAATCAATTTGACCATCGAATGAGCTACACTGATCAGATTTGAAATGTTTAATAATGAAAGATAAGGTTTTTGTATAAGCGTTGGTATTACTTGGTGTAGAAGTTTGAGATAGGCTATCGATGTGTGATTAGATTCACACCATTCGTCCAATGTGTAGAGGTAAAATATGTCAATACCTCAAGAATATGGATGATCCAAATATCCGATGAGCCACTCCGATCAATTATTTGTCATTCAATTTCAAAATCTTAAAAAGAAAATTTTATTTTAATAATTGAATTTAATGAACATATTATTTGATCATTTAGGGTTTGACCACCTATGATGTATATCAAAGGTGGGTCCCACCGTGTAACATAACTAGATGAATAATAATATCGTTGATATAATTGATAGGATAACTGAATTCAAACCATCTATAATAAGTCTAACACATAATTTATGTAAAAGTAAAATAAGTCTCTATTTATGTGTTTTACTTTTCTTTCTTGTTTTACATGCGTAAGGTGCTCCAAGGTGCACCATGCAATATACACTTGTTGATATATGTGCACATATGTTGTGCCCATGGTAAATCTGCACCATCTATAATGAAAGACTAAACCATAATAATAAAAATAAAAATAAAAATAAAAATAAAATACTAACCTAGCATGCCCTTCTTCATCTTTATCTATCTTTCTCCCCTATCTTTTCTCTCTCTTTCTCTATTTTTATTTTTATTTTTCTCATTCTTTCTACTTAGAGAGAACATCCCGCCCTTATAAAGACATAATGGTTCATCGGATAAGATAAGAGTGAGGATTGTTGCAACCAATTTGATTTTTTTAAAAAAAAAATTTTAATTTTAAATTTTAGCCTACGTAAAATTTTGGGTTGTTGTGACGCGTTTGTTCTACCAGGTGATGTAATCAGTTGGATGTCGAAGTTGCAATTCATAATGACACTTTCTACAACTGAAGTTGAGTATATGGCGATAATGGAGACGTTTAAAGTGGGTTTTGAGTTGAGAGTAATGATAAATCATCTTGAACTATAGCAGGTAGTTGTGTCAGTTAATTGTGATAGCAAAAACATGATTAATTCGGTGAAGAACTCTGTTTATTACTCACGTACTAAAATATTGATATTCGTCATCATTTTATCTGATACGTGCTTGAGGAAAAAAGCGTGACTCTAGAGAAGATCCACATAAGCGTGAATTCGATTGACATGCTTTTGAAGGTAGTTCTTATAGAGAACTTCAAGTTCTGTGCAAATTCTCTAAGCTTGGACAAGGCTTAATAAACAAATATTGTGTATGAAAAGTGATGGTGAAGTTATGATTGAAAGCGATTAGAGATGGTGATGGTAATGAAGCAATGGAGCATGAAGATTGAAGAAATTGTGTAGATTGTTGTTAGATGTCTTAAATCTATATGTAACAGGGTTTGTCGATGGCGATAGACCACTTGATCCCATGAGCAGCTGTCAATCCCATCGATAGCTCACTTGATCTCATCGAGAAAATTCTGAAAAAATATCATTTGCTCGCCGGCTAATTTTGGAGATGCTACTTGAAGCCATTAAATGTGCATGGCTTCGATGTCATTGACCGATATTCGATGGATGTCGATGCCATCGAACATCCCATCATTAGTGTGTGTGGAATTGCATAAATGCGTGATTTGTTTCATATTCCAGTTGTGATAGTATATATATTGGGAGTAATCGGAATTAGGGCATAGCAATGGTTTTTTAAGATGTTCTTAATGGTTCAAGAGCAAAGCTAGAGTTTTGAGATTGTTGGGATCTGTAAGTTCATCCATTTCTTGTAATTTCATTTCATAATAGATTACTTGTCACTTTAGGCGATGATTTTTTGTCCGTGAAGGTTTTTCGATATAAAACTCCTATGTTCTTTGTGTGTATTATTTGCATTTGATTTCGTCTTGTTCAATTGGATTCGGGTTTGCTTCAACGTGATCCCTAATAGATGCCTCATTCCAACTTTTCCTTATTTTATGGTCCACCTTAGTTTTTGTTTCTGATTTTTGGGCTCATACATATGATTAGGTGTCTCAACTAAGAGGATTTCACAAACAAGTTCTGATTAACCCCCAGATCTCCAGTGTTGAACGTTCTTCCCAACAGATAGACACATGGGGAGAGAGATGGATCGTTCAGTCTTCATTAGCACTCGAGTTGATGTCTCTTTAGTTTTTTGGATGAGTCCTTAAGTCAAAGGGGTATCCAATCTAGTGGGAGTTTTAGGACGATCACAACAAATCAAATGCAAAGTTCCCTGTTAGCCACCGAGTTCGCACAAAGGAAGCCCATGGCTAGTTTATCCAAACTACTGGTCTGATGATGGACCATGCCCACCACCTCTCAGAGTGGAAGATCCTCGCCATTGAATCATGGCTCTTTACTCCATTTCATGTGGCCTCTTGGTGCATTTCCTCTTAACCAAGATTTTGAAAACCCTCTCAAGTTAACTAATTGAGGAGATTTTTTGGGCATGGTCCATCCATGATGGGGCCTGTCAAATCAATGGCTCTTGGATATACCAATTACGCATTGGACGACAAACTTTGACAAATTTTTATTATACAACATAAGAAAAATACATAGACCAAAATTTAAATGACTAAATCAGCACGACTTTATTCAAATTCAGTAAAAATGAAATTTCCACAAACTCGAAATGTAGAACTTAAAAACGCATTCTAAATCAGTGGGATTGTTTGAGGGCCATGGCCACAGAAGGGTTAGCCATACTGAACCCTCCATCTACAAGAAGGTTGATCCCACTGACATAACCTGCGTCGTTGCTGGCTAGAAAGAGCGCGACCGGTGGGACATCAGCTGCCCTTAGGACTGCACCCTTGAGATTGCCTGCATTGCTTAGGAGCCCTTCTAATTGCTCTGTACTCCCATCAGGCAGCAGCCCTTTCACCATATTAGTAGCCACGGCGTAGGGCGAAATGCAATTCACACGTATTCCAAACTGCCCAAGCTCGGCAGACATGTTCTGGGCCATCCCTGTGAGCCCACTCTTCGATGCTACATATGAATGGTTTGTAGTGCAAGCAATCGATGCAGCAGCACTCCCTGTAAACAAAATGCACCCTTTGCAAGCCGGGACCAGGACCCATGCAGCATGCTTCGTCCCCAGGAACCCTCCCACGAGGTTTACACTAAGGACCCTCTATAGTTTTGATTTTTCAATGGTTAGGATACTCTTTAGTTGTATTGTCCGCGACCCCTGCATTGTTATACATAATATCGAGCTTTCCATATTTTTTCAATGGTCAGATCGACAAGGTCCTGCACATCATCTTCATTGGTCACATCGCAGTGGACGTACATTGCATTATCGTCCAGGTCTTGACATATGGCTCGGCCTAGATCATCTTGTACGTCGGCAATAACGACTTTGGCTCCATGGGCTCAAAAGAGGCGTGCCGTGCTCTCGCCGATGCCACTTTCTGCACCGGTGATGATTGCCACCTTCCCTTCCAGTCTTCACATAATTTATGTTGTTGATCAAACAAATGGATATGATAGGTTCTTAGCACCTCATCATAATTAGAGATGTAGTCTTCAAATACAGGACTCTAATATGGACCTTTGATCTAACTTACTCAGGTCAGTCTTGAATACGAACTACATTTTAAAAAAAATAATAAATAAATAAAATAAAAATCGTTGGAACAGAGTTCATAAATCTATAGGACTCAACTAGAAAGGTCTCTTTGTGGTGCTTCGTTCAAGTTGTGCATGTTGTTTAGCGGGTGGCAGTCAAATAGAAGTGATTTTTATATTTTCTTCTCCCTTGGATGTCCCTGTGGAGGGGCTGCTGGATATGCTTCTGTTAATCTGTGACTGGTCTGGCTGGTAAAGGGCCAACATAGGTTGGAAGATTGATCATTTGGAGGGGCTGTTATGCTGGCTTTATGGCCTTGGGGTTGCTTGATGTGTTTTATGGGTTTATTGGCCCTCACGATGAGGATGGGTTGTTCATCTCTCAGGTTGCTCTTCCAATCCCGGCTTGTGGGAGAGCAGGGATTTGCTATTCCTTTAGTAGGAAAGGCCGGCTGGCTTGGTATGCCTTTTCTCTTCTTCATTTTTGCATTTTCGTTCCTTTTTTGCTTTTTAGGATATATGATGGATGAGGCCCGGTTTTGTACTGTCCATCTGAACTCGACAGGAGAAACTAACGGATCGACCCTATTGTCGGACGGTCCAGATCCACCTCCGCACCAACTGCTCATCGAACATTGGGAGACGAACGTCACTTCCTGATCAGACACAATGGACCAAATTCAGACGAGCTTGCCTGCTTACCTTTCAGAAGGCCGAGAATCAAGAGCAGAAAGAAGGGCAAAAAAGACATAAAGCTCCATAGAGTTGCCAGAAACCCAACAGGAGCCTCCATTAGATGCTACGGGCAGAAAGGGAAATTAAAGACCCAAATTTAAAATGTAAATAGCGCGAAATAAAAGGGGTAATACTGGAAACACAGCAGAAGTGCTATGAAGAGAGGGCAAAAGAAATTAATTTGAAAAAAGAAGAAATCAGAGAAGAAGATAGAAGAAAAGGCGGTTACACGGCATGAGATGGCGGTTGTATCTGCCACATGTCGATCAGATAGTGAGCTTTTCGTGAATCACATGCTTGCCAAAAATAAGGCAGATCCAAGTAGACCACACCGCAGGAAACGGTGGTGATTAATCACTATAAACTTCTTTTCGAGCCTCAATCTAATACTTGTATTTTCTCTTCATCCGGATTATGTGTAACCTTCTCAACAAGTTAGATGGCAAATAAACATTACAACAGATCCTAAGGAACTTTTAACGGTGGACGTTTGATCACCGTTGTTTCTTGTGGTGTGACCCAGTTGAGATTTGGAACTGTTTAGTTTTTGAAAATGTGCCCTAAAATGAGCTCAAAGACCGGATGGACGGCGTGGATATACAAAAAAGATACATCCAAGTGCGCCCCACAGTCAGGGATCCACCGAATCCCTACCCGTTCGGTAATCGGGTGTTGAGGGACGGAGATGCGTGTAACGCCTGTCACACGAAGCCCATGTAACGCAAAGCTCTGTGGTGCAGAGATGTCTACGTGAAACCTACTCCGTCCATCGTTCTTTCCGTGTCACTTTAAGATCAAAATCTTAAGTAGGCCACATCACTGAAACGTCGACCATTGAAACTTATGTGGGCCAAATAAGGTTTCAATGGTGAGAGATTGATCCTGACTGTTTTCTCGCAATGTGTGTCAGTTTGAGTTTGATCTGCCTCATTTTCATCTTTACACCGTACAGGTATTTTTAGAAAAGGATGGACGGATAGGATGTTACTTAGATATCTTGGTGGCTACCGGGTAGCTTTGGGTTGGATGCAGATTTCCTGCCGAAGCCTTTCACAGGTTGTTCCATAGCTGAGATGGTGGTAATGTTTCCGAGAAATCCAATCCATTCATCCGGTCTTTATTTTAAGATATATGACAAAAATAAAGGGATCTAAAATTCAAGTAAGCCACAGGAGAAGAGAAAATAACGAGGATTCGACGACCACCATTGAACCATTCACATAGCCATGAAAGTTTTGTAGCTGGCTAAGTTTTTCGTGTTCACTTCATCCTAAGTGAGAATGAACACACATCAGAATGAGCTTCATCCTTGATGCGTGTAGTGTATATCCATGCCGGTCATCCGTTTTTTCAACTCATTTTAGGCAATGATCCTAAAAATCAAAATAAAGCAGATCCAAATCTTAAGTGGACCACACCACATGAAACAGTGGTGTTTGAGGAAGCCAATTGTGTACTAGAGTAACTCAGAATGCTTAGCATATTGAGTAAAATTTGTGAGTTCCATCGGGATTTACATATTTTATCCACTATGTCTATCCATTTTAACAGATAATTTGAGAACTTGAGCCCAAAAATGAAATATATCTAAATCTCAACTGGACCTCACCACAGAAATAGTGAGAATTGATATTCTACAGTTGAAAATTTCTTGGGAGCCACATAAGTTGTAGATCAAGTTGTTATTTATGTTTTCTCTTCATCCATGTCTATGTGATCTTATGAACATAATAGATGACAAATAAACATCAATAAGGGCCCGAGTAAGGTTTCAACGGTGGAAGACATTATTTGTTTTCTGTGGTGTGGTCTACTTGAGCTTTGGTAATACTTCAATTTTGAGCTCAACTACTAAAATGAGCTATAAAAATGGATGGACGGCGTGGATAACCCACATACATTCACGGTAGGCCCAAACGAGTTTACTAAGTACGAAAAAAGATGCAATCCCATTTGGTTGTTTTTTATCATTAAAATCTTTTTTTTTTTTTTATGAGCACAAAAGTTTTGGATCAAGCTCATCATATTTATTTTTACATTCGTCCATGTCTTGGTGACCCTTTTTTTTTTTTTTTTTTTTTTTCACTCAACCCCTAACTCTCCTCTGTGCAATCACACCACAATGGGTGCTCCAACCCATGACCTCATATTGAAGCTCTTGTGAGTCTACTATTAAGCCATAAGGTGGCATGCATTCAGGTCTTCATGACCTTATTAACAGGCTGGATGATAAATAAACATTACAGTTGTTATTAAGGTGTGCCTTAATAAGTTTTTAACGGTGGAACATTTAATCACCACTATTTCTTACCATGGGATCCACCTGAGACTTGGATATGAATAATTTTCAACCTTATGCCCTATAAATGCACTGGTAAAAAAAGGTGAACAGTGTGAATATTCGATACATATATATTATGGTGAGCTCCACTATCAGAGCCGAACCCTGTTAGGTGGGCTGCACCTAATCCACTCTGGTTGTGACAATGTGCTTGTCCAAGCGACCCATTTAAATTACTATGAACTCTTTATTACTAGAGATAATTTAGAAAGGTATATCCATCATTGCTTTGAGGAGTGTTCAAACTGAGAAATACATTGATGTGACAATGGTTATCCAAGTGACGTATTTAAATTACCATGAACTCCACTTGAGATAATTTAGGAAGGTGTCCGTCATTACTTCGAGGAGTCTTTAATTTGAGAAATACATTGATGTGACAATGCTTGTCCAAGCAAAGCATTTAAATTACTATGAACTCCCTGTTACTATAGATAATTTAGGAAGGTGTCTGTGATTGCTTTGAGGATTCTTCAAACTGAGAAATACATTGATGCTCTGCAGATTTTAATAGATGATACACAAGCAGTTAGAAATTACTCAAATAAACAGTTTAAATTATAGGAAAAATCTTAGATGTATCATGAATAAGTGTTCACAAATAAGATGTTAGCATTGTTCAACCAACTTGACTTTTGACAGGATTGTTCAACAACCTGATTTTTATATAAATTATGAAATTGAAATCTACAATTTAATAAGGAGTTTCTTCCTACTGTACACCCCACGTTTAAGCCAGCAACCTTATCATGCCCGTCCAAACTTACTATACCCAAACTACGCCCCTGTACGAGTGACATTTCACTGGACCAAAATACCCCATCATTCCTTTCGGAAGCGGATTGGCTAGTGTGCAAAGACGAGCAAGATGCTCCCTCCAACTCAAGTTGTACGAACGTTCAAAAGAGATCAAAGTTACATGGGCACCACATTTTAGTATTTATTATATCCACAACATTCATCCACATTTTGAGATCATTTTAGAGCATTATCCAAAAAAAAATCATATCCAAAGATCAACTGGACCACACCACAAATAGCAGCAGGGATATCAATTTTCATCGTTAAAATTTTCGTAGAGCCCACTATAACATTTATTTTCCATCCGATCTATTCATAAGGTCACAAGGACCTGGATGAAGAAAAAACAAATTTCATATTGATCCAAAAATTTCATAGCCCCTAAAAGGGTTTCAATGGTAGACAT
>JAJHSJ010000015.1:3837993-4033827 GCA_021015155.1 Magnolia officinalis | reverse complement strand
GTTAGATTACACTAATTGGCCAACACTCTCCCTCAAACTCCTTCTAACACCCATGAGCAGTGAGAACTTGTTGCAATCTCGACATGCTCACCCACTCGATCTATGCAATGGGTAACCAATTTATATTTCATAAGCTGATTAAACCTCGACCCATTTATCACCTATTGGTGGGAAGCTGTTGTAATCCTAACATGCTCATCCACCCAACTTAGATAATGGAGATTCAGGTAGGCTTTTTAGGCTCTCAACTCAAGGGTCTCAATAACCCCACCTATTTATACTTTAGGAAATTTCAACCCAGGGGACTTAATCACCCTACCTATTTTTTGGTATTTTGAGCACAATCTAAAAATTTTCATGATATATGATTTTTTTAAAATTAAAAAATAATAATTAACAATATCGCACAATCAATCATACATGAACAACTAAATTCCCTAACAAGTGATGTTTATAAATCCATTCAACCATGATTTACAAATGATCCCAAAAATCACGAATCCTTTTCCATCATATATATATATGTGTGTGTGTAAACATATTCTGCAATGACTCAATCTGAAAATCTGGAATATTACACGTTAAACCCTAAATTTTTTAAAACATAACAGATCAATGTTGGAACTGTAAAACCTAAACAGAGAATCCTAAAATTTCGTAGAACTACATAATAGTTTTGGAATTGCAAAACTATGTAGATCAATGCTGGAAATCTATAATTCTTACATGATAGTGTTGGAATTCCGGGAATTTCACCAGAAACCTTTGAATCTCAGAAAATTGAATATCAATGCTCGAATTTCAAAAGTTTAGTAGCAAATCTTAGATTTTCAGGAAATTTAACAACAATGCAGGAATTCCAGAAAATTGTGCAGTAAATCCTGAAATTCCAACAATAAATTTTGATTTTCAAGATGTAAAAGAAAAGAAGAAGGAAAAAAGGATGGAAATAGCACCCTAGAAATCATGCATGTGTACAATAAAAGAAAACAAATAAATTGGAAAAAGAAAAGAAAACAATAAAACACATGTGAGAGATTACTCACACAGTATAAAAAATCTTAGATTTCCTTCTCTCTCTCCTTCATGTAGATGAGGGTGCACCGCCTCTAACCCTTTGCTATTTTTTTTTTTCAAAGAGAGATTTTATTGAATGGCCGATGGAAGTTACATTACTGCTTTTTTTTTTTCCTTTCTTTCTAAAGAGAGATTTTATTGAATGGCGGATGGAAGTTACATTCGGGTGAGCTCTCACAAAAAGAAAGAGGGTGCCCACCTATCATATGTACCACATACAACTAGACACCCCAAGACCACCCTAAAGAACTATTTGGATTGATATCGTCCGTTTTTGTCTTGTGTTACAGAAGCAATGGCAGATAGTGTTGTTGGATTCTTGTTAGAAAAGCTAAGTGCCCTTCTAATTCATGAAGCATCTCTACTAAGAGGAGTACGCACTGAAGTAGAAGAAATCAAGTTGGAACTTAATAGCATGCAAGCCTTCTTGAGGGATGCTGATAGAAGAAAAGATAGCAGTGAAGAAATGAAAACGTGGGTTGGACAAGTTAGAGACGCTGCACATGATGTAGAGGATATCGTTGATGAGTTCGTATATTGCATGGACAGGCGACGGCGAAGTGGATTCAGGGGTTTTCTCCTCAACATCATCCTTCTCCCGAAGAATATTTCCTACAGGCATCGGTTGGCCACTCAACTGCGAGGTCTGAAGAGCAATTTTGCAGCCATTTCAATGAGAAAAGACCGGTATCATCTTAGTATGACAGCAGAAGGACTGAACTTATACAATGCTAGTGGAAGATGGCAACATCATGGAGAAACTTCTCTTTTTTCCGTAGACGATGATGAAATCGTGGGGCTCAAGGAAAGAATAGATCGATTAGTCGGATGGTTGACAGAGGAAGAACCAAAACGTACTATTATTTCTGTGGCGGGGATGGGTGGTCTGGGCAAGACTACTCTCGTGGCAAAAGTGTACAAGAATCGCATTGTAAGGAAGCACTTTGACTATTCTGTCTGGGTTTCTGTCTCCCAAGCCTACAGAGTAGAAGAACTCCTAATAGGTGTGATAAAAGATCTGTTCCAAGCAAGCAATGTTGAGGTTCCAATTGATGTGGGCAGCATGAATCCAAGACAACTAGTGCAACTGGTGAACGATTTTTTGGAACGAAGAGGTATATCGTAGTCTTAGATGATGTATGGAGCATAGATGCATGGGCCGATCTAAGCATTGCTTTTCCACGAAATAGATGTGGAAGTAGGATAATGCTCACTACTCGACATGAGAATGTAGGGTTTGCATTAGGAGATGGAAGCCATCCGTTCCTGCTTGAGCCTCTTCAGGAAAAAGACGCTTGGGAACTCTTCGGTCGGAAAGCGTTTTGGAAAGAACCCTGTCCTCCTGAGCTGCAGCAATTGGCTAAAAAAATTGTAGTGAAGTGCGGAGGACTGCCACTTGCAATTGTTGCTTTAGGCAGTCTCTTGTCATTGAAAGACAAGACCATATTGGAATGGAACCGAATATATGAAAATCTAAGCTGGCAGTTCAGAAATGATCAAATCCTTGAACGAATGAAGCGAACCTTGTTGCTTAGCTTCTACGATCTACCGTACCGCCTTAAGCATTGTTTCCTTTACTGTTGTATGTTTCCGGAGGATTATTTAATTCACCGCAAGCGGCTGATTAGGTTGTGGGTGGCCGAGGGTTTCGTGGAAGAGAGAGGTAAAATTACAATGGAGGCAGCAGCAGAAGACTTCCTGAAGGAACTCATCTATCGAAACATGCTTCAGGTTGTTGAGACGAATTTGTTTGGAAGGGTGAAAACTTGTCGAATGCATGATATTGTACGTGAAGTGGCCCTTTCCTTATGCGACGAAGAAAAGTTCTGCATGACATACGATGAGGAACAAGCAAGGCAAGAAGGCAAAGTCCGCCGCATGTCAATCTACAACTCTCGAGAAACTATTCAAGGTATGCCACGGCTTCGTTCTCTTCTGGTGTTTGATGGAAGCAGGTCTTTCTCATCTTCTCTAAATACCATTGCATCAAGCTTTATATTATTGAGGGTCCTAAATCTAGAGGGAGTTCCTATTGAAAGCATACCGGATGAAATGACGAACCTATTCAATTTAAGGTATCTCAACTTAAGGAATACTAATGTTAGGGAGCTTCCAAAATCTTTAGGGAGGCTACAGAACCTTCAAACACTGGATGTAAGAGATACAAGAATTAAGAGGCTACCTAGTGGGATTGTGAAGCTACAGAAACTACGCCACCTATTTTATTATGGAATTTATTACAAGCATGCAAGGAGTTTCCATTGCTTCAGTGGCATTCAAGTTCCTATAGGAATATGTAATATAACAAGTTTACAAAGTCTAGTAGATATTGAAGTGAAAGAAGGGGAGATTGTTAGAAAACTTGGGAACTTAACCCAACTAAGAAGGCTTGGCATTTCTGAGGTCAGAGAAATCGACGGAGCTGAGTTGTGCGCCTCAATTGGAAAGATGAAACACCTTCTCAAGTTGTTTGTGACGGCAACTGGAGAGGAAGAAACACTTCAATTGGAAGCTCTCTCTCCTAATCCTCCACCGCTTCTTCAGAAGCTTTGCTTAAATGGGCATTTGAAGAAGGTGCCTCAATGGATTAGCTCTCTTATGAATCTCACCTATTTGGAGTTGAAATGGTCTAAGCTGAGAGAAGAAGATCTTCTTTCATCACTCCATGCATTGCCCAATCTGGTGTTCCTTTCACTTGACAAGGCCTATGAAGGGCAGCAGTTGTGCTTTCGCAATGGACGGTTCCCTAAGCTCAGGATACTATATTTAGTGGGTTTGCCACAGCTAAATCAGGTAGTAATAGAGAAGGGAGCATTGCCAAGCATCCAAGAAGTAAATTTGTTCAGCTGTGTAGAGTTAAAGACGCTTCCACAAGGGATTGAATACCTCACCGGACTCCAAGAGCTCCACTTACAGGACATGCCAATGGAATTGAGGTTGCAGATAAAAGATGGAAGTGAGGAGGACCGCAGAAAGGTGGGGCACATCCCCTTCATCAAGCTATGGACGTAGAGGGTTGGGTTGTGGAACGACTCAACTAATCATCCATCGATCCACAGCCAAGCATCAGGTAATCCTTGGTTCCTTGAATGTGCAAATTTGCAAATTTATTTCTTAAATCGATGCATTGTGGAGATTTAGTACATGATCCATCCTTAAAAGGGCCCAATTGACGTTAAGTAGAGCTTAATCTACAAAGTGTCGTGTGGCCCACCATTATGTTTTCATGACATCAAATCCGTACATCAAATCCATCTGCTCACCACATAGATGGACCGTCGTCATGGTTGTGTTAGTCGTGTACAACGTTGGGCCCAGCTGATGTATGGATCATATCTACCACCTACCGCCCAAAGTTGCCACGTCTATTTGCAATTATTGGTGTGGTCTTATCTGTGTAAAATGCCTTTATTTTTTTAGGCTAGTGTCCTCCAATCTAGGAGATTTTTTAGGTATGGCCTATCCATTGTGTGGCCCAGGTGATTAATGTTCTGGATCACTGAATTAGGGGTGCAGGTGCCTGGAAATGGGGACACAGTGCATGACCCGCCCATGAATTAAATATTCCGGCCCAGGTCTGGACGCGAATTGCGTGCTGACAGCCTCAACTGCTAGGTAATATAGGACGCGGATTAGGTACTGACAAGGTCAGTAGCCAAATGTCTACTGAAGTGACGTCACGAAGCTCTGTGGACCTCACTATGATGCATGTGTTGTATCCATAGCATCTATCCATTTGGAGAGATCATTTTATGGCATGAGAAAAAGAATGAGATAGATCTAAACTTCAGGTAGACCCCGCCATAGAAAACAGTGGGGACAATGACATCCACGGCTCAAAACTTCTCAGGAGCAACAGTAGTTTCCAATCAAACTGCTATTTTTGTTTTCACTTCACCTATTTCTATGTTAACTTATGAATAGGTTGAAAAAAAAAAAAAAAAATTTATAAATAGGTTGGATCTCAAAAATACATCCTGGTGGGCCTTATAAATGTTTCAATTATGTAGTGGGTCCACTTGAACTTTAGATGTATCTCGTTCTGTTTCTAATGCCATAAAATGATTTCTACAGATGATTGGACGCTATGGATACATCACATGCATCATGGTCCACATACCTTGGTGACGTCACTTCAATAATGATGTGGCTACTAACCTTGTCAGTATCTAATCTGATCCGCGTGTCCGGTCATAGATGGCCCCATCATGATGTATGTATCCTATCCATGCCTTCCATCCATTTTCCATATTTCAGGGCATGATCCAAAAATTAGGCAGATCCAAATCTAATATGAACCACACTCTGGGAAATAGTGGTGATTGAACACTCACAGTCAAAAACTTCTCAGGGCCACAAAAGTATTGGATTAAGCTGATATTTGTTTTCTCTTCATGCAAGTGTACGGGACCTAATTAACAGGTTTGGTGACAATTAAAGGTTCCAGTAAGCCTTTGGAAGTTTTTAATAGTAGGAATTCAATTGCAACTGTTTTCTTGTTGTGTGGTCCACTTGAGATTTAGAT
Source organism: Magnolia officinalis (assembly GCA_021015155.1). Lineage (NCBI taxonomy): Eukaryota > Viridiplantae > Streptophyta > Magnoliopsida > Magnoliales > Magnoliaceae > Magnolia > Magnolia officinalis. The sequence continues at coordinate 4,028,225 of JAJHSJ010000015.1, read as the reverse complement.
ATACCTATTTTGGGGCTTGTGCTCTATAACAATCTAAAAATATAGATGTACGGCTTAGATAAAACACACGTACATCATACAGAGCGAACAGAGCACCGTCACCTCGCTACCGACGCTGTCGGTACGCAATCCGCGTCCCTCAGGTCCAGACCATCTATGAATTTAAGTATCTACTTTTTCGTATTCTACATATCTAGTTGAATCCCTTGTGACGCAGCAGTGTGCGTGTAGACCATTATCAAGCAGGCCCCACCATTCGGTTGATGTTCTGTTTCTTTTGGTAGATGTAACTCCCCTTTGTTTTTCATTGCTTAATCCGCTGCCAGTCTGATGGTCTCAATGCTAACGTGATGTAGGTGAAGCGAAATGTGGACAAGAAAGCAGTCATTTAAGATAGCAAGAACAGGATACCATCAACGCCATTCAAAGCTAGGTAATGCGCAATTGCCATGGTATAGGATTTCGATGGTTCCGGTGGTGTTATTGTAACGGGTTCAATGGGAGTGTTTAGTCGAGTTATTTGATGTTAGGGAGAGCTATTTTTTACATAAATGTAAGACGATATTGTTTGAACCGAGCTACATTCCATGAGATTAAACTTATCCGTTGTTTGGGATTTAGAGACGGTCATACATTCTGTTTCTCTCAATTTTTTTTCCTAAAAGGATATTGCGAGTGATCTTTTTTTTATTTGTTTTTTGGAAAGAGCTTTGTATATATGAACAGAGGGTGTACAGAGTAATATTTCAGGAGAGCACCACAAGCCGGGCCTCTCCTGTCATATAACTAGCTAAGCAAGAAGCAACAAAGGGAGCAAGAAGTCTCCCTAAAGAGCTCCTGACGACCTCTCCTGATAACCATAACCACAGCCCCTAATCCTTCATCGGACCTGAATGCTGACCACAGGCAACTCCTCCCTGCCACCAGCAGAATTAACATTCATCAGCAAAGAGCACAACCCCAAACCAACGCGCCAAAAGCTAAAGCTTGCTCTGCCTTGCAGCAAAATCAGCTACCGCCCGGCTGACATCAGTTACCATTCTAGCAGCACTCACTCAGCAAGCAACAAACCTCCCATCCCGGCTTAAGCCAACACAAGCAGACAAATCACCTGCTATAATGCACCTCTGCTGCAGTGCCAAAAAATAGCTACCAGCCAATGGATCTGCTTCCAAAATTGGACAACGCTACCAATCACTCAGAGGTTCCAGCAACCACTGCGACCGAGATTCGTCAGCACGAACCCGAACCTTTGGGCTGCACCTTTCAATACGCTGAGGAGAACTGAAGCAACCAACATGCCTAGAGACGGAAGACAGCGGCTGAAAAATCTGCCCAATCAGCGGGATCGGATCGCACCCTGCCCCATCCTGTCTAAGAAGAGCGAGCCCTGCAAGGGGATGGGAAGCTCTGAGAGAGACTGAAGCAGAAGCCTTTGCTGGGTATCTGCTCCAAATTTGGCCAGCCCATCGGCCACTCCATTAGCGTCTCTCGGCGAATAGGAGATCCTTAAGTTGACCCTTCTTTTGAGAGATGAAATTCTGGCCCAGACGTACCAGAAAACCCAGCCCGGGTTACTTTCCTTGTTGAGCAGATCCACCAGAATCTTGGAGTCACTTTCCATGATAATGTTCATATAGCCTCTAGCCACGGCCATGGATAGGCCCTCTAACAATGCCCTTGCTTCAGCCCAGGAGTTTGTGACCGAAACCGTGGCCTGATAAGAAGGCGAGGAGAAAATCCCCGCTACTCCCTCTACAGATCCCCCCACCACCCGATTGCCCGAGGTTTCCTCAAGCTGATCCATCCACGTTAATTTTAATCCAACCCTCGTTAGGCCTGGACCACCTAACCACCAATGGCCCCTTTCGCGCTAATGAGCTTAATCCAATGGAGCTAATGAGCTTAATCCAATGAGCTTAATCCAATGGAGCACCCTATGGATCGTGCGGTTTCCAATAATCGGCGAACTATTCTTGTCCAGCCAGGTTTCTCGGAAGATCGAGATAGGAATGAGCCCCTGTAAAACAAAGAAGTTGTCAGTAGACCCAGTCGCCCTTCACTAGTGGTTTGCTCTAGTAAATGCAGATTGGGTTGGCAAAATGGGAAGACTAAAGTGAATGCCAAAGAATTTCCAAACTTGCAATGCTAGATTACCCGAAGCTAAAAGGTGGTCCAATGATTCCACCTCTGGTGCGTGACCGGATTCGGCTGGGCAACATTCACATTTTGACGTCATACAAATTCCTTTCCCCTTAACTAGATCGTCCACCAGAACTGCTTTGTGAAGGGCCCCCCAAACGGACAGAGAGATTTTAGGCGATAATTTGGAGTGCCACACCCATCTGGCCTATGACTTTTTGATTGAACCTTGCCTGCACAGATCCCAGGCCGACTTGACGTCGAAATCACCCAAGGAAGAAGCACTCCACACACACCTATTGCTTCCGTTGTGCAAAGACCTTCCTCCCTGATGTGATCCCACACCTGCTGTGGTAAATGTCATGTGTAGGGGAGTGAGGCGTAATTCCCTCCATACCCAAGACATCCTTCGTACACAAACCTCAAAGGGCTAGCGGAATCTCCCTTATAACCCAAGCTTGAAGCGGTCCCAAACCTATCCAATTTGTTGAACAGAAATTGACCTCACCAAGACCGATTAACCACCTTAGGGGGAGGGAGAAGGAGATGTAGAAGACGTACCATTTGTCGTGCTGATGAAATTAGCGGTTGTACTTAGCTCAAATGAAGGTCCCCCACAGACTTGAGGGCCGCTGAATTTTGCAGACCACGCGAGCTTCATGTTGAGGCTCTTTGTGACTTCTTTAAGCTTTCTACAACCAAGGCCCCCTTCCGATTTAGGCAAGGACAACCGTTTCCAACTCAGCCAGTGGAGCCTCTTTCTACCTGCATCCAATCCCCATAAGAAGCCCATGAACATCTCCTCCGGAGATACTATGACCACTGTGGGGACATCCGCTGCAGCCAGCGTATGAATGGGACGCTTGATAGCAGAGATATTGCGGGTGATCTTGCTCCTACAGTACACGTGTACCACAAATCCAAACCACCCAAATTGTGGGGCACATTGTAGATGGATTATAGTCCAAAAAACTACACTTTAGGTATGCTCTTAACTTGCCGATTGGTGGGCATCTAATGGACAACAAAAACTAAAATTAGAAAAATGTCTGAATTCAACGAACAAATGTCCACTAATCAAAGATAAGCATTGTTTCTAATCAATCTTATTTTGGGTATGCTTCCAATATAATGGAGCCCACTGTTTGCGTTCAGAAAAATAGTGGACCCACTGTAACAAAAGTTATCTTGGCTTGGATGATTTGAATCGATCCTAGATGTAGGTTTAGATGAAAAGAGAACAATGAATGTTGGATTCTATGGGAATTTACATCACTGGTTGGATCCTTGCTTAACAACTTATGAGAGTGGGATTTTAAACCCACCCTTGAGTGGCAAGTGTGTGAGATCCAGTCCGTGTGGGGGTGGGGGCATTTGTAGAAATGCCAATGGCAATCTTGTTTTTGCATTCTACTCGGGATACGGACAAGGCTCAAACAACATGGCCGAACTTCAAGCTCTTCATGACGCAATGCAGCTCAGTATAGCGCGGGGTTTGCAGGATGTGTTCTTTGAGTCAGATTCTTCTTTTGTGGTGGATGTGTTCAAGGGGAAGTCAGTCCTTCACTGGAAGTGGGATTACTGGATATCGAGAATCAAAAATCTGCAAAGAGAAGGTAATTTCTCCATTTCTCTAATTCCTCGGGAAATCAATGGTCCGGCTGATGGGCTTGCTCGCTTGGGAGCGGCCAATCAAGGATCTTTTCGGGCGGATAGGTGGACTGACCTCCCTAGGCTGATCAGGGGGCGTTGTTTCCTCGACAAAGCAGGTATAGGAGCATTAAGGGAGAGATAATTTATGTCTGCTTTTCCTTCGTTCTTTTGTATAGTCACACGATAGGCGGTACAGGGCCTCTTTTTGTCTGCTCGTGTGCGCCTGAATTTCATATTCTGTAATTTTTGCTGATGTTATGAATGGATTAATACTTTACCCAAAAAAAAAAGTGTGTGAGATCCACACCATTCTCAAGCGGGCCCACCATTTTATGATATTCTATTTTATTTGGTAGTTGTAACTTGTTGTCAAATGTCTTCAGTCTAATTGAGATCAAGGGTTTATCGATGCCATCAATAGACCACTAAATGCCATCGAGAAATTCAGAAAAAATATTAAAATTGCTCGTTGGATAGTTTTGGAGTTGTTACTCGATGCCATCAAAGGTAGCTTCGATGTCATCATCTAGTCTTCGATGGCTATCAATGGCATCGAAGGTCCCATCGAGTACACGCGTGGAACTGCATAAGTGTGCGATTTATTTCTAATTCCTATTGTGATAGTATATATCGGGTGTAATCAGAATTATGGTATTCTAAGTAAATGTTAAGACATTCCTAAGGTGTTTCAGAGTAAAGATAGGGTTTTGAGAAATGATTTTGGGGTTGTTCGGATCGGTAAGTCCATCCATCTCTTGTAATATAATTTCATAGTGAATCGCTTGTCATTTTGTGTCATGGTTTTTTCCTATGAGGGTTTTTCCACATAAAATTCCTATGTTCTCTGCATTTTTTTATTGTATTTTATTTTTATTTTTATTTTTATTTTAAGTTTGATTTCATCTTTTTAGATTGATTTTCGGTTTGCTTCTGCGTGATTCCCAAAAAAGTGATATCAGAGCTAACGTTGGGGTTTTTGAGTTTTAATATGAAACATGTCAATGAAAGGAATCTAACGTGAAGTACGAAATAGAGAAGTTCACTGGTAGAAATAATTTTAAATTATGAAAGGTGAAGATGAAAGGCCTCTTAGTTCAGCAATGAATGCAACATACAGTTCTTGGTAAGGTAAAACATCATGTATTTATGAGTGATGAAGAGTGGAATGAACTTAATGAGAGAGCTACAACCTCGATCTAATTGTGTCTTGTAAACAACGTTCTCTACAATGTCTTGGATAAAAAAATCGTCACAGGTATACAGACAAAACTTGATAATTTGTATATGAAGAAATCCTTGGGCAGTTGTCTATATCTTAAAAAATACTTCTATAATCTTAAGATGATAGAGATATTTGATATCAATGAACACATGAGCACTTTCAACGAATTGCTATATAAATTGAAGAATGTGAAGGTTAAGATCGAAAAGGAAGATCAAGCCTTAATTCTTTTGAATTATCTTTTATCATCTTTCGAGCATTTGGTAGATAGGCGGATCCATGATAGGGATCCCATCAATGTTGAGACTGTCATCTCAACCCTTCATGAGAAGCAATTGAGAAAGAAAGATAATGGTGAGGGTACATCTATAAATGCATTGGTTGCCAAGGAAATGAATTCTGAATGTGAGGAGAAATTCTCTGTTTAGATCCAAATTAAATGGGAAAGAAAAGATGAAGTGCTACAATTGTGGAATGATATGGCACATGAAAAATGATTGTCGGAATCCTAAGTTACAGAAGGAAGATAATTCTGATAATACGCCAAAGGAAGTCAAAACAATGGAATCCGGTAAGGAAGTTGATGGTGATGATATTCTAATAGTATCTAAATTCAGGTATCTTAGCAACGAGTAAGTTTTGGATATGGGGGCGTCATATACTACATGACTTTCAGTGAGATTAGTTCACTAGTTACATCGAGTGTGATAAATGACAGGTGTTTATGGTCAATGATATTGCCTGTAAGGTTGTTAGTGTTAGTTCAGTGTACATCAGGATGTTTGATGGAGTAAAGTGTATACTGATAGAGGTGAGATACATTCTATACCTCAGGAAGAACCTCACTATCTTGGGGCATTAAAGGCACTTGGGTGCAAGTTCACAGCTTTTGATTGGGTCATTAATGTTTCTAAAGGGGCACTCGTAGTAATGAAAGTACAGCGGAACGGTTACCTTGAAGAACTTGACTCTCTTAGGGCATTAGAGGCACTTGGGTGTAAGTTCACATGCTTTGATTGAGCCCTTAAAGTTTCTAAACGACACTCGTAGTAATGAAAACATAGTGGAGCGATAACCTTTATAACTTGATCGAGAATACTATATTAGGTAGAGTTGGAGCATCTTTACCAGAGTCCACATCAGCATGTTTGTGGCATGTGCATCTATGCCAGATGAGTGAGCACGATATGACCTTCTGATCGTTGTCTGATTCCCAAAATGAAAAGCGTTGATTTTCATATATATGAACATTATATATATGATAAACAATCACGACTAATAGAGCTGTACACGAGTCGAGTCGAGCCGAGTATCGCCCTATTCGTACTCGGCTCTACTAGGCCAACGAGCATGGATTCCCTGTTCGTGCTTTACTCGCCCGAGTATGAGCCAAGTACGATTAGAAAACAAGTCGAGTCGAGTCCGAGTTTTCGAGGCGAGTTCGAGTACGAGAAGAAATTGAGTCTAGTTGAGTATGAGTTTTCGATAATTAAAATATATAAAAAATCAACACCACACATTACCGGGCGAGCAGGACAGGAACGACCGGCACCGTCCGTGCAGGGCAGGGATGACGGACGAGTGGCATGGATGAGCTACGGCACTGGACGACTGGCAGAGATGAGCTGTGGCATCGTACGACTGGTAGGGACGAGCTGCAGCACCGGACAGGGGTACCGAGCGGGCCGTAGGGACGAGCAGCAGGGTCTAGCACCGTCGGACGGGATAGGGGAGTGAGAGAGAGAGAGAGAGAGGGAAGAAGAGGGACGGGTGCCGGGCCGCTGGCCGCTGGGTGAGGGAGGAGAGAGAGAGAGAGAGAGAGAGAGAGAGAGAGAGAGAGAGAGAGAGAGAGGGAGGGATTTTTTCAAACGGGCAAGAATAGGGTTTCGGCGGGCTGCTTGAAAGTTGAAAACAACTGGGTAGGGTTTATTTTTTCGAGTGGGTTATATATACGTGTACACGAGTCAAGTACGAGTCGAGTATCGAGTCAAGTACCGCCCTACTCGTACTCTACTCGAAATCAAAATGAGTCTTAAAAAACCGACCGTACTCGGCTCTAACTCATGACGAGTCGAGCGAGTAACCGAGTATACTCTGCTCATGTACAGCTCTAACGAATAACTTTTAAGACTATAAAGCGTATTTATAAAGGTATACTATAGTATGTGCATTCATATATATGAGGCCCATCGCCTATTTTTTTGCTGGAGGTCATCGTTTTTTGTCTCATTCATAGATGGCTACTCCAGGAAGATATGGATATGTTTTTTTTTTTAAAAAAAATTATTTTTTAAATCCAATGTATTCACCATATTCAAAGTATGGAAGGTAATCGTTAAAAAGCATATGTGGTAGAAACTAAGGGTTCTAAGGACATACAATGGAGGTAAATTCACTTCAAAGTAATTGAACTAGTATTGTAAAGATGAGGGGATTATAAGGGACAATACAATAAGGCACACACCTGAACAAAACGGTGTAGCCAAAAAAATAAATCGGACTCTCTTAGAGAGAGTCTGAAACATGTTCAATATTTTTGAATTAGACAATGAGCTATGGAATGAGGCCATATAACATGGCTTGTTACCTGGTGATTTAATCCCTGTCTACGCCGATAGAGTGTAAGATTATACAAGAAGTGTGGAGTGGTCATGATGTCGATTACTACATTTGTATATTTTTGTTTATGATGCTTACTCTCATGTACCCTCAATTGAGAGAGATAAGTTAAACCAAATGGTGAAGAAGTGTACTTTTGTCAGCTATGGTGATGGAGTGAAGGGATACAGACTGTATATTCGTCACTCAAAAAATCATAGTTATCTAAGATGTTAAGTTTGATGTAAATTTTGTGTTTTGTAAGGAAGAACACGAGGAACCATAAAAATCAGCGCTTATTAATGTTGATATTAAAAAAGTTGATACGTAGGCAAAGCCTGACCATAGGTAGAGGTACAAGAGCTGATGGAGTATCCACCTCTCCGAATAAATCTGTTTAGAGATTACAGATTATTATGTAGATATAAAGATTACTCAAATGTTGCATTCGCCCTCATTACAGATGAAGGGGATCCTTCGACCTTTCATAAAGTAGTAGATGACCCTAATGTTGAGAAGTGTATGACAGTCATTCATGATGAGATGAACTCTCTATACAAGAATGAGACATGGAAGCTGGTAGAGCTTTTAGTGGGATGTAAAGTAAGCGACTGCAAGTGGATTTATATATATATAAAAATAGAATAGATACAGGACAAGATTGATCGTGAAAGGGTATGCGGATAAGGGGGTATCAACTTCAACGAGATTTTTGTACCTATGGTTAAGCAAGTCTATCAAATTTGTGTTGGCGTTGGTTGTCCAATCCAACCTAAAATTTGAATAGATGGATGTGAAAACTTCTTTCTTACATTGAGAGTTGGAAGAACAGATTTACATTAAGCAACCAGAAGGGTTCGAAATAAAAGGGCCGAGAATAAATTTTGTAAGTTGAGGAGGTCATTATACGACATGAAACAATCGCCTAGGCAATTGTAGAAAAGGTTTGATACTTTCGTGTTGGGTCATCGATTTACCAGAAGTGAAAATGATCATTGTGTTTATTACAAGACTCTGAATGATAAACATTACATCATACTAGTATTGTACATAAATGGCATGCTAATTGTCAACTATAGCATGTTTGAGATTAATACATTGAAGACTCAATTGTCAAGGGCATTCGAAATGAAAGATCTATGTAATGCAAGAAAGATTCTTGGCATAAACATTCACATATACTGAAATAGGAGTAGACTACGGTTATCGCAAGCAGAATACCTTGAGAAGGTATTGATAAAGTTCGATATGGACAAGGTGAAACCAGTAAGCACAGACCATACTATTTACTTTAGGCTTTCTTCTGAACAATGTCCTTTTACAAATAAAGAAAAGTAAGTGATGTCTTGTGTGCTCTATTCAAGCGTTGTTAGTAGTTTGATGTATATCATAGTCTCTGCGAGACTGGATATTTCACATGTAATGGGTGTTGTGAGCAAATACATGGGTAACCTCGGCAAGAAACACCATGAAGTAATGAAATAGTTACTTCAGTATATACGAGGTATAATGGACTACGTCTTGATGTTTGAAGAGTCAGAAGACAAATTAGTAGGATATGTAGATGCCGATTACGCAGAAAATATGGACAATAGAAGGTTGACTTTTGACTACTCATTTGTGTTAACGGGTGGAGTGGTCAATTGGATGTCGAAGCTTCTGTCTGTAGTTAATCTTTCCATAATCGAAGCTGAGTATATGGCGGTGACAGATGCATTCAAAGGTGTTTGGTTGAGAGGAATAATAAATCAACTTACGCTTCAGTAAAAAGCTGTGTCGGTTAATTGTGATAGCGAAATGGTGATTAATTTAGCGAAGAATTCTTTTTATCACTCAGATACTAAACATATTAATATTCGTCATCATTTTATCCGACAGGTTCTTGAGGAAGGTAGTGTGACTCCAGAGAAGATCCATACAAGTATGAACCTAACCAACATGCTTACGAAGGTAGTTCTTACAGAGAAGTTTAAGTTCTATGTGACTTCTCTAGGCTTGGTTAAGGCTAACTAAGACAAAGCGTGCATGAGAAGCGACAATGAAACTATGATGGAAGATGATTAAAGATGGTGATGATATGATGGAGAAATGGATCACTAACCAATCCATGGTGGAGATTTTTCTTAGATGTCTTCAAACTAACTAAGATCAAGGGTCTGTCGATGCCATAGAGAGACCACTCAATGCAATCGAGAAAATCCAAAAAACTCACAATTGCTCACTAGACAGTTTTGGAGTTGCTACTTGATGCCATCAAAGGTAGTTTCAATGTCATCACCTGGTCTTTGATGGATGTCAATGCCATCGAAGGTCCCATCGACGACGTTCACGGAACTGCATAAGTGCGCGATTTATTTTTAATTTCGATTGTGATAGTATATATATCAGGTGTGATAAGGATTAAGGTATTCTAAGTGAATGCTAAGATATTCCTAAAGTGTTCTCGAGCAAAGGTAGGGTTTTGAGAAAGGATTTTGGGATTGTTTAGATTGTTAAGTCCTTCCATCTCTTGTAATATCATTTCATTGCTTCTTGGTTTGTGCCGTGGTGTTTTCCCATGAGGCTTTTTCCATGTAAAATTTGTGTGCTCTCTATGGTGCTTGTTTACATTAATTTCTCCGTTCTTAATTCATCATCGCTTCAGGCATCTAGAGGAGTATCGTGCATCGTCGGTTCAGCGTGGCTTAAAGGTCTGAAGCAAATTCACGGCACAAAGCGACAAACAAATCCACTATAATACACGAATTGCAAGAGATGGATGCACTTACACAGATGAGAAACCTTTAAAAACCCTCTTCAAAACCCTAGTTTTCTCTGTAGAACTTCTTAATGATGCCTTTTGATCCCTTGATAATAACCTAATCCCGATTACACTTGATATATATTGTGTTGTAACCAGAATAGGAAACAAATTATGCACTTACGCATAACTACGTGCTCCGTCAATCTAAGTGTTGATCGATTAACATCTATCGAGCACCATTCGATCAATCAAGCAAGCGAGTTCGAATGATCAAACATGCTCAAAAGTGTCCAAAGAGTTAATGAGATTTTTGACTAATTTCGATCGACCGATTCGATTGATCCATCATGTCCAAAACTATCCAGCAAGCAATATGTGCAATCTGGGGCAATTTCAATCGATCGAGTTGGGCCGTCAATTGATCGAAATCCCCTGTTTCAATAGATTGAAGACATCCAAATAATAAAATTTGTGTGTTTGTGATTACTTTATTGGTTATTTTTATTTTGATTATTCTATCTCCCAGATCATTCCAGTGCACCCACTCTGCCTCATTCCTAAAAAAGACCAACCCCGAAACCATGGCTGACTTCCGTCCCATCAGCCTATGCAACGACATTATGAAGATTTTCTCTAAGATCATAGCATTTAGGCTGGCTTCTTTCCTACCATCCATCATCTTCGAAGAACAAGGGGCCTTTGTGAAGGGTAGATCAATCGTGGAAAACATTGCGATTGCGAGAGAAATGTCCCACGAGCTGGACCGCAAAGTGTTTGGAGGGAATATGATCCTAAAGCTGGATATGGAAAAGGCTTTTGACCGGGTGGAATGGTCTTTCCTAGCCCAAGTATTAGAGAAGTTCGGATTTGAGAAAGGTTGGATTCATCAAGCACAATGTTGCTGTATAGAAAGCTGGTTCTCGATTCTCATCAATGGGAGACCCTTTGGTTTCTTTCCTTCGTCAAGGGGCTTAAGACAAGGGGACCTCGTGTCCCCTACTCTCTTCATTATGGCAACAGATGTCCTAAGCCGGGGAATTCGTAACCTCTTTTTGTCAGGATTATGTTAGCCGTTTAAGCTCCCCCAAAACTACCCACGCTAACTCACTTATTTTTTGTTGATGATGCCATTTTGTTCCTTAATGGTAGGATAGCTACAGTCTGCGCCCTCCTTAAATTCATAGGAGAATATGAAAATGCATCCGGGCAGAAGGTGAATATGACCAAATCTTCCTTCATTGCTCCTAAGAAAGCGTCTCCAGCCAAAGTTCGAAAAATCAGGAATCTGACGGGCTTTAAGCAGGCCACCCTTCCATGTACATACCTGGGTATCCCTCTTATCAAAGGTAAAGTTCAGGCCTCGCTTTTGATGCCCTTGGCCTAGAAGATCCTAGGCAGAATTGAGGGATGGAAAGCTAGAATCCTCAACCCGGTAGCTAGAGTGGTTCTCATTAAACATGCATTGTCCAGTATCCCTATCCATATCATGTCAGCGGTAAACATCCCCAAAGCGGTTTGCAAGTTGCTAGAATCGGGGCTGGCCAATTTCTTTTGGGGGAATGCGGATGGTAAAAAGAAGAAGCATTGGTTGAGGTAGTCGAAGATTTGTCTCCCTCTTTCAGAAGGAGAGCTTGGTATAAGGAACATGGTGTGATGCTAGCATTCAGAATTTAAATAGGCAGAAATCTTCTAGAAGGGAGGTCGCTATGGGTGAGACTCATGTCGGCAAAGTACATCAGCAAATTTATTCACTCCAGAGGCATGAATTCAGCTGCCAACTCAACCGTATGGAAGGATATTCTCAAGAATTTACCGTTTGCAATCTCTCACTCTAAGTGGCTCATTAGTGAGGGAAATGTTAAATTTTGGACCCAAAATTGGACTGGGGATAGCTTCTTAACAGGTACATCGTTAGGCCCTATCCCGCTTCATCTCAAGGACGCTTCGGTGAAGGATTTCTTCTCCCCTTCTAGCAGATTCAGCCTGCTTGACATCCAGGACATCCTCCCTTCTCCTACCATTCAATCAATGAGAGACAACCCAGTCTTGCTGTCTACCAGGGAAGACATTTTGGCGTGGGACCTGTCAGCATCGGTAAGGTTCACGCTGAAGTCGGCTTGGCACGACATTAGGCAGCATCGGCCTAGACTCATTTGGACAGTGTGGGCCTGGAATAAGTTTTTCCCGTCGAAGATAAAAATGTATCTGTGGAAAATTATGCAGAACTCTGTCCCCGTAGATGTTGTTGTCCAATATGCAGGCGTCAGTTTGGCATCTAGGTGCGAATGCTACAGCTGCGAAGAATAACCTGAGTTGGTAAACCATCCTCCTGACAGTGACGCTGATCAGGGGCCCCTGCCCCCTCCCTCCCTAGCGAACTTGGCCCCGCCTCACCCTCAAAACAGAGGGTCTGTTTCAGCCAGTCGTCCCTCAACGTTTCTGGCCTGAGACCTCCCAGTCAGCGCTATTAGCTATCGTCCTCTGTAGATTCTGATCAGTCCTCTCCAACCACAACTCCCATCTTCCAGGTAGCAGCAACACCACCTTGCCCACAATGTAGAACACGTTGATCATCTCCTCTGTTTGGGGATCACTGCCGCTGAAGTTTGGTTGCACTTCTCCCGGATCTTTGATGTCCCGTTTATCCCCAATCAGTCCATCCAGCAAAGAATCAGGTTCTGGTCAGGGAAGGCATCCACCACATCTCGCCTCAAGATGTTATTAGGCCTGACCCCCTCATTTACTGGGAGCTATGGTTGAGCCGCAATGCTGCTTGCTTTGAAGGTGTTAAGATGTCAGGTTGTAAGATCATTGCCCGGGTTTTCAGATGGCTGCAGGAAGTTGGGAACCTGATGCTCGACAAAGAATTCCACTCCCTCAAGGATTCTGCTACCATCCAAGCTCTTCGCCTAGAGACAATCAGGGTGATTCCAAGTGTTAAACCCCTTTTAGTCAAATGGCTTCGACCAAGCCGTGATTGGATCAAGTTAAATGTTGACAGATCTTCCCGAGGGAACCCGGGAGAGAGAGCGGTGGAGGTGGAGTTTGCAGGGACGCTCAGGGCCGGCTAATTTTTACATTTCATAGGTATTACGGCCTCGCCTTGAACACGAGTGTGGAGGCCCAGGCAATGCTTGATGGTATAGTCTTATGCAACAAGCTAGGCTTCTGGAACATCGACGTAGAATCTGATTCAAAGGTAGTTGTGGAAGCAGCTTCCGATTCCTCGGCTCATTGCCCCTGAAACATATGGTATAGGATGGGGGTCATCCACCATATCAGCCGATCCCTCAACATCTCTTTCAGGCATATTTTCTGTGAGGACAATTCAGTGGCTGATGATCTAGCAAGGATGGCCAGTTAAGCATGTGGGAACAAGTTCTATAGATCCCGGTCGGAATTGCCAAGAAGTGTAAGGGGCTCCTTGGTTTTCAACCAAGCGGGCCTGGGTAACCTGCGAGTTTGACTTCTTGGGCTTCGTTGGGTAGGGGTTGTCAGCTTTGCTCGAGCCTTTTCCCCTAGTTTTCCTAGGCTCGCTTCCAGTGATGCTTTGTTCATAGTTCTGAGGATGTTCTTGTAAACGATAGGTGAAGCCCAAATCTTTTTGTTGGGGTCTGCCCGAATGGATGTACATCTTTTACGTTTTACAAAATATGGTGGCTCCGTCCCACCTTTTCTTTTATAAAAAATAAGAAAAAAAAAAAAACGTGCTTCCATAAAGTGCAAGATTGACCAGTGATGTTAGATACAAATTTTCTAATATCTAATCTTGATCCGGGTTTATCGTGGACCCAGAATTACAAAGGAACATATCTGATGTTGTGTCTGTTATGAATCTGGCATTGTACTTGATATGGATCTGTTATGGTTCTCATATTGATATGTTGGTGCATCTTCCATGAATGTGTTGTTGTATCTATTATGAATCTATTGTTGTGTTTGTTGTGGATCGATCATTGTGTCTGCTGTGGGGTCTATTGTATCTATTGTTCTAACTGCTGTAAATCTCTTGTTTATGTGTGACGTCATGTCATGACCTCATTAAGGATGTAGAGCCGAAGGCATGTAGTTACCTTACCAAGGATACGGAGCTAAAGGGTGTGTTCTTAGCCACTAGCTGGAGTGAGAGGCAACAGAAGCTATTGATGTCTATTAGGTGAAATTCAAGTTCGTTCATGCAAGCATGATTTTCGAGAATGGACTTTCCTGGACACGAGTCTGTTTTTATGATTAGTGTGCTTGACCATGCAAAAATGTCGCCATGCTTCTTGCTTGAAATGGGTTTTGTATGTGGCAATGGGCATTGCTCAATTTGATTGCTATTTGGGCATGGCTATAGGTGTTTTAAAACCTAGGTTTTTCAGCAGCATGGGGAAGTTGGCTTTGGACGTGGACTATATGTTGGATATCTGTATTTGGACATGGTCACTTTAATCTATCGGTGGCTTTTTTCAGGTTTAATTACTGTATGTATTATATTTGAAAAATATTTTGGTAGTAGTGTTTATTGGTATATCAAATGTGTTTCTTTCAATGTAAATGGTTTTTCCATTGGTACACGAATATATATTTTCATGGAGAAGAGAAAATGCTAATGGTATTTCGGAAACATTGGCTAGGGGTGTACATGTCCTAGGTGGAGTGCAATATCGAGGTGAATAGGTACAACCGCACCACAACCTCTGTATTAGTGACCCTTAGATCTGTCACGGCGATTGCTGAAATGCTTGGATTTTAACTTCCTTTCCCTAGCAATTTCACCTTGGGGACCTAAGCCTGGCCAACATGTTTGGACGCTAGCGGTATCAAATGGCTGGGTTGGGCTTGTCCAACATCTGGCTGGGTATGGGCTGTGGAGTGTGAGGCCTGAGGGTCGGGCTCGAGCTTAAATTTGAAGCCTGTTTATAAACCGGCCAGGCTTGGATTAAGAAGTCCAAAAGCTCGTCGGTCCAGCCTGGCGTGATAGGGTTTACAAACGTCCCTCGGAGAGTGCAGATCAGGTGGGGCAGGGGGAAGATCATAGTGGGTGAGGCCCTGACCGTGGAGCCCACCTCAATTTATGTGTTGTATATCGACACCGTCCATCCATTTTGCCAGCTCATTTTAAGGCATGGTCCAAAAAATGTGACAGATCTAAATCTCAGGTGGACCACACCAGACGAAAATAGTGGTGATTGAACGTCCACAATTAAAAATTCTTAAGGCCCACTGTGATGTTTATTTGACTTCTAACCTGTTGATAAGGTCACACAAACCTGGATGAATGGAAAACACCTGGATGAATGGAAAACACAAATAGCAGCTTGATCCAAAACTTTTGTAGCCCTGCCGAGAAGTTTTTAATGGTGGGAGTTAATCCTTATTGTGTGGTCAACTTGAGATTTAGATCTAGCTTATTTTTTGGACTACACCTTAAAATGCCTTAAAATGACTTGACAAAATGGATGGATGACAGGATATATAACAGATACATCAAGATGGGCCGCACAGTCAAGGCCTCACCTACTAAGTTGTTACCGATGTGTCACCTAGTCCGGGTCAGCTTCAATCGACTTCCAAGGCCTAATGATAATAAATGGGGACCCTACTCATGGATCAGTGGTAGAGCCTGTGGGTTTCAACACTGAGGTCATCGTTCGAGTAGTTATAGTGTATGGGTTGGAGTGTGTGTAAAAAAAATGTTAATAAATGCAAAGGAGAGGAGTTGCCAATTTAGGTGGGTCCCACCATGGTGTTTATTTCAAATCCATGCCAACCATCAAAATTTTCAACCCATGTTAGGCCCAGGAATAAAACATCAGTTCGATCCATATTTCAAGTGGACCACACGATTATAAATAGTGTACAGGGGAATGCTCACTCTTTAAACTATTTTCCTCGGTATGTCCCATCCAAATAATAGATGGAGCTGATGTTTGGGCACTAGGCATAAGTCTGGTGTGGTATCTAAGGATTTTAAAGGATTTTATATTATCATTAGAGTGGGCCATGTAAATATCAAGGGCAGATGTTTCTCTCCCAAGTTTTCCCTTGGTATGGCCAACCCAAATCATAAGTCAGCCTGGTTTTTTGTTCATCTACCTAATGTAGGATTATACATCTAATAGTCGAAGAGGATTTCACCTACATATTAAGGTGGGCCTTCTAAAGAACAAAGGGCATCATTCTAAGAGAGTTATTTCATAGTGAACATCTCAGGCATGACAGGAAAGGGATTATTTCACACAACTTTTTGAGAAAGGGGTTAGTGGCTTGGTGAGCTCCACCCTGGTGTTTGATGTAAAATCTACTCTATCCATTGGGTTTTTCACACCGTGTTAAATCCATGGCCTCAAAACCAACATCATTTATAATTCTAAGTGGATCACATGATTGGAAAGAATGTACGGGGCAAGGCTCACCCTCTGAATTGTTTCCCTTGGTCTGACCCACCTAAATCACAGATGGGGCTGATTTTTGGGCCCTATTACTAAATATTAATTTAGAATCTAATAGTTGGAGTATATTTTATATAATCATCACGGTGATACCTATAATAATCAAGAATGGATCTCTCTTACAACTGTTTCTTTTGCTGTGGACCACCCGTATCATGGCTAAGCTTGACTTTTTCACCCTTGGCTTCACATTGGATTACACATCTAATGGTGGGACTAGATATTACATACACATCATAGTGGGCTCCTAAAAAGATCAAGGGTGTGAGTCTTTACTTTTCAAATTTTCTTTCCGGTTCAGGCTGGACTTTTTGGCCAGTCATGAGCCAACCCGGCCGTTGACACCCCTATCGGATGCAAGGAGAAGTACTTAACCCGTTCAGTCCATTGGGGTTTCATGGAAAGCTAGGGTAGCTGTTCCATCTAGCATAGAACTGGTTTTAGGCAAAGTCTTTATCTCCACCGACTGAAACTAGCCTAGATTTTCAATCCCGAGAGTTAATCGTTGCCATGTTTGGGCCTAATGCTAGGAACGAATGCAATGCCTTGGCCTCTATTACCCTATTTTAAATTATTAATATTATGTTACAATCATTAGTATACTATTAATATTACTTCACAGCTAGGTTAGGATGGACCAAGGTCTCAATTCATGATGACTTCTTCAGGCTTCAAAGTAATTTTGGAGGCCTCATCTCTTAGGCGGTAGGCTCGAGTGGTACCGGCGCCAATAGAGTGCACCCAATCTAATGCTCTCCAATTTCTTTATAGGATGGAAATTGAGGCTCTGTGGGCCTTACATGATTTATGTGCTTTATCCATGCCGTCCATCTATTTTTATAGATCATTTAATGGCATGAACCCAAAAATTAGCCAGATCCAAATCTTTTTTAGACCACACCACAAGAAACGGTGATGATTAAACACCCACCAGTAAAAACTTCTTGTGGGCCACCAAAGTTTTGGATGAAGATGATATTTGTATTTTCCTTTCATCTAGGTCTTTGTGACCTAATCAACAAGTTGGATGGAAAATAAACATTCCAGTGGGCCCTAGGAAGATTTTAATGGTGAGTGTTCAATCTTCATTGTTTTCTTGTGGTGTAGTCCACTTGAATATGGATTTGTCTCATTATTTAAATCAAGCCCCAAAATTATCTTTTAAAGTACATGGACAGCATGGATAAAGCACATATATCATGGTGGGGCCCCATGGAGCAATGTCTAAGTAGCGAAATTGGTATTGGCAGCATCTTTTACCGATCAATTTATGGCAGGAGACCAAAAATTAGATAGATCTAAATCTCATTTGAACCACACCATAACAAACATTGGTGATTGAACAACCACCGTTCAAAACTTCTTGGGGCCATAAAATTTTTGGATAAAGCTGATATTTGTAATTTTTTTTTTTTTTTTTTTTTTTTTTTTTTGTCATCTAAGTCTTTGTGACCTAATGAACAGATTGGATGAAAAATAAACATTACAGTGGAACCTAAGAAGCTTTTAAACATGGGGTTCAATCACCACTGTTTGTTGTGTAGTTGGCTTGATATTTAGATGTCTTATTTTTTGGGATCATGCCCTGAAATGATCTTTAAAAATAGATGGATGGCATGGATAAAACACATATATCATGGTGGGCCATAGAGCACTGGCTACTGGCAGCGTCAGTAGGCAATCCGTGTACAGTACATGCATGGTTCACCGCATCGAATGTTCAGTCCTGATGATCATCTGCATGGTGAGCCCAGTTGATGCATGGATCAGAAGTACCACCTCCCTCTTACAGTTTGTAACCTGTACTTTTGTACGTGTGGTCTCACCGACCCGGTGAGTGCGCTGCTGCACTACCGAAAGGTTAAAACTTTCGAGTACATGATAGCTGGTGGAAATCAATTACAAGAAAAAGGAAAAGGCCTTCAATTATTAAAGGTTAGACTGATGGTCGTTCCGCGCTCATTAAAGCTGTTAGCGTACCATGGACAGGCGTCTAACCATGGACCCGATTGCATACACTATGGGCACTGATTGCATACAAACACTGCCACTAGTGACTGGATGGTACTCTGTGGCGTGCACCATGTTGTATGTATTTTATTAATGCCGCCCATCCATTTTTTCAGCTCATTTTAGGGCATGAGCTCAAAACTGAAGCAGATCCAAATAATCTGAGGTGGACTACATCACAGGAAACTGTAGTGGTGGAACTTCTACCATGAAGTTACCATACATTTTTTTCAGCTCATTTTGGGGTATGAGCCCAAAAATGATGCAGATCCAAATATGAGGTGGAAAACATAACAGGAAAATGTGGTGAAGGAACGTCCACAGGAAAAACTTCTTGAGTGCCACAAAAGTTTTGGCTCATATTTGCGTTTTCACTTATCCCATTTTTGTGTGACCTTATTAACCGGTTGGATGACAAATAAACATTTCTATGGGCCTTAAGTAGTTTTTTTTTAAATTTATGGTGGCCATTCAATCACCACTATTTTCGATGTTACACTGCCAGGAATTCACTTCAGTCAAAAGTTCATAACCATTTAATCAATGGCCCTTTAATTACCAGCCACAAGGGGTATCATGAGCAAAATTTTCATAAGGCTAGTTTGGATACTAGCAAATAAGTTACTTTTTTAACTTACATAAGTTAATACGTTACTTTTTATAAATAAGTTGGTATGATTACTAAACTTAAATAATAGTTTTTTTTTTTAAGAAAGCTAACTTATTTTTATAAGTTACTTTTTATTTATTTTCAACTTTCAGAAGTAACTTATTTATTTCATTTTCATTAGTACACATCAACTTCACTACGTGAAAAATGGAAATAAATGACAGATTTAGAGACGGTTCTGGACCGTCTCTAAATTTGCTTGGTTTAAAGACACTTTAGAGACGGTCGTAAACCGTCTCTAAATTTAGGGACGGCTCCTGACCGTCCCTAATATTGTCTTTAAAGGTTTTACGTCCGCAAACATTATAAGACGGTCTCTGACCGTCTTATATACGTCATCTGAGACGGTCAATGACCGTCCATATTAGAGACTGTCTTCAACCGTCCTATATTCGGTCATCAGAGACGGTCACTAGCCGTCTGTATTAGAGACGGTCATTGGCCGTCTTTTACTTGCATTATGAGACTGTCAATGACCGTCTCTATTAGAGACGGTCCTTAGCCGTCTTATTGCATGCCAAAAACCGTCTCTATTAGAGACTGTGAAAGACCGTCTCTATTAGAGACTGTCAATGACCGTCTTTATTATAGACTGCTAATGACCGTTTCTATTAGAGACGGTTATTGACCGTCTCTAATAGAGACGGTCCTTAGCTGTCTTTTATGACCCTGAAGACCGTCTACTCAAGTACCTCCTACAAATTTTTATTATTATTATTATTTTTTAAACTTTGATTTTATAAAATTCTACATTTTGATAAAAAAGTTTACGAACTTTCAATAATGTTGATAACTTCGAAAAAAAAAAAAATTCACTAAAAAAAATGATATTTTGAAAAAGAAAATATAAAAAATTAAACAAAATTGTGAAAAAATTGACAAATTGTAAAAAACTGTATATTTTTTAAAAAAGAAAAGTAGATTTTGAATTTTGACAAAAAAAAAATAAAAAGTTATATAACAAGATTTCTATTAAAAAATGATATTTTGAAAAAGAAAATTTAAAAAATTAAACAAAATTCTGAAAAATTTGACAAATTGAAAAAAAAAATTATTTAAAAAAGAAAACTAGATTTTGCATTTTGACAAGAAAAATTGAAAAGTTATATAACAAAAGTGATATTAAAAAAATGATATTTTAAAAAAGAAAATTTAAGAAATTAAACAGAATTGTGAAAAAATTGACAAATTGTAAAAAATATATTTTTTTAAAAAGAAAACTAGTTTTCGTATTTTGACAAAAATAATTAAAAAGTTATATAACAAGATTTCGATTAAAAAATGATATTTTGAAAAAGAAAATTTTAAAAATTAAACAAAATTGTGAAAATTTTGAGAAATTAGAAAAAATATATTTTTAAAAAATTAAACTAGATTTTGCATTTTGACAAGAAAAATTGAAAAGTTATATAACAAAAGTGATATTTTGAAAAAAAAATTAAGAAATTAAACAAAATTGTGAAAAAATTGACAAATTGAAAAAAATATATGTTGATTTATTTCCGTCTCCATTAGTTGAGATTTTCATTACTTATTCAGTTAAGAAATGAGAAAAAAAAAAAAAAAGGCAGAAAAGTTAATCACAGGTGTATGGATTTATCAATAGGGAATCCCTGTACATGGTAGGACCAATCACATCAACAGACATAGTATAGATTTATTAGGAGATTCGGGACATTAATCACATATGCATTAGAACATATTCCTTGGCATTGAGGCAACTTTAAAAGAGCATAAGAAAACAAGATCTTAGAAAGGATTTGCATCGTTTGGTGATATAAATGAAAAAAAGAAAAAAGAAAAAAAGAGTACCAGTTATTGGTTACCTCTTTGATACCTGGCCATAGCATATGTTTGATGTTGTGCATGCCCCTTCTCTCATAGTTTGTCGTCTTTGATTATTTTCTGCAAACATCATAAGAAAGAAAGTGCCGCGCTTGATTAATGAGTTAGACTTGAAATATTGACCTCAAAAGTTTGGAGGTTGTATGGCAAATAAACATTCGGGTGAGATTGAGAGAGATTGAGAGAGAGAGAGACAGCAGAGAGAGAGAGAGAGAGAGAGAGAGAGAGAGAGAGAGAGAGAAATATCTCAATGTTACTGGGGATTTGGGGATTTGAGGGGAAGATGGAGAAATGCACTCTCTCCGTCTGCAACGGCCGCCCTCCCTCTCTGCAATCTCTCTCCATCTGCAACGACCGCCCTCCCTCTCTGCAATCTCTCTCTCTCCGTCTGCAACAGCCGCCCTCCCTCTCTACAATCTCTCTCTCTGCCTGCAACGACCGCCCTCCCTCTCTACTCTTCCCCAAGACAGTAGGGTTTGATCGCAATGTCTCCTTTTCTTTTCTGTTTTGAAAACGGGAGTGGATTAGGTGTTACTCATACGCATGCTCACCTGTGCACGTGCGCACGTGCGATCCTTTCCACACGTGTCATGAGATTCTAATCCGAACGGTTCATGTGATGAAACATCCCATTAAACCCCGTGGACTAATTTTCACTATAATCTAAAATTACTCCGATGGGTCATAGAAAAGTGATATGAAAATCAAAGGATAAAACTGTTTTCTTTTGACATGGCCCGAAAAGTTTTCGATCAATGTATGTTGTGCCCACCGTGAATTTATGTAGTCTATCCATGCCGTTCATCCGTTTTTTTCAAATAATTTAAGGGGTTGAACCCAAAATTGAAGCATATCAAAAGATCAAGCGGATCATACAACAGGAAACAGTGGGAATAATGATTTCCACCGTTGAAACTTTACTACTAGGCCTCCCAATAATGTTTATTTGTCATCCAACATGTTCATAAGATCGTATGGACATGGATGAATGGAAAACATAAAAATAAGCTTGATCCAAAACTTATGTGGCCCCCAAGAATTTTTCAACCATAAATTCACACTTGTTTTTTGTCGTGTGGTCCATTTTAGTGTTGGATATGCTTAATTTTTGGGTTATAAAGTCCTAAACTTATATGATAAAATGGATGGACGAAGTGGATCAAATACATAAATTACGATCTACCTCATGGAGTTTACTCAGTACGCTAAAATTTGGATGTGCTCCGTGAGCCGACAAAATGGATGAATGGTATGGATACACAAATATCATCTTGATATAAAAGTTTTGGAGCCTTAAGATATATACCCAAATAAATCATATCCAAAGATTAAATGGACTGCATCCATGTTAAGGCATGTGAAGTAGTTCTGTTTTAGGTTGCATATGGGTCGTATGCTGCACAAATTAATAGTGATTTGAAAGCAGGTGTGATATATATTTTTTTTTTTTGGGTCATAAGTAATCTTTTAAAATTGTTCTGGTCAGTTTTAGGTTGTAATTCTGCTTCATTTGAGATCTACACAAAATAGAGAATTAGCATAACCTAGTGGTTACACTGTTTTTTTTTTTTTTTTGTTCCAAGTACAAGCAATGGCCCGCATTGGTGGTCAATTTCGGGTCAGGTTGGTCCCAACGTGCATTCTGAATTGTGTTTAAAACATTGCATATGTATGCAAGTGGATAATAATATTCAATAAATATTTTGAGATATTTTTAAATTTATCATACCAGCATAAATACATTGGGTCACATATATTAGAGTTAAAGTTAGTGGTTGATAAAATATGATGTCTGATATTTGATGAATCAAGACATTTGACATAAGGCTATTATAGTAAGTAGTAGAGCTGGGCACGAGATGACTCGACTAACTCGACTCGTTTGGACCCAACTCGGTTAAAGTTTTGGATGAAGCTGATATTTGCTTTTTCTCTTCATCTGGTCTGTATGACCTAATCAACAGATTGGATGTCAAATAAACAGTATAGTGGGCCATAGGAGGATTTTAATGATTGATATCCGATCACTATTGTTTTCATGTGGTGTGATCCTCATGAGATTTGTATCCCTCTCATTTTTAGGATTAAGCAGTAAAATGATCTTTAAAAATGGATGAACGGAATGGATGAAACACATACATCATGGTGGGGCCCACAGAGCACCGGCCATCAGGGTGGGGCCGCATTTCATCGCGAGTGGGCGCCCACATTTCGTTCCAGCGCGAGCAGTTTGGCGCCATTTTTTCACTGCAGCGCCCCATTTTCCAGCTCTCTCGCTCGTTTCTCTCCATCTTCTCTCGCACCTCTCTTTCTCTCCAGCTCAACTCCCCATCTCTCTCAATCCCTCTCCATCTCGACTCCTGACCAAAACAATCCCATATCTCCCTGCCGATCTTCGTTTGGCCGAGCGGTGGTCCAAGGCCCTCCCTATTCACGAACGCGAGGTATCTCTCTCTCTCTCTCTCTCTCTCTCTCTCTCTCTCTCTCTCTCTCTCTCTCTCTCTCTCTCTCTCTCCCTCTCAATCTCTCTCAAGCTAATGTTGATTTATGAAATTGGGGATTTAGAAATTTGGGGATTTCCAATTCGATTGTGGACCCTCATTTAGGGATTTGGGGATTTTAGGGCTTGGGGATTTGGGGATTTCCAAATCGATAGACAAGGCCTTTGATTTCTGAAGATCCTGATAATTTTCTTTTACAGGTAATCGTACTTTTTTCCCTCTCTCATTTGATTTTGTTTTCTGTATGCTGTGGCAGATTATTGATATGAATTTCAATTATGGAATTAGCCTTTTGAACATGTTCTGATAGTGGCAAAAGAGGGGTTTCTTTAAGATCTGTAAACTTTATTTTTATTTTTTGAATTTTTTCTTTTGGTAGCTAAGTTGTATTGGCATGTTGAGTGTCTCTGTTAGTTTCCTTTTCTTTAGGCAGGCAAGATTTGTGAAGCTGGTGATGGTAGGCATCATTGTCTTAAGGAGGTTCCCTGGAAATTTGCTTCTGTCGTGTGTTTTGGCTTCCGCTTGACTGTATTCATTTAGCATGTTTCTCACTCAGTGGGTCCTAATGTAAAACTAGGACAGGAAGATGACTAGTTTGCAGAAAATTGAAAGCCTACCTACCAATCTGTAGACCCAAAGAAATCACCAAAGAATAAAGAGATGTATCAACTCACCAATTGAAAGTTTCCCTATACATATGAGTTGTGTGATAATATCCCTTTTTATATTCAATCCATTAAGCTTGATTTATGGAAACTAGGCTACCCAAATTAATGGACAAATTCCCAATGCCTTTGGACTGCTAGAACTAGCACATGTGGATGGGCAAATGGACGAATGCACTGCCCTAGCTGGTAGCGGTTGATGATATCTCCCACAATATGGGTAAAGTCCTATAAAATAGGAAATAACTTGAAATAATCTTTCATTGTTAGAGTTGCTCTGCTTGATTGGCTTATAAGGTTGACTGGTTTTGGTTCTTTCATGTTTCCAATTTATAGACTGATGTAGTTGACTTGGTGGAGCAGGTCTCTAGCTGGCAAAGTTTTATGTAGTGGAATGAGCCTCTTGTATATTCCTTTCTTTGTGCTGCAGCTTTTGCACCATCTTGGCCCCCCTTTTTTTTTTTCAGTAAAATTACTATCACCTTTCATACATGTGCACACATGCATATGTGTATATGTATATGTATACGTATACGGAGGGTTTCAAAGGAATGGTGCTGTGAATTGCTTCATGCTTTTTAGGGAACTAGATGGTCATGATCCATCTTTTTGGTTCTTTCACGGTTCCAGATAATTAGACCTCCATGATCCTTGTCAATTTGGTTCTTGATCACTTCAAAGAATGAGATGGCAATGATCTATCAATGCTAATATGGGGGGTTCTCTATCTCTGTGTTGTAGAAGTAGAAAGTTTTCTGATGAATGTACTTTCGTTAGGCTTGTGTTATGTTGCTCATCTGTAGCATGCATTCAATGTGTTGTCTTAATGTTCTTATAAATGTGCTTCAGTTATGCTTGTGTTATGTTGCTTGTTTGTCTTCTACGCTTGATTTGTTGGTTTTTCTCTGTTTTGAATCTCAGGGCTCCAAAATTATGTATTCTGGATGTTTATTTGTGTCCTTTCTGGCTATGGTGCAGACTTGTTGAGTTTCTAGGGATTTGGAATTGAGAAGATATTGACCGTTTATGAGTTTTAATTGAGACAATTGGTGTTTGCACTTGGAAATGCCTGTCTGTGTATTAATTTTAATTATAATTAATTTGCTATTTTAATGATGCCATATAATGTGTTAATCATAGTAGAACATGTTAATGTGCATTTTACAGATTTGGGGTGCCATTTTATATTTTTTTAATATTTTTTTCTATTTACGCATGAATTTTGGCCCCTTTTTTTAAAATTCGAAAAATCAATTTTTAATAGTTGTTTTGCTGTTCTAATCATGCCATATGATGTGTTAATCATAGTAGAACATTTTAATGTGCATTTTACAGATTTGGGGTGCCATTTTATATTTTTTTTTATATTTTTTTCTATTTACGCATTTATTTTGGCCCTTTTTTTAAAAATTCGAAAAATCATTTTTTAATAATTCTTTTGCTGTTTTAATGATGCCATATGATGTGTTAATCATAGTAGAACATGTTAATATGCATTTTACAGATTTGGGGTGCCATTTTATATTTTTTTTTATATTTTTTTCTATTTACGCATTTATTTTGGCCCTTTTTTTGAAAATTCGAAAAATCATTTTTTAATAATTCTTTTGCTGTTTTAATGATGCCATATGATGTGTTAATCATAGTAGAACATGTTAATGTACATTTTACATATTTGGGGTGCCATTTTATATTTTTTAAATATTTTTTTCTATTTACGCATGAATTTTGGCCCCTTTTTTTAAAATTTGAAAAATCAATTTTTAATAATTCTTTTGTTGTTTTAATGATGCCATATGATGTGTTAATCATAGTAGAACATGTTAATGTGCATTTTACATATTTGGGGTGTCATTTTATATTTTTTAAATATTTTTTTTATTTACGCATGAATTTTGGCCCCTTTTTTAAAATTTGAAAAATCAATTTTTAATAGTTATTTTGCTGTTTTAATCATGCCATATGATGTGTTAATCATAGTAGAACATGCTAATGTGCATTTTATAGATTTGGGGTGCTATTTTATATTTTTTTTATATTTTTTTCTATTTACGCATTTATTTTGGGCCTTTCTTTATATTTTTTTTACGCACACATACTAAGTTTCCATTCAATAGGGCCCTAAAACCATGTGCTGTTGTAAGAAGCTAGTCCAACCATCCTATCCATCCAACCATCCAACCTTCCATGCAAACATACATCAACAATACGATATTCAGAATATCGACACCACAATATTCCGCTGAGTAATTGGCGACAACTGAAATGGAAATGAACGATTGTTGCCCATGTTAAGATAACAATAATATTGCGATATGATTGATATTATTGTCGATAATTTGAACATTGTATATAACCATGTGCCCTTCAAAAAATTTGAAATGCATTATATATATATATATATATATATATATATATATATATGAGCTTGGTCTTGATTGATCTAAAAATGGAGTTTTTATGGAATGTTGAACAATTTCGGATTTTACTTTCGGAGATGCTTTTTTTTGTGAGTTACTCAACACAATTAGTTCCGCTTCTTTCATGGTTTAAAAAAAAATACTGCCATTATCATGTCTACTTTCTTGCTTCAATGGGAAATCAACAATCGAGATTTTTTTTTTTTTTTTTTTTTTTCCTCTAGTGCTTTTAGATTTCAAAAGCTAGTTAATCTCTATGCTTGATGTTTTTAGAGAATTAGACGATCATGATATATTAAAGCTAGTTGGCGGGTTATTGGTCTAGATTCTTAAATTACTCTCATCCATTTGTTGCAACTATTGGTACTGTGCATAGTAGGACGTTTATTTTATCTTTGGTTGTTTTGTTTATTGCAAGTTGCTGTTTTGTTTATAAGTTGCTGTATTTTGAAATTTATAAGTTGCTGTATTGTTTATTGCAAGTTGCTGTATTGTTTATTGCAAGTTGCTGTATTGTTTATAAGTTGCTGTATTTTGAAATTACCTAAACTTGTTTATAAGTTGCTGTATTTTGGAATTTATAAGTTGCTGTATTGTTTATAAGTTTACTAATTAGATCTACACCATGAGATGTACATTTTGTATTTATAAGTTGGCCTTAGAGATCTACACCATGGATAATTCACAAGTTGCTATATTGTTTATTGCATTTTTGCTGCTCTTGTTTCCTAAATAACTTTTGAATTATTACTTCTACACCACATGTGTGGCATGTTTTGACAGTTTATTAAAAGCCTCCTTTTTATTGTATCTCACTTTTTCAAAATAGCTGCATGCACGTGAAATCAGAAATGGATTTGATGCCCCCGAGCAAGAATTGGATGACGAAAGATATATTGAGTGATGAATACATTAAAGGCGTTGAATCGTTTATTATTTTTGCGAAAAGGAATTCGAGTGGTGTTGATTGGTATAGTTGTCCTTGTGCTAGATGTCGTAATGTGCGTGGGAAGAAAATACTAAGTACAGTTTCTGAGCATTTGATTATGAATGGTATAGATCAGACATACACAACTTGGTTTTTTCATGGAGAACAACTTCCCAATATGGGTGTCAATGCTAAGGCTCCTAGTACATCTGCGACTAATTGTAATGAAGAGTTGTTGCCCAGAATGGTTGATTTGGTTAATGATACTTTTGGTCGTGTTCAACCCGATGACTTAGATGCATGTATGAATGAGGTCAATGAGGAACATGGTAGTCAGCCTCAAGATGACATAGACAATGATACTCAGTACAATAAACTAAGGGAGGATGCGGTACAACCCCTATATCCATCGTGTAAACGTGAGTATACAAAGTTGTCAGTGACAGTTGAGTTGATGAGCATGAAGGCTAAATATCAGTGGTCAGATAATAGCTTTACGAGTTTGTTGCAACTGCTCAAGAAGATTTTGCCAAGCGAGAACTCTTTGCCAGATAGTACTTATAATGCAAAGAGATTGATCAGTTCGTTGGGTATGAACTATGAGGTGATACATGCATGCCGTAATGATTGTATTTTGTACTGGAAGGAGCATGCTAATAGGGAAAATTGTCCTACGTGTAAAGCAAGCAGATGGAAAGTGAATAGTGTTGTAAGATCAAGAGTCTCACATGTACCATGGAAGGTGCTAAGATACTTCCCATTAACACCAAGGTTACAAAGACTTTATAGTGTATCATGGATTGCAGAGAATATGTTGTGGCATTCAAAGGGGGCTAAAAATGACTCGTACATGCGTCATCCTGTGGATTCTTCTATGTGGAAGTTTGTAGATAGAAAATTTAGTGATTTTGCTGCGGATCCACGTAACGTTCGGTTGGGACTTGCAACAGACGGATTCAATCCCTTTGGGCATATGAGCATCTCGTATAGTTGCTGGCCTGTTATGATTGTTCCATACAATCTTCCACCTCATTTATACATGCGGAAGGAATTTATTATGTTAACACTTTTAATTCCCGGAAAAAATGGTCCAGGGCATGACATCGACGTATATTTACAACCATTAATTGAAGAATTAAATGAATTGTGGAAAGGGTCGATAACATATGACTCGTTCGGGAAGAACAGGTTTACAATGAAGGCGATTTTATTATGGGCAATACATGATTTTCCAGCTTATGGACATCTTTCTGGGTGTAGGACAGGAGGAAAGTATGCATGTCCTGTTTGTAGTGAGGAGACTGACTCTGTTTGGCTAAAACATGGAAAGAAGTTTTCTTATATGGGGCACAGAAGATTCCTCCCAAGAGCTCATATCTTTAGGAGTCAAAGATCTCGATTCAATGGGAATGATGAAAATCGACAGGCTCCAAAGCGTTTGTCTGGAGAACAGGTATTGGTTAAAATGAATAATATACAAACGAAGTTCGGAAAGCATGTAGGAAACAAGAGGAAGAAGACCACGGATGAGGAGTCTAACCTTACTGCTTGGTCGAAGAGATCAATCTTCTTTACATTGCCGTATTGGGAGCATATGCCCATTCGTCATAATTTGGATGTGATGCATGTTGAGAAAAATGTTACTGAGAACCTTATTGCAACAATCATGGACATGAAGGACAAGTCTAAGGATGGTTTACAAGCCCGTCAGGATCTTATGGTTATGAAGATAAGATCAAAATATTGGCCAAAGGAAAAAAATGGTAAGTTGTTATTGCCTAAGGCTCCTTTCACATTATCTAGATCTGAAAGAGAACTCATTTGTCGAACCTTGAGTGATTTGAAAGTTCCGAGAGGGTATAGTGCAAACTGGAAACATCATATCAGTATGGATGACTATCAAATCAAGGGCCTTAAGTCACATGATTATCACATTCTAATGCAGCAGTTACTACCTGTATTATTGATGCATTCATTCAAGAAAGAAAAGTCATTGCGCGCCGCCATTATACAATTGTCAAGATTCTTTAACGTCATATGTTCTAAAGAAATTCATCGTATGGAGCTTCAAGAAATGAAAAATAAAATAGTGGAAACATTATGTGTTTTCGAAAAGTATTTTCCACCATCATTTTTCGTTTCTATGACACACCTTGTTGTGCACTTGGCGGAGGAGGCACAAGTTTGCGGACCTGTCAGATATCGATGGATGTATCCTTTTGAGAGGTAACTTTAACTGTTTTAATTTATTAACTTTTTCAAAATAGCTTATATTTTTTCATCAATAACTGATTTTAATATTTAACAGGATGATGAGAACATACAAGAAGTATGTGATGAATCAAGCTTACCCAGAGGGCTGTATTGCGGAACGCTACATTATAGAGGAATCTATGATGTACTGTATGGAATACTATCCTAATAATACAATAGGAGGTCATAAGCAAGGACTAAAAATATTCAATGATGATGAAAATGCTGGTGATTCCCAGAATGATAAGAAAGGAAAAGTTTATGATCTTACTACAGTGCAATACCAACAAGCACGCAGATGGGTTTTGCAACATCACATTGAAAATCATCAATGGGAGGAGTAAGTTAATGAAGTATATTATTCTTTTTTATATTTTTAAATGGCTTATGGTAATAAACATTGTTATATATATATAATTAATAAACATTGTTATATATATGTTTGTAGGAAGTACCAAACATACATCCAGGGCCAAACACGTGCGGGACAAAATCGAAAGGGTAATCTGTCAGCAGGCAAAACAATGGAATACATTCCTTGGTTAAGACATCAACTACATAATCAAGAAATGACTCAATTTAAGAGAATTGCCGATGGTCCTGACTTCAAATGCATATCATATAATACTTACTCAGTAAATGGATATGTTTTTAGCACTGCGAATTCTGAAATGAACAGAACAACACAAAACAGTGGAGTCTCAATGAAAGCGCTAACTAGCTTCAGGGCAAGTGCCAAGGATAGGAATCCTATAGAAGAAGAAGTCACTTATTATGGCATCATTAGACAAATTCTCGAATTGAACTACTTCGAGTTCAGAGTAGTACTCTTCTATTGTGATTGGGTGCATATTGAAGATAAAGTGAATGGATGTTTCATAGATCCCGAAACAAATTTGATATTTGTCAATCTAGGAAGGTTTAGACGGAACTTAAAGGAAGATGATGAGC
Source organism: Magnolia officinalis (assembly GCA_021015155.1). NCBI lineage: Eukaryota > Viridiplantae > Streptophyta > Magnoliopsida > Magnoliales > Magnoliaceae > Magnolia > Magnolia officinalis. The sequence goes on along the minus strand of JAJHSJ010000015.1, from coordinate 3,997,187 downwards.
CGTTTATTCTTGCATCTCAGGCAGCTCAGGTCTTCTACTGTAAGGATCCAACTAGAGATGACTGGCATGTTGTACTGAATGCTCCTATGAGATTGACGAAAGATGCATATGCATTTGAAGATCCACTTGAGTTTGAGGCCAGAAGGAACGTAGGTTCTTCAGCACTTTCATTAATTGATGATTTAAATGATGAAGATGAAGATGTACAGGAAAAATCATGGGTAGAGAGTGAGCCGAGTACCTCACGTCATAGGAAACGGAAAAGAAACTAATAAGATTCAAATCAGTTTGAAAGTGAGTTGAATTCTATTTAGTAATGATTGTTACAATTTTTTAGCTATCAAAATATTAATAGAATGCCAATTACATAATAGTGAGATATTGTTTTGTTTTATAAAATTGCAGGAATAATGTCGGATTTTGGTGGTTCATCAGCTTCAGCCCAAAGAAGCAGTACAAGGAAGAGAGTTGAATTAAATGAATATAAACAACCGGTCGGAGAAACATCAGCGCCTTTCAACACATTTTTAGGGCAACTTGGCAGGACACACTGTCCAATTTCATTTGCTGATTGGCGCAAAGTGCCTGGTGCAATTAAAGATAATATTTGGTCTATGGTTTTGGTGAGCATGTTTGTTCTTGATTTTATTTATAATTCTTATTCAATAAGATTGTTTGATTATAAATTTAATGAAATAGGCCACGTACGACATCAATGATGATTTAAAAGAATATGTATTTTCGAAAGTAAGCAAAGCTTGGAAGGTATGGAAATACAATCTGCGAAAGGAATATGATAAAGTTGATAATGATGTAGAAAGAAGAAGAAATTGTCCCATTGGTGTAAAGCAAGAGGATTGGGACATTTTCATTAATTTACAATCCACAGAAGTATTAATCAATCTTCGTAAGAAGGGGAAGACTTCCAGAGCACAGGTGAAATGCCCTCACACGTCTGGAAGACGAGGTGCTGCTAGGACATTAGAGAAAATGGTAATTTGTACTACATTTTTTGACAATTTAATTGATGAATATAAATTCTTGTTAACTAATTTACTCATATAATTACAGCGAAAGGAAAATCCAAATACTATCATCACCAGGACCGACTTGTTTGTTGCCACTCATAGCAGACCTGATGGGTCTTACCCAACACAAACACATCTTGAAACAGCGGTGAGAATAATTTTTCAGTTTTTAATCATTTTTTTATTTAAGTACAATGAAAGATTTATTGTAACAATTATCTTCTAACAGGAAAGAATATTATCGATAGCTAGCAGTGATCCTTCCAGTAAGCACAAGGATTTAGACCACGACCCAGTTTCACAGGTTTTCCATCAATTCTACTCACTTTACATACATTGTCGTTGGTTTTCATTTTTTTAATAATAATATACACACATCACTAAACTTAAAAATTATTATTTAGGTTTGTGGTCGTGACAGTAGAGGCCGAGTTAGGGGCATGGGTTTGGGTATTTCTAAGACTACTATGAAGGTTGTCACCCCCTACATTATAGAAGCTCGGTCAGAGAGGAATGCACGTATATCCATTGAGGCTAAATTTGAAGCATCAATGACTCAATTTACTGAACTTAGGCAAGAATTTGCTGAACTTAGGCAACAAATTACTCAAAGCCAACTACTTCACCGCTCTCCTGATACAGCTGCATCTCAGGTATTACATTTACCGCGATCAAATGATATAATTATTATTTTTAAAGATAAAAGTATCATTTTTATTTACATGAAACTATTATTTTAGGCCCATCGTCGATCTGGTGAGCCGAGTATTCGAGAAGACTCTGCAACAACTCCATCGATGGAACAAATTTGCCAATTGAGAGATTTTCGTGGTCGGATTGTTGCTAGTGGGCGGATGGTGTCAGATAATACTGGCATCCCTCCAGAATGCATCAGAGTTGTAATAGATGATATCAACGTTCGCACAGCAGAGTTGTTTAATGATGACAGGACATTTGAAGATATTCAATTGGGTGAAATGGTTGTTTGGCCCAAATTCCTGATGAAAATTTGAATATTCAGTAGTTTTGATTAACTTTTTGAACTTTAGGACATTTTGTATGACAAAAACTTGATTATTCAATGAAATGCTTTTTTGATCAATTTGCCTTATTTATTTATTTAATCTATAGCATCCTTTTTACTAATTATGGCTTGTTGTCATTTGTTTTTTATTAACCAAGTCACTAAAGGATTTCAATTTCAAATGTAACAGAAGTATTGACAGAACGTTGTCACTTGTTGCAGTATGAGATGTAATAAGAATATACATGGATTGTGCACCAATTTATTTTTTTTTAAATGCACCAACCAGAAACGATTTGAGACGACGTTCAATGAAACTTTGTTAAATATGAAATTTATGACCTTTAGTAACTTGGTTAATTAAAAAGAACTACGTAGTGGCTTGATCCCAATCTGACTTTTTGGGTACGTAGGCAGCCGTTCATAATGTACTAAAATATCGGTGCAGCCACAAATCTTTTTTCTCCTTTGAATTGTAACAGACTGTATCGGTTGCATTTTTCTCTGTCATACAGGTTGTGGCTATCAAAGATATAATATCACCTCCTTATAAGGAAACATTTAATGATGTGTACAGGTAAATTCATTTTTTCTTATTCCTTATATTGTTTCCCAGTTATATTTGTGTTGGTTTCAGAGTACAGGTAATATGTAGGTTAGCAGTAATTCTCATTTCCATCCATGTTTTGGTTTTATTTTCAATTCTCCTAGGCAATATGCAAGTAACTAATTCCTCAACCATCTCATGGCCAACATCAATTTGAGTCAGCATAAACCTTTGGATCCTCTTTTTGAAAGGTATATTCACATCAATTTGAGCACTATCAGGTGATATTTAAGATTTTCATTATAAATAGATGATTAAGAGCCAACGATAATTATAAGTAGACTTGTAAAAAATAAAGAATTTGATTTTTTTCAAAACATGGAAAGACTAATCAGTCCTACTTCTTGTAACTTCAGGCACTGCTTCAAATGGAGGGACTACAAATAGATTTGGTTAGGGAGACTACTGATGGTGAAGTAGCAGCTGCAACAAATATGAGAGCTACAAAGGTGAAAAGAAACATAAGGCGGTTGGTAAGATAAGATAGATTGACAGTACTTGTTTCAATTTTCTTGGATGGATGATGAATGTATTTGGGAATGTAAATGAAAATAAAAAACTTATAATATATATATATATATATATGTTATCAATGGAGGATACCTTGTTTAGGGGGACATGAAATTCTTGTAGCTTATGGTATGGTGCCCCAATATTGGTTGTATGTTACTAGTATGTAGTAGATAATACTAGGTTCAATAGTAGATAATACTAGAGAATCCCTAAACCTAAACCTACACCATCTACTCCTAAACCTAAACCTAAACTTGAAAACCCAAACCTAAATCCGTACACAAACCTAAACCCGAACCCGATTTTCTAAACCTAAACCTTACCCTATTCTCAATTCCCTAAACCTAAACCTAACCTTTCCCTAAACCTATAACCTAAACTCAGTTCCCTAAAGCTAAACCTACACCTAATCCTAATCTCAACTCCCTAACCTAAACCTAAACCTAAACTTGAAAACCAAAACTTAAACCCAATCCCGAACATGAACCCGATTTCCTAAACCTAAACCATAACCCATTCTCAAATCCAAAAACATATAACCAAAACTTACACCCAATCCTGAACATGAACCCGATTTCCTAAACCTAAACCATAACTCATTCTCAAATCCAAAACCTATAACCTAAACCCGAACCCATTCTCAAATCCAAAACCTATAATATAAACCTAAACCTTAACTTAAACATAAACCAAAACCTATAACCTAAACCAAAACCATAACCTATAACCTAAACCCGAACCTATTCTCACATCCTAAAACCTAAAACCTAAACCAAAACCAAAACCTATAACCTAAACCCGAACCCATTCTCAAATCTCGAAACCTATAACTTAAACCCGAACCCATTCTCAAATCCTGAAACCTATAACTTAAACCCGAACCAATTCTCAAATCCCAAAACCTATAACCTAAACCTAAACCTTAACCTAAACCAAAACTAAGACCTATAACCTAAACCAAAACCAAAACCTATAACCTAAACCCGAACCCATTCCCAAATCCCAAAACCTATAACCTAAACCAAAACCAAAACCTATAACCTAACCCAAACCCATTCTCAAATCCAAAAATCTATAACCTAAACCTAAACTAAACCTAAACCAAAACCAAAACCTATAACCTAAACCCGAACCCATTCTCAAATCCCAAAACCAATAACCTAAACCCGAACCCATTCTCAAATCCCAAAACCTAAACCAAAACCAAAACCTATAACCTAAACCTAAACCAAAACCTATAACCTAAACCCGATCCCATTCTCAAAACCTATAACCTATAACCTAAACTAAAACCAAAACCTATAACCTATAAACTAAACCTAAACCAAAACCTATAACCTAAACTCAAACCCATTCTCAAATCCCAAAACCTATAACCTAAACCAAAACTAAAACCTATAACCTGAACTTGAACCCATTCTCAAATCTAAAAACCTATAACCTAAACCTAACCTAAACCAAAACCTATAACCTAAACCTAAATCTAAACCTAAACCTTAACCTAAACCTATAACCTAAACCAACACCTAAACCTAAATCTAAACCTAAACCTTAACCTAAACCTTAACCTAAACCAAAACCTATAACCTAAACCAAAACCAAAACCTATAACCTAAACCCGAACCCATTCTCAAATCCCAAAACCTAAACCTTAACCAAAACCTATAACCTAAACCCAAACCCATTCTCAAATCCCAAAATCTAAACCAAAACCAAAACCAAAACCTATAACCTAAACCTAAACCTAAACCAAAACCTATAACCTAAACCGGAACCCATTCTCAAATCCCAAAACCTATTACCTAAACCAAAACCAAAACCTAAAACCTAAACCCGAACCCATTCTCAAATCCAAAAATCTATAACCTAAACCTAAACCTAAACCAAAAGCTATAACCTAAACACGAACCCATTCTCAAATCCCAAAACCTATAACCTAAACCAAAACCAAAACCTATAACCTAAACCCGAACTCATTCTCAAATCCAATAACCTATAACCTAAACCTAAACCTTATCCTAAACCTAAACCAAAACACATAACCTAAACCAAAACTAAAACCTATAACCTAAACCCGAACCCATTCTCAAATCCAAAAACCTATAACCTAAACCTAAACCTAAACCTTAACCTAAACGTAAACCAAAACCTATAACCTATAACCTAAACCTAAACCAAAACCTATAACCTAAACCCAAACCCATTCTCAAATCCCAAAACCTATAACCTAAACTAAAACCAAAACCTATAACCTGAACCTGAACCCATTCTCAAATCCAAAAACCTATAACCTAAACCTAAACCTAAACCTAAACCAAAACTAAAACCTAAACCCGAACCCATTCTCCAATCCCAAAACCTATACTTATAACCTAAAACTATTCCCAAATCCCAAAACCATTAACCTAAACCTAACCTTTCCCTAAACCTATAACCTAAACTCAATTCCCTAAAGCTAAACCTACACTTAATCCTAATCTCAACTCCCTAACCTAAACCTAAACCTAAACTTGAAAATCAAAACTTAAACCCAATCCCGAACATGAACCCGATTTCCTAAACCTAAACCATAACCCATTCTCAAATCCAAAAACCTATAACCAAAACTTACACCCAATCCTGAACATGAAACCGATTTCCTAAACCAAAACCATAACCCATTCTCAAATCCAAAACCTATAACCTAAACCCCAACCCATTCTCAAATCCAAGAACTTATAATTAACCTAAACCTATAACCTATAACCTAAATCAAAACATATAACCTAAACCAAAACCAAAACCTATAACCTAAACCCAAACCTATTCTCAAATCCCAAAACCTATAACCTAAACCTAAACCTTAACCTAATCCTATAACCTAAAATCAAATCCCTAAACCTTAACCTATAACCTATAACCTAACCTAAACCTATACTTATAACCTAAAACTATTCCCAAATCCCAAAACCTATAACTTAAACCTAAACTCAATTCCCTAAAGTTAAACCTACACCTAATCCTAATCTCAACTCCCTAACCTAAACCTAAACCTAAACTTGAAAACCCAAACTTAAACCCAATCCCGAACCTGAACCCGATTTCCTAAACCTAAACCTTAACCTATTCTCAATTCCCTAAACCTAAACCTAAACCTAAACCTCAACCTAAACCTAAGCCTAATACCTAAATGTACTCTCAAATCCCTAAACCTAAACCTACACCTAATCCTAATCTCAACTCCCTAACCTAAACCTAAACCTAGACTTGAAAACCCAAACCTAAACGCGATCCCGAACCCGAACCCGATTTCCTAAACCTATACCTTAACCTATTCTCAATTCCCTAAACCTATAGCTTATAACCTAAACCTAAACTTATACCTAAACCTAAACCTATAACCTTAACCTAAACCAAAACCTATGACCTAAAACCTAAATGTATTCTCAAATCTTTAAACCTAAACCTACACCTAATTCTAATCTCAACTCCCTAACGTAAACCTAAACCTAAACTTGAAAACCCATACCTAAACCCGATCCCGAACCCGAACCCGATTTCCTAAACCTAAACCTTAACCTATTCTCAATTTCCTAAACCTAAACCTAAACCTAAGCCTAAAACCTAAACCTATGACCTAAAACCTAAATGTATTTTCAAATCCTTAAACCTAAACCTACACCTAATCCTAATCTCAACTCCCTAACCTAAACTTAAACCTAAACTTGAAAACCCAAACCTAAACCCGACCCGAACCCGAACCCGATTTCCTAAACCTAAACCTTAACCTATTCTCAATTCCCTAAACCTATAGCTTATAACCTAAACCTAAACCTAAACCTTAACCTTAACCTAAACTTAAACCTGAACCTATAACCTATAACCTAAATATATTCTCAAATCCCGAAACCTACACTTACACCTAATCCTAATCTCAACTCCCTAACCTAAACCTGAACCCAAACTTGAAAACTCAAACCTAAACCCGATCCCGAACCCAAACCCGATTTCCTAAACCTAAACCTTAACCTATTCTCAAATCTCTAAACCTAAACCTAATCCTAATTTAAACTCCCCAACGTAAACCTAAACCTAAACCTTAACTTGAAAACCCAAACCTAAACCCAATCCCGAACCTGAACCCGAATTCTTAAACCTAAACCTTAACCTATTCTCAAATCCCTAAACCTACACCTACACCTAATCCTAATCTCAACTCCCTAACCTAAACCTAAACCTAAACTTGAAAACCCAAACTTGAACCCGATCCCGAACCCGAACCCGATTTCCTAAACCTAAACCTATTCTCAATTCCCTAAACCTATAGCTTATAACCTAACCTAAACATAAACTTATATGTATTATGCGTGGATGAATGTAATGTGAATAAGATTGTTTGTGTTTGGATGGATTTACGTAGTTTGGGTTTAGATGGATGTGAATGTGATGAAATATATTATATAACAGGTGTATATTAGGAAGATTGTGTATTTGGATGGATTCACGTAGTTTGGGTTTAAATGGATGTGAATGTGAATGTGATGAAATATATTGTATAACAGGTGTATATCAGGAAGATTGTTTGGATGGATTTACGTAGTTTGGGTTTAGATGGATGTGAATGTGAATGTGATGAAATATATTGTATAACAGGTGTATATCAGGAAGATTGTGTTTGGATGGATTGATGGATGTGAATGTGAATGTGATGAAATATATTGTATAACAGGTGTATATCAGGAAGATTGTGTTTGGATGGATTTACGTAGTTTGGGTTTAGATGAATGTGAATGTGATGAAATATTTTGTATAACAGGTGTATATCAGGAAGAAGACTAGGTCAAATTTGGTCCTTCAAGGGTCATAAGAGACGGCCTATAGCAGTCCTTTAAAAGGATGGTCCATGACCGTCCTTTTAAAGGACGGTCTATGACCGTCCTTTAAAGGCTCAAACGAGACGGTCTATGACAGTCCTTTTAAAGGACGGTCCATGACCGTCCATTTAAAGGACGGTCTATCGCCGTCCTTTGAAGGCCAATAAGAGACGGTTAATGACAGTCTTTTTTAAGGACGGTCTATGACAGTCCTTTTAAAGGACAGTCCATGACCGTCCTCTTTGGGCTCATAAGAGACGGTCGATGACTGTCCATTTTAAGGACGGTCCATGACCGTCCTTTTTTAGGACGGTCCATAACCGTCTTTTTTTCGTCAATAAAAATGACGGTTTTCAACCGTCCTTTAAGTAATAGGACACGTCAAAATTTGACTGCCTATATGACGGTCCATGACCGTCCTTTTTGGTCATTTGAGACGGTTTTGGACCGTCCTTTTTTCGCTGTTTTGGCGTAGTGCTTAGAAAATTATTTTAAAGAATATGCTCTTAGATAAAATATTTATACCATAAGTAACTTATTTTAAGTTACTTATGTTACTTATGTCGGATCCTTACTCTTGCACGAGTGGCGGACTCTTAGGAGTTTCAACACCCAGTCAAGGGTTCCAGTATCCATAGGTGGTGAAATACCACTATGGTGTCTGTGTGTGTGTGAAAAAAAAAAAAAAGAATAAAAGAGAACAAAAAAATTACTTATGTTGTATTTTGTTTCAAATTTTATACTAAAAAAAAAAAAAAAAATTTCAAATATTTTAATTTTCTTCTAAATTTGAAAGTTATGTTACTTTTAAGTTGCGCATTTAGTCCCGCATCGGATTTGTCTAATAAAAATTTCTTGCATATAAGATAGGTTTTTTGCCTTTGAGCTTAAGTCCCTATTTAGGGGGCATGTGAATTTTGTCTTATGGGAGACTATGCCAATAACTCTAATCTATGATATTGATCATATACGCGAGCACATGCCGAGTTAGTCCGTGTGCGCGACAGGCCGGGCCGCGGGTGTACTCATGCGGGTATGTATGTATGGGTACTCGCGAGACTTTATTTATGCGAGGGTGTACTCGCACTTGCACCTTTAACCAAAGAGATATGACTGATCGGTTGGTTACACATTTTGGATTTAAATCCAATAGACCAACCTTTTTGAAAGGGTGCTTAATGCACCATTTCAGAGTCTATATAAAGACTTACATCCCGTTTTCAAAATAACGAAAATCATTTATACTCTTGTGAAAACTTTCTCTATTTTATAGTTTACGAGTTTTGATTGTTGAGTTCATCACTTAGTTAACTCAGCACTTTTGAGTTAAACTACAAGTGGTTTGAGCCCGCGTACAGTAAATGCACCGCTAGAATCGAGTAATAGTTGTTGTATCTTGGAAGTTGATTGTTCTAGAAACCTATTTTACATGGGATGTTGTCTAACGAAAGCAAATTCAATTTCAAGCTGAATGACTCACATCATACATCGACTCAATTTTACAAGTCTGCTATTTCAAATTTTATTTTCTTTACTGATTTTCTATTTTAAATTATCTACTTAATTCAAACAAAGATTCCAACAACTTATAAGCCAATCGCCTCCTTAATGATACTGCTAGGATTACCTCATCAATGAGGTCTTTGGACCATACTCATATAAGAACTGGGATTACTTGAGAAATATGGGAATTTTTCAACGTTCATCTAAATCGTGTATCCCTCCAAGGAGCATGGCCCAAACGTCACCGTTGCATGCAACCTGTATTCGCGTAATGGGGTGTGTGGTCTCACCAACTCAGTTGCAACTGCACTAACGAAAGGACAGAACTTTCAAGTACGTGACAGCTGGTGGAAATCGATTACTGGGATAAGGGAAAGTTCTTCATTTATTAAAGGTCACGCTGATGCCGATCCTGACCATCTATAAGGTTTTTCCTGCTTTTCACAGGCCACTATAAACGATATAGACTGAAAAAACTGCTACTTGGCCTCTCATTTCATACGCCGGTTAGTGAAGCCAAGAATGGATGATCTTGACCCTTCAGGCGTCTGAACCTCGAGAAGAGTTAAGAGCTAGGGTCCATTTGCCCTGGACATGCTTTACACGGAGGGACCAATTCATGGTCCTCCCTTTCAATTGGACAGCCTGAAATTCACATTGGTCAAAAGATCCCAACTATTCGATCAATGAGACGGCTAGGATTACCTGATCAATGAGGTCTTTGGACTATACTCATTGACATGGAATTGTTCACAATTAAATGGGAGATGCATGTATGCCATGTCTATCACATCAAAATCGTATATACCACTGCCCAAGAGCATGGCCCAAACATCACTCCGTTTGGACGATCTTAGCCTGTGATTTGGCTCACTGAATTGAATGCAACCCATCCAATGGTTAGAAGGTCATCAAGTCAGCGTGATTTTCAGGCTGTGATCTGTCCACAATGGGCCTTTCCAATGGGACGGTCTAGATTAACATGTGTGTAGGCTACGTGTTGAGTGGATGCATTGGTTTTTTTATTTATTTTTATTTATTTTTTAAAGCTCCGTGTCATGGTTGATCTTTGAAGATGATCAAGTTTGCAATTACGGCCGTCAATGCATGATGCAGACCACGCACCTTGGAGGACCGAAATAAAGAAATCCCCTCGAACCCTATGGTCTGTGGAGGCCATTGTGATGTCTAATTTGTTTCATCCACTCTGTCCATCCATTTCGCTAACTCATTTTAGGACAAGTACCCAAACATAGGGAAAATCCAAAACTCAAGGAAACAGTGGGGAAGGAAAAGCACCGTCGAAACATTCTTAGGGCCCACCGGGACATATATGTCATCCAACCCTTTCTCGAGGTGATTACCTCTGCCTAGGAAACACGAAAATATGAGTCTGATCTAAAAACCTTTTTTTATGACACGCACACACACCCCACACACTTACGCAGTAGTGGAATTTCACCACCAATGGTACTCGAACCCTTGACCCGGTGTTGAAACTCCTGAGAGTCTACCACCCGAGTAAGAGTAAGGACCCGCCTGATCTAAAAAAAACTTATGCTACCCTTAAGAACCTAAACACTGGGCATGTCCATCTCCCATTCTTGTGGCATGGCGCACTGGAATTTCGATCTGCCTCATGTTTAGACTAAAGTCCTAAAATGAGTTGGCAAAAACCAAAAGAAAAGAAAAAGAAAAAGCACAAGCATCACTGTGGCCCCACAGAGGTTAGAGTTGCAGCCCCACGTTTCGAGTAAAGTCTATGAAGAATAAAAGCGCATCAGTTCCTTCTTTAAAATCATATTGTCTATGGATTGTTTTGTTTCCTTTCCTTTCTTCATCTGAGATTTTGAATGCCTGAAGTTCTCATTGAAAAGCTGAAAGCTGGGAGTTCTACTGCAAAACGCAAGCATCCTATAATCTCTAGGTAATTTCCGGTATGGTTCTCTCTAACCCATTGACTACGTTTTTACAATGCACTCAGGCTCATGAGCATTTGTCCTCCCATGGGGCCCACATGGTCATATGATCAGCAATGTTCATTTCTTTTTGTCGTAGTTAGGCCACATATCCATTTTTTTAAATTTTTTTATTGTTTATTTTTTTATTTTTTTTTAAATTTCTGAATAAATCTATCAATAATACTTTAAAAAATAAATAAAAAAAAATAAATTAATTAATTAATTTTTAAAGGAAATGTGGGAGCACACCACATAGACTTGATGATTGGCAAAAGAACTGAACAAGAATTTGGGCGGGTGATACGAGAAAAGAGGGGCCTCGCCTATCATTTAGCATAACCACAAAAATCATTATACCAATTAAATACAGCAAACCACATCCGCTAATGGAAAACACAGAACAGCAGCAGCTGGGGTTGATGTCGATGCTGACTATTGAAGGATCATAGCGTCGTTGGTACAATGAAGCTGCTGAACCTGAAATTAATTTTGAGATTGAAGCAACTGATTTCTGACTGAAAAGGAAAAAAAGAAAAAGGTCCATGGATATGGCAATCTTCAGATAGCAAGCAACAGCATCTTGTGGAGTTAAATCCTTTGTGGACACTCGGTTAGAATGGCCGATCTCCAATAGCAGCCAAAGACCACTTAAAAGAACTTCTAACATAATACATACCATTCTTATACTCCATCTGTGGCTTATCAAATTTCTTTCATTGACTTTCATCTTTCAACCCTCTATGCCAACATTCAACAAATCTAGACCTTTATTTGAGCTTAGTTGAATTTTTTATTTCATTTTTTATGCCAAAATTCTCCATGCCTTCTAACATCCATATCCTCAGATAAACATATGCATCGACAACTGTACGTACAGCCATATACATCTCTTATCATAGTAATGTTTTACTTTTATAAAAATACAATATTATGAATAAAATATGCAGCTGCTCTCTCTCTCTCTCTCTCTCTCTTTAATTCTGTAAATACAGAACATTCACAGAAGCCATCTACCGCTTCATGTAGGGCCAATTGGTTGATGCATACTCGAAGAGCCTGGGTGTTTTCTATCGCAATATCCTTCACATTACTTCCAGTAGCACTGCTATACTGCGTGAACGATAGATGTCCGCCAGGCTCACACGTGGCTATCAGACAGTCCATCCACACACCACCATATGTGAAATTGGATTACGCGCGTACTTAGTTACTCAATACGCATTTGTCGTACTGAGTGGACTCTGTTGGGCCCACCGTGAATGTACGTGGTTTATCCAGGCCGTCCATCCGTTTTTTCAGCTCATTTTACAGGTTGGTCCGAAAATTGAAGCATATCGAAAGCTCAGGTGGACCGCACCACAGAAAACAGTGGGAATAAAACGTTCAAACTTTCAATGTAGTTTATTTGTCATCTAACCTGCTCATAAGATCACACAGGCATCAGACATGAACATGGGAAAACACATATATCAGATTGATCCGAAACTTCTGTGGTCCTAAGAAATTTTCAACAGTAGACGTTCAATTAATATTGTTTCCTGTGGTGTGATCCACTTGAACTTTGGATATGCTTCATTTTTTACTCAAGAACTAGAATTATCTGGCAAAATGGATGGAAGGAAAACATACATAAATCATGGGGCCCCCACAGTTTACTCAATACGCTAGCCTACTGAGTTACTCAGTACGCAATCCGCTTCCATGTTCACAACCCCAAGTGTAGGGTCACGATGTAGTAAAAATCTCAGTAAGACCGAGGTCGAATCCACGGGGACTGAACCTTGTATGTATTCTGAAAGTAACGAAAACTAGAACTAGAAAAGATGAAATCTAAATTTGGAATAGGTGAGAGAATAATTGTAAATTATGTAGCTAAAACTTATAAAATTCAAAGGTGGGAAACTAGGGTTCCAAGGATCCACTTGTAACAATTGGGGAGATTTATGCTTGATTCATAAACACAATTGGAATCAGAGTCTCATCTTATCCAGTTGGTAAGAGGAGATTTGTCAGATCTCTGAACTTCTCATGGATCTAATCATCAATGGATGAGAGTGGTGAAGATTTGGAAGTGATTCCGTCACCGAACCATGCCCAGGAGACTATGGCAAACAACAACAATTTACCAATCCACAACCAGTCTAAGAGAATTATAAACATTAGGAAGGATTCCATCATCCAACCATACTTAGGGGGCGATGATGAACAACAAGATTCCCAAGTTTATAATCTTTATAATGAAAAGAACATACTCAAAGCTATCGCAGATCTATTGTAATTTAAGTCACAACAAACCAACAAAAACTGTAAATATTCCTTGTAATCAAACTAAAATCCAAAAGAGTTCAATAAGACATGAATCAAAACAAAGCAAACATCTCAATCACATTACAAGCTTCACCTCTTAGCCCTAACTAAGAGGTTTAGCCAATCACAGACATGATCAAGCTCTAACTCAGAAAAACATTAAGGAAACAATGAAAGTGGAAGAAGAAAAACTCTGCTGAAGACAGCCAACTCCATGCCTTCTCTCTCTGCTCTGCTCTGCTTGTTCTCACCACGCCTCCACGGTTGCACCTGGCTACCCTACGTCCAAGGGATGCTCTCTCTCTCTCTCTCTCTCTCTCTCTCTCTCTCTCTCTCTCTATTCTCCTTTTTATATCATGAAGGGCTCGGTTTAGAGGCAGTGGAGAGGCTGGGAGTCAGTGGATTGTAACTTACACAGCACCCATGTGTAACTTCTTGCATAGCCGCAAGTAATGCAACACCTTGCGTTTGAATCCCTTTTTGGCAAGAAGAGCACCGAAAAACCCGATTTTTCTCCATGGCTAGGGTCATGGCCCCCTTGCTAAAGTTTTGGACAGTTCAGATCATCAAAAGATCAAAGACAGTGGACCACAAAGTCCCAAAATTTTTAGTTTTCACAGATGCAAGCCATGCACACAGGAGTTGCGCTAAGATGCTCGATGGCCCCCACAGTGATGTTTTTAGAGAAATCCACCCCATTCATTGAATTCCTGACGAGATTTCGGTTGGAAAGGGGTGATTTTGGTGGAGTTTTGGTACGTCCCACTGTATCAAATCACCACACCATTCATCTTGCATTTGACGGCGATCTGCATGTGTATACGTGCATGAGACCAAAAGGTCACCATGAGTACGGTTGGCCCCACCCCTTGGACATAATGAACGATTCGGATTAGCCAAATGATGGACGGTGGTAGCCCATTACGTGATACAACGGACGCACATCTGCTACATGTGCGGAAGCTCGATCCGGATCGGGTCAATGGTCTTTCACCGATTTGCCTGGTCCGGTGCGGTGCGAGTGTGCACCGGCTATGCACACGCACGTCCCCATGTGGGGTCCATTGTGATGTTTATGAAAAATTCACTCCGTCCATCCATTTTGTCATCCAATTTGAGGGGTTGAGACCAAAATTGCAGCATATCCAGATATCAGGTTGGCCCCAAATCGATGATTTATGGGCTGATCTGTCCGTTAGGCCACTTCCACAGGGATCTAAAGGCTAAATTTTGACATGTACGGTTAATTTAGAGTCCTCAGGTTAGATATATAGTTTCAGGCCAAGTGGATGGTGGGAACCCTGTGATCTTGCATCCAGGACGACTTTCAGGCCCCTTTAACTTCAATCACTTGATTTTCTCGAATCTTTGACGTATAAATTCTTCGATCTCAGTCTCCTATGATCCGTCCCTTGCCTTGGTGATTTGTTAGCATCAAATCAATGCTTTTAATACCCTTTTTCATTCTAAACTCTTAAATTCACATTATAACACAAACATGATTAAAATAGGATGTTAAACATTATCATGTTCGTAATACTAGGTAATAACTACTGTCTAATATGCAATATTTGACCCTCAACATAATCCTCAACCAGCATTTTGCTAGTCCCGAGCAAAGTATATGAAAAATAATTTGAGAACCATAGGATAAATTTTTATAAACTCAGGCGGTGAAAAGCAACCTATATCATAAAGTTCAAACATACATCAATGTTGGGCATTACCTTCTCTTAAACTTACGCGCACGGTAAAGTTCATGGTTAAATTTTAAAGTATTAATGCATCAATTAGAACAATTCTAAACATTGAGTTCCATGGGTATATAGTGCAACCTAAACTTATCACAATCAAAGGTTCAATTCTCTATTTCATGATAACATTCATAATCAAAAGAGCATTCAGGATAACCATAACCTAAACTAAAACTATCCTTACAGTTCATCTTTTCATTCTTCTAGCTTTTGATTTTTCCATCGATGGCTTTCACGCTATGTTCAATTTTTTCAATGATCTGCAATAGGTAGCCCTTTTCGATTACAATTGTTTTTTAGTTGGGTATTCTTTTATTATTATTATATATTTTTTTAATTCTTCTCATTGAACATGATGAACAAATTTCCCAGGTTGGTTCCTTCCATGCTTAGTGATTACCAGGTTAATAATTCAATATCAAACTGAAACCTTAATGTGTAAGCTAGATGTGACATGTGAAATCATAACTTAATTAATATTTAAAATTTTTAATCATGGATTAATAATTTGAACTTAACTGTGAAATCTAACAAGTACTGAGTTCAAGAGTCATAAATTACCAACATTAAGTATCTTGTACTTCTTAAATCAAGACTATCCTTTAAAATCACTCGAATTCACCAGAATTTTCAGAAAAAATTTCAAAAAATTTCATAATTTTTGCTTAAGACTAAGAAAAAACTGATTAAGTAACCTAATCTCCCATCCCCAACCTAAAATCTACATTGACCTCAATGTAAAAGACATAAGCATGTAATGCACATGAGGGCAACGAAATTGAAGGAGAAGTGATGGAAGGATAGTACCCAATGAAGGAGTTAAGAGGCTTTTTCCGAAGAGATCTCAGTGTGAAAGTGGGTCAGCACAAGAGTGAAGCCAACAAAAAGAAAACTATCTTAGAGCAACTAGAAGGCAAACTATCCTAATGGCATAAAACCGACTATCATAGAACGAAAAAAAGCAAACTAATCCTAAACTAGGAAAGCAGGGGAAAAGCTACTCAGTCATACCGCAAGGTTCCTCTTCCGGCCAGTATCTTAATAAACTTCTTAGTAGGTTTCTTAACAAGATCATCCAAAAGCCCTTTTTGCAATAGGCTTGGATGCTCTGGAGCATGAATTTTCAAAGAAATTTATAGACCTCAACAAAAAATTGTCGTTGATTCGCTTGAGATACCCAAAGTATTTATGATTCACCTGTGACAGAAAAAGTTTCAACGTTAGTACTCCATGGTGAATCAGAGACTACAAGTAGATAAAATTCAGAAGAATTTTAAGTAGATGTAGTCTCAACACATTCCGAAGGTTCAAACTCCGATTCAATTTTCAACTCCTCCTTTAATGGTAGATACTCAAGATCTAAGGAAGGAGGAGCTTCATAATAAGGGTTCTCTCGATCAGTGACAACTGCCGAGGTACTGATTTGCAAGGCATCCACTATTTCTTTTATCGTAGGATCGTCTGAATCTGCAAAGTGTGACAAGCAATCATTTAAAGAGTTGGAAAATTTAGCTGAGAGTGACTTAATTTCCTCATTGAAATTTGTGATAATCTGCCCAAAGATTCCATCGTCTCTGGAAGTGGATGGACGCATTCTCTCTTGCTCTTGCCCTGCACAGGCAGATTGAAAATCAACAAGGGAAGCATTGATGTGAACACTCTATTCATTGAAACTACTCAGTAGAGGTATTGAATCATCGAACTTGTACAGCTCAGATGGTGGCCTTAACTAGGTGGTTTCAAATTCCAGAGTCATATCGAGTAACTCGTCCCTCTCCCGAGTCATATCATCATTCAATTCAGGGGAGTTGTCCAAACATATCTCACAAGAGTTAGAAGGGTCGATTGTAAGGGGCTCACCCTCCACATTTAAATCGGACATGTTAGATGAGTGGAGTTTATCCTTATAACTGATCAGTTCGTGTACTTCTTGATCATTGACCTAGACCAAACTTGAGATTGATTCCAGGGAAATTTGGGCTGAACATTCAAGATCGTTATCCCAATACTCATTATCTTCTAATTCTGTGCAGTACACACTTGGGATGGGATCACACTCCTCACATTCTATTACTAGATTGGGTTGAGGTTCGAATAAACTAACCTCTCCCCCATCATTGAAACCAAGTGTGCCATGTGAGTGAAGTGTGTCAATATTATTGTATTTGAAAGACACTCACGTCTTTTGATCATTCCTTTAGACGGTCATCGAGATCAACTCATTGGAAAATTGAACCATATGCTCATTAATAGAATCCAACTCTTCATTCTAAATTTTAGTTTCTTCTACAAGCGAGTTAGGATCACTTTCCTCGCATTATGTTTCTTGATTAAGTTTTAGCTGGCATAAACGAGCCTCCAATGTCTTATCGATGTGTAATACAAGTGCTTCTATTCTTTTTCTAATTTTTACAAGACAGTCCATGTTACTCTGAAATAAATCCTCTTGGATCGTTTCTGGTTGGATCTCAAAGGTAGGGGATCCAAGAGAATAATCATTATAATATGTTGTTGGTTCATCTTCCCAATTTTGATGTTTTCACTAGTTATAGTTATACGGATCATAGGTGGGAGAATATGATGGTTGTTGATATACATTATCACCCATAATATAATCTCTCATTGTTTTCTTCTTATTTGATTGTTGATTATAAGTCTCACTCCTATATGTCTGACAACCCCAACATTCACACATTGTTTCCTTAATCCGTGGGGTGTAATTATTCTCCCGCATATGATCATGTAAGGACTTCTTAATCGATGGAATATTATATTCCGGTCGGTTCTCGATGATGGTTTCAGAAAAGTTTTGAAACATGGGTTGATTTCTATCATAATCATCATACATCCCTTCACACTTTTTCGCATTCTCAAAAGCTATCTCAGCATATTGACGTTCCCACTCGTGCATATACATAGTGAAACGCTAATCCTGAACCTAATCCTAAAAGAATAAAAGAAAAATCCTACTGCAATAAGAGATCTACAAATAGAAAGAGAGAGAATTAGAAAGAAGTTACCAATTTGGAAGGCTCTATGTTAGAATCCTACAAAAGAAAATAAAACAAGTCAGTTTCAAAAAATGAAAATTCTAAAATTAGAAAGTTTCTAAAAACAAAAATAAAAAGAGGGGTTAGTTTCTAAAAAGGAAAGAAATCCTAGAATTAGAAAGTTTCTAAAAATAGAAAATAAAACATAATCTTAAAAATAGAAAAATAGAAAAATTAGAAAGAGATTACTAATTTAGAAAGTCTATCTCAGGGTCCTACAAAATAGGAAAGTTAGGTTAGTTTCTAAAAAAGTCGAATAGAAAAAACTAAATCTAAAATTAGAAAACCCTAATCTTAACCTAATTCTAAAATTAGTTAATCTCAGAAAATTGCAACCGTTGGTCCTCGGCAACGGCGCCTAAAACTTGTTCACAACCCCAAGTGTAAAGTTGCGATATAGTAATAATCTCGGTAAGACCGAGTTCAAATCCACAGGGACTGAACCTTGTACGTATTCTGAAAATAACCAGAAGTAGAACTAGAAAAGATGAAATCTAAATCTGGAACAGGTGAGAGAATAATTGTAAATTATGTAACTAAAACTTGTAAAATTCAAAGGTGGGAAACTAGGGTGCCAAGGATCAACTTGTAACAATTGGGGAGATCTATGCTTGATTCATAAACACAATTGGAATCAGAGTCCCATCTTATCCAGTTGATAAAAGGAGATTTGTCAGATCTCTGAACTTCTGATGGATCTAATCATCAATGGATGAGAGTGGTGAAGATTTGGAAGTGATTCCGTCACCGAACCATGCCCAGGAGACTATGGTAAACAACAACAATTTACCAATCCACAACTAGTGTAAGAGAATTATAAACGTTAGGAAGGATTCCATCATCCAACCATGCCCAGGGGACGATGATGAACAACATGATTCCCAAGTTCATATTCTCTATAATGAAAAGAACATACTCAAAGCTATCACAGATCTATTGTAATTTAAGTCACAACAAACCATTAAAAACTAAAAGTATTCCTTGTAATCAAACTCAAATCCAAAAGAGTTTAATAAGACATGAATCAAAACAAAGCAAACATCCCAATCACACTACAAGCTTCACCTCTTAGCCCTAGCTAAGAGGTTTAGCCAATCACAGACATGATCAAGCTCTAACTCGGAAAAACATTAAGGAAACAATGAAAGAGGAAGAAGAAAAACTCTGCTGAAGACAGCCAACTCCACGCCTTCTCTCTCTCTCTCTCTCTCTCTCTCTCTCTCTCTCTGCTCTGCTCTGCTCTGCTTGTTCTCACCACGCCTCCACGGCTGCACCTGGCTGACCCACGTCCAAGGGATGCTCTCTCTCTCTCTCTCTCTCTCTCTCTCTCTCTCTCTCTCTCTCTCTCTCTCTTCTCTTCTCTTGTCCTTTTTATATCATGAAGGTCTTGGTTTAGAGGTGGTGGAGGGGCTGGGAGTCGGTGGATTGCAACTTACGCAGTACCTGTGCGTAACTTCTTGCGCAGCCGCAAGTAACGCAACACCTTGTGTTTGGATCCCTTTTTGGCAAGAGGAGCGCCGAAAAACCCACTTTTTCTCCATGGCTAGGGTCGTGGCCCCCTTGACGAACTTCTGGACGCTAGGAGTTATAGGCCTCCCTCAAGTTACCTAGACCTAATCTATCCAAAAATAGAAGACCTCAACACCCACACATTTCACAATGGGTACTCGATCCCACGACCTTAGTGTTGAAGGTCTTGTGAGTCTACCACTAAATCATGAGTGGGAACCACAATGTTTTCTACTACTCTTATTCACCTTTCATAAAGGTCAGCTTGGCATACACAACTTTCTTTCTTAAAAAACTTAGCCAAGTCTTTTCTTCCTTTTTTTTTTCTTTTTAAATAATAGAAATAAGAGAAAAGATCCTTTACATGTGTTTGTAGAAATGGAGTCGATAAGCTTCATTGGAATTGGTCATTCCGAAGTTGTTGGAAGGCCACACTTTCGAGCCAATCTGCAAGTGAGGTAACCAAATTGTAACACTGGAGAGTGGCCGGATGTCAAAATTGAGATGATCTATCAATCAATGAAGGGAGATAGATTTACAAACAACAATTGACTCAGTACATCGCCACTCCTATGTTTTGGTCAAATGGAAACGCCACTCGTCGAGCTGGTGAAATTAAATGTTGATGGGTCTGCGTGTGGTAACCCCGGTCCATCGGGTGGCGGCGGAATATGTAGAAACGAGCTTGGTGCCTTCATTTTCGCATTCTCCGCTGGATATGGGGAAGGTTCAAATAATCTCGCTGAGTTGAGGGCTGTGCATGATGGCATGGTGGCATGCATTGATAAAGGTTTGCTTAAGGCGGAGGTTGAATCATATTCGAAGATAGTGACAGATGTAATTCTTGGAAAATGCCCTTGTCCGTGGAGGTGGAAGCAGTGGGTAAATAGGATCAATCTATTGAAGAATCAGGGAAATTTCGTATTCAGTCACATTTTGCGTGAAGGAAATGGGGCGACTGACGAAATGGCGCAGCTTGGCAGCGGGACCCAAACAACGACTCTCTATTTCCACTTGGCCTCTATTCCTACGGAAGTCAGAGGTCTGATCTTTCTGGATAAGGTTGGACTAGGGTCCATCAGGACGATTGCACATAGGTCTCAGCTAGATTTCACTTTTGGGCTCTTGTACATTACTTGTACGAGATGACCGCTTATGATAGGTCACCCCAAGAATTTTGGCAAGGGTGCGGCTCAAATGAGTTTCCACAATGTAATTGGTTGTATATCCATCCTTTTGGTTATCAATGAAATAGTCCTTTTTGAAAAAGAAAAGAAAATTGACTCGGTATAAAGTTTCGACCATGAACGGGTCAGGTTGGTGCAGTCGCCCGGTTGAGGGTAGATGTTTGATGTGAAGATGAGGCGAATTGGGCAGTCATCTCTGACACCCTCAGGGCATTGCCTTGATATCAGGCAATGTTTTGGCTGCCGCAGAGAAATCGAGTCCACGCCTCCCTCTTGGCCTTGGAAGATAGGTCAGACTCGTGAAGAACGTACATAGACGACGGAACCTGGATGAGCTTGCCCATCTGGGACATCACCACATGGGTGATTTCCCCATTTTATTTCACTTCGAAGCTTGGGGGATTCATGCACAACTCATAGCATCGAGAGAAGAATAGGTTGACTATGTTCTCATGGTCAAGGCGCCCAAATGATAGGATGGGCTCCCACCCAACCTGGACAAGGAGTTCCAACATCGTGAACCCTTGGAGGCACTCAACCAACACCATTTGCAGTTAGACAATGGGCAAGAGTCAAACTTCACTAATGTGGTGTGAAGAACCCCTATTTCTTCATCGAATGTAGAATCGTTGGAAGAAGAATTAGAAGTCGAGTGCTCCGAGGAAGATGGTTTGTGGACCAGGCCATGACCACGACATCGGCGAATGACAAACTTGGTGCAGGTGGTGGATGATGGGCTTGCATCATGCTGAGCCTTGGTACGATGCTCCTCTTGAGCCGATATGCAGGTACGATGCCTTTTGGGGTGATTTAGGGAAAGGAAAATGACAAAAGGCGAAGAAGATGAAGATTCATGAACGAAGAAGGAGACCGAGAGAATTATAGGGGGAAATTGAAGATTTGGAGGAGAAATAAGAAGAAAGAAGGTTGAATTGACACCCACCGAAGAGAAAAGGGGGAAAGGAAATGAAGAAAATAGAAATCGGTTGGGGTACTTAACCTAATTCCTGCACTGTTGGTCAGACCGACAAAAGATTTTTTTTGCTCTATTGATTTCCCTCAATCGGTCGAATTGACAGGGTGTTGGTTGAACCGATAAAGTCCTGTAAATTCCCAATCCTCTTTTAAATGCATGTGGATGGGCCCTAAGTGCACACATGGGGTTTTTTCCTAACTTAGGGATGATGTAATTCATCTATAAGTGGTGGTTTTAGGATAGAGGGGCTATAATTTGAGGTTCCGAGGTGGGCACTTGGTTTCTTACAATCTCGATTATAGATTTCATGTTTAATTGATTATTTCAAAACTTATAAGGAAGGCTAGAAAGTGGTGACCTTATGTTATTTGTTCCCTGATTTAAAGGTTCGAGCCAACATAGAAGGACATTTATAGTGGATTTGAGCTGGATATACCAACCTTCTGCTTAGCCGAGGCAGGAAGCTCGTAGTATCGTTTCATAATCCTGTGGAATCCTGTCTTCTGCCTAGCCGGTCATTGAGTTCGTTGATGGTTGTCTAGGATTTAAAACTTGGATCAAACCATGAATACTTTGCTTATGCATGGTTCCATACGTTCGTGGTCGCAATCACTTTATCCCTTCTTAAGAATATATGCAATTCCACATTCTCGTAATGGAATATATGGAAATGGCTTGAAAGTTAAAATCTAATTCGCAGACTATCTGGTGCATTACCAGAAAACGTTTGGACCTAAACTTCTATGTCTAGATAGGGTTTCATCTCTGATAGAACAAAACAATCCTGTAGACCGCCAGTGGATTTTCGCTTTCAGTCCATCGTTGGACCTTCTATATCTTTTTAGGACTCGGATTGCCATAAAATTTGATGGGATCGCTGAGGGGTAAGTTTAAATGGATTCCCATAAAAACACGGTGGGAAAATTATTTTCTCATGACACTTAGATTTTTTGCTCAAATCTGACATGAAATCCTAAAAATGTACAAGGGAGCCTAAAAATTTGGGTCTCTAAATCATCAAGTTTCCTTACCCTCAGGGAAGCCTTTCTCAAATCCAATCTTATAATCCTAAATATGTCAACATCAAGGTATTACGGTTTGCGTAAGTCCCATGCCCAAGGTCCAATTATCTCAATACTCCAATCTGATACCAACTCTATAATGCTAAAAAAAACCCAACACCTAAGTACAGAGACTCAAATCATGAATTCAAGGTTGTTAGCATTATGATGGTCGAGTGTTCATCGCTTGAGTACAACACTCTGAATGTGTAAACCCAAGTGTCACCTAGGGATGTTGCACAAGGGGGTATTTTCCACATGTACATGTAGTTGGATTAACATTCAACTATACACGAACATCCGAATAACACATATCATTATAGCCAATATCTAAAGATAAGGAAAGGTAACTAAACCATAAAGTAGTTAGGCAAACATATATCCATATAAAAGTTTGTGAATCCAAAAGGCGCCCATGTGGACCGCCATAAATAATAAACATCCTAATGTATGAGACATATACAATAGCCAAAGAGAGGCTAAGAAACTATCAGCTCGAGCTCCTATAGCTCAGTCAACTATCACTGCTCCTCTCTAGCCACTTAACTCTCCATCAAGCACTACGCAGGCATCCTTATGATCCACACTTCCAACTACTTACATTAACTATTGTTTTATGATTTCGAATTATGAGTGGCCAATGTGAGATTATATTAGATGTCATCAGTTGTACATTTTCCATGTATAGCATTAGTTGTAATTAGAACCAATCTTAATTAAAGTATTTCAATATATGCATAATTACATATATGAGTAATTATAGTTGATGTTATGCATGGAAAATGTACAACTAATAACATCTAATATAATCTCATAGCCAACTCGGTGAGGAATCCCCCAATATTACACAATAACATATTAATCAAGTAGAGTTTAACACAAGAAAACATGCAACAATAAAAATTATAATGCAATCTTGATTAAATGCATGAATGTATGAATGCACATGAGCCTTGGGATGCACATCCACTTGGCTTTTGGAGGTAGCAAACGGTGAAAATACCACTAGGTATGTGCCTTATCAATGATTACCCATCCATAATAATAATAGTGGCTAGAAACTAACAAAAATACATCAACCAAAGGTATGTGCTACCATAGTATGTAGCTCACAACAAAAGCGGTTAGCCACCAATGAAAGTAAAATTGAGTACGCGCGTGTTCGCAATGGCCAGCACACTAAAAGGGTCATTCAAACAATGAACTAGGAGACAACAAAAGTAAATTATGTACGTGCTACCACAACATCTAGCCATCGATAACACCCATATTCTATGGATGCATGATTATGCAACCTTTATTAGTCCGATTCACAAACAACCCATTTAGATAAAACATGTCAACTATTGGCCAACCTTAATCTAACAAGTAGACCTTACCATCCCCAATTCGTATAAAATCTCTCAAGATAAATGGTTCCTCCTAAGTAAAGGCAGTAAGGCACAATAAAATCATCAAGGTACAAAGTTCACTTTGGGACACAACCAAAGGGATTTCACTCGACAAAAGCCAACACAGGGCACAATAATCCACGAGGATAATATAGTCTATAATAAAAGTTTATTTAACCAATCACAAAAGGTGGCCAATAGTTCAAGGTACAGCCTCATATATGTGTTATAATTGTACAAATCACATTCTCAACATGAATATTTCAAACATGCCACATTCTCATGAATCCCAAACCTTTTAACATATAATTACACATAATTTACAATAGCATGTTATAATTCATATTCATGTGAATCCTATGAGGCAAGATTTCATTCAAGTGGTTGAGCATCTTAAGGAGTGCATGTGTGTGAATCAAACTATGAAAAGAGCTAAGCATGTTATATGTCCTGTACGGATTTCTAAAATTATGGATTCTTTTAAATAATTGTAAATTTAACTTATGTAGCATAGATTATAAGGATTATCACATGATTATGAGCAAATCAACATGTTTGTTAAATATTGAGACTATTACAAGATGAAAATAATATAATTAAAAAGCTTTTTTTTTTGGGTGGTCAGCTTATTAGTACACTCCACTGTCAGTTCACACTTCACTGTTAGCCACCCCCACTAGGGAATCGATACCAAGACATAGGGGTAGAGAATTTGGAATCCCTTAGTTCCAATGTGACATAGGGGTAGAGAATTTGGGGAAATTTTTCATGCCCTAATTTAACAGCAAATCTATCATTAGTAACTTTGATTCTATTATAATTAAACTTTTAATAAGGGTTTAAAGCTTTACCTACCTCAATTCGAACAATCCCCAACTCGATTCGGTGAATGAAGCCTGATCTTGGCACAAAACCGAAGCTCATGAGAAGTTGCACTTAATTATGACTCCCAGATGAGGATAGACCGACTCTAATTGCTTACATGGACCTCAAAACTTAGAATGAACAAATCCTAACTTAAAGATCTCTAAAATTCATATGGACAAGAAAGATTTCTTACCCTATTTGCTTCAAGTTGTAAGAAATTGGAGAAAACAACAACCATGC
Source organism: Magnolia officinalis (assembly GCA_021015155.1). NCBI lineage: Eukaryota > Viridiplantae > Streptophyta > Magnoliopsida > Magnoliales > Magnoliaceae > Magnolia > Magnolia officinalis. The sequence continues at coordinate 3,971,356 of JAJHSJ010000015.1, read as the reverse complement.
ACGGCTAGAGGACCTTTTACCTGACTAATCAAAGGTTATCTTGTTGGGGAAGACGTGGGATGGTTCACACGATACAAATTTATAGAAGAACGGTCTGAAGAGGAGATTCGTACCCAATCTCTTTCTGACTCCCACACTATTATTCTCTTTCCATCTGACTCCCACACTATTATTCTCTTTCCATCTCTGTCACACTCACTCTCTTCCTACCGCTTTAGGTCTTAATAAATGAAAGAAAAGGACCATTTAGGTGCCTATAGCCCCAAATAGAAGTTCGATGGTTGTGAATCTTGAAATTTTGGGGATATTGCTCAGATTAGCCGAGGTTCTCGGTTAGACCGATAAGAATTGATAGTTCTATCGGTCGAACTGATAGAACATGGCTTCCTCAGGTTTTCAGGCTTACATAGGTCGGTCAGACTAACAAGGTTGTAGGTCAAATAGATAGTGCATGATCTCTCGTTACAAATGGGATCTTTCATTATTTTAGGGTCCAAGGGTTTTAGCTTATTACTTCTATTAGCTAATTGTTTAAACTCAATGTTTTATCCAATGCATCTTAGCATATATTCCATTTGATTAAGCATCCAGGTTCGAATGGACGGTAGACCCGATGGTTCAGGCCCCATAGGTGTTACAGTATGGTTTAATCAGTTAAGGTACGATATCTAGTTAAGTTACAAGTTTCTAGATTTAAGTTTTGGCTCACAATGACTAAGTCTTCGAGTATACGCCCATGTAACCACGTGCAATTGCTTATTTCAATCAAAATATACTAGTTATGCCCAAGGACATCCAATACCCAAGTGTTGGAGGGTCAGGGTATTAGAACAACACTCCCCCAACTCTTTTTAGCCATATCTTTCGAGGGGATGGAGTGGAGTAGAGTGGAGTGCATAGTTCACAATGCCCCTAATGGTATAGTAGGCTAGTGACTTCTCACGAACATCGGTCTATAAAAAACTCCATTGTAAAGAGCCCTTGGCGCCCTAGGCTGAGCCAACATTCTTAGTTTGCATTGTCGTCTTAGTAGGGGTATCTTAAACAAAACATCCAAAAAAGAAAAACTCTAGAAGGTCCTCAAAAATTAGAAATTTTACAAAACACACAAAAACCAAATATTTTTAGAACTCCTAAAAAATAAAAGAATCATGTAAAAATGCCAAACAATAAGGTACCAAGTTTGTCTATCGAGCAACATGAGTTTGAGGTCAACATCTACTATGTTGATGTAGAGCTGGACTTCGAACTCATGGGTTTGGAAGAGGTTAAGGACATGGGAAATAATCATCTAACTCCTGAGCTATAGGACCTCCTCTAAAGTTTGATTCAAAAACTAATTAATGTTATTCTATACGACTTGTCAAATCTAACTAGCTAGAGTGCAATAGACCCTCAAAGTCACAAAAAAGGGTAGCGCAACTATTCATTTAAAATGACAAGACTTACAAGTGATCATAAAAGATCATGTAGCATCAGAACCAATTTTCTTGATTTAAAGTGAAGTAGTCAAACCCTCATAAGGTTGTGAAGTGCAGAGGCAGTTACTTCACTAAAAGCTAGACTTGCAGACAAATCCCACGTATATTACCAATCATGACATAAAAAGGGTTGTCATTTAAAGTCCCGTATTACAAATACAGGGACAAATCATAGCGGTTTGCCAAACCCTCAGAAGGCACCAAGTTCAGTATCCAAGCATAATTTTGACGTCTATGCTTATGCTTGACCAAGACAGTGGGGTGTCCACTTACTTTAACATTGGATTGCACACAATCATCGCTAAAAGGGGCATTTATAGACACCCCTACCTAAGATAGCAATGTTGCGCAGTACACCAACAACGCAAATGAATCGAGATCCAATCTCCAGTCTCACCCACAAACGATAAACAGAAAAAATATAATCTAGAAGAAGAATTAAAGCATTCCAAACAAACCACAAGACAGAATATATGTGGAAAACCTCCAACAATGGTAAAAAAAACTATGAGTGGAAACTTCCACTATGAAGAAAATGAGATTACAAGTAATATACTAACCTATTCCCCTTGGATGTATAGAAAAAACTCTTTGTATACACCTTAAAATACCCTAGAAAAGCCTTATGAATCCCTATTTATAGTTTAGGCAACTTCCCTTTCGCACCCTTGCGAAACCGCCTCAAATTTTGGTAGTCTGTACTAAATCTGTGCAAGAATCTACGTAGCCTCGACTAGTCGAGCAAGCTCCTCGACTGGTCGAGTGGACCCTCGACTGGTCAAGCACCACAGACCCAAAAAATCATAGCACGCTGGACTTTGAGTCGAGCCAGCCCTCGATCAGTTAAGTGGGCCCCTCGACCGGTCGAGCAGCCCACTTGACTGGTCGAGTGGCACTACCCAGATGTGGCTCCACATCTCAACAATCTCCCACTTGGAGATGCATCACTATAATCCTTCATCTTCTACATCCGGAGTGTACCACTTCCCCGTCTTTAAACCTGAAGACCAATTAAAGCTGAACATAGCTTCAGCTTCTCCCGTGTGACCACCTTGGTCAGCATATCCGCAGGATTTTCACTTATATGAATCTTCTCTAGAGCAATTGATCCATCTTCCAGTACCGAACGTATGAAATAATATCTAATATCAATATGCTTGGTTCTTGAATGAAAGGCTGAATTCTTAGCCAAGTGTATTGCAATCTGACTATCACTATACAGCTTGCAATCTACTTGCTTCATTTCTAACTCTTCCATGAAACCTTACATCCACACCGTCTCCTTGCATGCTTATGTAGATGCAACATATTCTTTTTCCGTTGTACTGATATATATTATCTTCTGTAACTAAGAGACTCAACTGATTGCACCACTGCTTAGAGTAAAGACATACCATGTAGTGCTTCTTCTACTGTCGATATCTCTTGCCAAATCTGAATCTACGTAGCCTTGTAGCTTGATTTCCGATCCTCCATAGCACAGCCCTAGATCCTTAGTACCTACTAGGTATCTAAAAATCCACTTCACAGCTTCCCAATGTTCCTTCCCGAGGTTGTTCATGAACCTACTAATAACTCCCACTGCTTGAGCAATATCTGGCCTCGTGCTCACCATAGCATACATGAGACTCCCAATACCTGACGCATATGGGACTTTAGCCATGTAGTCCTGTTCCTCCTGCGTCTTCGCGCCTTGCTCCTTAGAAAGCTTAAAGTGGTTGGCCAATGGAGTGCTAACCGGCTTAGCACCTCCCATATTGAATCGATCAAAGACCTTGGCTATGTACTTTTCTTGTGATAAAACTAGTTTCTTAGTTTCCCTATCATGCTTTATCCTCATGCCTAAGATTTGTTTTACAGCTCCTAAATCCTTCATGATAAATTCTCTAGACAGATGTCTCTTGTGATCTGAGATGTCCTTCATGCTTGATCTGGACACAAGCATATCATCAACGTACAGAAGAAGGATGATGTACGACGTATCAAATTTCTTCGAATAGCAACAGTGGTCTGCATGACATCTCTTGAAACCGTTTCCTGACATGAAACTGTCGAACTTCTTGTACCACTACCTCGGGGCCTGCTTCATGCCATATAAACTTTTCTTCAATCTACACACCTTATTCTCCTTTCCTGGTGTCATGTATCCTGTTGGCTGATGCATGTATATCTCTTCTTCAAGGTCCCCATGAAGAAAGGTTGTCTTAACATCTAGCTGTTCTAGATGTAAGTCCTTTATAGCCATTATGCTCAAGACCATGCGAATTATAGACATTTTCACCACTGGTGAAAATATTTCAGTGAAGTTGATACTTGCCTTTTGTTGGAACCATTTCACAACCAATCTGGTCTTATACCGTTTCAAACCATCGTGCTCCTCCTTTAGTCTGTAAACTCACTTGTTATGAATAGCTTTCTTACCCTTAGGTAGAGTGACTAGCTCCCACGTACGATTTGACTCCAAAGAGTACATCTCATCATCCATGGCCTGCTCCCACTTAATCCGTGTGTCTGACTATAATGCCTCTTCAAAACACTCTGATTCACCATTATCTGTCAGCAGTAGATAATGTAAGGAGGGTAAGTATCGGACCGTGAGTCTCCTCTCCTGAGTAGACCTCACAACCAGTGTCTGCGGCTTTGCCTCACTATGCTCTTATGTATGTTCATCCTGAGACACTGTAATACCCGTGTCCGGTAACTCTTTCAACTCTACTAATTCTTTTTCATCGGCCTTATTTTGCTGCACACTGTCCTTATACATCACTTTTTTATTGAAGACTACATCTTTACTTTTGATATTTTTTCTGTTCTCTGTATCCTAAAAATGGTAGCCAAAATCATGCTGCCCGTAGCCCATAAACGCGCACTTCCTGGACTTCGCATCCAGCTTGTTTCTATGCTCTGCATCAATGCGAACATATGAAGTGCAACCGAACACTCTGAAATATGTAAGGTTCACTTCTTTTCCAGTTCACGTCTCTTCTGGTAGCCCACCATCCAATGGTGCTGAGGGACTTCTATTGATGAGATATGTAGCAGTACTCACAGCATCTGCCCAAAACATCTTAGGAAATCCTATATGTAATCTCATGCTATTGGCGCGCTCAAGGATAGTTTTGTTAATGCGCTTAGTCACACCGTTCTGCTGTGGTGTCCCTAAAATCGTTTTTTGGTATTTGATTCCATTTGCTGCACAATACTCCTCAAACCTCTTATCACAGTATTCTCCCACATTATCTGATTTGATACATTTTACTGTTTTACTTGTCTCGTTTTCTACCATTACTTTCTACTTCTTAAATACATCAAATACATCAGATTTATGCTTTAAGAAATAGACGCATAATTTTCTACTAGCATCATCAATAAAAGAAACAAAGTAACATGAACCACCAAGAGATGATACCTATGCCGGTCCTCACACATCAGTGTGTACAAGCTTCAACAGATGCGTCTTTGGAGTGCATACTGTTTTCTTGAAATTTATCCTCTTCTGTTTACCATACACGCAGTCCTTACAAAATTCCAAGTCAATAGACTTTAGCCCTGATAGTTTCCCTTTTGACACTAACACTTTTATCCATTTCTCACTCATATGTCCCAACCTCTAATGTCATAACTGTCTATTCACTCCAGTTGATGTAACTGTGAGTGAACTATACGATCTTGAAATCACGTATAAAGTACCTTCCTTCTTGCCTTGAGATATCACCAATGCACATTTTATGATCTTTCAGGAATCACTAGTGAATGTCGTCACATATCCGGTATCGGCCAACTCTCCCACTGAGATAAAGTTCTGTTTCAAACTCGGTAAATGTCTAACATCTTTCAATTTCAAAGTCGTTCCATTTTTCTGACTTATATGAACATCTCCCTTTCCAACAATACTGCACGGCTTATCATCATCCAGGTAGACTCTCTCGAAGTCACCTGACATATAATCACGCTGAACTTCCTTACTCGAAGTGGCATGAAACGAAGCACCCGAGTCTATAACCTAAGACTCATTCTTCGCATCAAGTGACAAGATCAACGCCTCTGTGTCACTCTCCTCAGATAGATTCATTGAAACCTTCCCGCCTTGAGAACTTTCTTCTTATTTCTTAAGCGCCCTGCAATCGTGTTTCATGTCTCCCTTCTTCCCGTAATGCCAATACCCGTCTTTGTCTTTCGGTCCCTTGGACTTTTGTCTCGACTTAGAACGTCCATGTTTATTGCCTCCTTTGTTTAGCGATCTTCCTATTCCTTCAACGTTTAGAGCATTCCCCGAATCCCTTGAAACTCTTGATGCCTTTCTTCTAGATTCTTCGCTAAGAATTAGACTGACTACATCATCGAATTTCAGCTTTATCGACCCTGAAGAATTGGTCACAGTAATCATCAAACCATCCCAACTGTCTAACAAACTGGACAAGATCAATAACGCCCTGATGTCAATGGATTCCAATTAGCTTGTGACTGTATTGAACTCGTTTAGATGTTCAGCCATGCTCCCACTATCTAACATTTTCATGTTGAATAGCTATTTCATAAGATGAACCCTGTTGGATTCTGAGGGTTTCTCATACATCGTATCTAAGGCTTCCATTAATTCTTTTATGGTCTTCACCGTAGATATATTAAAGGCGACACTCTTAGACAAAGAGAGTCAGATCGTTCCTAAAGCCTTTCGATCCAATAAAAACCATTCATCATATGTCATCTTCTCTGGTTTCTTCTCTTTTCCTCCTAAAGGAATATAGAAGTCCTTCTGATACAGATAATCTTTCATCTGCATCTTCCAGAAGGCAAAGTTTGAACCATCAAACTTCTCAATTCTCTTCCCTTCTTCCGCCATCGCTCCCACTTGAACTAAACTAATATCTCTGATACCAGTTGTTGTACAGCACACCCACAACGCAACTGAACCGAGATCCATTCTCCGGTCTCACCCACAAATGATAAACAGAAAAAATATAATCTAAAAGAAGAATAAAAGCATTCCAAATAAATCACAGGACATAATATACGTGGAAAAACCCCAATGAGGGTAAAAAACCACGGGTGCAAACTTTCACTATGAAGAAAACAAGATTACAAGCAATATATTAACCTCCTCCCCTTGGATGTATAGAAAAAACTCTTTGCATACACTTTAGAATACCCTAGAAAAGCCCTAGGAATCCCTATTTATAGTTTAGGTAACTTCCCTTTCACATGTTTATGAAACCGCCTCAAATTTTCGCAGTCCACACCAAATCCGCGCAAGAATCTGCATAGCCTCGACTAGTCGAGTAGGCTCCTCGACTGGTCGAGTAAGGGCCTCGACCGGTAGAGCACCACAGACCTAAAAAATCATAGCACACTGGACTCTGAGTAGAGTCAACCCTCAACCAGTCGAGTGGGCCCCTGAACTAGTCGAGTGGCACTACACAGATGTGGCTCCACATCTCAACAAGCAGGAGGCTACTTTATAGGATTTAAGTGTAACTTCAAAACGGGCACCAAATTGACTTGGAGGGGCGATTTGAGTAGACGTTTTTTTTCCCTCGTTATAGTTTTTAAGTGGTTGCTTATCAAGCGTCATACTTTGTTAGAGTATCAAATAACTCCCGGAAGTCAAAGGTTACAATGACCAATGAAGGGTGAATATGAGTTAACAGCTTAATCATGTTAGTAATGAGAGCATAAACGATTCAAATAACCATATCATCTTAGAAAGTGGGCCCTAGTAGGTGCTGACATAAGATGAATCATGTGTCCCAATTGAGGTAATAGAATCCATGAACTACCCCACCTTTGAAAGAAAATCTTTGAAAATTTAGCAGTGTTATATTTGATACATATGTGAGGAAGAATAAGTGATTAAATAGTTTAACCCACCTAATGTCACGCCCCGAAATCCGGGTACAAAGTGTGCACCCTCAGACCCGATTTTCAGTTTGTAACTCGTATACAAAGTGTACTAATTTAATTCCTTAATTAGTTTAATCAGAGATGATAATTATATTCAGTGTAAGTTCCACCATAATCTTAATCACACATACATAACACTTAGCACCAATCAACCAGACATATATAAATCTTGACAACCCTTAAAATAAAATAAACCTTAAAAATCATTCATTTATTATATCATATATCATACTACAATTATGTTTATTCCATACTAACATTGTTTCAATGAAATAAATATAAATAATTTCTTAAAATCTCAAAATCAATACCGATATGCATTTTACATTAACCAAACTATGCTAGAAAGTAATCAGAAATGGTCGAATGCAGCAACTTCATCTTCAGATAAATATGACCATGTTTCACATGGATCGTGTTCAGATACGGTGCATCCTTCCGATTCTTGCGCCACATCATCTGCTAATGGCTCCTCTGTACGGTTTTTCCATTAATAAAAAGGTAAGCTGGCCATGCTTAGTGAAATAACTCAGCATGGTTCATAATCATAGCAATTAACATAACATAAAATTGATGTATAATGATATGGATACAAATGATGTATGAATGCATCAGATGAGATGATCGTCCATCTACTTAGATTGGAGGTCGTCAACCCGTATCCACCCGTTGGGTAGGCTTCTACCTTTTGGTAGGCTTAGGCATAGCCCGCATCCGGTAACGCTCTACCAGGATCGACATTTCTTCTAGGGAGGGCCCGTAGGATCGATCATGCATTATGTAAATGTAATAGAGGATGGATGATATGTAAATGCATATTTTTCATATTTGACATGGTTGTCTTGATCAGAATATTCACATATGAATTTAGCGTACAATTATCATAACAAAATACTCGAATCAGTATATTAATCAATCAAATAATCGTAAACGATTTATTTTAATTTTAATGAATTATGAGACAAGTTGGGTTACTCACTTGAGTCTGATAGTGTATAATCCACAAGGTAAATGGATTGGTTTGAATTCAGAGATTCTATCAGTTATATTAACAACATTATTATTCATCTAGTTATTTTATATGGTAGGGCCCACCTTTAATATATATCATAGGTGGTCAAATCTTAAATAATCAAATAATTAAAATTATATATTTATTAAATTTAATTATCAAAATTTAGATTTTCTTTTTAAGATCTTAAAATTGAATGTCAAATAATTAATTGGGGTGGCCCACCGGATGATTACATCATTCAGATTCTTGAGGTATTGACATATTTTGCCTCTACACATTGGATAAATAGTATGAATCTAACCACATATACACCAATGGCCCATCTCGACCTTTTATACAAAGTGATACCAACACTTGCGCAAAAATCTAAGATTCCTTTATTAAACACTTTTAGATTTGACTAATGTGGCCCATCTGATAGTCAGATTGATCTGAAAATTAGGGCCACTATATATTTTGACCTTAGGAAATATATGATCTGTACAGATCTATCTTAAAACAATCAGACTCCATCCATTCAATTTATTCATAAAATATTACTAACCGGATCTGAAATCATAAAAGCATCACTTTATTAAAATTGTCTATACACACCTATAAAATGATCGTGTGGATGATCCAGACCATCCATTGTATAAATCAAGAAGAAATTAACAACATAATAAAAAATTAAAAAGATCTAACGATTAGTACTTACGTGATCGAGCCTTCTTAGAATCTCCTCTCCCTTTTTCTTCAGGACTTCTTATTTTTTTTATTAAGCAGAAACCTCGTATCCATTCCACTGCCTTATCTTGAATTTGAATTTGATTAAAAAAATTTATTATTACTACTCTAAAAATTGATCCCTAAACCTGTCTCTCAACTAAGAATGTCTCCACCAACACAACTATTAACTTGTTTTTATTTTTCACTTACAAATAAAATCTTTAAATATTTATTTTCATTTTTTTAATGCACCAAAATTTAGGGTTGTTACATTTACCCCCATTAAAATAAAATCTCGTCATCGAGATTTAGAAACTAACATCTCAAAATTTTCTTGTTTTAATAGTGTTGGTCACGCTTATGTTATGGATAGTTTTAGACACTAGATTGGTCTCTTAGTTTTTCTAATAGTGAATTTATAAGTATAAAAAAATTTGTTAAAAACTAAGGTTTATAAAAAAAAAAATTAAAAATTCAGACAATGAGGGTTGTCTAGAAATAAACGTTTTTTTTTTAAAAGTTAAAAATAAAACTAAATTTGGTTTAAAAAATTTTAAATTTCTAATTTCTTAATTATTTTCTTCTGAAAATGATTTATCAATTACGATGCGGCTTTTGAATCACCTTAATTGGACTCGCACTTAATTAGTTATGAGTATCTCAAATCAGGTGATTTTCATTATTTAACAAAATATGAGGGGCAAATTTTATTTATTTATTTATTTTTTAAAAAAAAATATATATTATGGGGTCCTAAGTTGGGTTTATAAGTTTCAAACATCACAAAAACCAATGATCTTATGTATTGCACCTCTCAAAATGACCAACGAAAATTTTCAAATTCGGACTGACAAACACAATGTTATTTACGAAATTTTAACATTCGAACCAAAAGTCCGAATGACTTGAAATTTGAAAAGTATGTCATTAATTATCAGGTGACAAAAAAGAAAAGAAAATTCAGATAAAAAATATTACTTTTACTAATATTTTCATCGTTGCGAAGGGAGAAAAATCCTGCTGTCCAACAGTCGTTTCTATCATTTACAGCCTAGTGTTTAAATGTTTGTAATTTCTTTACAATTCGAATCATCGTAAAATTTTATGAAGTTGTCTAGGGTATGTACATAACTCAAAAAAAATATTTAGGAATCATTTTGAGCAATAATTTTATCTGATTTGATCGGGAATACTAAACTGGTTCAGATTTTCACTCTATAATGTTGAAATTTGTTAGAAAATTAGAAATAATTTTTTCATACCTTGAAATTTGAGTTAGATGTTATACTTAATATATTTTTTTCTATAGATGTTATATTTAATATATTTTTTTCACTCTATAGATGTTGTCCTATACCTAAAAATGGTTCTAGTGAGTTTGATATTTATTTTTTTCTTATTTTTTTTAAAGTAATTTTTTTCTACCAAATATGGACTTATGATCTTATAAGAAGGAATTTTTTAAATTTTAGCAGAGATTATGGTTTTTTTTTTTTATACTTAATATATTTTTTTTCTTTAAATAAAGTACTTCAAATAAAAATATTTACTTAACCAATGGTAATTATCAAAATGAAAAATTCTGTTAATTTCAATCTATAGAAAGTCAGTATGGGCATATTGATTTTCGGTTTGATGGTTGTTGTTTCTGTCACATTTTATTATACTTTATAATTTCAGATTATATTCAAAAATTTTCTAGAGATCTTATTATAAGTTTACTATATCGCTAAAAAATATTAGCTAAAAATTTGAACTACAAATTTTTTAAAAATTCCTGCAGTCAGTCCTGTCCAAAATTTGATGATTTATGACCAGAATATACTAAGTAACTGGATCAGTATAGTGACTATGAGATTCGATTTTTTAAATTATTTTTATATTAATTTAAGCTTGTCTATCTTCGATCAGGATTTTGAATCGCCTCATTCGAAGTAGTACTTTTATAGTTATGAATTTTATAAGTTAGGTAATTCTTGCTGTCCATTGCTGCTGGCAGAATTTTGTGTATTAAATATATATATATATATATAATATATATATATATATATATATATATATATATATATATATATATATATATATATATATATTTATATTAATCTATATTAATCTAAATTATATTCAAATAAGAGTATGGGGAATCTAAATTCTTATTTCTATGTTCAACAAAAATTAATAGGAACTTAGTTTTGGGTCTCTAAGTTCATCAATTCATACATCAATCAAGGAGGATATCCTAATGAAATGTTTCTAATTTTAATGGTCTACAATTTATGAAATTTAGTGGGGTACATAACCTATAGGTCACTCTAAGTTTTAGAAAAGACCTCTCTGATACCATTCTGTCATGCCCCGAAATTCGGGTACAGAGTGTGCACCCTTAGACCGAGTTTCAGTTCGTAACTCGTACATGATGTACTAATCTAATTCCTTAATCAGTTTAATCAAAGATAATAATTATATTCAGTCTAAGTTCCACCATAATCTCAATCACATATACATAACACTTAACACCAATCAACCAGATATATATAAATCTTGACAACCCTTTTAATAAAATAAACCTTAAAAATCATTCATTTATTATATCATCATACTACAATTATGTTTATTCCATACTAACATTTTTCAATAAAATAAATCTAAATAATTTCTTAAAATCTCAAAATCAATACCGATATGCATTTTACGTTAATCAAAATATGCTATCAAGTAATCAGAAATGGTCTAATTCAGCCACTCCATCTTCAGATAAGTATGGCCATGTTTCACATGGATCGTGTTCAAATACGGTGCATCCTTCCGATTCTTGTGCCACATCATCTGCTAATAGCTCCTCTGTACGATTTTTTCATCAATAAAAAGGTAAGCTGGCCAGGCTTAGTGAAATAACCCAGCATGGTTCATAATCATAGTAATTAAAATAACATAAAATTGATGTACAATGATATGGATGCAAACGATGTATGAATGCATCAGATGGGGTGATCGTCTATCTTCTTGGGTTGGAGGTCGTCAACCCGCATCCACCCGTTGGGTAGGCTTCCACCTTTCGGTATGCTTGGGCATAGCCCGCATCTGGTAACGCTCTAATAGGATCGACATTTCTTTTAGGGATGACCCCTATAATCGATCATGCATTATGTAAATATAATGAATGATGGATGATATGTAAATGCATATTTTTCATATTTGCCATAGTTGTCTTGATTAGAATATTCACATATGAATTCAACGTACAATTATCATAACAAAATACTCAAATCAGTATATCAAATAATCAAATAATCACAAATGATTTATTTTAATTTTAATGAATTATGAGACAAGTTGGGTTACTCACCTGAGTTTGATAGTGTAGAATCCATAAGGTAAATGTGTTGGTTTGAATTCAGAAATCGTATCAGTTATATCAACAACAGTATTATTCATCTAGTTATTTTATATGGTAGGGCACACCTTTGATATATATCGTAGGTGGCAAAATCTTACGTGTGGGGTTTTGCTTGAGTGAAAATGGGGGAACGGGAGCGAGAGCGCTCATGGGAGACTGTAAACCCTAGGCATTCTCATGCACGAAAACCTCCCTTTACAGTGTTTGCTGTCAACCTAACTTTCGACACCACCGAAGCAGACCTTCTTCAGATTTTCGGCAGATATGGAAAGCTAGCAGGAGTTTACATCCCAAGAGATCTGATTCGAAGAAAATCTCGTGGGTTTGCCTTCATCAAGTTTTGCTATGAACAGGAAGCGCTCAACGCCGCACAATGCCTCCACAGTAGAAGAATCGATTGGCGTATTGTGACATTGGCTTGGGCAAGAGATCAGAAAAGGCATGTTAGTTCGATTAGGGGATCCTCCCCTCAATCGATTCTACCTATAGCGCCTCGGTAGTCCTTCTCGGAGGCACTCCGCAGTCATCCCGTTCCTAACAAACCTCCTGAGCAGAGAGAAGCAGCCCCTGTTCTCGGGCGTCGTACGATGTCATTCACTGTAGAGGCTGACATCAGGGAAGTTGAAAAATTGCAGGGTGCCCTATCCGCGGCTCTTATAGCCTCATGTGCTAAGGAGGTTTCCATTTTGAAGCTGATTGGTTCTCTCCGAAAATCTAACCTCTCTGCATCCCTAATCGATGTCATGAGGGTAGCTCCGCGGAAGTTCCTCCTCAAATTCCAATCTAGGCAGGAGTTGGAAGTTTTTGCTTTAGATCATGATCTTCACCGACAGATGGGCATATCGGAGGTCTGTTCCTAGTACGCCCAAGCCACCTCACTGATTAAAGGAATTTGGATTCGTCTGGTTGGAATACCACCCCATGCCTGGTTTTCAGGCGTCATTGAAGGGTTAGCTAAAACGTACGGGGAGGTGCTGGAAATCGATAGGATGACTACTCTGGGAATATTTCAGGCTTTTGCCAGAGTGAAAATCAAACTGTCTCTGGGTTTTGATATACACAGCTTGAGATATGTGAAGCTCAATGGTCTGTCATTTCCTGTTTTTGGTTTCTTGGAGACACCTGATGTCCATGGAATCAATATTACCGCTGTTGGTGAGCAGAGTAAAGGTAGTGAATCCACCAGAGAATGGGTGGATAAGTCCTTTTATAAGCACAGAACCCCCTATCTCCCTTCCTGCCAACTATTTGTGAAAAATCCAAAGAGGCAACCCGGTCCAACGATCAGGCTCCTACATCCTCCAATTCCCTCCTTTCAGATCAGGTTCCTACATCCAACCCTCCCCTCCTCTCCCACCACCCGGAGCACCTTCTCTTGCCTAGCCAATCCACTTGGAACTGCCCTCCTTGTAGCTGGGGGCTAGTGTTGTAGATCTCTTGATTCTGGACGTGAATATCTATTCATTCTCTGATCAGTCTCAAGTCAATATGGAAAACCTTCTCGAAAATCTTCCTTACTCGCCTGATCGTCCTAGGCTCAATCTCATCCAGGTCCAGGAGGCCTCTTTGCCCAACAGTCCTCTCCAAGTATGTTATCCTTCGTCTGCCGGGGGTAGCGATCCTTTAGTTCCAGATGGTGGGAACGCCATCCTATGCTTTCAAGAAACAGACAGATATGTGGATCACGCAGCCTTGCAGTCACAAGATCTCCAGTTGGGTAGAAAGGAAGGTACCACTTCTCATGAACATAGAGAATTTTGCAGACTACCAGCTAAGGGTGGGAATCAGGCCCCTTCCAGTGTCTCCATCAGCATGGAGAATCATGCCCCTTGCAGTCAGGATGCCTTGCCTACCACTGTCTCCCCCCTACTTCCCCACAAAATGAGACTGAGAGGTGGTCTACTTTAAGAAGGCGATGTGACCAAGCGGCCTCATGGAAGGCACGGTCTGCTGGGTGCTCTCCATTTCGCTCGCACTCTCATCCTCAGATTGTGCCTAGGATCAATGACTCTACTCAACGAATTGTCGAGCCACAACGAATTGTCGAACCGCTGAGTATGGTGCAGCTTATTTCTTCTCACCAGGAGGAAGATAGCAATGTAACTAAACACACAGGGCGACTGGAGGTTGATTTCTCCCCATATTTTGGCCAGGAAAACAAAGCAGGTAGCAATTCAGCGACCAATAGTCAGGTCCAGGCGGTCCGATCCGATCCACTAACATTTCCCTCTCACGATCTAGAGGGATCATCGTATCACATGCTACAACAGAGCCCGTGCCCTCAACTAAACACCTCTGCCAGATTCAGTGAGGATCCCAAGGGAAGAATCACCTCCGGCAGCAAGCCTATAAAAGGTAAAAGGAGTAATGTGTCCCACAGGAAGGTCACTAGGCTGATTGAAGAAGGAGAGCGGTTCTGCAGACTTAGACGATTGAAGAGGAGGGCCATTAACTCAAGGTGTGTTACTGATGGGTAACGCCATTATTTGGAATGCTCGTGGGTTACGTAATCAGCCTACCATTAGAACTCTGAAGAAACTGATAAGAAAGTTCAATCCGTTGCTTGTTGCTATCCTGGAGCCGATGACCAGAGAGGAACGAAGGGTGACCATTTTCCTGAAGCTGGGTTTTCATTCCTCATTGTCAAATGCTGACAACGGGGGTAAAATCTGGGTTTTCTTCCACAACCAAATCAATGTGACGGTGCTCTCTAAATCGCCTCAAATGCTTTCTTTACATATTTCCATTCAAAACTGCAATTTTCCTGTTTTGTTGTCCATTGTATATGCTAAATGCTCATATATTCGTAGAAGGTCCCTGTGGTTGGACATCAAAACTCTTAGCAGGAATATCACAGGTTCGTGGGCTATTGGAGGCAATTTTAATGCAGTTTCTGAAGCAAGCGAGAGAAGAGGTAACAACATGGAGGGAAGACTGAGTATGACAGAATTTGCTTCGACCATTCAGAATGCGGGGCTGCTGGATGTAGGTATTGATGGGAACAACTATACATGGAGTAACAACCGGACGAGGAATGACAGAATTTGGGCTAGGTTGGATAGAGTTCTCATAAATGATAGCTGGGTGGAGACTTTCCCTTCTTTTCGAGTTGAGCACCTTCCCCGTGTCAACTCTGACCATGCGCCATTACTGCTTAGCTTCCCATCTCAGCAGGTGCCCCCCATCCCCCCTTTTCGCTTCCTCCTTATGTGGACGCTCCATGACTCCTTTCAGCTGGTAGCTAAGAAGGCTTGGGAGGGAATGTGCTCCATTCACCCCATGATAAATGTGCAGCTGAAGCTGCAAAAGACCAAGCAATTACTGAAAGTCTGGAATAAAGAGGTCTTTGGTAATATCTTCATCCAGATCAAGGCAGCCGAGGTAGATCTCGATCAGTTGGAAAGTAGAATGCAAAACGCTGGGTCTGAGGACCTGTTTCAAGAGAGCCTAACTGCCAAGAGAAATCTGGCCCAATTGGAACTGATGGAGGAAATCTTTTGGAAACAAAAAGCTAGGAATGCTTGGCCGGATGAAGGGGATAAGAATACAAAACATTTTCATGCTTCCGCTCGTGAGAGAGTCAAGCGGAGTATGATCACCTCGATTAAGGATGACAGTGGAACTACATTCACGGGCCAAACCCAGATCAAGGATGCTGCGGTCCAGCATTTTCAAAGACTGTTTCAGGTGGAGCCTACTGCTCAATCTAACACCTTTCTCGCTGTCATCCCTCGGATCCTCTCCTAGGAAGATAACGATGGCGTACTTGTTGCTCCATCCTTTCTGGAAACTCAGACTGTTGTTTTTGAGATCCCTAAGGATGGAACACCAGGCCCAGATGGTTTTTCTTCTTCCTTTTTCGTTGAGTGTTGGCCCACGGTGGATGAAGATATCCACAAAGCAGCCTGCTCGCTGTTCTCGGGAGAAGCGATCCCCAGAGCCTTCACGTCCTCATTGATATGCCTCATTCCAAAGTCCTCGACTGCCACTAAGTTTGCTGATTACCGTCCAATTAGCTTGTGCAATGTGATCTATAAAATCTTCTCGAAAATCCTGGCTTCGAGGCTAAGCAGGGTGCTGCCTAAGCTGATCTCTTTGGAGCAAGGGGCTTTCGTTAAAGGAAGGTCTATCATTGACAATATTGCGATGGCTCTAGAGGCAATGAGAAACCTCGACAAGAAAACTAGGGGTGGTAATATCATCCTTAAACTAGACTTGGAAAAAGCTTACGACAGGATCGATTGGAACTTCCTTAAGCAGGTATTGCTTCGATTCGGTTTTAGTGACCCATGGGTTGCATTGATGGAAGCTTGTTAGGGAAACGGTTGGTTCTCGATTTTGATCAATGGGGAGGCGGCGGGCTTCTTCAAATCCTCTAGAGGTCTGCGCCAGGGGGACCCCCTCTCCCCTGGGCATTTCATCCTTGTAGCGAAGTTTTTTCCAGATCTTTTAAGCAGCTGATTATCAGAGGATGGTGCAGGCCGTTCACTCTTCAGAGAGGATGCCCGCCCATTTCTCATCTACTATTTGGAGATGATACCCTTCTGTTTGTGAATGGCAGTCGGGATTCGCTAAATGTGGTTAAGGGATTTTTGAACTCCTTCTAAGAAGTCTCTAGTCAGAGGATTAACAACACCAAGAGCTGCTTCATTGGCTCCAAGGGTTTATCAACAGCCAGGATCAGAAGTACCGAGCGTATCCTGCGCTTCTCCAAAGCCAGAACGGGTGTTCTTTACCTCGGAGTTCCTCTTTACAAGGGTAGAATCACCTCAACTATGTTTCAAACGCTCATGGATAAGATACATAGTAGGATTAGTGGGTGGAATGCTCAGTTTTTGTCTCAAGCTGGTAGGCTTATCCTCATCAAGCATGTGTTGGGAAGTATCCCTCTCCACACCATGGCAGCTACGAAGATGCCAGCCCAGGTTGTAGCCAAAATAGAGCGCAGTTTTACTCAGTTTTTTTGGGGTTGGGCTGAGGGAAAAAAGAAATGCCAGTGGATTGCCTGGAGTAAGATTTCAAGACCGTTGAGGAAGGTGGCCTAGGTGTTAGGAAGCTGAAAGATGTGTTGTCTGCCCTTCGCATGAAGATGGCCTAAAATGTGAAGTACGGGGAAAAGGAGGGCCCTTGGGTGGCCCACATGAGAGCCAAACACCGGGGAGTATTGGAAGATGACAACGCGATCAGAGTGTCCAACCAGGCATCTCCGTTTTGGAAGATTATCAGAAATGCAATTCCAATTGTCGCCAGTAATGTCCAAAGGCAGGTGGGTCCGGGAGTGTTAAATCTATGGACCGCAAACTGGACTGGTCTCGGCCCGCTCCAGGAATTAGCCGTCAGCCCCATCTTGAGTTCACTCCAATCCCTTCAGGTCAGAGACTTCATCGGGCCTCATGGTCCCCTGCCTCCCTCCTCCGTTTCTTTATACCTGCCCCAAGAAACACTTAACTTCATTTTCCAGGGAGGGTTTGCTACTGCTGATGAAAGCCCAAAGGTGTTCTGGCCACATGATCCTTCTAGCTCATTTTCGACGAAATCAGCCTGACAGCTTTCAAGAGACCCGACACCAGGTAAATGGTGGTACAATTGGATCTGGTATAGCAAAATGCCTTCGAAGATGTCCCTGTTTGTTTGAGGTTGTTGCAGGGGGCGATTCCAGTTGATGAAAGGGTGCAGACAAAAGGCATTCATTTAGCGTATAGTTGCGCATGTTGTGCTGATGCGAACATCTCTAGACCTCATCAGGAATCCATTCCACACCTCTTCCTTTTGGGGTAGATTACCAGACAGATCTGGCACCACTTTGCAGTGCTTTGTGGGGTCTCCCTCCTCCATCATCCCTTGGTGGAAGACAGGTTGGTGCAATGGAAACATGAAGAGGCTCACGGTTCGGCGACAGTCCCCATCAGGAAATTCATCCCAATCCTCATCCTCTGAGAGTTATGGGGAACAAGAAACGGGGCGAGGGAGGAGGACTCCCTATGTCAGCTATTCCTTCCATTGCTAGGATAAAATGGTGGACTATGCGCATTTTGGAGGGCCAAGAGGACTTCCTCAAGGAGCTAGGCGTCGCAGGTTCGGTTAACCGGCCCTAACCCAGACATGGTTGTAAAAGGCAGTTGGTCTCTTGGACAAAGCTAGCTACGGGGTGGGTGAAACTAAATGTGGATGGCTCGGCGCGTGGCAATCCGGGTTTTTCTGGTGGAGGCGGAGTTTGCAGGAGAGATGATGGCAGCTTTGTCTTTGCCTTCTCGTCTGCCTATGGGGTGGGTTCGAACAATAGAGCAGAGCTTCGAGCTATTCATGATGGTATTGTCCTCTGTCTGGAAAGAGGTTTTTCTCGAATTCTAGTTGAAACCGATTCCATGGTTGCGGCGGGCCTTCTGTCTGGGAAATCTGCCACACCATGGAAATGGAAACCTTGGGTTTCAAGGATTAAGAACTTGGGCCGGTTAGCCTCCTTTGTCTTCTCAGTAATTCCTAGGGAAGGTAATGGCCTAGCTGATGCCATGGCTATGGAGGCTAGCGGGGCTCAGATGTCAGCTGTGTTTTCTCACTTTGGGGATCTCCCTCCCAAAGTCCGCGGCCTTCTGTTTCTAGATAAGGTCGGCTTAGGTGCTATTAGAGATATTGTGTGAAGATGTAAAGATTTTGTCCTATGTTTTGTCTGTTTGGTGGTCGTCTGTGACTGCCTTTACGATAGGCGGCCCTGCTTTTTTGTCCCAGGGCTGCCCGAAGCTACATCGCTGTAAAGCTCTTTTCTTTAATGGATTAAAGGATTTCTCCAAAAAAAAAAAATTATAAGAAAAAAAGGTGGCAAAATCTTAAATAATTAAATAATTAAAATTATATGTTTATTAAATTTAATTATCAAAAATTAGATTTTCTTTTTAAGATCCTAAAATTAAATGTCAAATAATTAATCGGGGTGGCCCACTGGATGATTGGTTCATCTAGATTATTGAGGTCTTGACATATTTTGCATCTACACATTAGATGAATGGTATGGATCTAACCACATATACAACAATGGCCCATCTCAACCTTCTATGTCAAGTGATACCAACACTTGCACAAAAATCTAAGATTCCTTTATTAAACACTTTTAGATCTGACTAATGTGTCCCATCTGATGGTCAAATTGATCTGAAAATTAGGGCCCTTATATATTTTAGCCTTAGGGATCATATGATCCGTACAGATTTATCTTAACACAATCAAATTTCATCCATTCAATTTATTCATAAAATATTAGTAACCAGATCTGAAATCATAAAAGCATTACTTTATTAAAATTGTCTCTACACACTTATACTTTTTTTTTTTGGAAAGCATATATATTATATATCAAAAGGAAACTGGATGTACAACCTAAAGCTTTCAGGTCAACCCAGAAGCAAAAAGGGGCGGGAAGACCTATCGTAAGATATTATCTGTACATCAGACCAAGGAGAAGAAAAAGGGGAAAGGGAAAGGGGATGGGCTTTCTAAACAGTTGTACGGATCACCCCAAGCCCAACCTTATCAAGAAAAATTAGGCCCCTAATCTGCCTGGGGAACGAAGCTAAATTATCATGGATGGACGACGTTTGGGATCCGCTCCCTGCTATTGCCAAACCGTCAACCGAGCCATTTCCTTCTCGAAAAATGTGGTTGAAGAGGAAAGAACCGGACTGCTTCTAAGGGTTGATTCTGTCTATCCACGGTTTCCAATTCCATGGGCATCTTGTATCCCCCAGTAGAATGTCTATAGCCAGCTTTGAGTCCATTTCGACCATAATTCTGTTCAGCCCTTTCGACAAACATAAGGCCATACCGTCATAGAAGGCACGAAGTTCCGTAAGGTTATTCGATCTGAATCCATACCGTGTTGAGAACGCAAAGATAAATGATCCATCATCCTTTCTGCAAACACCGCCACCGCCTGATATACTGGGGTTCCCCCTCGAGGATCCATCAACATTTAATTTAACCCAGCCCGTGGTGGGTTGCATCCATTTGATCAGGAGGGAATCTGACCTGAGATACCTGGGAGCAGGGGCGACTGAGATGGATCTGTGCCTATCAGAAGATTGGGTCAGCCGGTGAAAGTTTTGGATAGTCTAGGAAGCTCACCATTTGATCTATCCCATGGAGAGCCAGACGTTCATAGCCTTACCTCTGAAGGTTGCTTCGTTTCTAACTCGCCATAGTTCCCAAAGAAAAAGCATGGGAAGGGAGGATCTGATATGCTGAGGGGCGGAACCCGGCGCGACTGCATTTCTCCACTGAATGATTCTACCAAAGATAGAGGTTGCAGGGGATGAGGAGTTGCCATAAAGTCTCGCAAAGTATGACCAGATTTGGACCGCCTGACGGCCCTCTAGAAAGAGGTGGTTGATTGACTCTCTGTCTGGCTGGGGAGGATTGTCCTGAAGACAGCAACGACGTCTTGATGCCAGAGAAATGCCTTTAGCTTGGATCCGACTATCGATGGGGATGGCATTTTGTAACAGCATCCACACAAATACCGAAAATTTTGGGGGCAACTTCTTGATCCAGATCCATTCCCACCACGTTACGGTGTTAGAGGATCCTCTGATAAGCTTCCACGCTGATTTAAGAGTGAACTCGCCAGACGGATGTTGAGGCCAAACACAAACTGTCGGTTCGTCCGAGATCGCAAAACCTCTCGTGAAATTTCATCTATAATATGCTAGGGAAGGAATTCAAAAACCCTTGAAAGAGGTAAAGGACCTCATCTGCCCAGGAAGTCTTTAACTTGCAAATTTTACAATTCTAGGGGGATTTGTCTTTCTACAAACTGCATCAATGGGCCCATACCACACCAGTTAACTGTCCAAACATTCGCTTCACCACGACCCACTGTCCAATGGGTGGGTTCTTGAATAATAGGGAAGAAAGCTTTGATTTTCTTCCTAATTGGAGAGGATTTCTGGTGGGGTGACGTATCTTGGGCCTCCTACAAAACCCTGGCATGCTTAATATGCATCAGATTGACCCACGACCCTCGATTTCTTCCATGTTTGACATTCCAAGCAAGCTTCATATGGAGGGCGTTTAAGACCTCCCTAAGATTTCGGATACCCAGACCCCCCTCCTCTTTTGGTCTGGATGCTTTCTGTCATGCAATCCAATGAAACTTCTTTTTTCACATCGGCCCAGCCCAAAAAAAAAAAAATCGGCAAACTTTCTTTCCAGAGTATGGATCACCTGAGAAGGAATGTGTAAGGCTGCCATGATATGGATCGGATAACTCCCAAGGACATGATAGATCAATGTCGCTCTTCCAGCCTAAGTATATGTCTGGCCACCCATCTCAAAATTTATTGCTGACCTTGAGAAGTAACGCTTGAAAGTCAGACGATTTTGTTCTGCCTATAATCAGCGGGGCCCCCAAATACTGCATGCCGACTCTTGCTCTACCAAAGCCCAACACTTCTTTCGTGTTTCTGATTTTTGTAGCAGTCCAATTTGATGGAGCAAAAAGCTGCTCTTGCAGGAATTAATTTTCTTACCTGTTGCAGCTTGAAATATGCGCAGGAAATCTTTCATCGCTCCAAGAGAGGATCTGCTGGCATTGAGGAAGACCAACATGTCGTCTGTATAGAGGAGATGAGTCAAGGTGGGGCTACCTTGAGGGAATTTGAATGGTGGGTAGTGGCCTACAACAAACAACATTGACAGATTTGTTGAGAAAGCCTCCATTGCTATGATGAAGAGAGCCGAGGAGAGAGGGTCTCCTTAACGGAGACCTCTAGACGCCTTGAAAAATCCGGTCACTTCTCCATTGATGAGAATGGAGAACCAATTATCTGCCCAATAGGCCTCTAGGAGAAGCACACTTCTTTCATTGAAGCCGAATTTGAAAAGGGCTTTTTTAAGGAATTCCCAGTGCACCCTGTCGTAGGCCTTTTCAAGATCCAGCTTAAGGATTAGATTTCCTCCCCTGACTTTCCTGTTTAACTCTCTCATTGCTTCCTGGGCAAGAGTGATATTTTATGCGATATAACTCCCTTTAATGAACGTTCCTAGCTCTTGTGAAATCAACTTTGGCAAAAGACAGCTCAGGCGGTTAGAAACTATCTTTGCAAAGATTTTGTATAAAACATTACATACGCTTATGGACCTGAATTCTGAAAATTTAGTAGCTGACAGAGATTTAGGGATGAGAAATATCAGGGTTGTTTTGAAGGCTCGAGGAAGCGGCGTCCCGGAAAAAAAGGCAAACGCAGCTTTATGGACATCCTCACCAATGATATTCTAGCAAGAAGTGAAGAAAGATGCCATAAATCCGTTCGGGCCTGCTGTTCCATCCCTTGGGATGGATTGGACTGCTGAGAAGACTTCCTCCTTGGAGGGCAGACAAACCAAATGCTCATTATCTTGTTGTTGTAGGCGCCGCGGGAGCTGTTGAACAAAATCTGCTGAGAAGGAGACTTCTTCCACCTGAAATAGACGTTGGAAATAGGAGACTGCTACCGCTTTAATTTCCTCCAGGTCAGTAATGAGCGAACCGTCTTCAACTAAAATCGATTGGATAGTTGATCTTCTTATCTTTTCAGTCGTCGTCGTATGAAAAAAGGTCGTGTTCTTATCACCTTCTTCGAGCCAAGAGATTCTTGATTTTTGCTTCCAATATATTTCTTCCTTTAGCTCCAGTTGTTCTAGGTTGGTTTTTTGTTGAATGCTTTGATGGATGAGATCGTCCGATAGGTCCATCTGCATCCTGTTGTCTAGAATTTCTAGCTCCTCTTCAACCTTTTGGATCTGGTGGAATATATTCCCAAACTGCTCTTTGTTTCATACTTTCAACAATTATTTTATCTTTTTTAGCTTGAGATAGATGTTAATCAATGGATCAGCAGCACAGGCACCTTCCCAAGCCTTTTTAATCACCATCTGGAACGAATCGTGGATCGTCCACATTCTAAGGAACATGAAAGGTTTCGCTCTGGATTGCATACGCGAGGGGAAGGCTAGTCGGAGAGGAGCATGATCGGACCTAATTTGAGGAAGGTGTTCCACGCGGAAGAGGGGAAAATAGGTAGCCCATCTGCGATTCATGAGAACCCTATCAAGCCTGGCCCACACCTGAGCATTCCCCTCCCGATTATTACACTAGGTGAAGTGATTACCCGCATAACCTGCATTAAGTAGACCAGCTGTTTGGATAGCATCTGCAAATTCATTCATACTTGAACGATCCGAGGGTTGGATACCCCTTCTCTCTTCCATTTAAACAACCGCATTGAAATCCCCTACTAAAGCCCATGAGCCTTGGATGGATCTGCTGAGAGAGGTCAGATCGCACCACAGACTTCTATGATGGATTTTACAGCAACGAGCATAAACAACTGAGAGATAAATCGGATCTGACGTGGGGGACCAGGATGCCTTTAAGGTGATCATTTGATTTGAAGTAGAAAACACAGAGATGTTTAGTTGGTTTTCATAGAAAATCCAGATCTTCCCTCCTAAATCGCTGTTGGAGGTGGAGGAGTGAAATCCTATCTTCAGACCCGTAGCCACTCTCCTATCTTCCCTGATCATTGGTTTAACGATTGCCATCACCCGAGGATTGAACTTTTTTACTAGCTTTTTAAGCGATCGGATCGTGAGAGCATTACCCACCCCGTGCGCATTCCATATAATGATATTATCCATCAGTCACACATCCTGTATTCGTTGACCGTCTCTTTAATTTTCGAAGTCTGTTGTACCATACACTGGAATAGTGATTGTCTGCTTTGAATCTGGAACCTTTCTTCCTAATTTTTTACTTAGATGCTGCTGGACTTTCCTTCTGAATGGATCGAGCAATCGCTAGTTGAAGTTCTTGTTCTGCTTCATCTGAAACAATTGGACCTTCTCGATGATACTCCTTTTGACTCTCTTGATTGAAATAGGGGGAAAGGTCGACTGAGATGTCCCCCATTCCCTCAGCTGGGGACGTATTGATTTCCTGTCTCCATTGTCTGAGCTCTTTCAGACCAGTCTCTATTGTTGCAACCTGATGATCAATTTGGGAACCTGTTTCTTTCAGACCAGTCTCTACACACTTATACAATGATCATGTGGATGATCCACACCATCCATTGTATAGATCAAGAAGAAATTAACAACATAATAAAAAATTAAAAAGATCTAACGATTAGAACTTACCTAATCGAGCCTTCTTAAAATCTCCTCTCCCTTTTTAGGCTTCCTATTTTTTATTTTTCTTTTATTAAGCAGAAACCTCTCCTTTTTATTAAGCAGAAGCCTCTATCCATTTTTAAAGAAACTTCTCTTGATAAGATAGGATGAGCACATCGTCCCTTATCTTGAATTTGAATTTTTTTATGACATTTGATAAAAATAAATAAATATTATTACTACTCTAAGAATTAATCCCTAAACCTGTCTCTCAACTACGAATGTCTCCACCAACTCGACTATTGACTTGTTTTTGTTTTTTATTTAAAAATAAAATCATTAAATATTTATTTTAATTTTTTTAATACACCAAAATTTAGGGTTGTTACACCTAAGGTCTTACAATTTGGATGGTTTATTTGAAATAATCTATGGTGTGACTAGAATACAATTTTTAGAGGACAACTTGCACCAACGCCAAATCAAAATCCTAATCGAAAACCCCAAATTAAAACTCCAAATAGTAACCCCAAATAAAATCCCCAAATGAAAACCCCTAAATCAAATCATCAAATTATAACTTCCCATTCAATAACCCAAAAGGGACCCCTACGATAGGCTGCCTTGATCTTTTTGTAGCAGGTGCGACCCGAATGGCTTCCAAAGCATTTTAAGGATGTACATCCAGTTTTTGGTCTATTAATGAAATACCTTTCTTAAAAATTATATATATATATATATATATATATATATATATATATATATATATATATATATATGGGGCAAAGAAGCAAGAATCATTTTAGTAATTGTATTTTTGTATCCAAGGAGGTCTAAGTTCAACTGGTTGGACCACAAAATGCGGTCTACCCGCGGTTAACTTCCAACCTTTCATGTGCTTGCACCATCAAATACGTCTAGGTTGGACTTAGGCCGTGGATTTCTGGTGACACCCTGTCGTGGAAGTTCTTTTGCTCGAAATCTAGCGGGGCAAACCATGATGTTTGTGAGAAATCCACCCTATCTATTTGTTTTGCCATTTCATGAGAGGACATGAGCCCAAAAATGAAACAAATCCAAAACTCAAGTGGGCTACACAACAGGAGAAAATGGGTAGGGAAATGCCTACTGTTGAAAACTCCCTGGGTCGAGTCCACCATGAGGTTTATATGCCATCTAAACCATTCATAAGATCATTCCAACTGGGATGAACTGAACACACAAAAATAGTAGCCTGATCCAAAACTTTTGTGGCGCCAAGAATCTTTCAAGGGTGGATGTTGAATCATCATTGTTTCCTGTGATGCAGCCCACTTAAGTTTTCAATCCGACTCCGATGGATTTCTCACAACCATCACTGTGGCCCGCACCTAGCTTCTGAGCATAGGAAGTTCTTACGGAAGGGGGTTGTAGGCAATTGGGGTCGACTTCCTTATGCAAATAATAAGCGACATCCACAAATTAAGCAGGTGGCCATTCTATTTTGTGATGTATATCGTCCTAGGTCTGTTCTATATGCTCAAATTTTCTGTTCTACTGCAAGCTTCCATAATGATTTTGCCTCCTTGTAAGAAAAGCCAGAACTTCCACTCCTTATCAAGCTAATTAGAACATTACTTCTAGTCACCATCTCAATCTGGTTTCTCGACTTGCCAACTCGTTTGCAGGTGGAGGAGTAAACCGTGATGGATTCATCTTCTTCCATAGGTCAATCAAAGAAGCAAGTAAAGTGCTCTGTGATAGTTGCTGATGGCATTGTTGAGAATATTTTGGGAGAAGCCATAGACCCTGACGAAAGTGTTCAGAACATCCTGGGAGAAGCCATTGAGCCTGATGACACAGTTGCGAACATAGTTGAGAGCATTTTGGGAGAAGCCATAAACCCTGATGACATTGTCGAAAATATTCTAGATGAAGCCATAGTCCCTGATGGCATTGTTGATGAGAACATTCTGGGAGAAGCTATAGACCCTGACGATATTGTTGAGAACATTTTTAGAGAAACCATAGACCCCGACGACGTTGTCGAGAACATTCTGGGAGAAGCCATAGTCCCTGATGACCTTGTTGAGAACAATCTGGGAGAAGCAATAGACCTTGATGACAATATTGAGAACATGCGGGCAGAAGCCAATGACCCTGATGACTTTTTCCAGAACATTGTTGAGAACATGGAAGGAGAAGCCATAGACCCTGATGATTTTTTCCAGAACATTGTTGAGAACATGGAAGGAGAAGCCATAGACCCTGATGAATATTTTTTCCGGAACATTGTTGAGAACATGGAAGGAGAAGCCATAGACCCTGATGATTTTTTCCAGAACATTGTTGAGAACATGGAAGGAGAAGCCATAGACCCTGATGATTTTTTCCAGAACATTGTTGAGAACATGCAAGGAGAAGCCATAGACCCTGATGATTTTTACCAGAACATTGTTGAGAACATGCTAGGAGAAGCCATAGACCCTGATGACAATGTTGAGAACATTGTTGAAAACATTCTGGGAGAAGCCATAGACCCTGATGACATCGTTGAGAATATTGTTGAAAACATGCTAGGAGAAGCCATAGACCTAGATGACACTGTTGAGAACATTGTTGAGAACATTCTGGGAGAAGCTATAGACTCTGATGACACTGTTGAGAACATTCTAGATGAAGCCATAGTCCCTGATGACATTGTTGAGAACATTCTGGGAGAAACCATGGACCCTGACACCATAGACTCTGATGATGTTGTTGAGAACATTCTGGGAGAAGCCATAGACCCTGATGACATTGTTAAGAACATGGTTGGTAACATTCCGGGAGAAGACCGAATTTTTGTTGAGCCAACCAAAGAGCCCTCCATAGAACTTCTTCGAACTAGTCCAAAGAATCCAGTAGCTTCCCCGCAGAAGGATTCTATATCCTCCACGAAGGCTGCTGATGGTATGGAGGAAATAAGAGATCAGACATTGAAGAACCTTACAGAGTCCTTTAAGGTGTTGTCTATCCAGATGGATACTGACTGGAGTGCTTCTATCGTCCAAAAGGCAAACTCTCTCGGACGACCTCTCACGAAAGTAGAAACAGATCTACTTGGTTGGGGAGTCTCTCTAGAGAGGAACCATTCTGCCGATTCTCAGCTTAAAGACACATATGGAATAATGAAGACAAAGTTTGGTCGGTTGGTTTGTTGGTTTGTTTGTATTGTATTGTTTTGTTTTTCTGTTTTTTGTTTTTTTTTTTTTTGTTTTTTCAATGGCTTTAAAGACGAGAGGAAGAGAACAAAAGAAATGTTTTAGTCATCTCTCCATGGTCTGGAATGACCTTCACCAACTGTTCCAAGGATTTCATTGGGAAATTTTGGACGGGCTGAGAATTCACTTGCTGCGTTTTCTCAATCTGAGGATGCACCATTGAAGAGCTTGCTAGAAGAGAACGATGTTGTCAATGATTTCTTAGCGGCTTGTCACTTTGGAGCATCTCTGCAAGGGATGATTCTCTATTTCTAATGGGATTCGAAAGAGCCGTCACCAAAGACTTACTCCAAAAGCATGTTGCCAGAGCTTATACTGCAGCAGATTATAAAGACCACTCCAAGAAAATAGTGGATACCATCCGCGCCAACCTCAAGTAAGGTTTCAAGGGAGGACATTCAAGTTGTGGTGTGATATGATTAGAATAATATAGTAACAGTTATTATTATGGTTTAGGGAACCGTTATCAGTTATAATAGTAATTTAAGAAGAATATTTTGACGGGGGTTAATTCAGTGTGTATATATAGTCCTTTTTTTTGGGTGTGTATATATAGTATTGTTTCCTGTGCTGTAATGGTAAACTGGGGATGATGGAAGGAAAACAAAACAAAAAAAAAAAAAAAAAAAAAAAAAAAAAAAAAAAAAAAAAAGAACTACTCTATTTGACTATTTATCAATGGCTAGACATTGTTTTCTAGGTGTACTCACCTGATAGGTAAATGGGGCTGATTTTTGAGGTAGGTGATATCCTCTTGGTGGGCTCAACCTATTGCAAGGGTTGGATGTCACATTTAGTAAGTAGGAAGTTATCTACTGGGTGGACCATAACTAGTGGTCCAATCGGTTGCATTTGAAACCTTCTCTTCGTATCCCCATGAGAAGTGTATTATTTTTGGATTCTTTAATATCTTTTTGACGGTGTGGTCCCACCTTTCCAAATAAGAAAAACCCAAGTGCCAAACTAACTCAAACTAACACTTCTCGCGTATACCATATTAACCAATTACGTAAAATTAAGTTAGAATTTATCAACGAATTGGTGGCAGCTGCGGCCTGTCTGCTGCCTTGTTTTTGCTGGTTTTGTGGAGCATGGGTCTGGTTCCTTTGGTGCTAGGGCAGTCCTCGATCATAGTGGGATTGAAGCTGCAGGGATATCCTTGGGCTCAAAGGGAGGTTATGCCATTGTTTTTACAGATAGGGTATCAGCTTCTAGTTGTGCGTCGGTATGATCCCCGATCAGTGGAGGAGCACGGATTTGTCTCCTTTGCTAGGAGGAGAGGCCGGTCTGGATCATTCTTTGCGTCAGGGTGGTTTTAGCCTTTCGTTTTTCCATTTTGTATTTTCTGTTTAGGCGATATGATAGGTGAGGCCTGAAGTTTTTGTGGAGCCCACCTGAAAGTCTGGTTGTACATCCTCTGTTCATTTGATCAAAAATATAGGGGCGTGTCCCCTCCTTTTGGAAAAAAAAATGAAAAGAAGAACTCGAGAGATGTTATATATATATTTTTTAGAAAATTAGAATTTAAAAGAAGAAATGTAAACAAGCATCGATTTTTCGTTTTAGAGTTCTCATCAAAACTAAATCTACTATTTTCATTTTAATACCATTTTTTTTTCTAGAGAAAAAGAAAAGAAAAGGGAAAAGAAACTAACGTCCAAAGAAACAAAAAATGGACAGTGAATATGATTTATGACATTTGAGTCATACATCTGTTAAGGCCCATTATGTTTTTAAAAAATCACATCTGCCAGTAGAGAACGGATCCACTACAAACGTTTATAAGATAAGCTTATCTTACAAATTGTTGCCCTTTTACCCGTTTGTAAGATAAGCTTATATCTTGCAAATGTTTGCAGCAGATCTAAGGCAATGATAATTAAGTGTAAAATATAAAGAAAGCTTTTTAGTAAAGTATATGTGCATTAAAACTGCACTAAAGGGTCTAGAATGTTTCGGGGGAGAGCTCCTTCCAGGAGAGGTCGTTCTATTGACCCAGACCCCCACCGGGGGAAGAGCAGAGGGAGACCACAGGCAAGTGAAGTGGCCTATCTCTAGAAGTGTGTGCGTTCCAATAAGCCAAGTTCCCATGGATTCAGCCTATTCGTGGGGAGTCTCCCCTTCGACTGTAATGGAACTGACCGGAGAGTAATCTTCCGGCGTTATGGGAAGATCGTAGACGTTTTCATTCCCTTGGACTCTGTCTCACTTCACCCTAAGGGTTTTACCTTTGTTCAATTCAGATATGAAGATGAGGCCAATGCAGTGATGGGTGTCCTTAACGGGAAAAGATCGAGCCGGATAGTATTAGTTAATAAGGTAAGATCAAGACTAGTAGCCCCCATCCTCAGTCCCCAGCCCCTCCCCCCTTGCAAATGCCAGTGGCCCCTAGATGCCCTAACTCTTTTTTGAAGGTTGCCAAGGGAGGGGATTTGCTTCCTCATGGCCAGGGAATAACCCAGGGGTCTTCACCAGTTCTTGGCAGGCATAAGCAGACCTTTTCTATTATGGCCGACGTGAGGGAGGTGGCCACAAAGCGGGAAGCTTTGTCCTCAACCCGCCCGCCTGCTCAGGTCTTGGCGTTGTTGGAAAATCAATTTGCCAACTTCTTTTGGGGATGGACAGATGGCAAGAGGAAGCTGCATTGGAAGAGCTAGAAGGTGATTGCTTTGCCAAAAGAAGAAGGCGGTCTTGGTATCAGGAAATTCTCTAATGTCATGAAGGTGTTCCATCTGACATAGGCCTGGGCGATTAAATTCAGAGAGGAAGGCAGTTTATGGAGCTTCTTTATGTCTGCAAAATACAGCCAGGATCTGCCCCATACAGGTTTGGGACGTCTAGCAGGTTTCGTGTCGCCATTGTGGAAGAGAATTCTGCAACAACTCCCCTCGATGGAGTCTTAGGTTCAATGGAAGCTAGGGGAGGGCAAGTGTAGTCTTTGGCGTGCGAACTGGACAGGACTGGGCCCTCCCCAGCAATTAGCAGTTAGGCCAATTCCTGCTTTGGTGTTGTCTATGAAGGTGTTTCAGTTTCTAGATATCAACGACCACCTCCCTCCTTCAGCTATTTTCGGATTCCTTCCATAGGAAGTAGTGGGCTTCAGTTTTTAGGCGGGTTTTTGTTTATCCGAAGGCCCAGATACTTCTTTTTGGCTTTTAACTCCCTCCGACATTTTCTCAGTAAAATCAGCGTGGGATATATGCAAATTGAATTGGCCTTGCAAAGGTCGGGCTAAGTGGGTCTGGCATGCAAAGCTGCCTCCAAGAATTTCTCTATTTGTTTGGAAAGTGTTGCAAAAAGCCGTTCCACTGGATGGTGTCGTCCAAGCTCGGGGCATTCACTTGGCGTCAAAATGTGTTTTTTTGCGGGGATATTGCAAATCAGGGTCCCTCCGAAGAGTCCATTCATCACTTATTCCTTGGTAGCAAGTTGGCGATAACTGCATGGACTCATTTCGGGGCGATGTTCGGTATCAATGTAATGTCGGCAATGTTGGCGGAAGCAAGACTAGCGCAGTGGTGGAGTGCTCCCACATCCAGGGTGTGGTAATCCACGGTCCAGAAGCTAGCCCCGTGTTTAATTCTTTGGCAAAATATGGAAGTCCAAATATGTAGCTGTCTTTGAAGGCAAACCAACCCCATCATCTGCCCTGTTTACTCATGTCAACTGGTGGATGGGCTATATCAGTAACCCTAATAAGGAGTTCACTGCTCCTGCAACGGCTTTCCGAGGTTTTGCATCTGCTAGGGGACCAGCAGCTATAGGGAGACCTTCCTATCAACCAATGGTGGTGAAGTGGTCTAAACCGATTAGAGATTGGGCAAAGGTTAACATTGAGGGGTCATCTAAAGGAAACCCAAGTAAATTTGGAGGCAGAGGTATTTGCAAAGGTGACAAAGGAGAGTTCCTCGTTGCTTTCTCAATAGGTAATGGGAAGGGTCGAACACCATTGCCGAGCTCCGAGCAGTCCATGATGGTCTTTCCCATTGCTTATTCATGGGATACACCAAAGTGGTTATAGAATCGGATTCGCAACTGGTTGTGAATGTTCTGAATGGGGGCTCCCACCCAGGTTGGAAATGGAGATACTGACTTAACATGATCGAGAGGCTCAAACTAAGAGGTCAGGTTCAGTTTGTCCATATTTTCAGGGAAGGTAACACTCCGGCTGATGCAATGGCCCGTTTAGGTAGTGACAGTCACTCCTTCTCTTGGTTTATTCGTTTTGTTGATCTTCCTCCATAGGTTAGAGGGCTCTTCTTCCTAGATAAGGTGGGGTTGGGGGCGATTAGGGAGTATTAGGGAGCCTCTCTTCTGTCGATTGGCCTTTTCCTAGGGGCTTTAAGGTTTTCTTGGTTTCTTTTCTTCTTCTTTTTGCTCTCATCAGTGTCAGCAATGATAGCAATTCCCAGGTCTTTTTCTCCTGGGGAAGCCCAAATGTATATTTGATAATAGTTTCGAATGAAAAAAAAGGGCCATCGATTGCCCTGTTTTCTTCTTCTTCTTCTTCTTCTTTTTAAAGACCTTAGCGGGATAGCGGCTAACAGCTCGGTCTCCATCCTACAGCTAATTGACTCTGTGTGTGCTTCCAACTTCACAGCTTTACAGATAGACTTCATGACTAGAATCGCCCTGGACAAATTCCTGCTACTATTCCAATCGAGAGAGGAGATGTGTGCCTTCGCTGTAGAATCGACCCTCCATCTAGGCATGGGACTATCCGGAGTTGAGACCCGATCTCCTGACTCGGTTCTCGGTAGAGACGGAGTTTAAATCCACCTGTATGGTATCCCAACTCATTCCTGGTTCAAATCTACGATCGTGGACCTTGCAGATATTTCAAGGAAGTCGTGGAAGTCTATAGTGTTGCCAGCCAAGGATCTTCCAGGTGTTTGCTCAAGTGCGAGTGATTCTTAGGCCAGGTTCGAATGTCCACAATGTGTGGGAGCTCATATTGGCTGAGAGATCCTACCTAGTGTTTGGTATCCTTGAAAATATAGGGGTTCTTTGTAACGTCCCGAACTTTTCGATGCTCGGGTATCGAAAGTCCTCGAGCGTTACCATAAGATTCAACGTGACATATACATGTGTACGATACCAATCCAACTATTCTAACCTTACATTCTTGCCCCAACACTAACTTAACCTTTAGAAATGATCTTCATTCATAAATTAAGCCATCTGATCGTTGAATTTCAAGACAAGCCCATCCATCACATGATTTAACATAAGTACTTTTCCTTAGATGACGTGATGAATAAGTCTTTATCCATAATGATTTAGATATATGTTCTTTTGTAAGAATTGCCTAGAAACATATCTATAACCGTGTGGAGCCATTAGATTTCTCAAAACTCATAGATCGACAGTAATTACGAAATTGCCACTAGCCTAGACCCGTGAACACTGGATCACATGATTCCCATGGTCCGTTTCATGTGAAATTTTATATCATGCCTAATTATCATAAGTTAACCGCACACCTCGAATTTCAACTCTTAGATCATAGTAAATCAGCTACTTGACCTCTACATCCGTTCGTACACTTATCAGATCAAGATTCTGATCCGTCCACCTTGTTCAGACTATATGAATATACTTAATCCACCATTAGAATCAGAATCTGAGAAACTTTCACGTATAAGAAAGTCACTCGAATCTAACGTTATGTAATCCCTACCCCTAATCACTCCAGAAACCTATTTTATGTTCATCCGTTTACGAAACTAACCGTACATCAATCCTCGTACATGGCCTGAGTGCATACCATCAAGTTTTCCATATTTTTAACAAGTCATCTGACCACTCATCCTGATTGGATCTGCCGAGTGGGCCATCCGGATATCAGGATAAATCGGTCATTGCGAAAATCTTTGGGTTTAAGTCCAAACTGCCTGGTAATTTGTTAATAAGAGGAGTACAAACAGTATTTTAGAATTTTAAAATATATTAACCATTAAAGGAGAATCTTAGTCATCATGGAGAGATCATAGTTCAAATTTAGGCGACGGAAAGAGCATGAAAGATAAATATCACCTGTCAAATTTTATCACATTTAGACAGTAGACTTATGAGTTACAGACGTCAGAAGTTTTTTAAGAAAAATAGTAAAATTATAAATATGTTAACAACCACATGCATGGCACTATTGACGTAAGAGGATTAACGTTTTAACGTTGGATACGATTCAATACATTAGTAGATCGTGCAGCCCACCTAAAGTTTGGATCTACTTCAAATTTGAAACCATGGGTTTGCACGGCGTTCCAAAGACGGTGAATGGAGTGAATCTTCCAGAAGATCATCACAGGTGGACCCCATCTATTTTGAATAACAAGATAGAAAAGGAACCGTCTGTACTGTACATAAAATGGAACGTGGTGGAATTACCACCGCATGTTGGCTAGTGGTGTGGCTCATCCAAACACGGATCCACCCTATATTTTAGCCCCTAGCCTAAAATCACCTTACAAAGCTGATGGAAGGAATGGATTTTCTGAAAACCGTAATAGTGGGCCCCATGCATAGCTATTAGTAAATCCAAGGAATGTTGGAAGACTAAACCAAAACAGTCCGTTAGGTTCTCCAAGCGTTGGAGGAATCTTCCAGCAACCGATGCTCTTCTCCATGCAACCGTTCGGTTCCTCCATGTGACTGTTCGGTTTGATGCAAGCTATTTAATATTTTATTTTGGTTTTTGTTACTGTAGTAAATACTATGCCCTTGTAGTGTATTTTAAATGGGTATTTGTGTCTTTTCACATTGTTAGGAAAGTTTATATAAGGGAGTTCTTGTAGTCGTTTGAAACCAACTCTGTGAGCTTGTAAGCCACAGTAATATAGCAAAAATTCCTTTTCTCTTCACGTGTCCAGTGAGTTAGTTTTTCAGGCTTTGTAAAGCCAAGTAGAGTTTTGGCTAGTACAGTCATCAAGGAAGAGAGAGGAGGGTATAAGAAAGAAAAGAGGGAAAAGGAAGAGTGGGAGCTGAGCGTTGGAGGAGGCAAACAGGTTTTCCTTCATCTCCCTTTTTCATTCCTCTTATAATGGCCATGATTGTGGGCTGGAAATCAGATGGCGAGTAGGGCTGCATATGGGCTTCACCAAAATGCAGGTGGGCCTCACCCAGAATCCATGGAATGCCCGAGTTGTGAGCCCTACACAAGTACAGGCAGGCCGTACACTGTGTCAGCGGGTGGACCCCACCATACCACAGTTGGTGGGCCACGTATGTGGCCCCACGTTAATGGGGTAGATCATCTGGACCGTCCATCAGATGACGTCGTGGACTGGGCTGCTCTACACGTTAAAAAAAAAAATAATAATAATAATAAATGCATGCATAAGTACATATGATAGATTAAAAATTAAAGTGTTGTAGATCTGGTGTGTTGTGGTAGGGACCACTCACTAGTGATTTCATCCAGCCGTCCATTTGTTTTCTTTGGACGGTGGATTTCACTGACAACTAACATCAACAGGATGGGAAACCTCTCAACCGTCCAGTTGGACGTAGGCCCACTTACATGGGACCCACTTTGAGGTGTACTGGCCGTCCATCAATGGGCAGGTAGTGCTGGACGGCTACTGTACAGTTTTAAAGAAAAATATATATGTATCATATTAAATACCACAAAGCTATATGTGATGGGCCCCATGGGACCCACGTTTATGAATGTATATCTATGTGTAATGCATGTAATGTATATCCATATGTAATACCATATGTAATGCACGTATATCCATATGTAATGCATGTATATCCATATGTAACGTCAGATGCATGTATATCCATATATAATACCATATGTAATGCATGTATATCCATATGTAACGTCAGATGCATGTATATTCATATGTAATACCAAAGATATAGGTAATGCATGTAACGTCAGAAGCATGTATATATATATACCAGATACATATGACGTTAATATAATATTTTAAATATGTATCAGGTGTGTGTGTAATGGTGGGGGTTACCCAAACCGTCCATCCTGATGAAAATGTTTGCTTATAGCTTAAAACAAAATAAGACATCCATCAGGGGGATCACAGTGGAGGTTGAGCGTCCAGTGTTGGAACCATTCATGTCACAGAAGTTTTGGGATCAATGTGATAAATATTTAATTTTTACTGGTCTAGACCCCTGTAATCTTATGAGCGGCTAGGATGGGAGATAAAACATCGTGATGGGCCGGCGGGGTTTCAACGTACGGTAGAAATCAAGGCCACCACTGTTATTACTGGTACAGTCCAGGTGGTCTTTCAACTGGACCTATTCTCTTAAAAGATGTTCTACAATAGACAACAGGGTGAGCCGCTAGCCGATAGTATATGTACACCATCCACCTGAGATGATGCCTGGGCCTGTCCCACTTGGGTCAAAATTGGACCAAACACCTAGGGCCAAGATGGGCCCGGTTCGGCCTATAGTGGTGATGAGTGGAGTCCTATTGGACCACCTCACTTGAATAAATCCATGGTGAGTCTAGTACAAGCCTAAAAGACCTTGTTGTTACATCCCTTGAAACTTCTGTTAGCTGTACAAAGCCGTAGAAGTACCTGACGAATATAAATTATAATTTTAGGAGATTCCTCAAGCGACCTCGGGCCACAGTAAGGCTCGGGCCAAGTTCGAAAACACTACCAAACAGGTGATGATTCTTCCCCTTGAGCTTTCCATCTTCTCATTAGCTTAAGTTATAGTTTTTATTTGAGTTCATAATTGATATCTCCCTTTATAATCACATGTGTTAGCTGATGGAAGTTGAATTATTGTATTACATGCTTTATGATTATCCTGTATAATTGCTCATGCTTGTGGATTCATTTTTGTGGATTGCTTATGAAACTTAAACTAGTACATTAGTGGGAAATTCCCACATATGAATGTACACCCATACTTGGGATGTAACTTGAGTAGTTGTGATTGTAATGGACCTTCGACTTGGTGGTTATTGGGTGGTGGTCTAGATAGATCATTGATGTGGGCCTACCATCCAAAGTTGTTGTGTCCAATGGTTTTTAAGGATGGTCTTTTATCGCATGGTTTTGATACTCGCCTTATGTGGCTTATTTTGATATCTGATTATGTGGTTTGTTTAGATATCGCCCTATGTGGCTTTTATTTTGGTATTTGCCCTATATGGGTCTGATGTTTTATATCGTGCAACCATGCGATGGTAAGCCCCATGTATTGTAATATGATTGGCCACAAGTCGACGGGGTTCCATTAAACATCCTAAGGTGGTAGCCTCATGAGCCGGGGATGGTGGTAATGAGACACTATGCCCGAGCTGTCGGCCTACGCTGGGCTATACGCTCCCCGTAGTGACCTTGAGCTTATTTAAATTGGTTGATTGTAACTGGACTAATAATGGTTTGGCTAATCACGCATTCATAGCATATTGGCGATGACGGGTGGCTATTCTGGATGCTGTAGCATGTGCCCTAGAGTTGTTAGGGTATCATTTCGCTAGCTCCCAGACCACCGACTATCGACCCTTGTTCCAACTGGATGTTTTTCCCAGGTCGATGATTTGCATGGGCGACGAGCCTAAGTCCGACTGGATGTGCATCCCCAGGTCGATGTGCATTCACGCATCCATGCATTTAAAAAGACTGCATCATGTATTGTTTTGATTACTTTGTTGTTTTATAACTATGCTTACCTAATGCTGCGGTGTGTAATCTTGAGGGGAATTCACACTGAGTTGGCCACTCATCCATCAAATATACAACCGTACAGGTAGTACAGGTGGCTTTAGTAATATGTATTTTCAGACTTGAGGAGCAGGGTACAATCGTCAGGAATGCATGACTGTATTCGCCTGAAGGAGCTGCGTGATCTTGCGGCTTATAATTATATGTTTTTTGCTATTCTTTATGTATTAAATCCTTGTAAATCTTGTACTTGTTAAATTCAGAGACATTGATTTGTATAAGTCATTATGGGCAGCTTCTTGTATATTTAAATGATAATGAGAACTTTTCTTTATGTCGATTCGTCCACGCTACGCTCATTTGCTTACTCTGATAAAGAAAAAAAAATGTACACTCGAATTTGACCATCCTTTAAGGTTAACACTCGGATTTTTGGGAAACGAGTCATATACTCGGGTCCTGAAGAGTCGGGTTGTTACATTCTTACTCACCGTTCGTCAGCCCCAATGCCCACAGCTAGGGTGGAAGAGACAACTAGAGAATGGGTAAACATGACCTTCAATTCTACAGGGAATGCTCCTCCTAACCACCCTTCAAGTGTTTGTGAAAGGGCCTCACAGCCCCGTCCACCAGATGTTCGACATAATGCAACCCCCTCCCCCGGATGGATCCCTAGGGAAGGAGAATGCTGCAATCACCCTTCAACAATCATCTTTTCGAATGACTCAAGACAACAATGTGTAACCTCCGACCACCCTGGAGGGGATCACCCATTCTGTTCATAGTAATGATCCAGATGGCTCACCTAGGGACATCTCCAATCCTAAACCTATCACACTGGTGCCACCACTGGGTCCGCATCAAGATCAATGGCAGCCTATGAGCAATGGTATTTCTTTGCTGCTTTGGGCAGAATCCTCAGTTCCTGCTGCTCAACCGTCCCTAGGGAACACGGTCATTCCTGCAAAGGGAGGGCCTAGCCACCCCTCCACCTTTGCTCCTCCGTATCAGTCAAGGATCACAGTAGAGGAACCTATCTATTTGTTAGAAGGAAATAGAAGCATTGTGGAACTTCTCTCGGACCATCCGGCCAATTTTGCTACTAAGGAACAACATATGGCAGGGGAAGCATCCTACCCCTACCTTAGGTCGTGTGGTACAAATTTCAGATCCATCTCGGTAGGTGACATTCCTATGGAATTTGGTATGCAGGCTTCCTCCTTTAAGCCATCATAGGAGCAGATCCTTTGCGAAGATCGCTTAAGTTCTCCTTCTTAGGCGAATAGGAATTCTCTTAGTTAGGGGGGTGGATCCCAGCTTTCCCGTCAGTTCAAGGTAGGGACTCAGGAAGCCCTCACCTGGCTATTGATTTGTTCCCATATTTCGCGCTAGACTATATGGAAGCGAACCCAGTTTTGGTTGGAACAGAAGGGAGGAAATTTGGCAGCAGGGCCAATGCAATGGCATTGGGCTCAGGTGCAGTATCCAAAGTCAGTTGTGGGTAGAAGCTAGGGCTGAAAGTTGGGGGAGTTCAACCTTGTGATCGACCCAACATTGGGTTGGGCTCGGGCAGGATGTATCGGGTCCGATCTCAAGCTTGGGCTGTACAAACACCAACCCGATAAAACTTGGGTCGGGTTCGGGTTGAGGTCTCACGTTGCTCGACCCAACATGAACCCGATCAATATATAAGTTACTTATAAATTATAATTGAGTGCGGATCGTTTCTGTCGAAGGCACACTAGTGATGTCGGGTCTCATTTGTCCATGTCATTTCCAATGACTCAAGCTAATAAGATATGCCGGATTTATCTCTCCCAAATAAATTGCATGTTATGCTACATGACTTTTAAAGGAGTAGTTGTCCTATATTTTAGCTTGTTTTTTAAAAGAAAAAATGAAGTTCTTTATGATGAATAATCACATATATAATTAATAAAATCATAGATACAAAAAATAAGTCCTATATTGAAATATAATAAACTAATGCAATAACGAAAATATTAGCACGTATACACCCGATCAACCCGACCGAGCCCACTTAGGTTGGGCTTGGGTTGAGAATTCATAACCTGAGGTTGGGTTGGGGTTGAGGCATAGGAACCTTAGGTTGGGTTAGGGTTGAGCACCAACCCGACCCAACCCGCCCGACTTTCAGCCCTAGTTGAAGCAGGGGCTATAGTGACCAATGTTTGTGCTCAACTCATAGGGGATAAGGAAGATCCAGTCCCATCGCCCCTCATTGATCCCCAAATCCCTATCAGCGGCTCAGAACCAAAATAGGGCAGTTGCATGAGGAAAAGGCTGTATGTGGGGCTGGAACCCCGATGCCAACAGTTCCCACCAGCTAGTTCCAACAACCCAATTTCAGAAGGATCACCAAGTTAAAGAACCGAGCTTTAGTCTAGTTACTAGAGAGGCCAGCAAGGGTCAACCTATTGTTGCGGCTCTTAACCAGCATATAGAACGGTCATCATCAGTTAGAACTAGTCTGACCTCATTCCCAATTCCCTCTCCCTAGATGGAGTACTAGACAGAGTAGACAGAAACGTCGGGCCATCGACTCAAGGTTTGTAACTGATGGATATTTTACGTCTTAATCTAGAATGTTCGAAAAGCGGGCAACACAGAGACAATCGATCAGATCAACAAAGAGGGAAATAACAAAGTACAAACCTCAAATTATAGCTCTTCTTGAACCCATGTTGGGGAAGACCAAGAGAATCATAACATGGTTGTGTCTTGGTTATCACTCTTCATTGTCTAATGCTGAGGAGGGAGGGAATATTTGGATCTTCTACAATTCGCCATTGCTAGTGGAGGGAGTATCAGCTACCAACCAAATCATATCAGGGGACCGATTAAAAAATACTTTTATCAATAACATATGCTAAGTGCCCCAAGGTGCTTCATAAGCAGCTTTGACATGATCTAGAAGTCATTACGTCAAATAGTCAGGGAGCATAGGCAGTGGGGGCTATTTCAATGCTATAACTGATCCTACAGAGAGGCTAGGGGGTCGACTGCGAGATCCAGGCGGTTCGTTAGAGTTTATTGAAGTCATCGACCAGGCGAGGATTTTGGATGCTGGTTTTGACCAGGGTCGAATATTGCATATCAGACCCCAGTAATTGCCTAAATTTACGTACATGATAAGGCTTAATGGGGTGTATTAATTGTGTTTCTGTCACAGGATGAAATCAGGAGTGATAATTGAAAATTGATGTTAACGGCATGGATTTCATGATACAAAGTCTCCAGAACACGGGATGGACCCCAGAAAACCAATAATGAAGAATTTACACGCCTGGGATCTAAAGAAAGCAAGCCAGAGGAGCCCGAAAAGGGTCCAAAATGTAAGATCACATGATTCCAGCTATCTATTTGGCTCGAAACTGCACACATGTGATGAGAGCCAAAAATCAACCGTACATATTAAATTTCAGCCATTGGATCACTATGAAAGTGGTCCAACGGTCAGATCAGCCCAATAATTATCGATTCTAGGCCCACCTGATATCTAGAATTGGCTAAATTTTGGACTCAACGCCTAAAATAGTTTGAGAAAAGGAATGGACGGATTGGATTTCGAAACAACATCATAGTGGGTCCTGTATGTGGTGCATGTACATCATGTACACTACACGCCAGCACCACACGAAATCTTCCAAAGCAGTCAGCGAGCCGCTGACCCGCGCTCGCTATCTTCGCAGAAGACGTAAACAGCGTCTTCGCCGTTTGAGTTGGGTTTTGGTTGTGGGTCCACACCATCCCTCAATCAGAAGATCTGGACCGTCCATCATGTTTGAAGGGGCCCAATCATCAACGTGTAGGTGGCCGAATCTCAAATGAGAGCGAATATGGAAATCTAACCGTTCAAATACAGTCGGACGGTGAATCGAAGAAATCAGATGGACCACACCGAAATCACTCCAATCTCAGCAGGTCTGACCGATTTTTCGAGCCAAATCAAATGGACGGAGTGGATTTCCCAACAAATCATCACAGTGGGCTCCACCATTTTCGCAAACAGAGACGCCGCGTCCCTGTTCCGCGTCAGCGAAGGAACGGCCGCTGGCCGTTTTTGCGAAGCACTGTGGGCCCCACACGTCGCCCGTACGACTGATCCGAGCCGTTCATCGTGTAGAGGGCCGCGAGCACTACAAACCCATGCTGATATTCCACTCCCATGCGTACACACGTGCATGATACAGTGGCCACAAAAGGGCTGCCCTGCAACGTTCAAAACTGATCTCTTCGTGTTTTCTTCTCTGGGCCGCGTTAATGGACGTTTAAAACCACCCATTCTTGACTGAAATTTCATCCTGAATCCAATGGATGGGGTGGATTTTCCAGAAAACACTTCGGTGGGGCCCACCGATCATGACTGCGAAAATTTCCATTCCATGTCCTGCTACAACTCTGCCACTGATCCAGCCTTCCAGCAACTATAAAAAAGGAGTCTTGGACATGGGAAAAACATTCAGAACCAGGGAGGAGCTCCAGATCTATAGCAAGGGAGAAAAGAAAGAGAAGAAAGAGAAGAAAGAAGGGAGAGAGAAATTGGTTTGAAATTCCTTTTATGAATTTTTATTTTTATTTATCCATCTGTTTAATGGAGTTTATGGGTAACTAATCTCTCAGCTAGGGCTGAGATGAAACCCCTAATTTGAACACCTTTTGTTCTATGTTGATTTTACTTTAATTAGATTGATTTGTTTCTTTCCTTAGTGTGCTTGATTGTTTTAAATTCTATGCTTCTCCATCTATGAATTTGATCAAAGTCTATGGATGGATGTGGTCTGGATGCTTATTCTAGGTGCTTGTATCTGATCATGAACAGGTTCCTGTAGAGGAAGAAACAGGGTGCTTTACTGAACTGCATATTCCATATGCCCGATTTGGACATGGGATATGTTATTCATGGCATTGCTTGAAGGAATTAGATAATCTGTATGCCCGATTAAGGACACAGATTGTGCTTTCTCTAGATACGTTAGATCAATCTAAATTAAGGTGAATTAACGGACAAAACAATGGTTAAGATAATTAGGGATGGATTCGAAAGTCCTAGTGCTCTCTCTCTGATTGAATTTTCTTCCTTATTCTCAATTGTTTTTTTTTTCCATAGATTTGTGTTAGTAAATTGCTCCATTATTTGTTGAATTAGTTAAGGAAAATCACAGATTTGAATTGTGACGACCAGTCCTCGTGGGATTCGACCTCGATCTTACCGAGTTTATTACTACATCACAACCCTATACTTGTGGAGTGAACAGGTTTTACGAGTAGTAAGTTTACATGGAGCAACAACTATCCGAGGAGATCCCATATGTTGGAGAGGTTAGATAGTGTGATGTGCAATTCAGAATGGTTGCTCTACTTCCCTACATTTCAAGTCCAACACCTGGCCAGGACCAATTCAGACCATGCCCCTCCCCTCCTCCCGCTCCTTTATTTCTCGGTAAAGTTTCAAGGAGGCCCGAAGCCCTTTCGTTTTCAAAGGATGTTGGTTTTCCATGAAAGTTTCCTTGACCTGATCAAAGCATCTTGGGTTTCCAACATTGCGGGTCAACCAATGTATGTCGTTCAGAACAAGCTCAAGAATGTGAAGAACGCGTTGAAAGTTTAGAATAAGCAGGTGTTTGGTAACATCTTTTAGTAGATCAAGAAAGCAGAGGAAGAACTTCATGGGGCTAAGAATGATGTACAACTTAATGAAGACTCTCAAGTCATAGCCAAAGAAAAGGAAGCAAGAGAACACCTCCAGCACTTAGAGTTCTTAGAAAAGGTTTTTTGGAAACACAAATCTTAGAACAGGTGGCTAATTGAGGGAGATCGCAACACCAAATTCTTCTACCAGATGGCCTCGCTTTGAGCTAGGAGACATCTATTGCAGAGATTAATCTGGGACCCAAGGGTTGGACATCTGAACAGACGAGAATTAAACAAGAGGTAATCAACTATTTTTCTAGCCTACTATCGATTGAACTAGTTAAATCAGTTGGAGACATCCTGGAGGCCATCCCGCAGGTGGTTTTGGTTGAAGACAATGCTATTCTTTTGAGGGATCCATCCATAGAGGAGGTGTGGGATGCAGTCCAATCAATTCCCACTGATGGTGCACCGGACCCTGATGGTTTTTCTGGTGATTTCTTCTCAACGTGTTGGGATAACGTTGGTCAGGACCTGCTTCAAGCGGTTGCATCTCTTTCTAAAGGCGGAAGAATGCCTAGAGCTTTCACAACCTCCCTCATTTGTCTCATGCCGAAATCAACCAACTCAGATAAGTTCTCAGACTTCCACCTCATCAGTCTGTGTAACTGCGTTTATAAAATTTTCTCTAAAGTCATTGCTAACAAGTTGAATATATTGCTGCCCAGGCTAATCTCAGCAGAAGAAGGTGCTT
The DNA here is from genome assembly GCA_021015155.1 of Magnolia officinalis. Lineage (NCBI taxonomy): Eukaryota > Viridiplantae > Streptophyta > Magnoliopsida > Magnoliales > Magnoliaceae > Magnolia > Magnolia officinalis. Next base: position 3,927,403 of record JAJHSJ010000015.1, on the reverse strand, counting down.
TTTTTTTTAAAGGTCACTCCATTGCAGAGAGCATAGCTCTAGCCCAGGAGGTGTTTTAGGATATGGATAGGAAGGTGGGGGGAGGCAATGACGTGTTAAAGCTGGATATGGAGAAAACTTGTGATATAATAGAGTGGAGCTTCTTAGTGGAAGTGTCGAGCAGATTCGAATTCGGTTGGCTATGGATCCAGCTAGTAGAGAAATGCTGGAGCAATTGCTGGTTCTCGGTGATTATTAACGATGAAAGCTGCAGTTTCTTCAAATCTTCTCGGGGTCTGTGACAAGGAGACCCATTCTCGCCAAGTCTGTTCATCCTATTGGCTGAAGCCTTAAGTCGGAACTTTCGTAGGATGTTAGAGAGAGGTTTTTGTAAGCCCTTCCAATTGAGGCGAGGCTGCCCTCTTATCTCTCACCTACTCTTTATCGCTGACACTGTGTTGTTCGTAAATGGGACTAGCAACTCCTTGAAGGTGGCCAACGACTTTCTGCTCACATTTGAAAGGGTGTCAGGTCAAAGGGTCAACAAGCTCAAGAGTAAGTTGATTGTGTCCTCCAAGATCCTACCTTGCTTGATCTTTTGGGAGATCTAGCTGGCCAAGAACAGATCAAGGTTTGAAGCGAGGCCAGTGTGTGGGAACCACACGATCAACAGGGTGCTCTATTAGATTCAGTTTATCAGCCCTTCTTTACCCAATCCCAAGACCGAGAACCTATCCCGCCAGTTGGCCCTTCAGGCATTGGGTATTGAATCTAGTCCTCTTCATGATAAGGGACCATCGGTCGTGAGTTGGGCAAGGCTTGACAAGGGTTGGGTGAAGATAAATGTAGACGGATAAGCCAAAGGGAACCCGGGGCAGTCAAGTGGTGGGGATTTTGTAGAGGGAGTAATGGGGACTTCCTCTTTGCCTTCTCCTCAGGTTACGGATATGACACAAACTTCAGGGCAAAAGCAAGGTCTTTGTCGAAGGGTCTATCTATGGCCGTGGCAAAAGGTTATTCGTGTATCGTCATGGAAAGCGATTCAAAAAGTCAAGTGGATCTGCATAACAAAGATTGTAACCCGAGACGGACATTCTGGTACGTCTGGGCTAGAATCTCTTATTTTAATAAGAGGGTCAGCTTGAGGATCTCCTTCTCACCAAGAAAGGCCAATGGAGGGCTGATGGGATAGCCAAATTTGGGAACAAAGTCCAACGAAGGACTCTCTCCTTACAACCATTAGCCTCCCCTCCCTTGCCCAGGGTTCCCTTTTCCTAGATAAGGTGGGGCTTCGAGCTGTCAGGTTCTGCTGAGTATGGTTGTAACATCCTGAATTTTCACTGTTTTGGATTTCCAAAAATCCATGAAATTTATTATTATTAATTAACTTATAATATCATATAATGACCATTAGCATTCAATGTTAGTTTATACAGGGGTGGTACCAGTAAAGAACCGCACAAATCCGATTAATCAACCGTAAGAAGCCAACAAATCCGCCCGATCACTTGAACATCAAGTTTCACCCATGATTTACTCATGTAGGGCCCAAATCTAACCGACTCATCGCTAACTAATCAAGACAATCATGAATAAATTAAAGATCTAACCGAAGCTGAGTCAGATAGGGCCCGGATCTTGACTAATAGACCAAATCAATCCCGTTACTCTTTTAGCTTAAAACCGACGATTTAAAGTAATCATGACCAAATCTTCACTTTCACTAGTTATAAATAGGCCACACTATAAACGTAGTTAATCCAAACCCTGATCATTGCCCACGAGAAATCTAACAACCAAATTCATTCTAGAAATTCCCCGATTTGCCGAACAAGCTCTAGACCGCTCGTTGGTGGGCCACTAGTCCAAAACTATATAATAATATCTGTCTTATTGGGTTTGACATCCATCGCAAGAATTGGACCTGGGTGCTGTCCAGAACCACTCAACTTGAGCTAAAGGACGAGTATATGAGAAGTGCAAATACCTTAAAAGAATGAACTGAAACTTAAGTGAATTGGGTCTTCCACTCTTATACAAAGTTGAGAGTTTCGGACCGTCCATTTGTGACCAAACTTCACACATTGAGTGAGGATAGTTCCCTGCTCATATCCGTATACCCGCGGCCCCGATCGACCATCGGCTACCGTTGAACGGACTTCTCATCATATCCATCGATCGGTGCATCCAAATGGCGGGTCGATCATATCCATACGTATATCATCATTAGGGCTAACTATCCTACGATGTATATTGAGTTGTACACCCCATAGTGGGTCCTAATGGCAAGAAAAACCCTCCCGTTGGGTTAATATAGTAAAAACCCAACACTTTGGGCCATTGACACCAAATCTGGCATTATAAAAGGGCCTCATTTGGGGTACCCCTCTTCCCATACAATTTTCCATCTTCAAAGGGGAGAAAGAGAGAAAGAGGGAGAGAGTAAAGAGAGAAGTGAGAGAGCAAGAAGAGAAAGAGAAAGTGAAGGAGAGCAAGGGTGGACCATAGATCGAGGTGGGCCCAAGAGAGCTCAATCTTGTAACTCCCTGTCCCTTCTCCAAAGGAAAACCCTACACCACAACTACAAGAATCATTCCGTTAATCGTCTAGGTAAGATCCCTCATCCTTTTTTTCTTAAAACCCTTGTGTTGAGAAGGGATTGGCATGGATTTCTAACATGCAAATGTGTGCTTTAGGGATTCCGGCCGATCTACCCCAAATTCACCCTCCTAGGTCGTTTCCAAGATCTCAACGATCCATGGGTGCGGACTATTATCCTTAGGTGGCCTAGCACCGATTATAGTATGAGTTTTTTTTTTAACACACGCACACACACCCCCACACACTCACGCTGGTGGAATTTCACCACCTATGGGTACTCGAACCCTTGACCAGGAGTTGAAACTCCTGAGTGTCTACCACCCGAGCAAGAGTAAAGACCCTAGGAATTGCATGTTTGTTGGAAATGTATGGAATTGTATGTGTGGTTCTCACATGATGTTGTTCTTGTCTCTCACATAATTTTGTGTATGGATGATTATGAGCTCATGCTTTGTTGGAATTTCCCATATGGTGTTGCTTCATAGTATGCATGATTCGTTACTCATGTGCTGATGATTCCTTAAGATGTAGGAAGTGCTTAACTTTCTCACCATCCCACACCACACACACACACCTTATTCGTGATATTGTTAGCTTTGCTTGCTAAGAGAAATTGGAATTGCATGTTGAGAAATATGAGAACATGATGTTGTTTATGCTAGTTGATACATTGATAGTTGACATGTTATGGATCACCATCCAAACCTTCGGGTTGGTCAGGAATATGAGGAAGTGAAGGTGGTCCTGCTGGTAGGACTATCCTGAGGCTAAACTCATGAATTTGGGAGAGGTCGTGCAGGCGACAGTAGTTAAACTACATGGGTCGCTTGTACCCGATATCGTTCCGTCACGTACTTGCCTGAACCCATGCGGTCCAATCTATCGGCTGACCAACCTTGTTCATTAACCCTGTTTGCTCACATATGTATGGAATCTGGAACACCCTTCAACCATTATAACCCATTACTAACCATTTGAAATCGGTCCACTGCCTCGCGAGCCGGGCATGGTGGAATGAGACACTGTGTCTGAGCTGTCGGCCTGCCCTGGGGTGACGCGCCTCCCCGTAGTAACCGCGAGCAATCCCTTCTTCTCGGCACTCCCCATGTGCTTGAAGTCAGGGATGAGGAACCCGACGGGATCTAGGATTGCGGGGTCTTGGCCTCACACGTTAGGGGGTCTTAGCCTAGCAACTAGTTGAGGTCATTGATAAGTGGGGAGTACCAGATTCCCCAATCTGCTAGATGAATGAACTTAATTAAGAACTCGGCTAACACTATCGCATTGCATCACACTAGTTAGGATGGTGACTCGGCAGTCGAGGTCGCTCTGAGGAAGTGTTGGTCATACGCGATCGTTAGATGGAGTCGCTCGAGGGAGAGTTGTGGTGAGGGCATGCATCATATCATCCGTCATGCATGCGCATTAATAAGATTAGTTACGTGTTTATAATTGATTGTTTTTCATTAAATTCATATTATAACTGATGCTTGTTACAACTTAAGACTAATAGCACCCACTGAGTTAATCACTCACTCTCACTCTGGGATGGTGTTTTAAAACACCAACCAGACTCTTCTATAGCTGCAGGTGACGAGGAGTTCGAGGAGCCTGTCGACGCAAGCTTAGACGAGGAGGACGAGTTGTCCTACTTTTAGCTGATGGGTGGTTCGCCATAGATTAGCAGCCTATTATGGATCGTTAAGTGGTGAACTTAGCTTATCATTCTTTTGGACATAGTTTTGTAATTCTGTTGGGCAACGCCTTGCACGACCCATTTATATTCTTTTGGACCTATATATGTTGACCTCTTTCATTTTAGTAGACTAGTTGTGATTGTACTTCATGTTTCAAGGAATTCCACGCTGCGCATTTTAAGCCTGATTAAAAGCAAATTAGTAAAATTGGTTATAAGTGACACCCGGGAACTTGGGAGCCGAGCATATGCACGATCCCCAATTTTCAGGGTGTTACAAGATGGTATTAAAGCAATGGTGTGGAATTGATTAGGTCATGGATTATGAACTCACTAATGCATTCGCTGGCTTGAGAGGGGACGCTATAGAAAGACCTTAAGCGGCTAGGAACTGCCCCCGTCCTTGAACCGACAGTGGTAGACAGAAGATAAGACTTCCAAGGAGTTAGGATTTCGAAGTGAAAGGGAGAGTGGTAACGATAGGAAATAGATCAACAAATCTTCCAATATATCAGCCCATGAATAGGAACGAGCCGAGAATTCGAAAGATCTGAAGGTCGAAGCCAACATCCACGTACGGATGAACTAGAATCGGGCCAAATTAGTAGTTTCAACCCATTTGGGGGTAAGAACTTAGGAATGAACAAAATATATCGGAAATGATGGAAACTGTAGAAAATTGGACTTTTGACCGCTAACTGGGAGGAATATCGCGAAACAACTAGGCCCTCCAAATCGGCATGGCCGCCCCTCCAATCGGCGTTGTCACCTCGCCAACTGTCCAGAGGATTCGCGTGGCCGCCCCTCCAATCGGCGTGCCACCCCGCCAATGGTCTAGAGGACCGCGTGGCCCCTCCGAATCGGCGTGACCTCCCCACCGGACCACCTATGTTGCCCCCTTTGCAAAAATTTGAAATTGGGGTGGGCCCCACTGTCTTGAGCACTTAAGGACCTCCACCCCTCTCCCTCATTTCACTCAAACCCTTCCAAATAGGAAGCTCCTCCCCTCCAAACCCCATCCTCAACAACCTCACCTTCAACACTTCTCTCCCAACCATTTTCAAGATCTCAATCCTCTTCTAAAGAAAACCCATCTCTCAACTCCTTACATTCCACAACCCGTTTTCAAATTCTTTCCGAACCCAACCATTTCAACTTCAAACCCCACCTCTCCTTTCCCTCATTACACCCTTCTACTAAGCAATCCAAGGGAGAAAACATCCTCCCCTCACCTTCAACACACCCTCATTCTCCTCATTTTCTTCTCCCAACAAAGGAAATTAAATCCTCATTCTTCAACAAGCTTCTTCTTCTTCTTCTATCACTTCCCCTCAACTCAATCCTTAACCCATCTCCTCTCCATTATCTCCAAGCCATCTTCCCAAATCCATTCTTCAACCCCATTTCAACACTCTCACTCCCTCATTCTCAAAGCCCACATCAAACCCATTTTCTCCTCCTTTACAAAAACATCCCATCTCAACAACCACCCTCAAAATCCCACTCCATTCACTCATTCACTTCCACTTCCATTCACAAAACCCATTCACCAAAACTCATTCATAAAACCCAACATCAACCCTCTTTCTCAAATCCATTCCCACACCCATCCTTCCACATTCATTTCCAACCCATTTCCCCACGACCCATCCTTAACAAACCTTCCTCAAATACATTCCTAAACTCATTCCCTAGTCTTCTCAAAACCACCCCTAAAATCTTCCCTCCAACGACCCACCTACATTTCTCACAGCCAATCCATCCTAACCGAGGGATATGGCGTTCTTGGCAACCGTTGCCTCTTTCTTCTTCATTCCGGTGATCCTTTCCCTCAAGGGGAATAAACACCCCCGTCCTCATCCGACCCAGAAGAATAGTGGCTTAACTTGAGGATAACTAGTAGTTTTTTAAGTCAGTAGGATTACTTTCAAGTATTAAAAGATAGTTGTAACCTTTCCTGCTTTGATTAGGCCATATTTCCCTTATGTTTGCAATATGTAGTGACACTTGAAATCCATGCTGTAGAATGTAACTGGCCATGCAATGGCATTTTGGATTTAATATGAACATGTGAATTGTCTTGAAGTTTTTCTTCTTGTTTGTGAATGCCTTGTATGTATAATTGTTATGCTTGTGAAATTGGACCTATAGGTCTTATACATATTTTGTACGACCCTTGAACGGAAAATGCTCTTGTGTTTAACCTCTTAAGGAACGTCCTTTCAGGAAATGCCTCCGCGGGGAGAAGGTTGATATGTTCGCCAACCTCACGGTGGCCTTGTCGAGAGGAACCTTAAGTTCCTGGAAACCTTTTTACGATAGTCGTTTAATCATAAGCACCGTGGGAGACTCACCACCCACTAAATTATTAAAAATGTGAAACTTGAACTTTTTAATAAATTTTGATATCTTCCAAATGTTAAGAATAATCGGACTACAGAATTACAGAACCATACATTTGTGAAGTATTCGCAGCTTAACCCAACTCTCGATCCTAGGTGAATACCAATGGACTCACTGTTTTGACCGAGCCGAAGACCAGGATCTACCAGGACTAGTAAGGGATACAACTATCTTTCTGCCCTGGTCAGGCAGAGGATCAACGTATGGGATCAAAGCCTACCACAATTGTCTTTCCGTATTAACCCAATCATAAAGAGTAGAATATACCACCCTCAGGTAAACTTTATCATCAAACACTTAGCACGATAATCATGATTGTGACATTTGTTTTCAAATCTCAAAGGTGAAATTTTTTAAGGGGGGGTAGATCACAATAAGCTAGGCTAGTGTATTATTTATATACTCTAAAACGTATATAAACTCGAAACCAATAAAACTTAGGCAAATGAAATAATAAAATCTTTGCTTATTACCCTAAGGCAATTTCGGGGATAAAATTGTTTTTAAGGGGGGTAGATTATAACATCCTGAATTTTCACTGTTTTGGATTTCCAAAAATCATTGAAATTTTTTATTATTAATTAACTTATAATATCACTTAATGACCATTAACACTCAATGTTAGTTTATACAGGGGTGGTACCAGTAAAGAACCTCACAAGTCCGATTAATCAACCGTAGGAAGCCAACGAATCCGCCCGATCACTTGAACATCAAGTTTAGCCCCATGATTTACTCACGTAGGGCCCAAATCTAACTGAGTTATCGCTAACTAATCAAGATAATCATGACTAAATTAAACAACTAACCGAAGCCGAGTCAGATAAGGCCCAGATCTTGACTAATAAACCAAATCAACCCCGTTACTCTTTTAGCCTAAAACCGACGGTTTAGAGTAATCATGACCAAATCTCTACTTTCACTAGTTATAAATAGGCCACACTATAAACATAGTTAATCCAAACCCTGATCATTGCCCCCGAGAAATCTCACTACCAAATTCATTTAAGAAATGCCCCGATTTGCCGAACAAGCTTTAGACCGCTCGTTGGTGGGCCACTAGTCCCAAAATTATAGAATAATATCTGTCTTACTGGGCTTGACGTCCATCGTGAGAGTCAGACCTGGGTGCTGCCTAGAACCGCTCAACTTGACCTAAAGGACGAGTGCATGAAAAGTGCAAATACCCTAAAAGAATGAACTGAAACTTAAGTGAATTGGGTCTTCCACTCTTATACAAAGTTGAGAGTTTCATACCGTCGGTTTACGCCCAAACTTCACACGTGGAGTGAAGATATTTCCCTGCTCATATCCATATAGCCGCGGTCCCGATCGACCATCAGCGACCGTTGAACAGACTTCTCATCATATCCCTCGATCGGTGCATCCAAATGGTGGGCCGATCATATCCATGCGTAGATCATCATTAGAGCTAACTATCCTATGATGTATATTGACTTGTACACCCCATAATGGGCTCTAGAGGCTAGAAAAACCCTCCCATATGGTTAGTATAATAAAAACCCAACACTTGGGGCCAATGGCACCAAATCTGGCATTATAAAAGGGCCTTATTTGGGGCACCGCTCTTCCTATACGATTTTCCATCTTCAAAGGGGAGAAAGAGAGAAAGAGAGAGAGAGTAAAGACAGAAGTGAGAGAGCAAGAAGAGAAAGAGAAAGTGAAGGAGAGCAAGGGTGGACCATAGATCAAGGTGGGCCCAAGAGAACTCAATCTCATAACTCCCTATCTCTTCTCCGAAGGAAAACCCTACACCACAACCACAAGAATCGTTCCGTTGATCGTCTAGGTAAGATCCCTCATCTTTTTTTCTTAAAACTCGTGTTGAGAAGGGATTGGCATGGATTTCTAACATGCAAATGTGTGCTTTAGGGATTCCGGCCGATCGACCCCAAATCCACCCTCCTAGGTCATTTTCAAGATCTCAACGATCCATAGGTGCAAACTATTATCCTTAGGTGGACTAGCACCGATTATACTACGAGTTTAATGATTATGATTGCTTAGATGATGTAATTGGAGAATGTAGAGAAACCCTAGGAATTACATGTTTGTTGAAAATGTATGGAATTGTATGTGTGGTTCTCACATGATGTTGTTCTTATCTCTCACATGATTTTGTGTATGGATGATTATGTGCTCATGCTTTGTTCGATTTCCATATGGTGTTGCTTCATAGTATGCATGATTCGTTACTCTTGTGCTTATGATTCCTTAAGATGTAGGAAGTTCTTAACTTCCTCAGCAACCCACACACACACACACACCTTGTTCGTGATATTGTTAGCTTTACGTGCTAGGAGAAATTTGAATTGCATGTTGAGAAATATGAGAACATGATGTTGTTTATGCTAGTTGATACATTGATAGTTGACATGTTATGGATCACCATCCAAACCTTCGGGTTGGTTAGGAATATGACGAAGTGAAGGTGGTCCCACTGGTAGGACTATCCTAAGGCTAAACTCATGGATTTGGGCGAGGGCGTGCGGGCGACAGTAGTTAGACTACATGGGTCGCTTGTACCCGATGTCGTTCCGTCACGTACTTGCCTAAACCCATGCGGTCTAGTCTACTGGCTGACCAACCTTCTTCGTTAACTCTGTTTGCTCACATATGTATGGAACCTGGAACACCTTTCAACCATTGTAGCTCATTGCTAACCATTTGAAATCGATCCACCGCCTCGCGAGCCGAGCATGGTGGAATGAGACACTATGTCCGAGCTGCCGGCCTAAGCTGGGGTGAGGCGCCTCCCCGTAGTGACCGCTAGCGATCCCTTCTTCTCGGTACTCCCCATGTGCTTGAAGTCGGGGATGAAAAACCCGACGGGATCAAGGATCACGGTGTCTTGGCCTCGCAACTAGTTGAGGGCATTGATACGTGGGGTGTACCAGATTCCCCAACCTGCTGGATGAATGAACTTAACTAAGAACTTGGCTAACAAGATCGTATTGCATCGATCTAGTTAGGGTGGCGACTCGGCAGTCGAGGTCACTCTGAGGGAGTGTTGGTCATACGCGATCGTTAAATGGAGTCGCTCGAGGGAGAGTTGTGGCGAGCGCTTGCATCATATCATCCGTCATACATGCGCATTAATAAGATTAGTTAGATGATTATGATTGATTGATTTTCATTAAATTCATATTATAACTGATGTTTGTTACAACTTAAGACTAATAACACCCACTGAGTTGATCACTCACTCCCACTCTGGGACGGTGTTTTAAAACACTAACCAGACTCTTCTATAGTTGCAGGTGACGAGGAGTTCGAGGAGCCTGTCAACGCGAGCTTAGACGAGGAGGACGAGCTGTCCTACTTCCAGTTGTTGGGCGGTTCGCCATAGATTAGTAGCCTATTGTGGATCGCTGAGTGGTGAACTCAGCTTATCATTCTTTTGGACATATTTTTGTAATTCTATCGGGCAACGCCTTGCGCAATCCATTTATGTTCTTTTGGACCTGTATATGTTGACCTCTTTCATTTCAGTAGACTAGTTGTGATTGTATTTCATATTCCAAGGAATTTCGCGCTGCGCATTTTAAGCCTGATTAAAAGCAAATTAGTAAAATTGGTTATAAGTGACACCCGGGAACTTGGGAGCCGAGCATATGCATGACCCCCAATTTTCAAGGCGTTACAATGGTCTCTAACAGTCGTCCTGAAGCTGCAATTATATTGACTAGTTGGGCGCTGCTAGTCGGGCTCAAAGGTAGGTAGTCTTTGTGGCTGCTTCTCGTTACTCAGAGTCTGAGTTGGCGGAGATATGGTCATTGTGGGGGGCCATTCAGATCCAATTCAATGGTGGTTGAGGGGTCTGGGCTATTTGCATGGTAGTAGCTTGCTCCCCTATCGAGTGGTGGAGCAGGGGTTGTAGTCTTCTTTTCTCTTCTTTTGTTTTCTTTTTCCTATGACTGGAGAGGAAAATTGGGGATCTTAAGGGTGGGTTGGCCTTCTTGATTCTCATCTCCAGTTCTTGCTTTTTCGCTCATTGATAGCTAGGTGGGGCTCGTATCTGTTTTTGTGGCCCCTGTTATCTTTGGTTTGTACATCCTTTGTTAATATATACATAGATAGAGTTTTTTTTAAAAATAAGTAAAATAAAATAAAATTGCACTTCCAGTAAACTGTTAATTAACTATTGAGGAACTAAGGCAATGATAATTAAAACAATAGACCAAAAGATAAAAGAAAGATCTGATCTAAATAAGTAGGTTAGCATGTGTGACCATCAAGCATATTTCTCATAGATAACCATCATTCAGAGTTTAGGGACAAACGGACAGGTCCTCCAGCGAGGTTTCCTCCCTTTCTCGACTGGTTAAGGGTCGTTACCTGTTGGATAAAGCAGGTTTAGGCTCCATTAGAGAGTGTCTTAGAAACTCTTCTGTATAGGATATGATAGGTGGGATAGGCCTTTTGCCCCTATTTTCCTGCCCGAATAGCCTAGGATTGTAAATTTTTCTGTATTAATGAAGCACATATTCTCTTTAAAAATAAAAAATAAATAAAAAACAAAAAAAAAAACACTACACTTCCAATAAATGGTTAACTAACTATTGAGGAACAAAAGCAATGCCAATTAAAACGATAGACAAAAAGATAAAAGAAAGATCTGATCCAAATAAGTGGGTTGGCATGTGTGAGCATCAAGCATATTTCTCATGGCCATAACCATCATTCAGAGTTTAGGGGCAAACCAACAGGTCCTTGAGTGAGGTTTCCTCCCTTTCCCGGCTGGTTAAGGGTTGTTACCTGTTGGATAAAGCAGGTTTAGGCTCCATTAGAGAGTGTCGTAGAAACTCCTCTGTATAGGATATGATAGGTGGGACAGGCCTTTTGCCCCTGTTTCCCGCCCGAATAGCCTAGGATTGTAAATTTTGTCGTACGTGTTAATGAAGCGCATATTCTCTTATAATAATAATAATAATAATAATAATAATACACCATCATTCAGAGTTCACAATTAATGATAAATTTGGTCATCTGATTGCAAGGAGACAGGCATTCCATACAGTTCTATCAAGTTAAATTGTAATATGGTTGAATTTGGATGAAGAGCAAACAAAGACAAATTATACTTTTTCTTTTTCTTTTTCTTTTAATTGGTTATAAGTACGCTGGGCCCAACCCAACCTGAATGTTGAAAAGCACATTGTCTACCATTAAGATATGTGCTTGAACCCAAGAGAAATGCTACTTATGGTCGCCCACTTGCAAATACCGAACACTAGTTGCCCACGTGTGAACGAGGCACATCTGTGCAGCATTCAAGCTGTCCATTGAGGGTCCCGCATTAAATATATCCTACCTCAAATATTCAAGCCAGTTCACACTTCAACTGAACCACGTGTATGAAAAAAACCACAGTTAAATAGATAACAAAACATTCACATTCAACATACATGCACAGCCCACCAGACATGGACCTGCTTGAAGTTGGAAAGGGCAGATACACCAAGGTCCAAGAGGCCTACTTGAAGACCGACCCTGATCTCAAATCGCACTCCCCATTGCATGCACGATGTCACTACACCAAAATCACGTATTTAGGACGGATATGTATTTGAGCCGTTCCTAATTTAGAACGGTTTAAAACCGTTTTTAAATGTAAAATTAGCGATAAAGATTTTGGAGCACTATAATCCATCTTTATTATTTCAAAACTGACAGATTTTTTGCTAAAGCTTTTGCAGGGATTAGAAATCTAGTTGAGACGCACCATGATGTTGGTGATAAATCCACCCTGTCCTACTTTTTAAAATCCTTTTAAGATAATAAAAAATAATCGGGTTCAATACTCAAGTGTGCCGAAAATGTGAGGATTGAATATCCACAGTTGAAATATTCGTCGGGTTATAGAAGTTTTGAATCAAGATAATATTAGCGTTTTCAATTCATCTTAGTAGGAATGATGTTATGAATGGTGTGGATGGCATGTAAATATCATTGTCGACCCCAAGGAGATTTCAACGATAGATGAACAGGGTAGATTTCTCACAAATATCATAGTGGGCCTAAGTTTCAATGGAGGAACTTCCCGCCCAAGCCCTTTCGCAGGAAATCCGCATCCGTCCAAAATCTTTCCATTAGAGGTGGATTAGCTGGCGTAGCATGCACCACCAACCCGTTGGTTTGTACGTCGTGCATAGGAGATCAAACGTACGTGGCCCCAAATGATGTATTTATTATATCCACACCATCCATCCACTTGGCGAGATCATTTTAGTGCATGATCCCAAAGATGATTCGTTTCCAAAGTTTTAAGTGGACCACACCACAAATAACAATGGGACAATGATTACACCATTAAAACATTGGTAGTGCCCACTGTAATGTTTATTTTCCATCCAATCTGTTCATAAGGTCATTAAAACCTGGATGAAGAGGAAAAACAAATTATCATATTGATCCAAGACTTGTCTGACCCCTAAAAGGTTTCAATGGTAAAAGTTCAATCCCCCACTGCTTTCTGCGGTATGATCCATTTGATCTTGGAACTGCCTTATTTTTGGACTGAAGCATTAAAAGGATCTCGTCAAATGGAGGGATGGTTTTGATATAACACATACCTCGTAGTGGGGCCCACAGAACATAGTAATACTGAGGTCGGTGGTGTGTGGGACACCAGCTAATCTGCTTCCCTTTCCATCTCTCAGCCCCACTCGCTCTCACTCCCAATTTCTTTCCCGAACACATTTCCCATTTATCACTCTCACTCCCCATTTATCTTCCTAACTCATCTCCTCCTCTCTTAGCAGTGCCGACCATAACACATCTCCCCTCTCTGTGAAGTGCCGACCCTAACACAGCTCCCCCCTCTCTCGCTCCAACGACGATTTCAAGAGGTATTTCCTTTTTGTTTTATATATTATTTTTAACTGATCCAATAAAAAATAGATCTAGTTTGTGGCTTTTTTTTTTTTTTTTTTTTTTGTTTATCTGTTTGCCCTCCTCCTTTTATTTTTAATAAAAATGAGATTCCAAGTGAATCGGAATTCCGATCCATCGAATGGGCACTGGTTTTGATCGAATCGTATTAAACCTGGTTTATGGTTTCTATATAGATTGTTGATCTTTGAAATCGTGTTGAATGGTTTGATAAAAGAGGAGCTCATCCATTGAGCCCTTTGTACATAGAAATTCCCTTTAAGTTATTGGAGTTGCAAGGGATGGTAAGGGTTAGACTGAAATGATGATTGGAGGTTTTGAGGAACAAGATGTTGTTGATGCATGTGAAGTGTGGGATGATTATTGATGCTCACCAGTTGTTCGATGAAATGCTTGAAAGGAACTTAGTTTCTTGCAACACCATTAGGGGGGATGGTTTGAGTTATTCCATCCTCTTTATGTCATTTTCTTTGGTTCTGAGTAGTTGTAATTCTTCATATCTAATTATTAAGTTGGCTCAGTTTCTGAGCCCAGTTTATCCAGTGTGAACCGAATCAACCCTCGCAGCAAGTTTCAAATAGACTTTGTAATTTCGTCGACCACAAATCCGAGGTAAGTATTTTAAAGATATTTTGTGCATGATCATGTTGCCATGCACACACATGCAATAATGTGAATCTATTTGTGTGTGGCTTGCACATATATGAAAGTGTTTTAAAGATATTTGGTGCATGATCATGTTGTCAGGACATCAACTTGTTCCTGACATTTTGCTTGCTTTTTTTTTGTGACAATAAAACACAAATTAGAACAATTGATCCTGAAAGATGGCTCTAAAATGGAATTAGTTAGATGCAGTTAAAGCCATTCTCCTGACATTTTGCTTGCTTGAAGAATAAAACAACCTAATTTTTGAGACAGATCATCTACATGGCCAGATCCATTTAATGGATTTCTTGGATATTTCTCCAAATCCATTTAGTGGATGTCTTGGATATTTCTCTAGCTCTAATAAAATGGCAAGGAATTAATGATTATCGATCCAAAGTGGAAATGATTAATGGATTACATCAAGTGAATCAATGTATTTTTCTCCTGTGGTGTCTTTTCCAAAGTGAACCTATCAACCTAAGTTCTTGACAACAAGCTTGGTCTCAATAATCTCTGTTATCACAAAAATTAGAGCAAAATTGCTGTTTTCGGGCAATTGAGACTGTTTTGAACGCATGGAACATGAAATCTTGTTACATCAGTTCTCATTATATTCTCTGACAGATATTGTTTTATAGACTCATTAGATCATTGCATAGAAACTTTTTTTGTTGAGCTTTGTTTGTTATATGATTGAAGTATCTTGAGTGGGCATACCAATGGCAGGGTCATAGGAAGGGCATTTTGTATCGGAATTATGGCATGACGCTGTAAGGAGTAAATGCTTGGTCTCAACATAGGAAGGGCATTTTGTATCAGAATTTGGTCTCAACATGGAAGAAAGTGTTGCAATCTTCTAAATAAGCCCCGGTCACCTTTTCAAGAATGGAATATTGATTTCTCAGAACTAACCATTGGCACTCGTGTTGAGATTGGTAAGCACTATTCTTGCTTTTGAAACTTATATTATGTCTTCAGGAGAGTTGCAATCGATGAAACTTTTTCTACTTTTGTTTTGGTTTCTCACATCATGCTGATATCAATAGCAAGTATATTAAATTGGAAGGACTAATGATTTTTAGATAGTTGGGATTATACTTTAGAGGACTCATGCTGACAATATTTTCTTGGGTTTACTTGAGGTTAAAGTGGCTTTCAGCCTTTTGTATTGGGGCGACAATCCTCCATTATCACCTTATTTTTTCTCCATCTTTGTTTCTGAATAAATTATTGTTCTCTCTCACAGCCTGTTTGCTACTTGGAAAGTGTTTGGGTGGAAAATACTTTCCCAGAAAATGACATTTTTCCTTGACTGGGAGTTCGACCTTTTGGCGGAAAACATTTTCCAAGAATGTGTTTTCATAAACTAGTTCCGAAAAAAAAGAAAAAATTCTCATCTCTCCCCCCTCGTTATTATTATTTAAAAATATATATAAATATATATATATTCTCTACATTCTTTCTTGGTAAATATTTTTTTTTCATGAAAATGTCACTCTTATTTTTTGGAGCTCCCAAACAGGCCCTAAAAAACAAAAACAAAAAACTTAAAAGAGGACCCATACTATTATGTAGTTGGGACTGGGCCATGATGATGATGATGATGAGACATGCATACCTATACATGCTATAGTATGCATGAAGGTGGCAACATGTCATTTCTTCTAACACGCAACTACCAAACATGTCATTTTGGGCTGTTGTGCCCTGCACCAGACCTCAAGGTGTTGGCTTCCTGGGACTAGACTGCCACATGTCTAGCTCTGTCAGTTAATTGGCATGTCACATTAGTAAAATTGTTCAAATACTTGGCAACATTCACAGTGGAGTGAATAGCTAAAATATGGTTACCATATGTTTTTAGGCTGCTGAATATGTCTTACTTTAACCTCTGTTAAAACCTCGTGTGCTGAAATGGTCACGCTACTTTGTTTCTATATTGAGTAATACTTTAACTGCTAAAACTAAGGTGAATGGTGGTTTCTCAGGCTAAATACTTGTATATTAATTCATTTTTAGGGTTCTTTTGGGAAGTTTTTCGTGGCGTATGGAATGGGACAGATGTTGCTGTTAAAATTTTTCTGGAGCAAGAGTTGACAGCTGAGAATATGGAGGATTTCTGCATTGAAATATTTATTCCAAGGTATCATCTCACTTATCCACAAACAATTTTGTTGATCACCTATTTCCCTTTTCTGCTTGCTCTGACCTGGTTTGCTTATTTTTGTTTCTTTGTAGAGGATATAAATGTTGTAATATTGTTAATCCTTGAAACTTTTGCAATCTTATTTGCTTGCAGTGGGAATCACGAGCGTGACTGGCCAGGGTCAGGATCATTCTATGAAAATATGGATTCTGGTAGGGAATATGGCGTGCTCGCTGAGACAATGTTCTAAGTTCCAGCTGAGAACAGAGCCAAGTTTTGGTAAAAAAATAAAAGCGTTTGTTTTTTGCACAATTTCATTTTGCTCAAGTCATGATTCATGCTTATCTAGCACTATCTGTTCAATGGGGCCCACATGCAACATGGCTTGATGACCGGAGTTATTCCATCACATGTGACACAATCCAAAACTCAAGTCTAAATTTGGAAGATATGCCGCATTTGTATGACCTAATCCAACCAAAAGGTGGAAATTGCACTGACCAACTCGTCGAGTGGGCCACATGATACAAAAGCAACAAAAGGACAATGATCTAGTTCAACCTGCATGGGTAGCCCACCTGATAAGTGGATCAATGTGAAAGCCCACCTTTGGGATGGCTCATATGGGGACACACATGTGAGTAAATCCAATACAAATTTTTTTATGTTGAGGTGTATGTGAAGAATGAACATTACTCGTTTTTCACCATACTTAATGTTCCAATCTTCTACAAGTATTCTACAGACTATGGTATGTTCCACTTATGCATAGCGGACAGTGAACATGATTGGAGAGGGTTCAGAACAGTACGGATCATCGAGCATTGCCTTTCATCAGCGGATACGCAGAAACAACCATGGTTGATCTTTGCTGGTCATTGTGTTCTTGGCTACAGTTCAGGGTATGGGTACGGCCTGAGTGGTGAATTTGCAGAGCCAATGGGAAGAGAGAGCCTACAAAAGCTTTGGCAGAAGTACAAGGTTGATATTGCACTTTATGGTCATGTCCACCAATATTAAGGGCATGCCCAGTCTACCAGGTATGTATGAATAGAAAAGGAATGTGGGTTTTGGTAGGTACTTGTGTGCATTTAAGATATACATCCTAGCTTTTGAACTTACGGATTACTCTTAAAAGTGTGATTCCATATGTGGTACATACCCATTTCCTAGTTTAACTGCTATATATCACATGTTAGAGTCACTACTCTTTTAAGTGTGATCTGATTACTTAAAAACGCTAGTCTGCAATAGGTACAATGGACCCACACAAGTCTGCTATATATCCTGGTTTGCTTATTTTTTATTAGAGCTTCTTGACCTTGTGGATGAATGAGACATCATGTCACATCCAACATATGCATGTCTTACTTACAGAGGTAGAAAGGTTGTGAAGACCACGGCCCCTCATTTGCAGTAAGCAATAGCACCAACCTGAAGAAATAACTAGCCTAGGAGTCACCCATTTCAGCAGCCTATGAAGGGCATGGTCATTGAGGATGACTAAGCTAGGCCTCATTTATTTGAATTTGAAATAGTGGTCTTTAAATTGTTGATACCTTGTAGTGTTCTTTAAATTGCAGAACATTGCAACCATGATTTCTATTGACATGATGGCCGGCCCGTCAGAAGTTCCAGTCATTTGCTGACAAACATGCCACCCTTTTGTTCATATAGCTACAAATTTACTCTCATATGGCCAACTCCAACAATGCTCTCATGCGTTCAACTCCAACAATGCTCTCATGCGTTCAGGTTGACAGTTCGTTAAGTCTTTTTTTTTTTTATTATTGCTTTCATTAATTTGAATTGGGCTTATTGGTACATTTGTTTTGACAGTTCATTAACTTTTTTTTATTGCTTTCATTAATTTGAATTGGGCTTATTGGTACATTTATTTTGGTAGAAATAAATTTTATATTATTTGCATCAGTTCTATTATTTCAACTTGGTATTTGTTTAGTCCAACCCTAACATAAATGATGTGATTCTACCAAATTCCATAAAAGTAAAGGTAGGAGGCCCAAGTCAATGATTGTTGGCTTCCTCAACAGCTACTGCTGTGCTGTAAACTCTAGGTGAAAAGAACCAGATAATAAGGGATTGAATTTTTTATTTTTCTTTTCTTTCTTTCTTTTTTTTTTTTTAAATAATTATTGTACTGTAATATTTTTTGGGTTTCGAATATATATATATATTCTAATCGAAAGGTTATCTGCAAGTAGCGCTCACAAACAAAACCAAGATAGCAGCAAATCGGAGCCAAGTCGTCCAACAAGAGCCAAGAGAAAAGTGATCTTTCCAGAGCTTAGATGACGCAACAGTAGTGTCATTTTACAGAATGTGTCATCACATATAATCAAAATCAAGAACCTGCTAATTGCCCCTACGTTTGTTTTTTCTTTTTTTTTTTTTTTTTTTTGTTTTTTTTTTTTTTTTTTTTTTTTTTTTTTTTTTTTTTTTTTTTTTTTTTTTTTTTAATTATCGAATTTCAAACTTGACCTGGAAGGCCTAATGATCCCGCCAATGCTATCCAATATGGACAACCATTTTCTTCTGTCAGGGAATATCCTGAGTTGCCTCAAAAAGGCCTTGCCAGAATGAGAAACTCTGGTTAGACAAACCCAAAAAGAACTAGCATCAAAAAGCTCTTGAGCTTACCTCAGTCATGCCGAAAAGAGAAGTTGGGAATTGTCAGTAATGCTCTGCTTCGGACATGGACATAAGAACCAAAAACAATTAATGTTATGAAAAAATCTGGTCAATACTGCCTCACCTCCGGTTAACTAGAGTAAGTGTAATTTATTGGAAAACAAGAGAAGACATTGGAGGCGCCGGTTAAGGCCGAGAACCCTAAGATGCCTAAGTCATTATATGGACTCATAGTAGCCCTAATAGAATTAGGATATTTTTCTTACCTTTTTACGATAGAGGAGGCCTTTATTTATAACATTTGGTTTCACATGGCAATGCCTCTTGGATGGTGATTGCGTATTACAGAAGAGATCTTCCTCTGGACGTATCGTGATTAACTTACTGAGAACCTTGGCGAATATCTCAAAGGATAATCCTATCTTAATATATTGTAAGTGTATTTGTATTATGAGGTGATGGTTGATATCCGAGGTCAACCTTCGAGGCCGAGGTTGCTACCTGAGGCCGAAATCGGTATCGGAGGGGACCCATCAAATGGGATATCCCATAACCTAAAGGGGACCCATCAAGGACGGTGTTGATGTTCGACACACATCGCGGTGGGTCGAGCTATGTGAGAACCACCGTGATGTGTCGAACATCAACAACATGCTTGAAACATATAAAAGCACTTGTTGGGGCCCATCTGAATTTTCAATGCGGCTGAAAATTGATTTGACCCCTTAGCCAAGTGGGACACACAATAGATGGGCTGGATTTATGAACCACATCTCAGTGGGCCCAATAAATCATTATGAATGTTTTAATTGGAGGATAATCCCCCTCAACTGTTGTATGTGGTGTGGCCCGTCCAAGTCATGGATTGACTTGATTTTTAAGCCCGTGGCCCACCATGAATGGTGCATCTGGCTGACAGGGTAGATGCTAGATACACATTACGGAGAGGCCTATTCAGCTCGACCTCATGGGAAGTTCCCATGAGGTCGACCTCATAGTACCATTTCCCACATCGGTCACTGCGACAGTGCAATTGAATGATCTAAACTGTACATTGAGTCCAGATGCATTTTGCTTGCAACCATGTAAAAATCACACTAATCAGTTGATCCAATTCACCCCTGATTTGACTTTATTTTTATTTATTTTTTATTATTTTTTATTTTTTATTTTTTATTTATTTTTTTAGCAATGCTTTTCCAAGCAATGGAATGGCTGATTAGGATTTCCTGACCAAAAAAAAAAAAAATGGATTTCCTGACCAAAGTGACTCTTTAGAATCATAAGCAATCTATGATCTAGCCTGTCCAAATTAAATGGTAAATAACAGATAGGCACTACTGTCAGATTATCACGATGTTTGCATTGTAGCCTATAAAATCTGTGCTGAACCTAATGTGCAACCTAGATCAAGCATTGGGCGGTATAAGTGTCCCAATGCAACATGGAGCACTTTAACCTATCGTGTTCTGTGAGCACTGTAGCAATTCTTACGTTCAAGCTTTGTAAAACCCACCCATTGAAAGGGTCCCATCTTTAATTAATAGAAAGCGGACAAAAGCATTTGGCTGTAATGAAAATGTTGCTCATCTTCAAAATTTTCAAATTCAACTAAAACATTATTCCATGTTTTCAACGAGAGGAATACTATTTGCCGCCATGCAGAAACCCAAGCATTCACACGTATAGAAATGGCACACATGCATTTAATCCCTAACATTCGACTTGGGGATTGAATGAATTAAGCTAGCCCGCAGGCCAATCGTGCTCATGAGTTGAGCCTCTCACACCGTCGATTATCCATTTCCCTTTCTTTTTTTTTTTTCTTTTTTTTTTTTTTTAAAATAAAAGGTACTATTTCATTTCAGCAAAGACAGAAACAGTACATCATTTACAGTAGTTTTGTTTCCCGTGTCACACATGCAGACCGCTAAGATTGCGATTCAAATCTGGGCCATTAATCCGGTAGGCCCAAGAATCAGACAGATCTGCTAATCAAGCGGACAAATCACATGCTCCCAAGGCAAAAAAAAAAAAAAAAAGAGCCTGAGGTCAAGAACCTTCCCTGTTTGGTACCTAAGGTGTACATGCCGAGCATGGCTGGTTTATCCAATTCATTGAACTGATGGTCCCATCATAAATGAAAAAGATTTGACGGTTAGGATCTTCCAATTTCGAAGAAGTTTTGAGCTTGGTTCATCCATGATGAGGGAATCAGATATATGGCTTGCATGAATCAAACATTTGTTCCATATGAATCGATCAGGTCACGAAACAAGGAAGTTCAAACAAGGAAGTTCGGCGTTCCCAACGAAGAAGAAATTGGCCTCAATAAAATAAAAATAAAAATAAGCGTGTCTATTCTATTGACCTGACTGGCCTATATATTTGTTTAAGATATACAAACATCATGCCATAGTTGATGAATGGATCTGATCTTGTACACGTCTACCATAAACCCACCGTCCATCTCATTCTATTGCGTGTACACCTCCATATTACTTATATAGTCTCTGCACCTCTGGTTAAGAAAAACTGGTTCATATGTTCTCACTGAATTGCTGCAGCAGCTGCTATTTTTTTTTTGGTAAATCTTTTCTTCTTCTTCCGGATAGTAGTGCAAGAAAAATAAGAGGTAAGCACTTACCATTATTGTCTATTTATTCTATGGTTTTTTTATTAATTATCGTACTAGTCTGAGTTGTGTAGGAAACGAATGTGTTACTTATAATATGGTGTGCTGAATTCTTTACATAATAGCCATACCGTAAGGGTATCAACAGGACCCAATAGGAATTCTTGGAAAAAATGGCACTGTAATAGCCATTATAGGGGAAGCAACGGTCGGATACTTCCTTCCCCCTGTGTGTAACGGTCAGAAAATAATTCTTTTATTTTTCTATTTAAATTGAGGTAATTACAGCGCTCTTAATTTCTTTTTAATTATCTCGTATATTCAAGCAATCCAAATCAAATTTTCACCACTATTTGCAGCGTGGTTAAGGATTAAAACAATTTCTTCTTTTAAAAAAAAAAAAATTGATTTACTGATTTAGGTAAATCGAAGCTCCTTGATCCATTTTGGGAAAGATTTGAAAAAAAAAAAAAAAAAGTATATTTTTTAAAGTTTTTTGTTGGATTAGACGTAGCATGTTTACAGCATATTGTATGTCTTCTGTAAAACAGCTCTTTAGATTAATGAAACAAGTGCTTCTCTGAATGAATTTCTGCTGCAAAAAATCACTGAATGAATTTCTGCTGCAAATAAATAAATAAATAAATATAATAAATGTAGTATGTTCAAACATACAGACTCGTGCCTTTTTTGCACATTTTGATAAGATTTCTATTTATTTTTGTTAGTTTCGGACTGATTTGTGGATATACAGTGTATCTTATGAAAAAACAAATTGATAAAAATACTTTAAAAAAAAAAAATGAAACTTAAGGTTGATGCATAAAATATTGGTAAGATGCTTAAATTATGCCTTTCGTGGCCACGTTAATCACTGTTGATGCAGTTTTTCGGCGGACCTTCTATGTGTCTTTCCCTTGAACCTGCACAACGAAGGTGAAAGACAAAGGAGGCCCTGGTTCGTTCAGGGGACTCTCTGATGCCTAAGTCAGGATCGTAGTCTAGGAAGGACCTACAGAAAGGAGATCAAAGCAGTGATTAGGGTTTTTTGTGAATGTACCTTCTTGGCGAGGCACATCCCTGTATTTATAGGGAAGGGAGAGATCCATCGTAAATGGACTCTCTCCGATTGTATTGGAGATTTGATATGATATGGGATCTTCCAAGATTTTAGGATCTCGAGAACATCAGGATCTAAACTTTATGTCTTCGAGATCTTAGGAGAGATCTTCAGGATTTGTAAGATTTTTTGGACGTTGGGTCGGTTTTGGGTCAGATCTAAGGCAGGAGCCGCTCTAGCCGACTCAGCCCCCCTTATAAATCAAGCTTTGAGATCTTTTAAGATGTCTCGACCCTATCAAGGAAATTATTATGGATTACGACGTATCTGTGATCGGGCTATGACCGGTCTATGATCATCTTGTATCCAGTCTTCGACCGATCTATGGCTGATCTATGACCGGTCTGTGATCGTCTCGTGACCAATCTATGGTGGACATGTGGTCGGCCTATGACCGAGCTATGGTCGGTCTGTGGCTGATCTTATGTCCAATATTCAACCAATATATGGCCGATCTATGACTGAGTTATGGTCGGCCTGTGATCATCCTGTGACCAATCTGTAGCTAACCAGTTATTGGCCTGTAACTGAGATATGGTCGATATGTGGCTGATCTTTGCCCGAGCTATGGTCGATCCTTAACCGACCCTTGGTTGTCCTAGTAATTGGGTCGGCCTTTCGACCTCTTAAGGCTTTTATGGCATTCCCATAGGCGTTACCCTTTCTGGGAGGGCAGTCTGCTCTTGCACATGGAGGTCATACCGGGCTCGGACCACAATGGGTCCAGGTTCATTTAGAAGAGTTGGTCCATTCCATAAGCTGACTTTCGGAGTTATATATTTTTCCCCAACAGCAAGCCCCCCTTGCTTTTCGAGCAAGCTCAGAAAGTAAGCTCAGCCGTCGTTTGGTCGGGTTATGTGTGGACCGAGCCAGGCTACGTAGTCATTAATGCTAAGCTAAGCAGCTATCATGGTAGTCAAAGCGTCGTTCATTACTTGTCGTAGCGTGGCTCGAGGTCACGTGGGCATGGAGCTGTCATTTTGGTGACTGGCCAGTAAGGCGGCGGCGCGTGGCATGTCGAATGATTATCTAGACGGGCGGCGTGTGCGGCTGCGACACGTGGCGCCACGAGGGAGATGATGGGACGCCCGTACGGCATGGAATTGATGGGTCATTGAGTCATTGCCACGTGGCATGACTATATAAGGAGAGCCTTATTGTTCTAGGGCTCTTCCCTTCGGCTTTTCCGTTTTCTCTTCCTTCACTTTCTTCCCCAAACGCACTCCAGAGATCGTGTTTGCTGCAATCCGCTGTCATTCCACCATTCTTGTCCCCTGTGAGCTCCATCTCTTCTACCTTTCGATTTGATTTTCATGTCTAGGTCTAGGAGCTTGCAGGACAGGACGTCTGGTGGCAAAAGTGAGGCGAGCAATCGCCTCTGCTTTTTGATTTTCATCTTCTAGAAGAGTTGAGGAGGAATCTCCGGCACAGAGGCCAGTACAAGCTACGAGGGTGCCCGCCGCTAGGGCGCTGGACTTATCGTCCAGAGATGAGAGGGCCTCTTGCATGCCAGAGCCCAGTGCGCCTTCAGTGCCCAAACGGGTTGTCGAGGCAAGCAATCCTCCTGATGATGATGATGGCACAAACGAGGAAGATCCGAATGGGCCGGTCCCCTTGACTCTGACCACTGACGATTTAGTCCGGATCAGGTTCGGTTACCATATCCCCGAGTCTGTGATCTTTTGGACTTTCGTCGGCGGAGGATCTTCCGGACCGACCTCCTGAGGGAGCAGTGGCGATCTTCCAGGTCGCCCTTCAGTGCGGCCTACAGTTTCTGCTCCAGGGGATCGTTCAGCGTCTCCTGCTATGCCTCAGCTTGGCCATGGGGCACCTAACTCCGAATGGGTGGAGGGACTTGTTCGGCTGTGCAGTTCTATGGGTTGAGCATGATTAGCCCAAGCTGACGGTGGAGGAGTTCCTTCATCTATATCAGGTGAGACCAAACCATTCTCAGCCTGGCTGGTATTACTTTTCCACGTAGCGAAATACCGATGGTCCCCTGTTAACCGACTCTTCCTCCTCCAACAAGCATTGGAGGGATAGGTGGTTCTGGGTATATAGAAGCTGGGACTCTATCGACCCAGAGTCGATACATTCCCTCATTCCTCGAGCCTTCTCTACGCTGAGTTTGTATCCTCATGATGGGTCATCTTTTGCCGGTTGACTCATAGTGTTTGCTGACCTTGTTTTCTCTTTTGATTTTCCAGTCATCTCGAAGAGCCAACCCTTGCTCGACAGCGAGTCCTTAGCTCGGATCAGGGACTTACGGGCCTTGAGCTAGGAGAGTAGATCTTGGAGAGTACTTCTCCAACCTGGGTGTCTCCTTCAGTCAGGCTTGGATACAGTGCTGACATGTACGATTTTTAGTAAGGCCATTTTGTCGAGCTACTAAACTTCTAGCCTCTAAGTCGGGCAGACGTTTCTAACATACTGTCGCTTTTGGTCTTGATGCAAAGATGTCCGAAGCTCGGCTTACTCTTCGGCCCCCTTCCAGGATGCGAGCTCCTCCTCGGGACGAGACTCAGGCTTCAAAGAAGAAGAAGTAGATGTCCTCAAGAGCAAGGGGAAAGTCGCCCCTTCTTGCCCGACCGTCATAGAGGTCACAGACGAGGGTGTGGACGTGGTTCCTCCCGAGCCACAGGGGGCAGCCGAGCCCCCTGCCGAGGTGCCCCCTTCCGAAGTGCAGCCCTCGAGAGGGAAAGAGGCCGAAGAGGAGAAGGGGATTTTTCGCCGGACGGTGGAGGATGTCCTCCAATGGGCGGATCATCAGGTCATCGAAGAAGAGTTCGTCGGCCTGTTTGAGTCCTCCATGGAACAGACGCTGGCTCGAATGACAACCACACTCCTTAACGTAGGGACTTTGGCCGATGCTATTCCTCACTTGTTTTTTCCTTCTGATGACTTGTTCTTATTTCAGTTTGCCCCGTGTGTGTTGAAGGCTCGTGTCGATCTTGCTCGGGCTCACAAGTGGGCGAAGGAGGCTGAAGCTCGGGCACTGACTGCAGAGGTCGAGTTAGAGGCGACGAAGGCTGGGATGACCTCGCGATTGCGTGAGGCTAGGTAATGTACGATGATTGCCGCGCGCGACTCGTCGACACGACCACCACGTTAGATCGGCTGAAGAGAGAGACCAAGGCGATCCTTGCCATCTCATGGAGGGATGTTGTGAAGGACTTCCAATTGTTCCAGGCATTCTCGGATGAAAAGGATACTCTTTTTCGTTAAGGTTACACTTAGTGCATGATGATGATGAAGGAGAACTTCCTTGAGCTAGATCTCTCGACCTTCAGCGAGCTCGAGTCAGGCTCCGATGGGTCAGGTGACAAAACAGCGCCCGAGACAGCTCTTGAGGTAGCTCCCGAGGTGGCCTCACAGATGGCCTCTGAAGCGGTGACTGAGTCTTGAAGTTAATTTCGCAGATCTTCTTGGTTTTAAGCAATTCAAGTACGTCTGAGAGTTCGGACCTTTTTGGCTTCAGGCATTTCAAGCACACCGAGAGACCCTCGCTTCAAGCACTTTAGGCACATCCAGCGTCTCTTAAGACACATGATACGCCTTCTTCCTCTTTGGGCTCCTCCTTCCTCTTCGGGTTCTGGGTCGTCCTCTATTATATAACCTTTGACTTTGTAGTTGATGTAAAACTGATGTAAACAGGCATTTGGATCTTTATCAATGAAAGGCATTTTTTCAACTTATCTGTGTCCACCTGCATGTGTTCGAGCCGATCTATTAGAATAACATTTTCAATTTTTGATGCGATTATTTGAGTTGATGCCAAGTTACTATCTGGGCGCCAATTCGAATCAGGCTAGGGTTGTTGTTGCCGACTGAGCCTTGGTCCGGCCCCGAACGGATCTCTCTCGAACTCAGTTCGATAATAGGCCGGATATCGATCGGACATAGATTTGATAAAGCACTTTGTCATTTCTTTTTTATCAATACAAAGGAGAATGAACATTATCTCGTTCTTCCTACGGATAGTAGATCTTTAGATGCTCGTTGTTTTAGGGGTGCAGGAGTAACTGGCTGCTGAGGTCTTCCAGTCGATACGATCCGAGTCGACTTATGTGCAACACTACGTAGGGCCTTCCCAGGTTGGTCCTCGGGTTCCTGCCCCCTCTTCTTTGGTGTTTTGAAACACCTTTTGGAGGACTTAGTCTTCGATCTGGAATCTTCTGACCTTGACCCGGGCATTATAGAACCGTGACACTTACCGCTGGCGAACGATGGTCCGAAGTCGAGCCCATTCCACTACAAGAAAAACGGGCAAAGGCTACGGACTAAATCCGTAGCAAAAGCCCTTTTGCTACGGATCTGGTCTGTCTCACGTCCGTCGCAATTGGTGGGGTAGCTAAAGGTCTAGCTACGGACAATATCCGTAGCAATAGATACAATTAGCTACGGATATTTTCCGTAGCAATAGATACATTAGCTACGGATATTGTCCGTAGCCATATACAGAAATAGCTACGGATTCTATCCGTAGCAATATATACCAATAGCTACGGATATAATCCGTAGCAATAGATACCAATATGTACGGTATTTGCAGCACTACATACGAAAAGCTACGGATATAGTCCGTAGCTATAGATACCAATAGCTACGGATATAATCCGTAGCTATAGATACCAATAGCTACGGATATAATCCGTAGCTATAGATAGTAATAGCTACGGCGAAAAGCTGTAGCTTTGCTACAGATTATATTTCGTAGCTATTTTCCCTGTTTTCATTGCAAGAACCTGCTATGATTGATAACTCATCTAAGCTTAATGCAATCAGAGAAAAAAAAAATGATGCATTTATTACAATAGCAATCAAATCTACAATGCATCCTACATTCACATTTCTAAATAAACAATACTTCACTTTGCTCAACCTATTATAAGAATTACAACTAAGACGTGCCCTCATACATTAAATAATGCTCGCGCTTTTACAGAATTTTCTTTCTTCAGACGGTCAAGTTCAGCAAACACAGAAGATAGAGCTTCTTCTTTCCTTAAAACTGCATAAGTAACTTCTGTAGACTTCAACACAAGATCACTTTCAAGTTTCAAAACCCTTCCCTTGAGAAAATGAATTTCATCATCCACTAACTTCTTTAGCTTGTCAGCCTGTATAAAACAACAATTGTAGACACAATCAAACAAGCATGCCTTTGTACACATCTCAAAAGGAAGAAAGACCAAAAAAAAAAAAAAGCTGGAAAAAAACAATTATATATAAAGAAATCAAAAATGTACCTACAAATCTTCTAAACTATAGCAAAATCCATAGGTTAGGTTATCGGTTATAAGTTATAGGTTAAGGTTTAGTTTATAGGTTTAGGAAATCGGGTTCGGGTTCAGGATCGGGTTTAGGTTTGGGTTTTCAAGTTTAGGTTTAGGTTTAGGTTAGGGAGTTGAGATTAGGATTAGGTGTAAGTTTAGTTTTAGGAATTTGAGAATACATTTAGATTAAGGTTTAGGGAATTGAGAATAGGTTAAGGTATAGGTTTAGGAAATCGGGTTCGTGTTCAAGATCGGGTTTAGGTTTGGGTTTTCAAGTTTAGGTTTAGGTTTAGGTTAGAGAGTTGAGATTAGGATTAGGTGTAGGTTTAGGTTTAGGGATTTGAGAATACATTTAGGTTAAGGTTTAGGGAATTGAGAATAGGTTAAGGTTTAGGTTTAGGAAATCGGAGTCGGGTTCGGGATCGGGTTTAGGTTTGGGTTTTCAAGCTTAGGTTTAGGTTTAGGTTAGGGAGTAGTTGAGATTAGGATTAGGTGTAGGTTTAGGTTTAAGGATTTGAGAATACATTTAGGTTAAGGTTTAGGTTAAAGGTTTTGGTTTAGGTTAAGGCTATAGGTTTTGGTTTTGGTTTAGGTTATAGATTTAGGGAATTGAGAATAGTTTAAGGTTTAGGTTTAGGAAATTGGGTTCGGGTTCGGGATCGGCTTTAGGTTTGGGTTTTCAAGTTTAGGTTTAGGTTTAGGTTAGAGAGTTGAGATTAGGATTAGGTGTAGGTTTAGGTTTAGGGATTTGAGAATACATTTAGGTTAAGGTTTAGGGAATTGAGAATAGGTTAAGGTTTAGGTTTTGGAAATCGGATTCGGGTTCGGGATCGGGTTTAGGTTTGGGTTTTCAAGTTTAGGTTTAGGTTTAGGTTAGGGAATTGAGATTAGGATTAGGTGTAGGTTTAGGTTTAGGGATTTGAGAATACATTTAGGTTAAGGTTTAGATTACAGGTTTTGGTTTAGGTTAAGGTTATAGGTTTTGGTTTAGGTTTAGGTTTAAGTTTTAGGTTTAGGTTATAAATTTAGGGAATTGAAAATAGTTTAAGGTTTAGGTTTAAGAAATTGGGTTCGGGTTCGGGATCGGCTTTAGGTTTTGGTTTTCAAGTTTAAGATCCGGTTTAGGTTAGGGAGTTGAGATTAGGATTAGGTGTAGGTTTAGGTTTAGGGATTTGAGAATACATTTAGGTTAAGGTTTAGGTTAAAGGTTTTAGTTTAGGTTAAGGTTATAGGTTTGGTTTAGGTTTAGGTTTAAGTTTTAGGTTTATGTTGTAGATTTAGGGAATTGAGAATAGTTTAAGGTTTAGGTTTAGGAAATCGGGTTCGGGTTCGGGATCGGCTTTAGGTTTGGGTTTTCAAGTTTAGGTTTAGGTTTAGGTTAGAGAGTTGAGATTAGGATTAGGTGTAGGTTTAGGTTTAGGGATTTGAGAATACATTTAGGTTAAGGTTTAGGGAATTGAGAATAGGTTAAGGTTTAAGTTTTGGAAATCGGAATCGGGTTCGGGATCGGGTTTAGGTTTGGGTTTTCAAGTTTAGGTTTAGGTTTAGGTTAGGGAGTTGAGATTAGGATTAGGTGTAGGTTTAGGTTTAGGGATTTGAGAATACATTTAGGTTAAGGTTTAGATTATAGGTTTTGGTTTAGGTTAAGGTTATAGGTTTTGGTTTAGGTTTAGGTTTAAGTTTTAGGTTTAGGGAATTGAAAATAGTTTAAGGTTTAGGTTTAAGAAATCGGGTTCGGGTTCGGGATCGGCTTTAGGTTTGGGTTTTCAAGTTTATGATCCGGTTTAGGTTAGGGAGTTGAGATTAGGATTAGGTGTAGGTTTAGGTTTAGGGATTTGAAAATACATTTAGGTTAAGGTTATAGGTTTTGGTGTAGGTTTAGGTTTAAGTTTTAGGTTTAGGGAATTGAGAATAGTTTAAGGTTTAGGTTTAGGAAATCGGGTTCGGGTTCGGGATCGGCTTTAGGTTTAGGTTTTCAAGTTTAGGATCCGGTTTAGGTTAGGGAGTTGAGATTAGGATTAGGTGTAGGTTTAGGTTTAGGGATTTGAGAATACATTTAGGTTAAGGTTTAGGTTATAGGTTTTGGTTTAGGTTTAGGTTATAGGTTTTGGTTTAAGTTTAGGTTTAAGTTTTAGGTTTAGGTTATAGATTTAGGGAATTGAAAATAGTTTAAGGATTAGGTTTAGGAAATCGGGTTCGGGTTTGGGATCGGCTTTAGGTTTGGGTTTTCAAGTTTAGGATCCGGTTTAGGTTAGGGAGTTGAGATTAGGATTAGGTGTAGGTTTAGGTTTAGGAATTTGAGAATACATTTAGGTTAAGGTTTAGGTTATAGGTTTTGGTTTAGGTTAAGGTTATAGGTTTTGGTTTAGGTTTAGGTTTAAGTTTTAAGTTTAGGGAATTGAGAATTGTTTAAGGTTTAGGTTTAGGAAATCGGGTTCAGGTTCGGGATCGGCTTTAGGTTTAGGTTTTCAAGTTTAGGATCCGGTTTAGGTTAGGGAATTGAGATTAGGATTAGGTGTAGGTTTAGGGATTTGAGAATACATTTAGGTTAAGTTTTAGGTTATAGGTTTTGGTTTAGGTTAAGGTTATAGGTTTTGGTTTAGGTTTAGGTTTAGTTTTAGGTTTAGGTTATAGATTTAGGGAATTGAGAATAGTTTAAGGTTTAGGTTTAGGAAAACGGGTTCGGGTTCGGGATCGGCTTTAGGTTTGGGTTTTCAAGCTTAGGATCTGGTTTAGGTTAGGGAGTTGAGATTAGGATTAGGTGTAGGTTTAGGTTTAGGGAATTGAGTTTAGGTTTTAGGTATAGGGAAAGGTTAGGTTTAGGTTATAGGTTTTGATTTAGGTTATAGGTTGTAGGTTTTGGTTTTGGTTTTGATTTAGGTTATAGGTTATAGGTTTAGGTTAAGGTTTAAGTTTAGGTTTAGTTTATAGGTTTTGGGATTTGAGAATGGGTTCGGGTTTAGGTTATAGGTTTTGGTTTTGGTTTAGGTTATAGGTTTTGATTTAGGTTATAGGTTATAGGTTTAGGTTTTGGTTTTGATTTAGGTTATAGGTTATAGGTTTAGGTTAAGGTTTCGGTTTAGGTTATAGGTTTTGATTTAGGTTATAAGTTATAGGTTTAGGTTTTGGTTTTGATTTAGGTTATAGGTTTTTGGATTTAAGAATGGGTTCGGGTTTTGGCTATAGGTTTTGGTTTTGGTTTAGGTTATAGGTTTTGGTTTAGGTTTAGGTTATAGGATTTGAGAATGGGTTCGGGTTTAGGTTATAGGTTTTGGTTTTGAGAATGGGTTCGGGTTTAGGTTATAGGTTTTGGTTTTGGTTAGGTTATAGGTTTTAGGTTTTAGGTTTAGGTTTTGGTTTAGGTTTTGGTTTAGGTTCGGGTTTAGGTTATAGGTTTAGGTTTTGGTTTTGGTTTAGGTTATAGGTTTTAAGTTTAGGTTTATGTTTAGGTTTAGGTTTAGGTTTTAGGTTATAGGATTTGAGAATCGGTTTGGGTTTAGGATATAGGTTTTGGTTTTGGTTTTGGTTATAGGTTTTGGTTTTGGTTTAGGTTATAGGTTTTGATTTTGGTTATAGGTTATAGGTTTTGGTTTTGGTTTAAGTTATTGGTTTTGAGAATGGGTTCGGGTTTAGGTTATAGGTTTTGGTTTTGGTTTAAGTTATTGGTTTTGGGATTTGAGATTGGGTTCGGGTTTAGGTTATAGGTTTTGGTTTTGGTTTTGGTTTTAGTTATAGGTTTTTGGATTTGAGAATGGGTTATAGTTTAGGTTTTGGAAATCAGGTTCAAGTTCGGGATTGGGTTTAAGTTTGGGTTTTCATGTTTAGGTTTAAGTTTAGGTTAGGGAGTTGAGATTAGGTTGGGTTTTCAAGTTTAGGTTTAAGTTTAGGTTTTCAAGTTTAGTTTAAGGTTTAGGTTTAGGTTATAGGTTTTTAGATTTGAGAATGGGTTCGGGTTTAGGCTATAGGTTTTGGTTTAGGTTAGAGGTTTTAGGTTTAGGTTTAGGTTTTGATTTAGATTATAGGTTATAGGTTTAGGTTAAGGTTTTGGTTTAGGTTATAGGTTTTGATTTAGGTTTTAGGTTATAGGTTTAGGTTTAGGTTTTGGTTTTGATTTAGGTTATAGGTTATAGGTTTAGGTTAAGGTTTGGGTTTATGTTATAGGTTTTTGGATTTGAGAATGGGTTCGGCTTTAGGTTGACGGTATGGTCCCTGCAAATACAAATATAAACATGGCATGTCCAAATGGCCAGGCCCTTCCAATGCCGTCCATAGGAAATGGACAGCTTCATCATGGTCATAACAGCGGTTCCCACCTTCTAGGGACCCCCGCTCATCCGGATAGCTCCGACGCACATCCGGGTCTACTCCATTAATTTCGAGCAAATACATAAACACAGCCTGTCCAAATGATCAGGCCCCTTCAATGCCGTCCATAGGAAATGGACAGCTTCATCATGGTCATAACAACGGTTCCCAACTTCCAGGGACCCCCGTTCTTCCGGATAGCTCCGACGCACATCCAGGTCTGCTCCATCAATTTCGAGCAAATACATAAATACGGTCTGTCCAAATGGCCAGGCCACTCCAATCATGTGCATTCTTGACAAGAGACGTACCAGATGCTTGAATCTGAAATATGTATTTACACAAAAATGGCATTGGGAATCGCTTCTCAAAACCGCAGACTGTTTTGTTTTGAAACTCGTTCATCTCACCTGAAAACCTGTCACATAATGAATAACTGCAACCACAATGATAACTACACATGTGCATTCTTGACAAGAATTAATGCTGAAATTACATATGAGCTTTGACTAGAGTTCAAATGATTCTTCTATAACAAATGACAGAATTAATGCTGAAATTACAATTATGTTAGCGTCATTTATTATGGCAAGGATTCCAATCCACTAGAGATAATTAGTCTTTAGATGAATAGAAGATCGACAGCCCTTGCATAACTTGCATCAGTATCAAAGAAATGAACATGTATATACACTAACGAGAAGTACATGTTAAAGATGTTGGTGGATTTTGAGTGGAGTTAGAGAAGGTCACCTCAGTCAAAGCTCATAAAGAAATTTTCTAGAAGGTCACCTCAGTCAAAGCTCAGAAAGAGATTTTCTAGAAGGTCACCTCAGTCAAAGAGAGAAATCTTTTTTTTTTTCATAATTTTTAGCCAATTCTAAAGAGTCCCATTCATAAATGCTTTTAGGCCAATACAAAATAAAATGTTTCTTTCCAGTACACAAGAAAAGAAAAGAAAAGAAAAGATTTATATCAGCAAATTCAACACCATGAAGTTTTTACACTCAAAATGATGAACCCAAATTCCATCAGGACAATTGAAACTCAACTGACAAAAATCCCAAATCAAGAACTCCATTTCCAATCTCAACTCGAACTGTGATAGGCATCTGTTGTTTGTATTCAAACAGATGGTGAAAAGAAAGAAAAAAAGACAACGGTCAAGATCAAAGCATGATTTTGGCATCATGGTCCATCCAAAATAGCACCCAATTAGATTGACTGCTCCATTCAACTGTCCACTACTTATGCTGTTATGACAAATTGTATCCTATTATCCAACCACGAAATTAAAATTAGAGAGACAAACATACCAAGCCTATAAATGTGTAAAGGTTGAGTAATACATTTCCTTGGGAACTATAATCTCCCTCAGAAGAATTTGCAAAAACAGTTTTGAGGTGAAGAGAAACACACAATTCCTGATCAATGATATGGTAATCTGACCACTTTCTTGCATATGATGTTTATTGTAGAGATTTGTTGTGAAATCAATGTAGTAGAAAAGCATTTGGTTGTTGAGGTCTCACTCACAGCTAGTTGTATAATAAGTTACCATCCAACCAGTGCACAAATGTCAGTCTGGTTGAAAGTATTTGGGAGGTATTTGGTTTAAGTTTTGGGGCTGGCTGAAGGATGTATTTCAGCTCCATTGTGTGGCCTGGTTTCAACCTAAGGTTGAGGCCTGTTTCAGCTCCCTTATGTGGCCTGAAGAAGGCCTGGTTTTAGCCTAAGGTTGAGGCCTGGTTTCAGCCTAAGGTTGAGGCCTGTTTCAGCTCCCTTGTGTGGCCTGAAGAAGGCCTGGTTGAGGCCTAAGGTTGAGGCCTGGTTTCAGCCTAAGGTTGAGGCCTGTTTCAGCCTAAGGAAGAAGGAAAATAAGAGAAGTTCAGCTGTCATTTTAAGATGGAATCTAGACTTTTCATCCTTAACGACAGATAAGTCTATCTCCTGAAAAACATAACTAATCCACCAAGAAGAAGAAGGAAAATAAGAGAAGTTCTACAATAAATTAATGATTGATTATTTCAGTATTTTCCCACCAAGAAATGTTAGTTGTCTCTCTATATAAATGGCACTTCTTCTTCTTCTTCTTCTTCTTCTTCTTCAAATTCAACTTGAAATGGAATTAGTCAAATTCACTTAAAACAAGATGGGACTAATCCAACTTTAGATTAGTTTCAGTTGGGGGTTGCTTAATTATTGCAATCTGAATCGAATTTCCATATCCAACACTCTCTAGCTAACTGATGAATGAACAAGCACTTACATTGCTCTTGATGATAAGAGGATTGAAGTCAGGTTTGAGATGATCGGAAAGCAATACCCCAAAGAAAGTTGTGTCCTTGACCATTGCACTCGATTTCGCCTGTAAATTGATGTATTATTCATAACAAGAAATAGAAAGTGTAGTTATACTAGCAATGCAATTGAAACATTATAACATGGATTAATTGATGACAAATTTGTCAAACTATACAATGACATCAAGAAGCTCATTTCGCAAAGTCATTTACAAACATTGAGAGAAAGCAATCATTTGGCTTGGTCAAAGACAAACTTCCACTAATGTTGCAATACAGTGCACCATCACCATCCATTTTTGTTCTTTATTCTTTTTTCCCTAATTCATGCAAAACAAGTCTATGATTGACAAAATGGTCATATTAGTGGCCAGTTTCATTTCATGATGAATCATAACCCATGCCCCTTTCTATGATGTAATTTTACATACTGTAAATAGAAACACAAAGTAATGTAAAAAAAAATTAAAACAATGACTAACAACAATGCTCAACAAAAGAGCGACCTGATTTCATAAAATATATATCACTTAGTAATTTTCCATTACTTTCAACAAATTTTGTAGTTATCAAAAGGAAACTAATGATTTTGTAACATTGGCATAACAAAGTAAAGACCCAAAGTTAAGAACACGGAAGATGAGAAAAACTTGGATACTCTGGTAGTGTTATGGGTGAAACACAGGAACTTATAAATTACTTAGATATTGCACATGTGGCATAGGCACAACTTATGGTATCTAGTGCAGATGTGTCATGAACCAAAAATTAAGCTTGACTGATCATCTGGTGAAAGAAAAAAATGAAGAAAGAAGCATGTAGAATTCTCCTTTATACTCAAAAGACCAACTCACCTGAAGCTTACACGTCCAACTTCCTTTGTGATGTTTCTTGGTAAAGGAAAGGAAAAAAGAAAAAAGGGTGCAACGAAAGCATTAATAAAAAAGCATAGCATGTGCATGTGCAAGTGCATGAGCCTATGCATGCCAACATAAAAGAAAACACGTAGGATTCTAGATGTCTATTCTCAGCAACCAACTGTTCTTGTTGTGGCAATTCTAATGTGCTGCTACTGATCATGCAATGAACACACTACTATAAAAGGCAATATTATGTGGCAGTGCATTTGGTCCACTTTTATCCCTTTAAGGATGTCTCTTGTGCATGTTTGTGTGACGGGGCTTTAGTCCTTGAAACTGGGTTGTCTCCCAGTGATCCTAACCATCTAGACAATGAGTCTTGTTTTGTATCATGAATAGAAAACAATAAAAATCTTTTAGTTGGATTATCTTAACACTTCGAAATTCGGCTCTTTTGCTTTGAAAGTGGATGCTTTCCATAACCTTTGTATAATCAAAAGATTGAATCATTCAATCTGAGAGATTTTTTTAGGACTACATACTACAAGAAGGAGCATTTTGAAGCATTTAGTAAATCTTGATGTTCAGCCACCACGTAATCTCATGTTTGTACCAAAAAATTTTTTTTTTTTAAGAATGAAAATCTCAAACATAAAAGAATTGTTCTGCATGTATGACAACAACATATGCTTGAATCTGAAAAATGCAGTTAAAGAAAAATGTGATTGTTGCAAAGTTTCAAAACTACATGTTTGAAACCAAAACTATGGAAATGAAGAAGAATATAATAGAAATGACAGTAGTCTTTCCAAAAAAAAAAAAAAAAGACAGTAGCAAAAGGAAATGAAGAAGAAGAAAGGAAAACGACCTTTTTACCCATGATTTATGCATCTTCTTTTGCAGCCTTTGAAGTCACTCTCTCTGCAAGCAATCTTCCCCTTAAACAATCAACAGTTCTTGCTTCTCCTTCGATCATCTTCTCTTTGAAAGGAAAAAATAGCCTAATTTATCATATTAATCCCACACATCCAAGTTTGCTCTGATTGATAATTGAATTTGAATTTGAATAGTATGTAGAATGATAATTGAATTGAATCACAGGAATTAAAGCTTAACAAAGAGGAATTGAAAAAAAAAAAAAAAAGACCAAAACTGCAAATTCAGATGATTTTAAGTCTGAATTAAAATACATGATATGCAATGTCAACCTCTTTCAAATTAGAATAATGATACCTGATGCAAGATCCTTTTTTTTTTCCATTTTTCTTTGTTTCCTTTAGTTCAATTCAACTGAGCATGCCTTGCATCCAAACACACCTTACGTTTAATATAACAACGTCACTAAAATCTGTGGCCCATAAGACATATGCATTCACCATTATTGTCTGCACCCATTTCCCAAAACTAAACAACAACCCCTCAAAACAAGCTATAGAAACCGCCCACTTCGAAACTCTTTCGAATTCTACTGCCCAGCTCACGAACGGTCGATCACAAGCCACCCCAAAACAGAAGGAGATCTCTAACTAAAGTGACAGAAAGTTTGACTAACAAAAGCTGGTAATTTCTTGCAAGACTCAACAAGGAACAAACAACAATGGCAGCTTTATACTTGGAAAGCAAAAGCAAAATCCTCATCAGAAGTAGCATCCAACACACACACACACACACATACACAAAGAAAAGGGAAATCCCTTGTACCAGGCATAGAATCTACCATCCATCCACCAACTGGTTACTTTAAAACCACCCTAAGATCAAACCTACTATAATATCAAATGCCCCACAGACAAGAAAGTGAGCCTTTCAGAGCATAAAGGAGACAAAGAAGAAAAGAATGGCATTAGTTAACAGCTCACCAAACTAGCAGAATGGAAAGTAGATTCCTTCTCTTTTTCCTCAATAACTTCAAAAAACACAATACCATGAATTTCATTACTATAGCTTCTTTTCCATTTTCATGCACAAAACTAGAATGACCCTTTTAGCATTAGAGCTTTGGAAGCTCCAAATCAACACACCAAACCAAACACCCTTTGGAATTTCTTGTAATGGGTATCTAGAAAAAACCCCCCAAAAAACATCAATTTCTGCTGAATTATTTAGAAACAGAAATTTGCCGACAGGTTTATGGTTACAGCACACACAATAATAGTACTTTTTTGCCAAATTTGGCATCTGAATTCTGGTCATAAAAATCTATTAATTTTTTTAAAATAAAAAATAAATAATAAATAAAATAAAACAAAACTCACCAAATGGGTATTCGATCTCAAAATACACAATACCATTTTTGCTCCCATAATAAATCTTTAAAGAAAAGTTCCAAATTCCACAATAATCTCCCGACATAAGAAATTTATATCATCAAATCAAAATCGAACAGCCAAAAAAGGGAAGTAGGATGTCACCCTTTGAAAATTTCTCAAATTGGGTAACCTACAGACACCCTAAAAGCATCAAATTTTGGTGAAATTGAAAACAACTTAAAATGGGTGGGAGTGATTTATGATTCTAACAGACACCCAAGAAAAAAAAAAAAAAAAAGCCACTATCAGGCACCCTTAAAATTTTCCAACAATGGGCATCTCCAAAAACACTAAAAGCATCAAATTCTATTGAAATTCAACAGAAATGGTAATGGGTAAGATTGAATTATGAAAAAAAAAAATGAAAATAGAACTTCTCCCAAATCGGTGTTGACAGAAACGAAAACAACATTAAATTCTGGTTACCAATGTCCACAAAATCCAAAATCTTAGGGAAAAAAAAAAACCCCCAACTGGATCTGTGCAGAGACAGTAAATGGCATCAAATTCCAACAAAAATTGAGAAAATTGTCGATAAATTGAGAGATTGAAGAGAGCTTTTTTACCAGCAAAAGGGGATGAAAAAAATACTTATTTTGAATGACAACTACTGCCACCTGCTCTCTGTAAAATTCAAAAAAGAGAGAAATCTGAAATATGAAAAGGACCTTGAGCCATTTCATCAAACAGTTAGCATGCATAAAATCTGAAAGAGAGAAAAAGAGACAAAGAGAGGAAGATATCAAACCTATCGCAGCTGCTGCAATGAGAGAGAGAGAGAGAGAGAGAGAGAGGAGGGCGTTCACGGCATGTGTTCTTCACGGCTGATGCATCAGAGAGAGAGGGAGGAGAATGAGCGAGATGGAGCTGAGATCGGGAGCGGGAGAGAATTAGGGAAAGGAGCTTTGGGAATGCTCTCATTAGGGAACGAGGAGAGAGAGAGAGAGAGAGAGAGAGAGAGAGAGAGAGAGAGAGAGAGAGAGAGAGAGAGAGAGAGTTACCCATCTTTGGGCGCGGCTTGTTTTGAGTGCGCGCCCAAATATTGGGCATCTTCTCACGGACGGTCCGGACAGGGGCTCCGTGGGGCCCACCATGATGCATTTGGTTTATCCATTCCAATGCATAATTTTAATAAATTATTATAACTTATGTTACCAAATTTCAGGTATGTTGAAGGCCCAAGTGGACCACATCATAAGAAGCAACTATAATTTAATATCCACGTTTCCTACCGTGTGGTCCACCTGAGCCTTTGATCTGGCTGATTCTTTTTTTCATCCCCTAACGTAATATTTCCAAATATATAAACGGCATAGATATAACATATAGTTTTTTCTATACATCATAGAGCCCCTTACAACACCATTAATTATTAATGGTGTGTCAACTTTTTAGCTACGAATTAAAAGCGTAGCAACTATAGCTAAGGTTTATATCCGTAGAAAAAAACTTACGTAGCCTGTATCCTTTGCCTCTTTTTTTGGTAGTGTTCCCTTCGTTCTTTGAGCAGGTCGATGCTGAGGAACATAAGCTCATCATTAACTGGATCATCAAACGAACTTATCCGAGCCAATGGTAATTAGATTTTTACTGGGGTGACCCCCTTTGCCCCGTAGGCTAGAGAGAATGGGGTCTCTCCGGCAGCGGTCCGAGCCGCCGTTCGATAAGCTCATAAGACCTTGGGAGTTCTTCGGCCCAGGCTCCCTTAGCCTTATCGAGCTTAGTTCAAATATGGTGTTTGATGACCTTATTGACCGCTTCTACTTGCCCGTTCGCCTGAAGATGTTGAGGCGATGAGTAGATGTTGCGAATCTTGAGGTTCTTGCACATCTCTCGGTATTGCTTATTGTCGAATTGTTTCCCATTGTCCGAGACAATAGTGTGAGGAATTCTGAATCTGCATATAATATTTTTCCAGACAAAATCTGTGATTTTTTGCTTGGTAATCTTGGCTAGAGGCTTGGCTTCCACCCACTTAATGAACTAGTCGACTATGACAATGGCGAACTTAGTCTGACCATTGCTTATAGGGAGAGGACCGATAATATCGATCCCCCACTGAGCAAAGGGCCAGGGCCTGACCATCGGCGTGAGCTCTTCTGGGGGCTGCCGAGGGATGTTGGTGAATCTCTGGCATTTATCACATGTTCTGACGAGTTGTCGGGCATCGTGCTGGACGGTTGGCCAGTTGCATGTATCCTTGCCGAATGACTTTGTGTACCATAGAATGCCCTCCATAGTGATTTCTGCAAATTCCTTCGTGGATCTCCCTCAGGATGTAGTCCGCTTCGTTTGGTCGAACGCACCTTAGCTAGGGGAGGTAGAGCCCTTTTTTATAAAGTATGTCATTGAGCATGGTGTATCGGGCTGCCTTGACCTTCATTCGTCATGCTTTTGCCTAATTTTCGGGAAGGTTGCCATTCTCAAGGTATCGGATGATCAGGTCCATCCATGTTGGTTCCAAACTGACCGGAAGAACGAGAGTAGGGTCGACTTCTGGGATACTTGGTTTAGCTAGGAGCTCGATTGGGATGGACCTCAGAATCTCACCCTCTTCTGTC
Organism: Magnolia officinalis; assembly: GCA_021015155.1. Lineage (NCBI taxonomy): Eukaryota > Viridiplantae > Streptophyta > Magnoliopsida > Magnoliales > Magnoliaceae > Magnolia > Magnolia officinalis. The sequence continues at coordinate 3,886,991 of JAJHSJ010000015.1, read as the reverse complement.
GTAGTGAGCTTCGCCAGCATGTTGGCCTTAGTGTTTTCCACTCGAGGGATTAGGGCGACGTGACACTTTTGGAAGCTCGTGATCAGTTCTTTAGCTTTCTGGAGATAAGCTCTCAGGCGATCTTTCTTAGCTTGGTAAACATCGGCTATCTGGTTGATGATCAACTGTGAGTCACTGAAGACCTTGAGGTTCCGAGCGCACATGTTTGCTGCCAACTTGAGGCTGATAATCAAAGCTTTATATTCCGCCATATTATTAAAGGCTTGAAATCTAAATCTTAAGGCATACTACATTCACGTATGATCAAGAGTCTCTAGGATTATCCTGGCCCCGCTTGCCTTGGAGTTAGATGATCCGTCGACATAAAGCATCCAGAGTGGGGGGTTGGAAATTATATAGGCATCTTCATGTTTAGTGGCTGACTGATCGGGTAGAACTTTGGGTCTATCTAAGTCGACTAGGGGGCAACTTTCGGTCGATTGTTGCTCGGGTGAATGCAATTAGTTTGACAATGAAGTAAGTTACTGCTTAAAGTTACTGCTTGGCCTTTTATTGTTGTACGTGGTTGGAACTTGATTTTAAACTCGCTTAATTCGATTGCCCATTTGGTTAGTCGAGTTGAGGCTTCAGGTTTCTGCAAGACTTGCCAAAGTGGATGATCGGTCAGGACCTTGATTGAGTGGGCTTGAAAATACGGTCGCAATTGCCAGGAAGATGTAACCAAGGACAGGGCCAATTTCTCTAGAGTCGAATATCTTGTCTCATCTGGAATTAGTGATTTGCTAACATAATAGACAGGCAGTTGCCTTCCCTCGCTTTCCCTTATCAATGCCAAGTTTACTGCTGCGTTGGACACGGCACGGTAGAGCAGAAGTGTTTCCCCAGGCTCAGGCTTGGAGAGTAGCGGGGGCGACCCTAAATATTCCTTGAGCTGCTGAAAATCAGCCTCACACTCTTCGTTCCAATAGACAAGATGTCACCCCTTTAACTACCGAAGAAGGGAAGACACTTATCGGTGGCCCTGGATATAAAACGATTGAGAACGACCACTCTTTAGTTAATCTTTGGATGTCTTTTATTGTCCTCGAAGACTACATGTCGAGAAAGGCTTTTATCTTTTCGAGGTTGGCGTCTATTCCTCGCTGGCTGATGAAAAATCCAAGAAACTTCCCCGAGCTTATGCCAAAGGCATACTTGCTCAGGTTGAGATTAATCTGATATTTTTGGAGGACGAGGAACATTTCCTCTAAGTCGGCCACATGGTCGTCGGCTTTTACGCTCATGACGAGCATGTCGTTGATATAGACCTCCATGGTCCGACCTATCTGTTGTGCGAACTTCTTGTTAACCAACCTCTAGTAGGTCACTCCTGCATTTTTTAAACCGAAAGGTATCACTCGATAACAATAAAGGCCTATGTCTGTAATAAAGGCAGTTTTAGATTTATCAGTTGGGTGCATTACAATCTAGTTATATCCTGATACTCATCCAGAAAACTAACTCATGCCCCACTGTGCTGTCGACCAATTGGTCGATTCCGGGAAGAGGAAAATTGTCCTTTGGGCAAGCTTTGTTCAGGTCGGTGTAATCTACACAGACTCGCCATTTGTCATTTGCCTTCTTCACTAGTACGACGTTAGCCACCCATTCTGGGTAGTAGATTTCTTCGATGAATCCGGCTTTGAGGAGCTTGCTGACCTCTTCTCCAATTATGGCGTATCTTTCGGGTTTGAGGGCGCATCGCTTCTGTCGGATTGGACGGTAAGACGGATCAATATTTAACCAATGTGTCATGATAGTGGGGTCTATGCCGGACATGTCTTCATGAGACCACGCGAAAACGTCGATGAAGCGTCGAAGGAGAACTACCAACCTGTTGTGCATCAGAGGTGTTAAAGACGACCCGATCTATACCGCTTTGGAAGGGTTGGACTCGTCCACGAGGATCGAAACAAGGTCTTCCATGGGTCAGCCACACACTTAGGATTCTTCTCGTGGGTCCAGTGACTTGATTGTCATTGCCTCGCAGGGAATTCTCAGGGTTGTAGCATAGCACTGGCAGGCTTCTTATTGGTCGCCCTTGATGATTCCTACCCCACGCTCAGTTGGGAACTTCATGGCAAGGTGGTAAGTTGACACTATTGCTCGGAGGAGGCACAACGACGGTCAACCCGAAATGGCGTTGTCAATAGATGGTTGGTCGACCATAAGAAAGTCGACCATCACAGTGATCTGAGTTGGGTCGTCTCCGTCTGTGAGTGGGAGCTGAATAGCTCCCTCTGGCATAACTTTGCCCCTGGAGAATCCGATTAGTGGCGTTTTGACGGAACGAAAAGAGTTCCTACTGACCCCCATCTTATCAAAAGCTTGGGGAAAAGCACATCAGCCAACGACCCTGTGTCGACAAGAATTCAGAATACTTTCTAATTGGCTATGGTGAGCGTTATTACCAGCATGTCGTCATGAGGATGATGGACACCTCGAGCGTCTTCATCGATGACAATCATGCTGTATCCGTCCAGCTTTCTTTCTTTCAAGGGTCGGGCGAGGATCATTATTTTCGCTTCCGGGCATCTGATGCTTTTCGCATGGGCCTTCCACGCGTTGTTTGAATCTCCTCTGCCCTTATGACCACCAAAGATCGTCCGAATTTCTCCGGTTGGCTGGTTGTCAATTGGCTGTTCCTCGGTCGTCGAGGCTCGGTTTTCTTTTTGATCTATATGCCGGCCAAGGTGGCCTTCCCCGATAAGCCTCTCGATCTTCTACTTGAGGTGGTAGCAGTCGCTTGTATTGTGCCCATAGTCCCAATGAAAATGACAATACTTGTTCTTACTCCTTTTATCGAGATTACCACGCAACTTGTTCGACCACTGGATAAAATGTTCATCTTTTATTTCCATCAACACTTGCTCTTGAGGTTTATTCAGCGAGGTGTAATTGGTAAATTTGTTGACGGGTCGTTTATTCGACCTACGATCATCATGAGACCAATCCTCTTTTCATTTTCTTCGTGTATTGGCCGAGTCTGGTTCCTTCTTCGCATACTTCTGTGATTGGTTCAGGAACTCGGTCAATGTGGCAAGGGGGATTTTGTTCAACGAGAAGAGGAATGGCTTGTCCCTCAGTCCGGTCATGATGGCATTAAGAGCGGTCTCGTCCGAGTGCTTTCTCACTTGAAGTGCTTTCTTATTAAAATGCTTGATATGGTCATTCAGGAGCTCTCCGTCTTTCTGGATTATATTCATCAACTGTGCTGGCACTTTGAGTCTCTTCTTCCCTCCGATGAAGTTGGTGATGAAGGCCTTGCTGAGCTCAGTAAACGATCGGATTAACCTCTGTTTTATCTGCTTAAACTAGAGTCGTGGTGCACCAGTTAGGGTCAGTAAGAAGGCTTGACACATAACTGCATCAGTGGCATCATGGAGCTCCATATACGTCCGAAACGACTCCATGTGCTCTGTTGGGTCAGTGCTCCCTGTGTGGGGGTTTATTTAAGGTAATTAAAACCTGTCCAGCAGTCGTGCTGGCATATAATATCGACCGTGAAAGGAGATTCTATCTCTTTGGGGGCAGTCACATTGCCTCCGTAGCCCTGCCTCATATCGAGGATTTGTCACTGTAGGTTTTACAGCTCATTTTTCTAAGGCTCTTCACTGTCGGTGGTAGCCTCGACCGGGGCTCTGCTGTGTCGCCGTCGATTTATCTCGTGCCGTAGGTCAGAGGCAAGCAGCGGTGTCATCCCTGATACATGAGATGGAACGGGCTCAGCAGGAACAGACTGCATGTTCGGTTGTGATGGGATATGCAACACGGAGGGTTGAGGGGGATCGACATGCAGTTGAGGATAACTCGACTAGCCCTCTCTCTGGCGATTCGGCTGATGAGCATACAGAGGCTGCATATTTTCCATCATCCGCTTCAGAAACATAGATCGTCTCTCATGTCTCTGACTTCTCTTTCAAGAGCGTCTCATTGACCGCCTCTGTTGTGCCTTTGTTGACCACGTCGACTCGAACCCGAAGTGGCCTGGCGTTGTGAGGAGCCACGACGGCTCTCCTATCGCTCAGGGACCTCAACGGGGTTCGGGGTTTGCACGATGGAAGTAGGGACGGAGGCGATCGGGATGGCCAAGGGTGGAGACTGGGCTTTCTTCTTTCATTTGGCCATTTTTTGAATTTTGAACATTCACTGATAGAACTATAATAGATTAGTTGTCGTTCCCACAGATGACGCCAAGCTGTTGATGCAGTTTTCCGGCGGACCTTCTATGCGTCTTTCCCTGGAACCTGCATAAGCGAAGGTGAGAGACAAAGGAGGCCCTGGTTCGTTCAGGGGACTCTCTGATGCCTAAGTTAGGCTTGTGGTCTAGGAAGGATCTCCAGAAAAGAGACTAAAGCGGTGATTAGGGTTTTTTGTGAACGTACCTTCTTGGCGAAGTGCATCCCTGTATTTATAGGGAAGGGAAAGATCCATCGTAAAGGGACTCTCTTCGATTGTATTGTAAATTTGATATGATATGGGATCTTCCTAAGATTTTAGGATCTCGAGAACATCGGGATCTAATCTTTATCTCTTCGAGGTCTTAGGAGATATCTTCGGGATTCGTAAGATTCTTTCGTCGTTGGCTCGATTTTGGGTTGGATCTAAGCAGGAGTTGTTCTGGACGACTTAGCTTTCCTTGTAAATCAAGCTTTGAGATCTTTCAAGATGTCTTGACCCTGTCGAGGAAATTATTATGGATTACGACATATCTGTGAGCAGGCTATGGCCGGTCTATGATCATCGTATATCTAGTCTTTGAAAAGGCCAAGCTGTATATCCTAGAAGGGGGGGAGGGGGGTGAATAGGACTATGCCAAATTAAAATAAAATCAGTGGAATAAAATAAACCAATAGCCTTACAATTATAAATCAATTCACAATGCTGTAATCAAATCACCTTAATAAATAAGTATTGAGAGATTGATACAAATTAAGTTCTAAGGACAACCTTACACCATAATAAACAAGGGCTTATGGTAGGACAACCTTATTTCTAGAACGTCTTTTGGATCAAGAACTCAATTTTAATAGAAATAAATGAATAACAAATAATTAAAATTAAATGCAGAAATATAGATCTAATTTATTACAACAATCCCCACACTAGCTTGAAATGTAAATTGTTACAACATTCACATCCACATGTACATTCCACACAATTAAGATAAAAGATATGAAAATTAAGCAAGCATTCAATCCACAAGACAAAGAGTTATAGTGGTTCGCCTGTGTGTACACCAACTGTCTTTCAACAGCCACAGAGAATGCTACTCCACTCCTAATATCCTCACACAGAGGATATTAGCGTTCACTATCAAATAGGTATTCACAGGTTCACCCAAAACCTTTACAATTGTGTCTTTTTCACTTGAGCTTACACAATTCAAAAACCCCTCTTTTCTGAGTTTTCTGACTCTCCTCAGATAACCAATACAATGAGATTTTTCTAGCTTAATCTTAAACAAAACCAAAAGAATTGTAAAATACCTGGATTTCTCCTTTTCATAGCAGCCCGGTAGAACCAATCGGAGTAGATGATTGAATGTCAAAGTTCGATTTCCAATACTCACTTTAATATGGTTCTAAGTCTAATAGATTTTAGATTTTAACCAGTTGGGCGTAGCTATATTTGATTTTGATTCCAAGAAGAAGGAATAAGGTAATTCCTCTTTTCAAATAAGATTGGAATATAGAAATAAAATCAAATTAAATAAGCTAGCAAAAAGAGAAAGCAATTATGCACAAAATAGCTTTAAAACAGACACAAACTTATCTCAGAGTGGAGCCTTGAAAATATTATGAATTGAATGAAAGACTCTGAAATTCGTGTTCAATTTACAGAAGCAGAAATCGCATCTACGACTGGTCTTAGGAACCTTCGACTGGTCATAGCTCTAACAGATATTTGAAATAAAGAGCGCGATTTTTAAAAGTCGTTCCACGACTGGTCTTAGGGAACCTACGACCGGTCGTGGGTCACCTACAATTGGTAGTAGATCTCTACGACTGGTCGTAAGACTACAGAATTGCTTGCTGGACTTTTAGTCGTAAACTTATGATTGGTCAAGATCGAGTCGAAGTCACTCCTACGACCGGTCGAAGGACCACCAGGACTGGTCGTAGATGTATCAAAAAATTTCAAAAATTCTCAACAACTTAGGACTGGTCGTGGAATTTCTTGGACTGGTCGAATCAATGTCAGGACTGGTCGAATAGGGGCTAGGACTGGTCTTAGAATAGACCAAAAACCTATTAAAGATATAATTGAGTTATGTATCCGAAATGACCTACTCTAAGGTCAACCTAATGGCCATTCAAACCTGAAACATGTCGTATGGACATTGAACTTTAACCATTCAACGAATGTAGACATTTGAACCTTATCAAGCTTGAGATCTTGAACTTATTGTAGCTTTAATCTTAAAATCTTCATCAGCTTGAAAACTACTTCATGCGTTGCTCTTGAGTCTTGAAGTTGTTTCTTGAGTCTTGAACTTCAACATTGTAGCTTTGAACATTGATAGGATGATGAAGTACACTTTGTATTTCTTGAAGACATCCAATGTCATGAAGTGTTGATGCAGTGTCTTGAACACATATAAATCACCATACAAACACAAGACACAGATAGATGTTTTAACACATCAAAATTTGACAACCAAAGGAGCATGAGACCATAGCACTTACAGTCTTCGACTGATCTATGATCGAGCTATGGCCGGTCTGTGATCGTCCCATGACCAATCTATGATTGACATGTGGTCGGCCTGTGACCGAGCTATGGTCAGTCTGTGTCTGATCATATGTCCAATATTTGACCGATCTATGACCGAGCTATGATCGGTCTATGATCATCCTGTGACCGATCTGTAGCTGACCAGTGATTGGCCTGTAACCGAGCTATGGTTGGTATGTGGCTGATCTTTGTCCAAGCTATGGTCGATCCTTAATCGACCCTTGGTTGTCCTAGTAATTGGGTCGGCCTTTCGACCTCTTAAGGCTTTTATGGCATTCGCATAAGCATTACCCTTTCTGGTAGGGCAGTTTGCTCTTGTATATGGAGGTCGTACTAGGCTCGAACCACAATGGGTCTGGGTTCATTTAGAAGAGTTGGTCCATTCAATAAGCCGACTTTCGGACTTGTACATTTTTCCCCAACAATCGCAATTGCTATTTTTCCTATAATTTTTGTTGATTTTCAAATGAATAGTATGTTTTACAGAAAAACTCACTAAAAAAAATCTTTAAAACTTAATGTTGATGTATAGAATAGGTGTAGGATGCTTGTATGTACCTATTTACACCTTTTTTTTGTTACCTTTATAATAACTGCTATTTTTTAAACTTCGGCTAATTTTTAGATGAATAATGTATTTTATGAAAAAAATCCTAAAAAGTATTTTTTTTTTTAAGCATAAAATTGATGTATGATATATATATATATATATATATATATATATATATATATATATATATATATATATATATATATATATATTCATGTTTTTGCTCATCTATAAATTCATGTTTTTGGGTGTGGTTTACTGCAATTGCTATTTTTTTGTTTTTATTTTTGTTTTTTATTTTTATTTTTTGAATTTTAGCTTATTTTTAAATTAGTTTTGTATTTTTTGAAAAGAAAAGAAAAGAAAAAAAAAAGAAAAAAAAAAAGAGGGCAACATATACTAAGACCTCAACCTCTTTGGCTGCTCGATAAAAAGCCCAGGAAGCCTATCATGTAGGAAAACTGAAAATAAAAGCTATGGACAAAATAAGACCGGACTTAGGCAGACATAAACTCCTCCCTGATCCTTTTAAGGCCAACTTTATCCAAAATGATTAGCCCCTTGACGTGGGGAGGAAGATCCGAAGTGGCCTTCACTAGGAAGGAGAGTTGTTGCTCGGACCCTAGACGGGCCAGACCATTCACTGGGCCATTCCCTTCCCTTAGAATGTGGAAAAAAGTGACCTGACCATTGACCCTTAATCTTTCTATCCTTCGCAACCAATACGTCCAACGCCAGCTTAGCTTCAAAGCCCCGTTTAGGAGGCCCACCACCAACATGGAATCTAACTCTACCTTGACGTTAGAGAATCTCATCAATTTATAGAAAATAAGGCCATCGTAGATGGCTTGAAGATCCACTCTTATGCTGGAACCAAAACCACAGGCCAAAGAGAAAGCGAAAAGGAAATCTCCCCCCCCCCCCCCCCTAGAGGGTCCGGGGTTACCTATTAGAGACCCATCGACGTTGAACTCGACCCAGCCGCACCTAAGCCTTCTCCATCTCACCAGTTTCAAATGGGGCCTTGGCCTAAAGGAATCCCCATTACCCAAAGTATAGAGGGCCGAAAAGTTGGTCGCTTGATGAACTGAGACGCCTTGGGGTAGCGAGGAAGACAAAGACAACATCCATGCATGTAACTCTAGCAATGATTCTAACTGCCAAAGGGGAGGGGGTCCCATCATATTTAGAGGCATTTCTGGAGATCCAGATCTCCCACAGGATGAAGCACGGGGCCAACCCTCCCCTGATGTGTGGCAGGCCCGAAGGTGGCTGAAATTGACATCATAGCCAAAGTCGGTGCTGCACGGAGAGACTGGGCATGGGCGGGAGACTGAAAATGGACTGGAAAATGATCTCAAACGGACTCGGTCAGATTGCTTTGAAGGAAGAGGTGATGCAAGGACTCACAAGCTAGTCGGACGAGCAGATTCCCCGAACAACAAGCACATCTGGATGCTAGCGGGATGCCTAGGGATTTGACTACTTCATCCACTGGGATTGCATTTCTCTAGACGAAAGAAAATTTTTTTGGCGACATCTTCACATGCCAAACCCACTTCGTCCACCCTCTACACTACCTGGACTCTTTACATAGGCCCCAGGCTGATTTGACGAAGGACCCGGAAGGCTCGAACGACCAGAAGACAGCGTCTGGCTCTTCTGACACACAGAAACCCCCTGAAAGATGAATTCTAACACCCATTGAGGCAAGAAAAGAGAGGCAGAGGATGGGTGAAGAGGCCCATCCTTCCCAAGGAACTCACACACTTACATATGACGCAATGCCAAAGGGACTAGAAAATCAGCCAGGTTGATCAGAGGGCCGACCCCCGACCAATTAGATGACCAAAGATTACCTTCACCCTGCCCAACCTTAGACTGGACAGAGGAAAGCAAAAGGGGCAGCTGATCCCTGATGCTCTTCAATAAGGGGAAGGGGCTGCAGAACCCTGCCACCGACGGAGAGATCTCGGGCGTATTTGGCTCTGTTGAAAAGGCCCCAAAGACTGGAGGCTGGGCCAAAATTCACCGACCACGCCAGCTTCAAACGGAGGGCCGAGAGTACATCTTTCAAACGTCTGGGGTGTTCACTCCCCAAGTATAGGGTTGTGATGTAGTAATAATCTCGGTAAGACCGAGGTCGAATCCACAGGGACTGAAACCTGTACGTAATCTGAAACTAACTAAAACTAGAACTAGAATAAGACGAAATCTAAATCAAATAATTTTGAGGAATAATGGTGAAATAATAATATAAAATTTAAGGAATTCAAAGGTAGGAAACTAGAGATTCAGAGGATCCACTTGTAGAGATCAGGGAGAACTACTCTTGATTTATGAAATCAACTGAACTGCCATTGATATAGTTTTCAAGAGATGAAGGGTATATGAATTAGAATGGATTCCATCACCACACCATGCCCAAGAGACGATGGTAAACAACAGAATTAAACTAATTACCAACCAATCAACATGCTATGAGAGTTAGGAAAGGGTACCGTCATCCAACCATGCCCAGGAGACGATGGTGAACAACAGGGCTTCCTGACATCATAAACATCAAAAGGAAAAGAAATACTCAAAGCCACTGCAGATCTATTCTAATTTCAGTCACAAAAAACCATTGAAAACTAAAAGTATTCCCTTAATTAAACTAAAATCAACGTCAGTCAGTCTAAACAAAAGGTACAAGCAAAGTCTCTCCCATCATGCTACAAGCTTCACCTCTTAGCCCTAGCTAAGAGGTTTAGCCTGACATGGATGGGCCAGATCTCTCCATAAGATCCATAGAAGGAGAGAAACAAAACAGAATAAAAAGAAGAAGAAAATAACAAACAACTCTTTGTATCTCTCTCACGTTCCCTGTCTCCTTCTCTCTTTCCAGCCGTGGATCCTTTGTTCTCCCCATTCTCTTCTTTATATAGCTGCTAGAGCCTGGTGAGACGTCTGGAGAGGTGCGGAAGAGAGGGGTGCGGACGGTGGCTTGCGTATCAAGCGTTACGTAACCACGAACTTACCTGCTTAGGTCCTTTTACGCAATCAAGAGGACAGCGCAAAAAACGCCCATCTTCCTTGCTTTCTTTCCAGAATATCAGCGTCCTTTGGGACTTTTTGGCTTAGTCTACACGATCAACGGTCTGGATTGCTGAATCAATCAGAGACGGTGGCCCACAACTGCCCGTAAATCGCGGACAGCGTCCGGACGCTGAACAGGGCTTGCGTAAATATTTAACGCTGTGATGTGGGTGGGGCCCAGGATCAACGCCGGTCAGGAAATCCATTCCGACCATTAGATTCTTCTCGCAAAACCGGTCGGAAATGATGCAGTTTGGCCCGGATTCGGTGTGGCCCACTAAGACTTTTACTCTACCGTTTGTTCTTCTTTTAGGTTCTTCGAGTACATGCAACATCAGAGGAAATCAGTCCACAGATCAGGGTACGGTAGGTTTGACACCCTCAATCCAATGAACGGTGTGGATCATCGAAATAAATGATGATGGTGGCCCACCAAGAATCGAACGCAACCCCCTGTTTGCGTAAATTCGGATTTCCTATTTCGGTCGGGTCAGCGACCGCTTGACCGTTTTCGGTGGTCCAGTGCAACTCCTGTACACGTGAGTCGTGCACACTCAAGTCATGTAAAGTGGGTCTCATCTTATGCGTCAAGAAATCCGCTCGGTCCATCCTCTTTTCCAGCTCATTTCATGGGTTGAGACTTGAATTGAAGCATAGCCCGTTATCAGGTGGGCCCCAAATCAGAAATTTACAGGCTGATCTATCCGTTAGCCCACTTTCACAAGGATCCAATTGCTGAGATTTGACGTGTACGGTTAATTTGTGGTCCTCAGGCCATGTGTGTAGTTTCACGCCGATCGGATGGTGGAAACCCTGTGATCTTGCATTCTGGTTAGTTTCACGCCGATCGGATGGTGGAAACCCTGTGATCTTGCGTAAATGTGAACGGCCTGATTTTCTCTGATCTCTGCCGTGCAAATCCATCAATTTCAGTCCCTGGAGTTTGTCCATTGCCTTTGGTGTCATCAGAGCGTTAAATCCATGCTTTAAGCTCCCTTTTTCAGTCCATACTCATAAATACACTCTGCATCATAACACGATTAAAGCGGGCCATTAAACGGCATCATGTTCATAAATCCAAGCAATAACTAGGGTCTGATATGCAATATTTGACCCTCAACACAACCCCCAACCACCATTTTGCTAGTCCCGAGCAAAATATGCGAAAATTAAGTTGAGAATTACAAGATAATTTCTATGAAACCGAGTGATATTTTGAAAAAATGATCCAGAACGAGAAATCTAAGATCCATGAATATTGGGCATTCTTTCTTCTGGATTCAAGTACATGACAAAACCTCATAATCAAGTCCTAAGCATTAATCCATAAATTAGAAAAAATTCTAAACATCGAGTTTCGTGGGTGTATAGTGTTACCTTGCTTATCATCATTAAGATTCACTTCGTTAATTTATGACATCCTTGGTAACCAACAAGAGTACCCAGGATAATCAACTTAAACTAAAACTTGCCTCACAGATCCACCTTTCATTCTAACAACCTTTGATTTTTCCATGAACAGTAGTGCTTAGGAGGGGAAACAAATCCTTACCTATAGGGAGCAAACCTACGGTGAGAACTAGCCGCCTAACTTTTCCAAATATTAACCGTGGGGAATCGAATCTACACCTATAAGGAGCAAACTTAAGGTGAAGTTCGTTCGCCCAACCCTTTCCGCAAGCGGTTATCTTGTAGCCGGATATTTTCTCTTTTTTTTTTTTTCTTTTTTTGTTTATTAATCATGATGGAAAAATTGCCCAGGATGGTTCCTTTCATGCTTAATGATTACCAAGTCAATCCTTCAATATCAAACTGAAACTTTAATGTGAAAGCGAGATGTGTCTTGTGAAATCATGACTCAATCAATGTTTAAAATCTCTAATTATGAATTAACAATTCGAACTTAACTGTGAAATTTAACAGATACTGAAATTAAGAGTCATAAATTTCCAACATCACGTATCTTGAAATTCTAAATCCAGGATATCCGTCAAATCACTTCGAATTCACTAGAAAGTCCAGAAAAAATTTAAAATTTTTCACAATTTTTGCTTAAGACCAAGAAAACACTGATTAGGTAACCTAATCTCCCACCCCCAACCTAAAATCTACATTGTCCTCAATGTAAAAGATATAAACATGCAATGCGCATGAGACAACGACAGTAAAGAAAAAGCGATGGGAAGATAGTACCTGAATAACGAATCGAGGGAGATTTTTCAAGAGATTGCTGGGAGAGTAGGTCAGTATAAGAGTGAAACCAACCAAAATAACAAAATAAAATCCTACCTATACCACTTTCGCAGGTGCTCTCGATTACATTTAGCGCATCCAACAAGCCTTTAAACCCCTAGGTTGCCTCTAGTGGACGAGTTGTAGTCTCGTGAGGGTTTGCAGTAATGTTACCCACAAACATTGAACTAACAAATTAAGAAAATGGAATGGCATGAAAAAGCTGGGTTGCCTCCCAGGAGCGCTAAGTTTACTGTCTATCCTAAAACAGCATAAAGGAAACTACCCTAGTCCTAAGAAAGCAGGGAAAAACTACTCAGTCATGCCACAAGGTTCCTCTTCTGGCCAGTATCTCGATAAATTTTTCAATAAGTTCCTCAACAAGATCATCCAAAAGCCCTTTTTGCAATAGGTTTGGACGCCCTGGAGCATGACTTTCCAGAGAGACTTATGTACCTCATAAGAAATTTTTCGTTGAAGTGCTTGAGGTATCCAGAGTATATATGATTCACCTGTGACAGAAGAAGTTTCGACGTTAGTATCCCATGGTGAATCAGAGACTACAAGTAGATAAAGTGTAGAAAACTTCGCAAGAAGTGATGTAGTCTCAACATATTCCGCAGTATCAGACTTCGGTTTCATTGTCAGCTCCTCCTCCTTTAATGGTAGATGTTTAGGATTAGGAGAAGAAGGGGCTTCAGAATAAAGGTTCTCTCGGTCAGTGATGACTACCGAGATGTCGTTTTGAAAGGCATCCACTTTATCTTTTAACATGGGATCGTTTAAATCTGCAAAGTGTGCCAAGCAATCCCAAGAGTTGGGGAGTTCAGCTGAGTGTGATTTATTTTCCACATTGGAGCTCGTGATGATCTGCTCAAGGAATCCATCATCCTTGACAGTGGATGGATGTACGCTCTCTTGCTCTAGTACTCCTACACAGACAGATTGAAAATCAGTAGACGAAACATTGATGTGCGAACTCTGTTCATTGATACTCAGACGAGGTATTGAATCGTCAAAACTCAATGGTTCAACGGTGGCCTCAACTGGGTGGTTTCAAATTCCCAAGTCGTATGGAGTAACTCGTCCATCTCCTGAATCATATCAACATTCAATTCAGGGGAATCGTCCAGACATGCCTCATAAAGGTTGGAAGGTTTAGGTGAAAGTGGTTCATCCTCCACATCTAAATTGGTCATGTCAGATAGGTGGAGTAGAACTTCTTGTGCCTCGTGATCATCTTCCTGGACCATAATTGAAGTTGATTCCCGTGAAACTTCCGCTGTGCTCTCATGAATCTCATCCCAATACTTCTCAGCTTCCAATTCTGTGCAGTACGTACTTGGGATGGCATCGCTTTCCTCACATTCGACTCTTAAATTGGGTTGAGGTTCGTATAAACCAACCTCTCCCTCATCATTGAAATCCTGTGTGTCATGTGAGTGCAGTGTGTCACTATCATTATATTTGAAAGACACCCATGTCTCTTGACCATTCCTTTGGACCATCATTGAAATCGACTCATCGGGAATTTGAACCGTATGCTCATTATCCCAACCCAACTCTGTATTCCAAATTCTAGAATTTTCCACAAATGAGTTAGGATCACCTTCCTCGGATTGTGTTTCTTAAATGGGTTGTGGTTGGGATGAACGAGCTTCCTCTATCTTATCGAGGCGTGAATTAAGTGCTTCCATCGTTTTTCTCATTTCCGTAAGGCATTCCATGGTATACTGAATTGAATCCTCTTGGATCGTTTCTGGTTGGTTCTCAATGGTAGGGTATCCAAGAGAATAATCATTACATGTTGTTGCTTCATCTTCCCAGTTTTGATGGTTCCACTGGTTATAGTCATACGGGTCATCGGTCGGGAGTTGATACGCGTTATCATTCCAATAATCACGTACTGTTTTCTTAACTCGTGGAATGCAATTATTTTCCCGTAGATAATCACCAAATGACTTCTTAATCGGTGGAGCATCATGGTTCGATTGGTTGAAGTAATTTTCAGAAAATATTTGAGGCATAGGCTGTTTTCCATCATTATCATCATACATTAAAAAATTTTCACAAGATTCCTTAGCTATCTCAGCATATATACGTTCCAACTCTTGCATAGTAAAACCCTAATTCTGAATCTACTCCTAAGAAAAATAAAAGAAAAGATCCTACAACAGTATGGAAAGTAACAGGGGAAGAAGTTAGGAAGAAGTTACCAGGTTAAAGATTCCTAAGTTAAAACCTGCAAAACAAAACAACCCAAGTTAGTATCTAGGAGATAAGTCCTAATCTAAAAAATAGAGAAAGTAAAGAAATCTGGACGACGTTACCAATTTAGAAGATCTAACAATCAACCCTACAAAACAGGAAGGTTAGTTCTAAGAATTAAATAGAAGGAAAAATATGAAACTAAAGTTAGTAAAGTCCTAATCTTAAACTAATTCTAAAACCAGTTAATTTTAAAAATATGTAGCCGTCAGTCCTCGGCAACGGCGCCAAAAACTTGTTCACTCCTCAAGTATAGGGTTGTGATGTAGTAATAATCTCGGTAAGACCGAGGTCGAATCCACAGGGACTGAAACCTGTACGTAATCTGAAACTAACTAAAACTAGAACTAGAATAAGACGAAATCTAAATCAAATAATTTTGAGGAATAATGGTGAAATAATAATATAAAATTTAAGGAATACAGAGGTAGGAAACTAGGGATTCAGAGGATCCACTTGTAGAGATCAGAGAGAACTACTCTTGATTTATGAAATCAACTGAACTGCCATTGATATAGTTTTCAAGAGATGAAGGGTATATGAATTAGAATGGATTCCATCACCACACCATGCCCAAGAGACGATGGTAAACAACAGAATTAAACTAATTACCAACCAATCAACATGCTATGAGAGTTAGGAAAGGGTACCGTCATCCAACCATGCCCAGGAGACGATGGTGAACAACAGGGATTCCTGACATCATAAACATCAAAAGGAAAAGAAATACTCAAAGCCGCTGCAGATCTATTCTAATTTCAGTCACAAAAAACCATTGAAAACTAAAAGTATTCCCTTAATTAAACTAAAATCAACGTCAGTCAGTCTAAACAAAAGGTACAAGCAAAGTCTCTCCCATCATGCTACAAGCTTCACCTCTTAGCCCTAGCTAAGAGGTTTAGCCTGACATGGATGGGCCAGATCTCTCCATAAGATCCATAGAAGGAGAGAAACAAAACAGAATAAAAAGAAGAAGAAAATAACAAACAACTCTCTGTATCTCTCTCATGTTCCCTGTCTCCTTCTCTCTTTCCAGTCGTGGATCCTTTGTTCTCCCCATTCTCTTCTTTATATAGCTGCTAGAGCCTGCTGAGACGTCTGGAGAGGTGCGGAAGAGACGGGTGCGGACGGTGGCTTGCGTATCAAGCGTTACGTAACCACGAACTTACCTGCATAGGTCCTTTTACACAATCAAGAAGACAGCGCAAAAAACGCCCATCTTCCTTGCTTTCTTTCCAGAATATCAGCGTCCTTTGGGACTTTTTTGGCTAGTCTACACGATCGACGGTCTGGATTGCTGAATCAATCAGAGACGGTGGCCCACAACTGCCCGTAAATCGCGAACAGCGTCCGGACGCTGAACAGGGCTTGCGTAAATATTTAACGCTGTGATGTGGGTGGGGCCCAGGATCAACGCCGGTCAGGAAATCCATTCCGACCATTGGATTCTTCTCGCAAAACTGGTCGAAAATGATGCAGTTTGGCCCGGATTCGGTGTGGCCCACCAAGACTTTTACTCTACCGTCCGTTCTTCTTTTGGGTTCTTCGAGTACATGCAACATCAGAGGAAATCAGTCCACAGATCAGGGTACGGTAGGTTTGACACCCTCAATCCAATGAACGGTGTGGATCATCGAAATAAATGATGATGGTGGCCCACCAAGAATCGAACGCAACCCCCTGTTTGCGTAAATTCGGATTTCCTATTTCGGTCGGGTCAGCGACCGCTTGACCGTTTTCGGTGGTCCAGTGCAACTCCTGTGCACGTGAGCCGTGCACACTCAAGTCATGTAAAGTGGGTCTCATCTTATGCGTCAAGAAATCCGCTTGGTCCATCCTCTTTTCCAGCTCATTTCATGGGTTGAGACTTGAATTGAAGCATAGCCCGTTATCAGGTGGGCCCCAAATCAGAAATTTACAGGCTGATCTATCCGTTAGCCCACTTTCACAAGGATCCAATTGCTGAGATTTGACGTGTACGGTTAATTTGTGGTCCTCAGGCCATGTGTGTAGTTTCACGCCGATCGGATGGTGGAAACCCTGTGATCTTGCATTCTGGTTAGTTTTCGGGCCCGTTAAATGCGAACGGCCTGATTTTCTCTGATCTCTGCCGTGCAAATCCATCAATTTCAGTCCCTGGAGTTCGTCCATTGCCTTTGGTGTCATCAGAGCGTTAAATCCATGCTTTAAACTCCCTTTTTCAGTCCATACTCATAAATACACTCTGCATCATAACACGATTAAAGCGGGCCATTAAACGGCATCATGTTCATAAATCCAAGCAGTAACTAGGGTCTGATATGCAATATTTGACCCTCAACATGGGGCCTAGCCCATCTTTAGATTTGGGATAGAAAATTTCTTTCTACCTCCTTCAATATATCTTCTGCTAGCCATCTACCCAACCCCAAAAGAAAGCTGAGAAGCACTTCTCCAATTCCACAGTCACAGATTTCGAGATTTGAGAGGCCAACATGACATGGATGGGGATGCTCCCCATAATGTGTTGCACCATAACTGGCCTCCCCGCCTGAGATAGGCAACTCACTCTCCAACCTGTGATACGACCGTCCACTTTATCGAGCAACGGCTGATAAAGGGCTTTGCTCGCTCTGCCAATAGCTAGCGGGACTCCTAGGTAAGAAAGAGAAGATCTTGAGTTTGCAATACCTAGAGATCTTTCGATGGATCTAGATTGGGCCACAACCACTTTTCCAGAGCACAGGAAGGAGCTCTTCTGACAGTTAACCATTTGACCAGACGCAGCCTAGTATTCTTCCAGCAGCCCATTCACTATGCATAAGGAGGCGAGCCCTCCATTCATAAATAGGAGCATGTCGTCTACGTATAACAGATGGCAGACTTATGGGCACCCTTGCTGCAGTTTGAAAGGCTTGCAATAGCCCTAATTAACCAGCTGTTTGATCCCCCTACTCAATGCTTCTGCAAATAAAATAAATAGGTTGGGGGAGATGGGACCTCCCTGGCGCAAACCTCTCAAAGATTTAAAGAAACCAGTAGCCTCACCGTTAAACAACACCAAAAACCAACAGTTGGACCAACATTTCTCCAGCGAACTGACCTAGGGAATAAAGAAACCGAAGCACTTCAAAACCAACTTCAGGAAGTCCCACTCTACCCTATCGTAGGCTTTTTCCATATCTAGATTTAGGACGATGTTCCCGCCTTGAACTTTCCTGTTGATATCTCTAACTATTTCCTGCGCGAGAGCAACGGATTCTGCTATGTAACAGCTCCGGATAAACACTCCTTGCTTCGGCAAAATTATCTTCGGGCGTAGCAAGTTAAGCCTGACAGATATGCTCTTTGCAAAAATTTTATAGAGACAGTTACATAGGCTGATGAGTCGGAAATCGGATAGCTTTTTCGTGGCCGAGGATTTAGGGATGAGGCAGATGTTGAGGGTCAAATATTGCATATCAGACCCCAATTATTACTCGAATTTATGAGCATGACACTGTTTAACGCCCGGTTTTGACTGATTTTGTAATGCAGGGTGTACCTATGAGCGCAGTCTGAAAAAGATACTAAATGCATGGAATTAACGATCCGATGATGCCAAGGAATTGGACGGACTCCAGGGGACCAAGATTGATGGATTTATAACGTCAGAGATTCGAGGAAATCAAGCCGTTCACGTTAAATAGGCCTGAAAAACATCCAGAATGCAAGATCACAAGGTTCCCACCATCTGATCGGCTCCGAATTTCATACATGGCCTGAGGACCACAAATGAACCGTACACATCAAGTTTCAGCTCCTGGATCCCTATAGAAGTGGCCCAACGGCTTGATCAGCCCATGAATTGTCAAAACGGGACCCACCTGATATTTGGAACTGCTTCAACTTTGGTATTGACGGCATAAATGATATGGCAGAATGAATGGACGGAAAAGATTTCTCATAAACATCTCTGTGGGACCCACATGTACAACACATGTGTACGGTGCACAAGCGCACCGGCTGTGCACCTTAAAACTCAAGGGTCGGTCAGCGGCGCTGACCGACGATTTCGTTTATTTCAAAAAAAAAAAAAAAAAAAAACGAAAAACGAAAAACGCGCAAACAGCGTTTACGCTGTCCGATTTTTCGGAAGCTGGTGGGCCACCAACATGGATCATCTGTCCGATCCGGTCCGTCCATTAGCTCCACGTGGTCCCCCTTACCACTGTGTAGGTGGCACAATTCCAAGAAGTATCAGAGAATGGTTTTTGATTGTCCAAACGAAGATTAGACGGTCGTGACATCAAGCAAGTGGGCCACTTCAACAATCAACCAAAACCATCTGTCTGGCACCGAAATATTCTCCTGAAATCAATGGACGGAGTGGATTCCTCATAAACCTAGATGAATGGGCCTCACTGGCAGCCAACGAAAAATCGGAAGTTTCCGTTTCTTCTGATTCCAGCGTCCGCGAACAGAGACCGTCGGTCTCTGTTGTGGGTCCCACCCATCGTCCAAACGGACAATCTGGACCGTCCATTAGCTTCCCATGGCCCTGCTTACCATCACCTAGATGACGGAATTGCAAACAACAATAAAGATCGGATTTTGATCGTCCGAATAGAAGACCGACGGTGTAAGAGAAAATCTGTGGGCCGCATCGAATACAACCCGAAATTGACCATATGCGATTGTTTTTTTAAGCTGAGTCCAATGGACGGACTGGATTTCACCAATGAGGCAGATCATGGACCCCACCACTGATGATGACGTTTGCGCAAGCATTGTTTACGCAGTCCGGAGAAACCGGGATTTTCGGGGCTGTTGTGCATTCATAGATGAGATCGGATCGCTGATCCGGACCGTCAATTCGCTGTATCAGAAGGGCATAACTCCAGCCACGAAGGCGGAATCAAAAAGTTCTCATCCATCCTGTTGCACAGGCCCTTTGCACGAGTTAAGTAACAAATCCGGACGCTACAGCTGCGTGAAACAACTGAGGAGTTAGTTTCTAAAAAGGTTTTTTAGAAACCGATTTCAGCCGACCGTGCAGATATAAAGGGAGAAGCAGTCGTGGAGGAGGGCATTCACGGCTAGAGACAGTGAGTCTGACGGAGAGAGAGAGAGAGACAGGGAGAGAGAAGGAAGTAATTTTTTTATTATTTTTTTGCTGTGCTGTTGACTGATCTAGCCAAACATGGTTGGCTAAACCCCTTAGCTAGGGCTAAGGGGTGAAGCTTGTAGTATGATGGGATTTTATGGCTTGGATCATATACATTGAACTATTTTTTTTCAGTTGTTGATTTAAGAAATTACATATAGTTTTCAATGACTTTTTGTGACTGTAATTACAATTAATCTGTGATAGCTTTATGTAATTCCTTTATTTTTATCTTGATGTTAGGAAATCCTGTTATTTATCATTGCCCCTTGGACATGGTCGGATGACAGAATCTTTTCTAACATTCATGATTGATTGGTTGTGGATTGGCTTCGTTTTGTTGTTTACTTTGTCTCATGGGCATGGTTTTGTGATGAAATTGATTCCGAGTCTCACACCTTTCATCTCCTTGGAAATTTAATCAAAAATAGTTCAATTCCAGTTGAGGTCGTAAATCAAGCGTAATTTCCCTGATCTCTACAAGTGGATCCCCTGAATCCCTAGTTCTCTTCTCTGAATTCTTTAAATTTAGATTAATATTTCACCATTATTCTTCAAATCACAACTGGTTTAGATTTCATCTTAGCCTATTTCTAGATCTGGTTATTTTCAGATAACGTACAGGTTTCAATCCCTGTGGATTCGACCTCGGTCTTACCGAGTTATTACTACATCACAACCCTATACTTGGGGAGTGAACAAGTTTTTGGCGCCGTTGCCGGGGATTGACGGCTACGTTTTTTTGAAATTAACTGGTTTTAGGATTAGATTAAGATTAGGATTTTTTTTTTTTTTATTCTTAGGTTTTATTTTTAGAATTTCCTAATTCAGGTTTCCTTTAATTTTTAGAAATTTTATATTTAAGTAACTTTCTATTTTAGATGATTTTTCCTTTTTAGAAACTAACCCAACTTTCCTATTTTGTAGGATTCTGAGATAGGTTTCTAAATTGGTAATTTCTCTTCTCCTTGCTATTTCTAGATTAGGATTCCTTTTTAGCAAGTTTCTAATTCTAACTCTTTTAAAATTTAATTTTGTTTCCTATTTTATTTTTAGAAACTTCCTATTTAAAGACTTTTGTTTAGAAACTAACTTTCCTGTTTTGTAGGCCTTTCAGAAATTTCTAATTCGGTAAGATCTTTCTAAATTCTACTTTCTATTTTTAGAATTTCTGTTATTAACTTACTTTCTAGCTTAGGAACTTTCCTCTTTTATTTTAGAAATTTTATACTCTCTTAGGAATTTCTCTTTTTCTAAATTAGAATTAGTTTACTGCTATTCCTCTTCTTAGGATTTTCTAATTTTAGGTTTCCATTTATTTTAGAAATTCTTTCCTTTTTAGAAACTCACATTACTTTCTACTTTAGGATTAAGATTTCTAATTTAGAACTTTCTAACTCTAGGTTAGAACCTTCCTCTTTTGTTTTTAGAAACTAGGTTAGTTACTTTCCTTTTTAAAGACTCTTTTTAATTTTAGAAACTAACTCATTCTTCCTTTATTTTTTAGAAACTTTCTAATTTCTATTTTTAGGAACTAATCGCTTTTTGGTTTCTTTTTGCAGGTTCTTAATTTAGGGACTCCAATTTTGGTAACTTCCTTCCAACCCTCTTTTTCTTTTTAGATTTTTATTTCCCTTCTTAGGATTAGATTTAGAATTTGATTGAGGGCTGTGAGTGTTTCATGCCCAAGTGGGCTCGTGACAACACTCGACGTCTTTTGACTGAAGGAGGATTAGTTGAGGGGTTAACTGTCCATCGCAGGATTAGACACCGCTCGAATTCCCCTGAGTTAATTGAGGATATGGCTGAAAATCAACCTCGTCTAGCCCAACCTAGGGTAGAAGATGTTCAGGATGAGAATGAGGTGCATCAAGCACCCCCGCCTCGTACCTTACGAGATTACTTACAACCGGCGGGGGTGAGTACGCCCTCATGCATGGTTTTTCAGGAGAATGCAGGACATATGGATATCAAGCCAGGGGTGATCCAACTCCTTCCTAAATTTCATGGACTTGAGTCAGAGAATCCATATCTACATCTGAAAGAATTCGATGAGATCATGACTACCCTATACTTTCCTAACGTGTCTGATGACACAGTTAGGTTAAAACTCTTTCCCTTTTCTTTGAAAGAGAAAGCCAAGACGTGGTTACATTCATTACGTCCTCAATCTATTGGCAGATGGAATGACATGACAAGGGAGTTCATTAAAAAGTTTTTTCCATATCATAAGACGAACACCCTTAGGAAGTCGATCATGAACTTCGCCCAAAGGGAAGATGAAACATTCTTCCAATGTTGGGAGCGGTTCAAGGATCTTGTCAGTTCATGCCCACAACATGGTTTTGAAACGTGGCGCATCACAAATTTTTTCTATGATGGACTGACATCTCCCATGCGCCAATTAGTTGAGACAATGTGTAATGGGGAGTTTATGAATAAAGGTGTCGATGAGGTGTGGGACTACTTTGATAAACTTGCTGAGAACACACAAACATGGGACATCTCTCCTAGACCGAGTACTACGCCTAGGCCAACTCATTCCAAAGAAAAAGGCGGAATGTACCTCTTGAAAGAGGATGATGATATTAACGCCAAGGTAGCCAATCTCACTCGAAAACTCGAGGCCATGGAATTAAAGAAGGATAAGGCCAAGGAAATTGTTTGTAGTATTTGTGGTTGCAACATTCACACTACTGAGAATTGCCCAACTATATCTGCCTTTCAAGAGGTATTGAATGAGCAATCCAATGCTGTAAGCAATTACCAAAGACCTTTTAGTGGGCCCACCTCTAACACATACAATCCTGGCTGGAGAAACCATCCAAATTTCAGTTGGAGGAATGGACAAACCGCTACACCTCAAGGTTTCCTAAATCAAAATCCAACTCAAGAGAAACCTCAAGAGGATCCGATTCTGAAACATTTTCAAAAGCAAGAGCTTTTCAATCAGGGTATGCTACAGGCCTTTCAAGACCTTACAAAAGCAATACAAGGACTTAAGGCTGAAAATGCGATTGGGAACAAGGGGAGCTTCCCAGCTCAACCTCTTCCCAATCCTAAATCGCAATATGAAATAAGCGACCCAAGCTCTTCAAATCAGATGGAGCAAGCTAAATCCATCACCACTCTTAGGAGTGGAAAAATCATTGACAAAACCATTCCGGTTAGGGCTGAAAAGTCTAAGGACCCGGAAGTGGATAAAGAAGATGAATCTAGCCATACCCCACCAGAGTTAGAACCGGAACCTCAAGGAAAGCCAGTTGCTCCATTTCCCCAACGGTTGGTTGCACCAAAACCTCTCCCTAACTCTCAGGATATTCTAGAGGTGTTGAAACAAGTGAAGGTCAACATACCTCTACTTGATGCCGTGAAACAAATACCTTCCTATGCCAAATTCTTGAAAGACTTATGTACGACCAAAAGACGGCAAAATATTCAAAAGAAAGTCTTCCTAACTGAGAAAGTGAGTGCCATCCTAAAACAAGATGTGCCGCAAAAATTCAAAGACCCCGGTAGCCCAACCATATCATGTGTAATTGGGGACTATCGAATTGATCACGCACTTCTTGACTTAGGAGCGAGCGTTAATCTTATTCCCTACTCGGTATACAAACAGTTGGGTTTAGGTGAATTAAAACCCACCTTAACTACATTACAACTTGCTGATCGCTCTGTTCGTGTACCAAGAGGAATAATTGAGGATGTGTTGGTCCAAGTTGATCGATTTTACTACCCAGTAGATTTCATCATCCTGGATACCGAACCCATCAACAATACAAGCACTCAGATTCCCGTCATTCTTGGTCGCCCATTCCTTGCCACTTCAAACGCAATTATCAATTGCAGGAATGGTGTCATGAGTATGTCTTTCGGGAATATGACATTAGAAATGAATATCTTTTTCAACACTGGCAGACGGGTAGAGGAGGATGACGATATCCACGATATTAACATGATCGATACTTTCGTGGAAGATAGGACACCCCTTACCTTATCCTCTGATCCTCTAGAGGCGTGCCTGGTCCACTCCCATGAGTTTGATGATGACATAATTAGGGAGACGTGTGCCATGCTTGATGCGGTACCGGTACTTGAAGTTAACCGGTGGAGGCCTCAATTTGAAAAGTTACCCCACACTGATGAAGTGCCTCTACCGTCTAACCTCAAGCCACCGAAGCTTGACCTAAAACCTTTGCCCTCTGATTTAAAATATGCATACTTAGGTCAAGATGAGACATACCCGGTGGTGATTTCTGCCCACCTTGAGAAAGAACAAGAGAGTATGCTTATATCTACTCTCCTGGAGCATAAGGGAGCCCTTGGATGGACAATCGCGGACCTCAAGGGAATCGACCCCTCGATTTGTACTCACCGCATATATCTTGAGGATAATGCGAAGACAGCTCGGCAACCACAACGTAGACTAAATCCAAACATGAAGGAAGTGGTTAAAGCCGAGGTTCTTAAACTATTGGATGTGGGTATCATATACCCTATATCTGATAGTCAATGGGTGAGTCCAACTCAGGTGGTTCCTAAGAAGTCCGGGATCACCATCGTAGCCAATGCCAATAATGAACTCGTGCCGACTAGAGTCACTACTGGTTGGAGGATGTGCATTGACTACAGGAAATTAAATACCGTCACGAGGAAAGACCACTTTCCTTTGCCCTTCATTGATCAGATCTTGGAAAGGTTAGCTGGTCATTCCTATTACTGTTTCCTTGACGGGTATTCGGGCTACAATCAGATAGAGATCGCCCCTGAAGACCAAGAAAAGACTACGTTTACATGTCCCTACGGCACCTTTACATACCGAAGGATGCCGTTTGGACTATGTAATGCTCCTGCCACCTTTCAGCGATGTATGATGAGCATATTTTCTGACATGGTGGGGCAATATTTAGAGGTCTTCATGGACGATTTCTCTGTCTTCGGTCCATCTTTCAGCGAGTGCTTGGAAAGTCTTAAATGTGTGCTGAAAAGATGTGAAGAAAAGAACTTGGTACTTAATTGGGAGAAGTGCCATTTCATGGTTCAGAAGGGAATTGTCCTTGGACACATTATTTCATCCAAAGGAATCGAGGTGGATAAGGCAAAGATCGATCTTATCTCTAACCTACCTCCACCCAAGAACATAAGGGACGTGCGATCCTTCTTAGGACACGCCGGATTTTACAGAAGATTCATAAAGGACTTTAGTCTCATCTCTCGCCCTCTATGTAATCTACTTCAAAAGGATGCACCATACGAGTGGACTCAACCATGTCAAGAAGCTTTCACTAAGCTTAAGGGCATATTGACTAGTGCACCCATCATACAGCCACCTGACTGGAGCATTCCTTTTGAACTTATGTGCGACGCGTCTGATTATGCTCTTGGGGCAGTTCTAGGCCAGAGAAAAGATAAGAAACCCTACGTTATTCATTACGCAAGTAAGACTCTAAATCCTGCCCAAGTGAACTACTCGACTACGGAAAAGGAACTCTTAGCCGTAGTGTTCGCCTTGGACAAATTTAGGTCCTACTTGATTGGATCCAAGATCATTATTTACACTGATCACGCAGCGCTTAAGTATCTTCTGTCTAAGAATGATGCTAAGCCCCGCCTGATAAGATGGATCCTCCTACTCCAGGAATTTGACCTAGAGATAAAAGATA
The DNA here is from genome assembly GCA_021015155.1 of Magnolia officinalis. Classification (NCBI taxonomy): domain Eukaryota; kingdom Viridiplantae; phylum Streptophyta; class Magnoliopsida; order Magnoliales; family Magnoliaceae; genus Magnolia; species Magnolia officinalis. The sequence goes on along the minus strand of JAJHSJ010000015.1, from coordinate 3,861,298 downwards.
AAAAGGGAGTAGAGAACGTAGTGGCTGACCATCTTTCTCGCCTTAATTCCTCTGATTCCTTTGAGACGACACAGATTAATGACATGTTCCCTGATGAACAATTGTTCAGAGTCTCTCATTCACCTTGGTTCGCTGATATCGCCAATTATCTTGCCATAGGTTCCATACCGGCACATTGGACTGCGCAAGATAAGAAGAAATTTTTCACCGAGGTGCGCAAATTCTTCTGGGATGATCCATACTTGTTTAAATATTGCCCAGACCAAATCTTGAGGAGATGTGTGCCAGACGACGAGCATCAGAGTGTCATCTCCTTCTGTCACTCACAGGCCTGTGGTGGTCACTTTTCTGCAAAAAAGACCACGGCCAAAATTCTGCAGTGTGGCTTCTATTGGCCCACTATATTCAGGGACACTCATGAGTTTTGCAAAGCTTGTGAGCGTTGTCAGAAATTGGGAGCATTGTCCCGTCGAAATATGATGCCCTTGAATCCCATTCTTATCATAGAGGCATTTGATTGCTGGGGCATCGATTTCATGGGACCATTCCCCCAATCTTTTGGGAATTTATATATTTTGCTTGCCGTAGACTATGTCACAAATGGGTCGAAGCGATTCCGTGTCGAACTAATGACCATCGCACGGTCATTAAATTCCTGAAAGAAAACATCCTTTCCCGATTCGGAACGCCTCGAGCCATTATTAGTGATGGGGGCTCACACTTTTGTAATAGACCATTTGAGAGTTTAATGAAGAAATACGGTATCTCTCATAAGGTGAGCACCCCATACCACCCACAGACAAGTGGGCAAGTTGAGATTTCCAATAGGGAGATCAAACACATTTTGGAGAAAACGGTTAACCCCGACCGTAAGGATTGGTCAATTCGATTGACCGATGCCTTATGGGCATACCGTACTGCTTTTAAAACCCCTTTTGGAATGTCTCCCTTTAGACTCGTCTATGGGAAGGCTTGTCACTTGCCTGTGGAGTTGGAACATAGAGCTTACTGGGCGATCAAAAATCTAAATTTCAATCTGAACAACGCTGGCTCGCTACGCAAACTTCAATTAAATGAACTTGAAGAAATCCGGAACGACGCGTACGAGAACTCGAGAATTTACAAGGACAGGATGAAGGCGTTTCATGACCAACACATTCTACGAAAATCATTCACGCCAGGTCAGAAAGTCCTTTTGTATAATTCTCGATTACATCTCTTTCCGGGTAAGCTTCGATCTCGTTGGACCGGTCCTTACATTGTCGTTACTGCATATCCACATGGGGCCGTCGAGATAAGAGACCCCGACAATGGCAAGGAGTTTAAAGTAAATGGACATCGCTTAAAGCCATTTGTCGAGAAATTTGATTCAGAGGACATGTCCATGCCTCTGACTGATCCTGTTTACCAGGAATGATCTCCTAGTCTGATGGAGGTATAGGTAGGTTTATTGCTTTCATAGGATTAGGGTAGTTGCTTTGGTCTGGCTGAAGACATTAAACTTAGCGCTCCTGGGAGGCAACCCAGCTTTTCCATTCATTTCATTTTCCTAGTTAGATAGTTCAATGTTTGTGGGTAACATTACTGCAAACCCTCACGAGACTACAACTCGTCCACTAGGGGCAACCTAGGGGTTTAAAGGCTTGTTGCATTCGCTAAATGCAATCGAGAGCACCTGCGAAAGTGGTATAGGTAGGAGTTTATTTTTTTAGTTATTTGTGTTTTACTTCGATTGGTTTCACTCTTGTGCTGACCCGCTCTCATGTTGAGTTCTCTACGGAAAAATCTCTCTCGACTCGTTACCCAGGTACTATCTTCCCATCACTTCTCATTTACTTTCGTTGTCCCATGTGCATTGCATGCTTACATCTTTTACATTGAGGACAATGTAGATTTTAGGTTGGGGGTGGGAGATTAGGTTTCCTAATCAGTGTTTTCTTGGTCTTGAGCAAAAGTTGTGAAAATTTTAATTTTTTCTGGAATTTCTGTGAATTCGAAGTGATTTTGACGACCATCTTGGATTTAGAATTACAAGATAAGTGATGTTGGTAATTTATGACTCTTGGATTCCGTTAGTTGTTAGATGTCACAGTTGAGTTCGAATTATCAATTCATGATTAGAAGCTTTAAAACATTGATGGAGTCATGATTTCACAAGACACATCTTGCTTGCACATTAAGGTTCAGTTCGATATTAAAGGATTAACTTGGTGACCACTAAGCTTGAAAGGAACCAACCTGAGAAATTGAAAGGATTGGGCGAATGGTCTTCACCATAGGTTTGCTCCCTATAGGTGTAGATTTAATTCCACACGGATAATATGTGAAAAAGGATGTACAGTCTTCACCATAGGTTTGCTCCCTATAGGTGAGAATGTGATTCCCCTTTTTTTGGCGTTACTTCTAATAAAAAAAAAAAAAAATAAAAAAAAAATCAAAAGCTAACAGAATGAAAAGATGATCTGTGAGGAAAGTTTTAAGTAAGGTTTTGGTTGTCCTGATTTCTCTTGTTGGTTATCAATGATATCAAGAAATAACGGATTGAATCTTAATGATCGATAAGCCGAGATTACACCATACAACCATGAAACTCAATGTTTTGAATTTTTTTTAATTGATGGGTGAATACTTTGAACTTGATTATGAAATTTACCATGTGCTTGAGTCTAGGAGAGAATAATGCCTAACATTCATGAATCTTAGATTTCTTGTATCTGAATCGTCTTTCAAGATTTCACTCGGTTGCATAGAAATTGCCCTATAATTCTCAACTTATTTTCGCATATATTGCTCGGGACTAGCAAAATGCTGGTTGGGGGTTGTGTTGAGGGTCAAATATTGCATATCAGACCCCAATTATTACTCGAATTTATGAGCATGACACTGTTTAACGCCCGGTTTTGACTGATTTTGTAATGCAGGGTGTACCTATGAGCGCAGTCTGAAAAAGATACTAAATGCATGGAATTAACGATTCGATGATGCCAAGGAATTGGACGGACTCCAGGGGACCAAGATTGATGGATTTATAACGTCAGAGATTCGAGGAAATCAAGCCGTTCACGTTAAATAGGCCTGAAAAACATCCAGAATGCAAGATCACAAGGTTCCCACCATCTGATCGGCTCCGAATTTCATACATGGCCTGAGGACCACAAATGAACCGTACACATCAAGTTTCAGCTCCTGGATCCCTATAGAAGTGGCCCAACGGCTTGATCAGCCCATGAATTGTCAAACCGGGACCCACCTGATATTTGGAACTGCTTCAACTTTGGTATTGACGGCATAAATGATATGGCAGAATGAATGGACGGAGAAGATTTCTCATAAACATCTCTGTGGGACCCACATGTACAACACATGTGTACGGTGCACAAGCGCACCGGCTGTGCACCTTAAAACTCAAGGGTCGGTCAGCGGCGCTGACCGACGATTTCGTTTATTTCAAAAAAAAAAAAAAAAAATTGAAAAACGAAAAACGCGCAAACAGCGTTTACGCTGTCCGATTTTTCGGAAGCTGGTGGGCCACCAACATGGATCATCTGTCCGATCCGGTCCGTCCATTAGCTCCACGTGGTCCCCCTTACCACTGTGTAGGTGGCACAATTCCAAGAAGTATCAGAGAATGGTTTTTGATTGTCCAAAAGAAGATTAGACGGTCGTGACATCAAGCAAGTGGGCCACTTCAACAATCAACCAAAACCATCTGTTGGCACCGAAATATTCTCCTGAAATCAATGGACGGAGTGGATTCCTCATAAACCTAGATGAATGGGCCTCACTGGCAGCCAACGAAAAATCGGAAGTTTCCGTTTCTTCTGATTCCAGCGTCCGCGAACAGAGACCGTCGGTCTCTGTTGTGGGTCCCACCCATCGTCCAAACGGACAATCTGGACCGTCCATTAGCTTCCCATGGCCCTGCTTACCATCACCTAGATGACGGAATTGCAAACAACAATAAAGATCGGATTTTGATCGTCCGAATAGAAGACCGACGGTGTAAGAGAAAATCTGTGGGCCGCATCGAATACAACCCGAAATTGACCATATGCGATTGTTTTTTTAAGCTGAGTCCAATGGACGGACTGGATTTCACCAATGAGGCAGATCATGGACCCCACCACTGATGATGACGTTTGCGCAAGCATTGTTTACGCAGTCCGGAGAAACTGGGATTTTCTGGGCTGTTGTGCATTCATAGATGAGATCGGATCGCTGATCCGGACCGTCAATTCGCTGTATCAGAAGGGCATAACTCCAGCCACGAAGGCGGAATCAAAAAGTTCTCATCCATCCTGTTGCACAGGCCCTTTACACGAGTTAAGTAACAAATCCGGACGCTACAGCTGCGTGAAACAACTGAGGAGTTAGTTTCTAAAAAGGTTTTTTAGAAACCGATTTCAGCCGACCGTGCAGATATAAAGGGAGAAGCAGTCGTGGAGGAGGGCATTCACGGCTAGAGACAGTGAGTCTGACGGAGAGAGAGAGAGAGACAGGGAGAGAGAAGGAAGTAATTTTTTTATTATTTTTTTGCTGTGCTGTTGACTGATCTAGCCAAACATGGTTGGCTAAACCCCTTAGCTAGGGCTAAGGGGTGAAGCTTGTAGTATGATGGGATTTTATGGCTTGGATCATATACATTGAACTATTTTTTTTCAGTTGTTGATTTAAGAAATTACATATAGTTTTCAATGACTTTTTGTGACTGTAATTACAATTAATCTGTGATAGCTTTATGTAATTCCTTTATTTTTATCTTGATGTTAGGAAATCCTGTTATTTATCATTGCCCCTTGGACATGGTCGGATGACAGAATCTTTTCTAACATTCATGATTGATTGGTTGTGGATTGGCTTCGTTTTGTTGTTTACTTTGTCTCATGGGCATGGTTTTGTGATGAAATTGATTCCGAGTCTCACACCTTTCATCTCCTTGGAAATTTAATCAAAAATAGTTCAATTCCAGTTGAGGTCGTAAATCAAGCGTAATTTCCCTGATTTCTACAAGTGGATCCCCTGAATCCCTAGTTCTCTTCTCTGAATTCTTTAAATTTAGATTAATATTTCACCATTATTCTTCAAATCACAACTGGTTTAGATTTCATCTTAGCCTATTTCTAGATCTGGTTATTTTCAGATAACGTACAGGTTTCAATCCCTGTGGATTCGACCACGGTCTTACCGAGTTATTACTACATCACAACCCTATACTTGGGGAGTGAACAGCAGATTAGGGAAGTTGTAATTGCCCTGGGCATATCCCCGCCCCCAAAAAGGAAAACAGCAACCTTGAGAAGATTCTGTCCCAAGATTTTCCAGCAAGTAATGAAACCTCACTTGAGAATCCATCGGCGCCTGGGGCCCCGTCTTTAGGAAGCGAGTTAACAGCTAGGAACACTTGTTGTTCAGATGGCGGGTCATCAGCTGAGAGTTTTCCTTAGGGGAGACCAAAGTTGGAATTACATCCAGAAGGTTTAGCGCATAGGAGGAGCCTTCGGATTTGAACTAGGCCTTAAAGAACTTGATAGTTCCATTCTTCATCTCAGCATGGTCGACTATCGAAACAGCTGAAGGAAGCTCAATGGCCCTGATCTCGGATCTCTGCTAATTGCTTTTTACGGATGCATGAAAATATACTTAGTATTTTTATCCCCTTCCGACAACCGACTATTTCTGGACTTTTGTTTCCAGAATATTTCCTCAAAAAGTTCAACTCGAGTGAGGTTGCTCCTAGCGAGGAGGAGTTGCATGTTGCATGTTGCTGAAGCACGTCATCATTCCCTAAGGACCCGACTTGAGATTGCAATTGATTTTTAAGGTTGATCAGAGTCTTCTCCGCCTGTCTGACTTAGACAAAAATGTCGCCGAACACCTCTTTGTTCCAGGAGAGCAATCTTCACTCTTCTCAGTTTCAGGTGCACATTTATCAGAGGGTTATCCGAGGCGACACCCTCCTAGGCTGATTGAACCATCGAGAGGTAGGAGCCATGTTGCAGCCACATTCTCTGGAATCCGAAGGGCCTGACAAGCACCCGGGGGGGGCTCCGGAGAAGTGGGGCATGATCTGATGACGCTTTAGGAAGATGCTCAACATGAAACCTCAGAAAGGAAATCACCCAATCTGTGTTTAGCAAGACCCTGTCCAGCCTGGCCCACACCCTCGCGTTAGCGGTTTGATTGTTGCTACATGTAAACCTGTTTCTTGAGAATCCAGCGTCCGTCAGCCCATCTTCATGTATAGCTGATGAAAATTCATTCACACTGCCGAGATCAAAAGGCTTATTACTTCTTTGCTCAGCTGTTTCTACAACTGCGTTGAAGTTGCCACATAGCGCCCACGAGCCAATAACTGAGGAAGATAATGATGTCATGTCGGCCCAAAGGTCCCTTCTAAGGATCCTGGCACATTTAGCGTAAACAAAAAACATCTGGAATGGAACCTAGCTATCAAACATAGAGGTCTGAATAGCAATCATTTGGTTAGACATAGATAAAAGTGAAACCAATGGTGGGTTGAAGAATACCCATATCTTACCCCCCACTGCACCATTGGAGAGGGACAAGTGGAAGCCCAATTTTATACCTATGCTAACACGTTTTTCTTCTCTCAGCATAGGTTCAAGGATCGCTACAATCCTTGGGTTGGACTTCTTGATAATCTTCTTAGTTGTGGTTATGGTCGGCTTGTTGCCAACTCCTCAAGCGTTCCACATGAGGATATTATCCATCCGTCACACATCCGAAAAACATGGCCCTTCTCTTTAACCTTCGCAGCCTATGAGCCCATTCTCCAGATAGCTTATTGTCCTCCCCTTTTCCTTTGGTGAATAAAGGCCTCGCCTTTCTATGGATTTTCTGTGATCAGTGGACTTGAGAAATTCTGGGAGGATTGGGCTGAGGAGGGTCTGGACCTCCTGGTTCATCTGGGATAGCTGCTACACTGATCTCTCCAACTTGACAACTAGGACAACCTGCTTCTTCCTACTGGAAATCTACCTGTCTCCTTGCTTGTCTATGTTCTGAAAACATGGGGTCATGAGCTTCCTTAACCTCCCCCTCAAACGGTGCACCACAGAAGAAAGGGGAGAGGTCCACCTAGAGCCTATGGAATTTACCTCTCTGCAGATTCGAATCCTCCATCGAGTTAGGTACGAGAGAAGACGGGGTGGTCAACCTAGAATCATTCTCCATGTCTTCGTTGCTGTCCGCTCTGCTCATTGGGGAGCATCCCACATATCTAAATTCCAGTGATAGGCCTCGACATGGTCCTCCTTCTTATTAATCCTCGCGGCATTGGGCCTATAATGGTTAATGTTGAGATCATATTGGGAGCCCCTGGATGGATGTTCAGCACGTCTCTTATAATAGGTGATGCGTTGGTCAATAGACCGACATAGCTACTCTATTGTGAATGGTCGGCAGGCGGGCTGACATAGCTCCTCTGTTGTGGTTACTCCATCCTCATTGTCACGGGCCAAAGGCGGGTAGGCAAACACTATTTCCCTCTTACTAAGAATGGTGCGAGGGCTACAGGGTACCACTCCCACAACAGGGCCCGAGCAGGACCTGGATGGAAGAATTTTCGGGTTCCCTATCCATGGAAGGGCACGACGACTTTCCAAAAGCTTGATCTCCCCAACACTGCATAGCTCTAGGCCTTAGGGGATTGAGCTGGATGGATTTGCTGGGAGTCCTGAAGAACTCCTTCCACCTGGACATGAGGACGAGTAGTCCTATAATGCACTCCCTATGGTTTGGTTCTAAGACTCCTTCCACCATGGAAATTGGTTGAACATCTAGTCTGCATTCTTCGCTGCTCTGGATTTCAGAATGGAAATTTTTCAGGACCCATTCGTTTGTAGTCTCCTTGGTCCTCTGAGCAAGGGAGACGAGGCTATCATGGGTAGATGAGAAAGGGGCCTATGTTTATGCAAAAATAGGAAAAACTGTGTCCTCGACTACAAGTTTTAAAACTCAATTCAGATTAACTCCAGGGCGAGGAAAGATTTTTACCTACACAAAGGCTTGGAACAAGCCAAACCTACTGCTTACATCCAACTGAGTTACCCTGCCGAAGAAATTACCTAGGTCAATGATGACCGATTCAATCCATGCATGCGCCGGAATGCCAAACAAGCAGATCCAAATCCCATCCCTACAAAGCATCTCTTTTGGGGACTGTGGGTAGACCGAACCTGGCCCCATCAACTGATGAAGAGAGTCGTCTGCTAAGAAGTCCAGGAATTCGGATTTCTCTTTCAGGACGAAAAGAAATTTTGACTTGGACAACCTGGTCATATCTACCGTGGAAGACAACAACTTGGAGGCCCTTAACGCTTCGTTGATCCTCAGAATAGAGGTGTTTAAGTCTTTGGCCACTCCTATTGGGCCTAATTTCAACTCTTCCCTCTTCCTTCCCATAGCACCCGAGTCTGTTATGGTTGTAATGCCTCCCTCTAGGTTGTCACTGCAACCAGAAAAATCGTGTAACTCAGCATTGTCTCACTTTTTGGAGCCTTTGCTCATCCCCACAGCCGCAGCTGCATAGGATCTGCCATCTTGGACTATGGATATGTGGGTTCTCTCTACTGGTTTATCAGCCTTAGATGGAGGAGGATTTCTAGGGTTAGTGTTTTTCACCACTACTATTCTGCCATTGATTCTCTTATCATCGAGCACCTCCATGGCAATCCTTACATCATTCTTGTACAGGTAGCGTACAAAGGAAAAACCCCTAGGTTTTTTGGAATTTGTAAAAGTTGGAATGTAGGTAATCAACACTTTCCCGTATTTGCTGAAAATGCCTGTTAAATCATTTTTTGAACAATCATAAGGTAGGTTACCAATAAAGAGGCTGAAATCTCCATGATTACCTTCAGTCTGTCCTTGCGCCCTTTTAGGGGAGCGTCCCCTCTCCCCTCCTACCTCTGTAGATAGTGGCATATCCCGGCTACTTGGATTCCTTCTTTTCACATTTTTCTCACTTTTTTCTTTGAAACTTAACTCTTATACATGGAATGTATGTATATGGACGGTTTAGTGAGGGGTAACTCATGTGAAGGGGGTGGGGGCAGAATTTGCAGAGATCACCATGGCAACCTCATCTTCGCCTTTCATAATAGATATGGTTCAATTTCTAACATAGTTTTTTTTTTTTTTTTTAGGAAAAGGAAGATTTCATTAAGCCAAGGACAACGGGAATACAATCTACAAATTCAGGTCGACCCCGCAACAAAAAGGGGACGGGCCGCCTATCATATACTAGCACTATACATGAAAACCAAAAATAAGACCACTAAACACAGAAGATGGATGATTCAGTGACTGTTCGGATCGAACCAATCCCGACCTTGTCGAGAAACACCAGACCCTTAGTTTTCCTGGGGAAAGATGCAAACTGATCGTGACAATTTTTCATCTATGTTTCTCTCCCCACTTTCGCCAAACTGTCAGCCGGACCATTACCTTCCCTTAGAATGTGTTGGAAGGAAAATACGCCGGAATGTCTCAAGTTGTTGATCCTGTCTACCCATGGTTTTCAATTCCAAGGCATCTTGATTCGCCCGCAACAATGACAATTGCCATCTTAGGGCCTGATTCTACAATTATCCTATTCATCCCTTTAAGAAGACATAACTCTAAACTGTCATAGATTGCTCGTAATTCTGCACGGTTATTAGTTCCATAGCCATAGCCAGCCGAGAAAGCAAAAATGAAGGATCCATCTTCTTTTCTACAAATTCCTCCACCTCCTGAGAAACCAGGGTTACTCCTAGCAGATCCATCGACATTTAATTTAACCCATCCAGGAGTTGGTTGTTTCCATTTAACCACTAATGAAGCTAACTTGTTTCGCCTTGGAGTAGGGGAGGTAGGGGTGTCCCTATTCGAAATTAACGAAGACTCCAGTGCTTGGAAGGTTTGGATTGTCTGGGAGGCCCACCATTTGATCCGACCAATGGACCTTCGAGCGTCCATCGCCTTATCTCCGAAAGTAGCTTCGTTTCTAGCTTTCCACAATTCCTAGAGAATCAGTAGAGGGAGAGAAGATCTGATTTGCTAGGAGGTAGCCCCTGGCGCTGATGCATTCCTTCATTGACTGATTTTGTCGAGCACTGAGATTTGAGGGGCCGAGGAGATTCCACATAGCCCCTCGAAGTGGGTCAAGATTTGAACCACCTGCTGACCAAATAGAAATAAGTGGTTGATAGATTTTGTGTTTGGAAGGGAATCATTTCGACGATGGTAAGAGCGGCATTTTGATGTCAGGGTTATACCCTTTGCCTGAATTCTATTATCAACAGGGACGACATTTTGCACTAACCGCCAGATGAAGGTTGAGACTTTGGGAGGAATTTTGGCTATCCATATCCAATCACCCCACAAGACATGATCGTGCATTCCCCTGATGAGTTTCCAAGCTGACTTAAGGGTGAATACCCCTGACTGGTCGTATGGCCAAACGCATTCCGCCGGTTCATCTGTGATGGCGAAACCCCTGGAGAAGATTTCGTCGATGATTTGCTGAGGCAGAAATTCCCAAATCCTAGAGGGAGGAAGCGGGCCAGCTTTCCCAAGCAAAATTTTCAGTTGCATCTGTTTCAATTCGTGCGGGATGGGGCCTGGGGCTAATTGCTGCAGTGGACCCAATCCAATACAATTATCTGTCCATATGTTTACTTCCCCTTGTCCCACCGTCCAAAGAGTATTTTCTTGAATAGTAGGGAGGAAATGCCTGATTTTTCTCCACATCGGGAAAGAGTTTTGTTGTATGGGAGCTGAAGAAACGTCCCTGAGGTCCCTGTTATGTTTGGACTGCATCAATTTTACCAACGGACCTCTGTTTTTACCGAACTTCACATTCCATGCTAGCTTCATACGAAGGGCGTGAAGCATCTCTCTCAGATTTCTGATACCCAGACCTCCCTCGTTTTTAGGTTTGGTTGCTTTCTGCTAAGCAATCCAATGAAGTTTCTTTTTTTCCTTCAGCCCATCCCCAAAAAAACTCAGCAAACTTTCTATCTAAATTCTGAATTACCTACTTAGGAAGGTGTGTAATTGGAGGGCTACCTTGGGGGAATTTAAAAGGACTACATCGGCCTGCTTCAAACAGAGAATTTAAATTGGCTGAAAAGGCTTCCATGGCTAGGATGAACGGTGCCGAGGATAGGGGGTCTCCTTGTCGAAAACCTCTCGACGATTTGAAGAAACCTGTAGCTTCGCCATTAATGAGAATGGAGAACCAATTGTTTGCTCAACGGGCTTCAAGGAGTTGCACACTTTTTTCATTGAAACCGAATTTTGCCAAGGACTGCTTGAGGTAAATCCAGTTAACTCTGTCATACGCCTTTTCGAGGTCGATCTTGAGATAAGATTACCTCCCCTGGTTTTCCTGTTTATTTCTCTCATCGCTTCCTGCACAAGTGTTATATTTTCTATGATATACCTCCCTTGGACGAACGATCCTCGTTCCTGCGAAATCAACTTGGGCAAAATACAGCTTAGATAGTTAGCTAGGACCTTTGCAAAGATTTTATACAATACATTACCTAGGCTAATTAGTCTGAAATCAGAGAACTTGGCTGGTGAAGAGATTTTTGGGATTAGGTATATCAGCGTTGTTTTGAAGGGCTGAGGAATGGACACCCCAGAGAACATAACAAGAGCGGCCTTATGGATATCATCACCTATGATGCCCCAGTAGCTAATGAAAAAGGCAGCTAGAAGCCATTCAGCCCCGCAACTCCATCAATTGGGATGGACTTGATGGCGGATAAGACCTCTTCCTTCGTGGGTGGGCTTTGGAAGGAGTGATTATCATGTTGTTGGAGACGTTGTGGGAGTTTTTGGACAAAATCAGTCGAGAATGCAACTTCTTCCTCCTACAAAAGGTGTTGGAAAAAATTTACCGCCGCCGTCTTGATATCTTCCATGTTGGATATTGGAGATCCATCCTCAGAGGTGATGGAGTGAATAGCTGATCTTCTAATTTTTTTTTTAGTCGCAGACGCTTGAAAGAAGGTCGTATTCTTATCTCCTTCGTCAAGCCAAGAGTTCCTAGATTTTTGTTTCCAAAAAACCTCCTCCATTAGTTCCAAACGCTCTAGCTTTTGTTTCATTTCCAGGCTTTGATTAAGGAGGTCTTCAGAGTTGTCGTCCTGCATTCTGTTGTCGAGGTCTTCTAGATCCTCTTCCGTCTTTTTAACGAGGTGGAAAATATTCCCAAACTACTCTTTGTTCCAGACTTTTAGAAGTTGTTTCGTCTTTTTTAGCTTGAGATAAATGTTGGTGAAGGGGTCAGTAGCACAATCACCTTCCCAAACTTTTGAAATCACCGACTGAAATGATGCATGTAAAGTCCACATTCTGAGGAATCTAAACGGTTTCGGCTTGGACAAAATCTGAGCAGGGAAGTAAAGCCGGAGAGAGGCATGATTCGACCTTATCCTGGGTAGGTGCTCCACCCGGAAATGGGGAAAGTTTGTCACCAACGAGGTATTTATTAGGACTCTATCTAGCCTGGCTCAAACCCGGGCATTTCCTTGTTGTTTATTGTACCAGGTAAACCAATTACCTTCAAAACCTGCATCTAGGCGACCAGCAAATTGGATTGCATCAGCAACTTCGTACATTGACGAGCTGTCAGGAGACCGGAAACCCCTTCTTTCCTCCCTATTAATCACTGCATTAAAATCTCTAGCTATGGCCCACGCACCTTGAATGCTACTACTGAGAGAAAAAAGATCGCACCATAGACTCCGCCGTTGAATCTTATAGCAGCGGCCATAAACAACTGAGAAAGTTATCGGATTTGAAAGGGAAGCGAGGGACGCTTTAAAGGTGATCATTTGGTTAGAGGCGGAAATGACAGATATATTCATTTGGTTTTCATAGAAAACCTAAAATTTTCCTCCCCAATCAGCGTTAGAGATAGATGAATGGAACCCAATCTTCATTCCCATTGCGACTCTCCTTTCTTCCCCAAGCATCAGTTCAATAATAGCTACTAGGCGAGGAGTGAACTTTTGCACTAATTTCTTGAGCGCTCGAGTTGTGGGAGCATTTCCAACCCCGTGCGCATTCCAAATAATGGCATTATCCATCAGTCACACATCCTGTGTTCACTGCCTATATCTTTAGCTTATGAAGCCTACTGTACCATACAATTGGGACTTGCCTGTCTACTGTTAACCTGGAAGATGATTTTCTGGTTTTATGTTTTACTGTTAAGAGAAGTTTCTTTTGAGTGTGTTGCAAAACGTGATTCTGATCAGGTTGATTGACAGTGTCTGAAACATTCGACTGGAAGGATTTTCGGGACACTGTTGATGGAAACAATGGGAAAAATCTACAGAGATATTCCCCATTTCTTCAGTTGAGCTCTCACTGATTTCCTTTCGCCATCGTCTAAGGTCTTACAATCTAGATCCTAATTCATTAATGGGATGATCAACAAGACCACTCGAAGGTCGCTGATGAAGAAATAGGGGAGAAGCCCCTTCTGTTCTGGGTCGCTGCAGGTGAGAGCTCTCATCAGTTAATTGAATGGAAGCATCATGCTTATGTTGTTGTTTGGGAGGAGGGGTAACGATCATATCCTGAAAGGGTTATTGCAAAGCTTGTTGCAAACCAGTCTTTAACGGAGGCTCTAAATCTGTCATGCCATGAATGTTAGTTGGGACTGGAGTTGTGGGTGTGGGGTGGTCGAAGCCATTTTGACCAAAATCCTCCAAGGGAAGGAGGAGGGACTGGATGTTCTGTAATGACTCGAAAAATTCCGTACAATGGGCCGAGTACCACCTCAGGCAGAAATCACTTAAGATCAATTCCTTTAGAAATTAGACAGGGTTACCTAGTGCGAACCTAGAGTTCATATGAAATCCGCACTAAACACATTAAATACGATCTGCAAGACCCAAAACTTGCAGAATCATTGACGCTACGTTACCCTACAATCTAGGATAAATCTCTCTTCCCGTTTGCTCTCGGGAATGCCTTGAAACTTCGTATTGGATTTAGACCGCACGTCGAAAGTCCGATTGTTCCGAAACTACATCGATATGACCGCCTAGTTGGACTTGACTACCACCCCGGAAATCAAGTCCTAACTATGTCCAGAAGTGTTCACCGTGAGCCTGGATCGAAGAGTGTGAGAAACATAAAAATAATTCCAAAATAAATAAGGATTTATAAAATCTGGCATGTGACGCTTGTGGTTCAGTATTGAGCAACCTGACCGTCAGAATCAAGCCAGATTACACCCTCGGATCAGGGATATTTGCCCAAACATATCCATGTACTTGAAATTTCAGATCGAGATCCGCTGACCGTTGAACTGAAACTGGTCCGCCATTTGTGATCTGGAAACCCTACTGGAACGAAAACTTAATGGTACCTAGATCCAGTATTAGTGAGCTTAAGTCCGACCGTACACTGAAAAGGAGCCGCCAGAAGTACTCCGTTGGATCGAATCGAACTCACTTTGGTTATAACCTAAGTATACCTTGACCTTAAGTCCATTTTGGTGACTTTTTAACCTATATAAGGACCTTAAACCCTCTCATATCCAGCCCATAAAAATTTGAGAAAACTCTAGAGAGAGAGAGAGAGAGAGAGAGAGAGAGAGTGAGTGAGAGAGTTGTGGGAGGATTCTTCCTACCCTTTTTTTCTGCCGCTACACAAGTTTCCCCACTCACTTCTCATCACTTTCCCGGTGATTTCTAGCTTCGTTTCTAGGTAAGAAACCCTAACCCTAAACTGATTTGGGGTTTTGATAGTTGTACATGATGAAATAGCTAACCTATTTCACTCGCTAGGTTGCCGAATCGCGGTATACGAAAGCTTAGCAAATCAATCGTGTTCTTTATGCTTCTACGGCGTAAGGTGCGGACTTTAGGTGTATAGGTTATGGTTTTCAAGGCTTTCAATGTCGGTTAATGATTTATGACTGACGTGGATGTTATTTCACATACAAAATGTGTCGTCTGTTTCGTTATACGGGTTTACATGAATTATATAGAATTTAGGCTAATCTATGCATATGTTGAAATGTTTGGAAATGTTAGGAATTTGGATATGTGTTCAACATGTTTATTTGTCATAAATATATGCTTAGTACATGTGTGACAACTCCTTAGCGAAAGGACTTGCCCTAATTCACGTTATGGCAAAAATACATAAATGTGACTAAGTGCGTAGCTTAAGTGTTTGTGAAGATGTTTCACTAGACATGGAACTTGTATCCATGTATGCCAGGTTCATCCGTCAAAGGTGTATGCACATGATATATGGGGTACCTCCCTAGTGAAAGAATTTGGCCTAACACGTGTAATCATCATACATCATGTATGATGATGTATGTAGTCTATGTGTTTGTGAAAATATTTGAATGTGCTAGGGATTACCTAGTACACTTTGTATGAGGATTGAGATCCAAATCTCGGTTGCCTAAATTGTGTGAATGGTTTCCTACATGTACGTTTTATTATAAATTCGGTTGTATGTATGAACTGATTATGTGTGAAATCATGTTTGTGTTTCAATATGCTTTGATTCTAAATTCTATTTCATAATATGCCTATGTGTTTGGAATTCTTGAACTATGGAATCCATTACGGTGGATCGTCTCACATGATTACATGATGAATGGATTGAGTTTGGGACTATGATGTAGTCCAGGCATTCGGCAACAAGAGATGTATTCGATGAACCCGAGTCGTACTTCAGTTGGCGATAGTGGCTGGCCACACGACGTGCTTATGCGCTTCATATCGTTCAACTTGTTGTGCGCTCGAGCTAGCCGATCTTGTCAAGCAACCCGATCTGTCTTATGTATGTTCACCATGTTTGGATGCCTCTACTTGAACCTAGGGTACCAAACTCACCAGTGAAATCCCGTTAACCATGGTTCCTCGATCCGCTAAGACTCATGAGCCGGGCATGGTGGTATGGGGCATCGTGGTCGAGCTGTCAGCCTACGCTGGGGTTTCGTGGTGTTGCGAGTGCGTCAGCCTGAGCCTCCCCGTAGTGTCCATTGAGCAACCAGACTCATGAGCCGATTATGGTGGTATGGGACACTATATTTGTGTTGTCGGCCTACATTGATAAGGTGATAGGGGAGTGGTGCAACGATTGCAAGTAACAGCCCTGACAGCCCTTTGTAGTGACCTCAAGCATACTTTGAATTTGCGGTGAGGCGACGAGTTTTACCGCAGTGTATAGAGTATGAACTAGGCCTGTATCAATTTAGTGATGAACCATTATAAAAGTGATGGGGGAGTGGTGTAACGATTACGTGTAACAGCCCTGACAGCCTTTGCAGCGCCCTAGTACCACACTATCGTATGAGATTATCTAGGTTTGACGACCCTAGAATGGATCATGTTTGGGAATGATACAAGAGAGGTACATTAGTTTCCCAATCCTGCTGTTTGAAATGGACTAATAACAACTCGGTAATCATGCTCATCATTGCACTGCAATTGAGCTGGTCAGATCCATGAAGTAGTTCCAATCGAGCTAGTCAGATCCATGATTGTCTGCAGTCGCAAGGAGGTGCTAGAAATGGGCCACCGCTGCCTCTCTGATGTCCGAAATGTTGGAGATAACCGTACCATTAGGGAGTTTGATTTCACGAATTTGAGCTCTTCTGGAATTGGCACCTGCAACAAAGTGAAAGAACTTGGTGTTGCAATATCCCTCCTCTAGCCAGTGGGACCGGGACTTTTGCTTCAAGAAAATTTCCTCGTAGAGCTCCAAACGGGAGAGGTGATCCCTTAGTCGTTGCACTTCCTACTACTTGTCTTGATTTGGATCAACCATCACCGCCTCTTCAGTGCAGTTAAGCGCTACAGAGGTGGTCTGAATTTGGTTGAATACACTAGAAAAGCCCTAAGGACCCTTAACAAACCCTTGTAAAAGTTTAGGAAACTCTCTTGCATACACTAGAAAAGCCCTAAGGACCCTTATTTATCGTTTAGGAAACTCCTTTCCGCACTTATGTGAAAATCACCTCAAATTTATGCAGTCCGCACAAAATCCGGACATGAATCTGAATAACCTCGACTGATCGAGTAGGGTCCTCGATCAGTCGAGCGGACCCTCGACTGGTCGAGCAGATTCCTCACTGGTCGAACAATGCAGAAGAATTAACACAATTGGTCGCTGGACTTTGAGTCGAGCACCACTCGACTGGTCGAGCACCACCCTCAATCGGTCTTGCGAGGCACTCGACCGATCAAGCCATGAGGAGAAAATCCCCATCACTTGTTCGTAGAGTTGAAAAAGAAAATAAAAATAAATGTGAAATCTACATACAATCTAAGCATTCTAGGAAATTGTCAAATAAGTTAAAAAGAAATAATTAAGTCCTAAATTTGATTCACAACCATATATACCTTGAAAAATATTATAATTCATGTAGAAAAGCAATATTTTATAATATTTATATATAGATAATTACTCTAAATATGCAAAATATATCAAATCAGGAGTAAAGATGAAGTAAAAGATAGTTTTGTGGCTTATGTAAATGAGCTAGAAAATCAACTGAAAAGGAAAGTAAAGGTTATTAGACTTGTAGTGGCAGAGAGTCTCTTTCTCACAACTTTACATCATACTAAGAATCAAAAGAAATTGTGCATGAGATAACTACTTCATATCCACTTTAACAAAATGGCATAGGTGAAAGGAAAAAATAGAATTCTAATATTTCAGGCCGGCTATTGTATTGCAAGAGACTCGGACATGCTAATCTGGCCGTTCACCCTAGATGGCCAGATATGTATGTATATGTGTGTGTGTGTGTGTGTGTGTGTGTGTGTGTGTGTGTGTGTATATATATATATATATATATATATATATATATATATATATATATATATATATATTCGAGTCGAGCCGAGCTCGAGCTTCGAGCCAAGCCGGGTTTGAGTCGAGTCAAGTCAAACTTCCCTATGTTTGAACATGACTTGTTTTTCAAAACGAGCTAGGTCGTATAAAGCTTGGCTCGCCTTGAGTCATCGTTTCGAGTCGAGTCAAGTCGAGCTAGATCGAGCCAAGCCGAGGGAGCTTTTCGAGCTAGCTTGGCTCGTGTGCAGCCCTACGTGCATCACTAGAATCTCCTTACCGAAGTGATGTCACCAACTTCTGTAGGCCCACCATAATATGTGTTGTATCCAAACCGTCCATCTATTTGGAGAGATCCTTTCAAGACATGAGTCAAAGAATGAGGCAGATTATCTAAAGCTCAAGTAGACCTATCACAGAAAACAGTCAGGATTGAACGCCTATCATTAAAAACTTCTTAGAGCCTACAGAAGTTTTTGATGAAGCTGATATTTGTGTTTTACCTTAATCCATATTCATGTAAATTTATGAACTGACTGGATCTAAAATAAACATTATGGTAGGCCCTAGGAAGGTTTCAACGTGGGCATCAATGTCTGCTTATTTTCTGTAACAAGGTCTGCATCTGCTTCATTTGTAAGCTCATGCTCTAAAATAATCTTACCAAAATTGATGGACGCGGTGTGGATACAACACATACATCATGTTGGGCCCACATAACTTCGTGACGTCACTTCAGCAGCGTGATAGCTACTAAAGGCGTCGGTAGCTAATCTGCGTCCCGGATTCTCATACAAGACTAACCATATTGCGTATATGCCATCCAATCTATCAATACGAAATACTTACCCCAGGTGATGGTAGTTAAAAAATCGGAAGCTGATTGCGTAGTAATTCACTACACTTAGCGTACTGAGTAAACTATGTGAGGTCCACCATGATTTATGTATCTGATCCGCTCCGTCCATCCATTTTACAAGATAATTTTAGGGTCCGATCCAAAAAATGAAGCACATATAATGTTCAAATGAACCACACCACAGGAAAGTGTTGAATTGAATGTCTATCGTTGAAAATTTCTTGGGGGCCACAGAAGTTTTGGATCAAGCTTATATTTGTGGTTTGCCTTCATCCATGTACAGATGATCTTATGAACAGATTGGATGACAAATAAACATCACTGTGTGGCCTAGAAAGGTTTCAACGGTGGAAATCATTATCCCCACTGTTTCCTGTGGTATGATCCATTTGATCTCTGGATATGCTTCAATTTTGAGCTCAACTCCTTAAATTAGATGGAAAAATGGATGGACAATATATATAAACCACATACATTCAAGATGGGCTCAACTGAGTTTACTCAGTATGATAAGAGCATACTGAGTAACTCAGTACCCTATCCGATTTGTAAAAAATCAGGCTATTCTGAGACTAGGATGGGGCGTCCACTTCAACTCTTCCTACGTGCACGTTGTTGGCCCACAAGGATTGGCCAGATTTTTGGAGATCAAATGAGATAACACATACATGATATTCGAAGTGGATGTCATCAACAGAACAGATGGGCCCAACAACAACCTTGCACCTCATTTTGCTGAAACACGTTTACGTGTATGTAGAGAGAGAGCATCCCTGGCAGCTCCGGCTATGGCAGGCTCCACAGTTATGTGTATCTGAAATCCATTCCCACCATCAAGTTCATCACCCAATGTTAGTATATGCCAAACATTTAGGCAGATCCGTGAGTCAGGTGAGCTACACCAGTGGAAACTGTTTGGAAAGGGACACCCACCCTTGATTTTTATAGGATCCACCATGTTGTGTATTTGAAATCCAATCTTTCTATTATGTGTATCACCCAATTTTATGGCCAGGGCCCAAATCCCAGGCTATTATGCAATTCAGGTGGACCCAGGTGTTAGCAAGAGTGGTCATTCGCTTCCAACTGGTTCCCTTGGTGTAGCCCACCTAAATTACGGATTCCCCTGGTTTGTTTCGCCCTGAACCAGCCATATGACGGTGGGGGACAACCGTGTTTGTCTCGGGTTTCTTCCACGGGAGACCTATATCCCTACAAATGGAGAGATACGTACCCGTACATGCATACATATATGCAAACACAAACACACAGTAATAAATAGCTAAAAGAAAATAATAATAATAATAATTGGACTAGAATGCTTTTTAACTTCTGTAGTGGATACGGCACCATCTTTTAAACCTTTTCTGTGTAAGATTAACAAAAAAATAAAAATAAAAATAAACAGAAAAAAGTAAAGTTAAGAAAAACCGAAATAATACTGTGAAAGTATTTCTATATCTATCATTACTAAAGCATTATTTGGATTGATAACGTCTGTTTTTGTATCTACCGTTAACAAAGCATTATTTCAATTGATAACGTCTGTTTTTGTCTCGTGTTAAAGAAGCAATGGCGGAGAGTGTTGCTAGATTCTTGGTTGAAAAGCTAAGTACCCTTCTGAGTCAAGAAGTATCCCTACTAAGGGGAGTACGGACTGAAGTAGAAGCAATCAACCTCGAATTTGAAAACATGCGAGCCTTCTTAAGGGATGCTGATAGAAGAAAGGATCGCAATGAAGGATTGAGAACCTGGGTGGGGCAAGTAAGAGATGCTACATATGAAGTGGAGGACATCATGGACGAGTTCGTGTATCGCATGGACAGGCCACAACGAGGTGGATTCAGGGGTTTTCACCTTAATACCATCACTCTCCTTAAGAATATTCGCTACAGGCACCGTTTTGCCACTCAACTGCAAGGTCTGAAGAGAAATATTGCAGCCATTTCAATGAGAAAAGATCAATATAATCTTATTAATACAGAAGATGGATCGAGCTCACATAATGCTAATGGAAGATGGCAACATCATGGAGAAACTGCTCTTTACGAAGATGATGATGAAATTGTAGGGCTCAAAGAAAGAATAGATCAAATAGTTGTATGGTTGACAGAGGAAGAACCAAGACGTACTGTTATTTCTGTGGTGGGGATGGGTGGTCTAGGCAAGACCACTCTTGTGGCGAAAGCTTACAAGCATCAAATGGTAAAGAAGAATTTCGAATGCTGTGTTTGGGTTTCTGTCTCACAGTCTTACAATGTGGAAGGACTTCTAAAAATTGTGATAACTGATCTGTTCAAGAAAAACAAACTTGAGGTTCCGAGCAATGTTGGCAGCATGAATCGCACCCAACTAGTGGAGATGGTGCTTGATTATTTGGACAGAAAGAGGTACCTTGTGGTCTTAGACGACGTATGGAGTGTAGATGCATGGACAGATCTTAATATTGCCTTTCCACGAAATAGATGTGGAAGTAGGATAATGCTTACTACTCGAATTGAGAATGTAGCCTCTGCATTAGGGGATGGAAGCCGTCCATTTCCACTCGAGCGTCTTCAAGAGACAGAGGCTTGGGAACTCTTCAGTAAGAAGGCGTTTTGGAGGGAACCCTGTCCTCCAGAGTTGCAGCAATTGGCACAAAAAATTGTAGAAAAGTGTGGAGGCTTGCCACTCGCAATTGTTTCTTTGGGCAGCCTCTTGTCATTGAAAGATAAGACAGCGTTGGAGTGGGATCGAGTCTACAGAAACCTGAGCTGGCAGTTGACAAATGATCAAATGCTTGAAAGAGTAAAGCACATCTTGTTGCTTAGCTTCTATGATCTACCCTACCGCCTTAAGCACTGTTTCCTCTATTGTTGCATGTTTCCAGAGGATTACCTAATTCGCCGCAAGAAGCTGATTAGGTTGTGGGTGGCAGAGGGTTTTGTGGAGGAGGCAGGTAAACTTACCATGGAGGAGGCGGCGGAAGACCACCTGAAGGAACTCTTGCATCGTAACATGCTTCAGGTTGTTGAGACGAACTTGTCTGGAAGTGTGAAAGGCTGTAAAATGCATGATATTGTACGTGAAGTGGCCTTATCTTTATCACATGAAGAGAAGTTCGGCATGATATATGGTGAGAAGCAAGGCAGGCAAGAAGGCAAAGTCCGCCGCATGTCAATCTACAGTAGTGAAGAAATTATTCAATCTACTGCAGGTATGGTACATCTTCGTTCCCTCTTGGTATTTGATGGAAACATGTCGTTTTCATCTTCTTTAAATACGATGGCATCAAGCTTTAGATTGCTGAGGGTCCTAAATCTAAGTGGGAATCCTATTGAAAGCATACCAGATGAAGTGACTAACATGTTCAATTTACGGTATTTAAACTTGAGGGAAACTAAAGTTAGGGAGCTTCCAGAATCTTTATGGAAGCTACAGAACCTTCAAACACTGGACGTCAGGCATACGGAGCTAGAGAGGCTACCCAGTGGGATTGTGAAGCTACGTAAACTACGACACCTGTTTATTTATCGACTTGCTGACAGGTCTTATATGAGTTTTGATTACTACAAAAGCATCCAAGTTCCTACAAGAATATGTAATTTGACAAGTTTACAAAGTCTAGATGATATTGAAGCCAAAGAAGGGGAGATTATTAGAAAAGTTGGGAACTTAACCCAACTAAGAAATCTTAGCATTTCCAAGGTCAGAGCAATCGACGGAGCTGAGTTGTGCACCTCAGTTGGAAAGATGAAACACCTTCTGCGGTTGTGTGTGAATGCAACTACAGAGGAAGAAACACTTGAATTGGATGCACTCTCTCCTAACATTCCACCGCTTCTTCAGAAGCTTAAGCTGAAGGGGCGTTTGGAGAAGGTGCCTCGATGGCTTAGCTCCCTTGTGAACCTCACCATTTTGTCGTTGAATTGGTCAAAGCTGAGAGAAGCAGATCCTCTTTCATCACTCCCAGAATTGCCCAATCTGGTGTACCTTAAACTTAGGAATGCCTATGAAGGGCAGCAG
This sequence comes from Magnolia officinalis, assembly GCA_021015155.1. NCBI lineage: Eukaryota > Viridiplantae > Streptophyta > Magnoliopsida > Magnoliales > Magnoliaceae > Magnolia > Magnolia officinalis. The sequence continues at coordinate 3,838,584 of JAJHSJ010000015.1, read as the reverse complement.
TTGTGTTTCCGCGATGGACGGTTCACTAAGCTCAGGAATCTTTATTTACAAGAACTGAAACAACTAAGTCAAATAGTAATAGAGAAGGGAGCATTGCCAAGCATCCAAAATCTAACTCTGGACAAGTGTAGAGAGTTGAAGACCCTTCCAGAAGGGATTGAATACCTCACCCTACTCCAAGAACTCTGCTTTCAGAACATGCCAATGGAACTGACAGATAGGTTGCAGCTGAAAGAAAAAAGCGAGGAGGACCGTAGAAAGCTGGGGCACATCCCCATCATCACGCGTGGACAATGGAAAGAAGGAGAGGGATGGGTCAGCGAACGACTCAACTAGTCATCCATCCTACATTCGTTGATGAGGTAAGTCCAGCTGTACAAAATATCCTTTCTCAATGAACGTGCAAATTTACAAATTTATTTCTAAAATATATTACGTCACGAGTAAACTGCGTGGGGTTCATTCTGATTTATTTATTTTATCAACTCCGTCTAGCCATTTTAACAGATTATTTCAGGGATTGAGCCCAAAAATTAAATATATCCAAAGCTCAAGTGAACCACATCACAAGAAATAGTATGAATTGAACGT